>CAJVGC010000065.1:42998829-43289364 GCA_910822075.1 Senecio squalidus
TTACTACTGCAAGAGATCGACAGAAGAAGTATGCTGATAAGCGCAGGAAGCCTCTTGAGTTCAGTATTGGAGACATGGTATTATTGAAGGTTTCTCCATGGAAAGGGGTTGTCCGATTCGTGAAGCGCAGCAAGCTGAGTCCGAGATACACGGGCCCGTTCAAGATTTTAGCCCGCGTCGGCCCAGCTGCGTATCGACTAAATTTGCCGGCAGAACTGAGCAGCGTACACAATGTATTTCATGTATCTCAGTTGAAGAAATGCCTGGCTGATGAAACGTTATTAGTTCCGCTTGAGCAACTCCAGATTGACGATAAACTTCATTTCGTTGAGGAACCGATCGAGATCGTTGCTAGTGATGTTAAGCGTCTACGACGAAGTAAGATCCCGATTGTCAAGGTTCGTTGGAATTCCCGCTTTGGAGCTGAGTTCACGTGGGAACGCGAAGATGAAATTCTGCGGAAGTATCCTCACCTTTCCCCCGGAAGTAGTACCAAGTGATAATTTCGAGGACGAAATTTCTTTTTACTTGGGGAGACTGTGACATTCGCGAATTTCTAGGTATATTTCTATCGTTCCGTATTCGTTTTATTTATTTATGCTCGTGTTTTGACCCTATTTTATTTCTTTTATGATTTATCGTATTCGTATTTTATGAGTATCGTATTCGTATTTCTCGTATTTTATTGGGTATCGTATTTGTATTTTATGCGTATTTACGTTTATCGGGTATACATTATGTGATTCGAATCATTATGTCGGGAACGTATAGTCTTAAGTGCCTTTAGTATAAGTCTAGTATGCTCTTATGATAAGTTTAGGGGAATTATGCCTTAATTATATGATTAAGATTAACGTTTAAAAGTATTTCATTTTTAGTCCTTTCCGGAATTTATTACAAAACTAGTCCTATGGGGAATTCTATTACATTTCTAGTCCCTCACCAACCCATTTGTCTTATTCTATACCAAGAATTTTGTCTTATTCACTTTTCTATCATCTTCACCTACTCATTCTTATCTTACATTCTCTCTCTCTAAAAACACCTACAAACATCCACACTTCTCTCTAAAATACTTTTGATCCGACCGTTGAAATCCAAATCCGAGGCTTGATTATTGTTCACCGTTATTATCTTCATCTATCCTCCAATTTTCGTTACGATCGGGTAAGTATTTCTTGGTTTTAGTTTTAAAACTTTGTTATTTTGATTCAATACCGAAAATACCACTTTTCACCGTCAAAACTTGGATTTTATTTAAGATTATTGTTCCTAATCGTATTCTGGACATAGGGTCCCAATATGGGATCAAATAGATGCCTAAAACACTCAGAAATCGAATCCCGAATGTTATTTTTCGTGAAAATCCAGTTACGGCACGTAACTGTGATTACGTGCACGTAACTAACCTATTTCGCACGTAACTCTGCTCCCTGATCACGTAACTTCAATGTTACGCACGTAATTGTGAATTACGTGACTTATAAGTCACGTAACAGCCATGATCATCACGTAATTCCTTCCTCTTGACTTGTTACGCACGTAATAGTTGTTTGGTTCACGTAATAGTTGTTTGGTTCACGTAATTGTTGTTTTGTTCACGATATTGGTCCTTATTCACGTAATTCCTTGAAGCTCACGTAACTTACTTGCTGAGCACGTAATTGTGGGTCACGTAACACTCTCTTGAGTCACGTAATTCCATTGTATGCCCGTAATTAACTCTTGTTTGTCACGTATTACTTCTATGTCGCGTAACTCCTTTCTTAACACGTAACTTGATACTTACGTGACTTGTAGTGCACGTAAGTATGAGGATCACGTATCTAGTATGCTAACTTTCCGAAACGTATGTATTCCGTTATATCGATATTCCTTTTGGTCATATTAAACCCGTATAAAACGTTAATCATTAAGGCATAACCCTACTAGACTTAGAGATACTTAGACATGTTTATTTATGTGATGTTTAGGGCACTTAGACGTGGGAGCTTGACGGTATTATAGTATTTCCCGACATATTGTGATTTGGATTGCTTTGCTATTCAGTGAGTTATTCGTTGCCCTTTTTACCCTTTTACATTTTTGGGCATGATTAGCGTTATATAAATGTATTTTTATGGTATATTATGTATTATGAGTATGTATTATGGTATGTATTTTGGATATGAATGCTTTAGATGATCTCACCCAAACTTGTACCGCCTTTGTGGTAGTACAAGGCCCCGTATACACACCTGTTAGCTTTTAGCCGCCGGTTCGTATATATAGCGCTATATGGGTCTAACAAACCCTCATTTCTAACACGATGGATGATGGATGCGCCCTGTCCGTGTTAGTAATGTTATGACCGTTTATTGTTATCGAGGACAACCTAGTTTGAGACACTAGGTGGGGTTAGTTGCCAGTATTGTTGAGGTTCAGGTGTATCGTATGTTCCTAGAGCTGATATTCTATCCAGTATGGTATTTATTTTATGGTATGACTATGGTATTTTTATGAAATGATTATGATATTTTTATGGTATAAGTATGAGTATTTTATCAAAAGGTTTTGTAAACCTCACGTATATTTTGAAACATCATTTTCAAATGACTTATCTTCAAATCTTATCAATTTTGGGTCAAAACCTATTGAAAACGTTTATACTAATATGTTTTCATTTACTATTGCGAATAATTCACCAACTTTATGTTGACGTCGTATTTTAACGCTTTTCAGGGATTTGAGGTTACTTTATGATGATATGCTTTGATTGGCTACGTGGATCTTTTGCATGGAGTTTATTTTGCTTTATTGAATTCCTTAGTATCCCAAACTCTGTAGCCATATTTTGATATATTCGGATGACTGTAATAAGTATTCTTTCAAACTCTTTATCTATGTTGATTATGTATGGATTACTATGTTTGATGTAACCTTTGAATCTCTGATACCGTATACACTGCACACCTCGGTTCCGCCATTTATGCGGGGTGTGACAGTCGCGCCCTGATGTGTATTTTAGTAAGTCTTTTATTAATAAATTTGAAATACCGAATGCTTAGCTACTAAAGCCAATTAGGCAAGTGTACCTTATCTTGAAATAGTATAATGTTGGTAAGTCAGTGTGTCGAACACTTGGGGAGCGGAGTAAAATAATTAACCGTTCAATTAGAATATTAAACCTAACCAATGAAAGCGAGTAAAATGGGGGGCACTTTAGTTCCATACGAACGTATGATTAAAACTGATTTTAATTACCCAAAACGATTAAATAAAGTTGAAAGGAAAGATTTATAACTTTGAAAAGTGGAGATTTTAAAGATTAAAACAAATATGGTTTAACCACGTGTTCACTTAGATATTTATTCCTAATATTTACATACATCTTAATTATAGTGCAATGTTTATTATTAACTTGTCGGTGATTACTGATTTAATTTAGACTAGTTGATCACTAAATCTAAACTTATTAAATGATCTAAAACCTATTGTTGATCACAATATTATTTATATAATTTCATGCAATATTAACCTTAACTAGTTCGTATGATCTATTTATGTTGAATTTAGTGTAAAAGAGTATCTACACATAATTCATTACCTACCGTAATGCCTTATTAACATTCAATCTAACCCTAATATTTATCCCATCTCTAGTCAATATTATTAACTTTAATTCTTCTAATCTTAGTTCATAACATCAATTCAAGTAGTATTAACATGTAGGTCTACAATATTAAGTTCCACTTAGCAATAAGTTTCATATTATAAGCAAAGACAGGTATATCGTTTAATAAACATACAAAGTATCCCACAAACCAATCATAAACGTGAATTAATATGTATTAAACACTAGTTCATAAGATCCAAGAAAACACTAATGTATTTAGTTCATAGTTGCAGAAAATAAAAAACGAAACATAAAAACGATTGAACCAAACATGCTATGATCAAACATTGACAATAAACCGAAGATAATCTCGAACAATCTTCACTCCAAGCCTTAATCTTTGTGATCTCCAGCTCCACAGAGGGTGAAAAACCCTCAACATCCGTATGTAAAAGTTGGATCCAAAATTAGGTAGAAATCTTTTAATTTATAAGATTTATTTTCGTCAGACCTCCTTTACGTCGTAAAGGTTTACACCTTTACGGCGTAAAGGCGAATTAACCGGCGTTGACTTTTGTTGTCCGGAACCCTTTACGCCGTAAGCAAATAAATATTTACGCCGTAAAGAAATACTTCTTAATGCCGTAAAGACCAATTTTCCGCTTTTCACATTATTTGCTCGTTTATCTTCGTTTTCCGCTCGTTTTCGCTACTTCTTCTTTCTTTACTCCATTTTTCAGACCTATCACATTTATTAAACAATTAAACACCAAATAATATATAAATTTAATAGAAATGGGTAAAAATATAGGGATATAAGCATAAATATAATGTCGTATTTTGATGATATCAAAATCCCTCACACTTATCTTCTACTTGTCCTCAAGTAGATCATTATTTTAAAATCAATTATACAATTTCATAAAAAGATATCTAATAAGATAAAACAATTAGATATGTCATTTAAAGAATAATAAAATTGTTTTATTTACCAAACCGTTCAACAATGCATAACCAAACACCTCACGAATTTAGGATGTAAATCACACAAATCTCTCAGACTAATATAAGTGTATGAAGATAAATAAATTCGCTCAACTGATTAGTCATGGTGAGTTTTCTATCATAGGCTTGATAAAGTATCGCTTCTCCACCACTAGAGTCTAGGTACAACTACACTTGGTCTTTTATTGGGTTAGAATGTATAAGCTTGAGGTATGTGAGGTATGTGGAAATATATAATGAAGTGAAAAGGGTAAATAAATAAAAAGTATACCAAAATTAACGTAGTATACATCTAACTTAGACTAAATCCGAACTCCAAACATTTAACGAACCAAATTGCTGCTTATTTCTTCAATACGACTCAAGATACACTAAAATTACTTAACTTTAACTTCTACGACTCTTTTTTTGCACCTTTTCTAATTTTTTGATTTTTCGATTTTTTTTTTTTTTTTTTTGCCTAGTATATGTGTTACAATAACTTTTTGGTGGGAGGGTATGCTCAAAAGGCTTACATAAACTAACTAATTATTTTTTTCTTTCGATATTCTAATTTCTTCAAGATACAAATATAATACAATGATCACTTAAGTTCCAATAAACCTTCAAAATACTAAAATCTTGATATCATACAATAAACATCAAAATCTAAGTTCGGATTCTATAAATAACGAAACGAAATAAGACGAATGTACAAAAATTATATAGTAGTGTTTAAGAAACGAAAAAGTTTAGGCGCAAATGGGTTTTTTAGAGTTTCTAACACTAAAAATGAATGTTACAAAGGGTTACATGAAATTCAGCTAACCAATATGATTAAGCTTAAAATATATATATATATATATATATATATATATATATATATATATATATATATATATATATATATATATATATATATATATATATATATATAAAGAAACGAACATGTTAATCAAAGTGGCTATTCCTAATTTTCCTCTAAAGTCGTACCAAATTACACTAAGTTTCCCTAATGCAATGCCCATTATGGTAGTCTCGAAGCGTATGACTATGTCAAGTTCTAAAGTCATCAACTGTCGGCACACTCATACAAACGAAAAAGTAGAATTAAAAATAAATTCTTTCAAGGCTCAAATTCTCACTATTTTTCTGAATAGAGTATAAATGTGCTAAGTTATGCAAAAAAGACATGTCATAGTTAAGTTGTTAAGTGTTTTCTTTTTCCTAACCCTTCCCCCACAATTAAGATATACAAATGTCCTCATTTGTGCAACATAAAGTATAAAGTAAGGTAAAGGGAAAATAAAAAGTAGAACAAGCTCCCTACATAATTAGTGGAAAAATATAGATAGTATTGTCGGGCCAAAGACTAGGACTCCAAATAATATGCGCTGAACTTACTGCGAGTATGACTCGTACTAATCCTAACCTTTGAAACAAACAAGCAGAAAATCAAACATACCAAGACATAATCATAACATATTACAATCTACAAAATTAAATAAAAATACATAATCCAAAATAAAAGTTCAAAATAATCTAATAAATATGCCGAACCAAAAAAAATCACTCATCATCTGAATCCTCCTCCGGGTGCTGGTGCTGATGTGAAGACTGACCTCGATCATAAAGGACAAGCGGAGTATAATGTATGTCATCACGAATCATCCTCTGAGTGTTATGTGCAATCTTCCATGCAACCGTATGCTCGTTCGACAAACGACTATGTTGAATCTCTTCAAGGATATCCTCTAAAATAACCTCCATGCTCCTCCTGAGAAACTGATGGTGCTACCCAATGATACTGGCCACCATGACCTACAGTATGAACAATAAATCCAATCTCCACAAATCAGCAAGCGTCCAAGCACGCATACCCTGAATCTCTGTACTCACATCCGCTAAAGCAACATGAGTCTCTAAACCAAAATGTCACCAAAATTTCGTACCAATCTGGAGAAAACATGACTAAATTGGATCCTACTCATCCGCCGAGCACCCCAACCGTGAGTCAATGCATGAGCCAAAATGAGAGGGAGGTTAAGAAACTCCCCTCGAATAAAACCGTGCATATAAAGAAGTTCCTCCTGAGTGACCTTCTCAAGGCCACTACGACGAAAAGTAATCGTGGTAGCAATCAAACGATGCAGCATATGATGCATCGGCCTGCTAATACTGATATACGATGGAACCTGACTTGGATATGCTCCACCTCCAACAATGTCTGCCCATAAAGTAGATACATCAACAGTAGAATTCGTGGGTAACTGACCATCACGTAGATGATCATGAAAATGTGGGTTTAGAGTCTCCTGCTCGGCATATAATCCTAAAGCCAGAGCGAAGTCAACCAATGATAGTCCTCTCCAGGGCCGTTCCAAACAATATTTTGGCCCTGGGCGAAATCCTAGAAATGGGCCCTATAAAATATATTTTTTTCAAAGAAGTAAAATCCTATATAAAGATTACGAAGAAATAAAGAACTTACAAAGAAGTAAAATCCTATAAATGGGCCCTATAAAACATTCTTGAACATTCTTGTAACTACACCCAATAATAAAAAAAAAACTCATAAAAATTTGCTTCACACACTACACTGGACAAAGAAAATGGGCCCCTAGCCTTGATGGGCCCTGGGCGGTTGCCCTGGTGGCCCAGTCCCAGGGACGGCCCTGGTCCTCTCGAGACACCTCCCAACTGGAAGCGTATACTAACATCCGTGACATCAAGATCCACAACGTTACTATAACGGTAAGTGCTAAAGAACTCCCAAATGAACTCCCGATACAACAGTCCATGGATGGTGAAAAACCGTGCCCGAGCGTCTGAAGTAAAACTCTCAACACCACCTGGATGGTCATATGTCATCCTAAGAAATCCTATAACATCCTGTCTACCTGTAGAATCTGGACCTCAAATAGAATCAAAAACCGCCCACTCAACATATCTAGTAGGGCTGATAATACGACCCCTAATCTCAGTACGGACTCCCTCAGAATCCAAAATCTGCTGTGGAGTAAATCCCAAATCCACCATGTGAAAATCTAAATATCGGTGAGGTGCTGCAGGAGCACTTACTGGCTCATCTACATCCATTTGAGCTCCACTATGTCCACGTCCTCGGATATTATTCTGTCTGCCTGTCATTACCAATATCCCATGTAAAGATGATGTTTGATCGTCCGTGTACCTGTAACATTATGAAAGCTAATTAAAAATAATACGAAAATAAATATAAAAACTAAAAAAATAAATGATTTAATCGGTTTTTAACCAATCATCTGAAAACAACGCCTCATTAGATTGAACTAGTACTTATAGTTAATCGTTGAATTATTATGACTATTATGTGTGAAATATTCATATATAATGTTAATGATTGTTCATATACATACTTTTGAGATTGTGGGTATGGATTGGGTTAGTAAAGACAAACTACCTTTCTTTATAAATAGTTTTAAATAGTCTTTACTAATATTATTGTCTCACTAGCTTAACGCTAATACTCTTTTCCTAAACATTCCTTTTACTCGTAGGTTGCCTAGCCGGTTGTTAGGGGGAGTACATTTGGGGTAGGTATATAATCCCCTGCTTTTGGAATCAATAAATTTGTTTAGTATAGTAATAAGTTTTAAATGTTAACGTAACGTATGGTGTATTTGTAAATTAATTATCTGAACGACTTATCTCGTCTTTTGCTTAAACGTTGTTTACATAAAATTTACCATTTTACAACATATTCTAATATTTTCACCACTTTATCTTATTATTACCAAAAATCTTATAATAAGAAGTGTTGGAGCAGACTAGAGTGATGGTGAAACTTCCAAATATCCAAGTCATAATTTAGTGTAGTGTTAGTTTCAATTCGGGTGAACTGTGTTCATCACCCGAATTGAATAATAAAGTGTAAACTCAGGAAGGATTTAGGTCGGGTGAACTAACTCTTCACCAGAGTTAAGTAAGTTTACCCGAACTAAATCTAACTGAGTAGTAATTTTATCATTCACCTGAAATGTTTTTTTAATAAACATAAGGGTGTTAGTAATGTAATAGTTAGGTAGAGCAGGCCTATAAATAGGTAAGAGAATCATGCAGAATGTACACGTTTATGATATATAATATATGTAACTGATTTTCCCGCCATCAAAGGCTTTCTAATAAACTCTTCACTCTTCATTGATTTCGTATTCTAAATCTGTCAAAGCTTAGATCAATTGCTAATAATTCCTCGATTAGTAATTGTATCCATTCATTGATTGTAAGTCGTGAAGATTTCAAGACCTCAAAGTGGTATCAGAGCTAGTTATCAGTTCAATTTGATTAAGCTTAAGCTACAGTAGAAGTGTTTGGAATTGCTTGAAGATTTAGAGTATTAAGATCAACGTTCATTCAGAGTTTCAGAGATTTGAATTTTGGCGGTAAGAGTTAGATTTTGAGATATTGTATTAGAATAATTGATTTAAGTGATTTTGTGGATTAAGGAGTTTTGTTTAGAGGTAATTGTTAAGGTTTAAGTGAATTCAAGAGAATTAGATTCAATTTGGTGTTGTTTAGTTCATCCGAATTAAGTTTTCATTCCTCCGAGATAAAATCAATCAATCATAATCATCATGTCTGTTATTCCAACAAATGTTTCGGTAGTCAACTACGATAATGAGACTGGATTTGGTGGTAGACCTCCTAAATTCCTACATGGTCAGGATTTCATGATGTGGAAGCTGAGGTTAAGGCATTTGTATACTATAGTGATCGACAAATTTGGACTTCTATTGTCAGTGGACCTCATAGACCAATGATTCAAGAGACATGAGGCACTGGAATGATTGATGTGGATCCTGAGAGGTATACAGAAGCTGATAACAAGCTTATTGACATAGATTTCAGGGCATTGAAACATTCATTCTAGCATTACCAACAAAGATCTATAATAATTTCAAGGACTGTATTTCAGCAAATGAGTTGATGGATGCTATGGAACTGAGGTATGAAGGAAGCTTGGAGTTAAATAAGAGTAAAATTGATATGCTGAAGAAGTTGTATGAGGCATTTGAGCACATTAGAGGTGAAAGTCTGTCTGAGCAGATCAGCAGGTACACTCTATTGGTGAGTGACTTGAAGAGTTCAGGGGTAGTGATGAAGGACAGTGACATTGTTAAGAAGATTTTGGGATCTCTTCCTTTGAAATGGGCTGTTCAGGTGATGATCATCAAGAGGACATCTAATCTCAATGCTATAACTCTAGTGGAGCTTATTGGAATAATGCAATCCTATGAAGTGAACATGCAACTGGATGAGAAGAAACAGTCACATAGTTCATTTGAATGTGCATTGAAGGCTTCAGCACCAATGAATCAACCTCACTACTCAAGTCAAGCACAATCTCAACCTCAATCTTATGCAAACTATCATTCAAGAAGCTACCATTCTGCAAACTGCTGTCCACCAAGTCAAGTGTCTGCTGGTTACAACACAAATGCTTATAATGGTTTACCTAGTCAGAACAATGAAACTAGCATGCATCACACATCATCTGCAAACTGAGGAGCATCTGGATTGGGTGATAAGGAGACTCTCTACAAGGCCTTTGTAGAAAGCTATGAAGCTTTTGTTGCTGGAAGTCTAAATCAAGCAGAATTGGCAAGAGAAGATCTGGAACAGCTTCACCACATGACTTGGAAGAGATCGATCTTAAGTGGCAGATGGCTATGGTCAGTGTGAGGGAAAACATATTTTTCAAGAGGACTGGGAGAAATAACTTCAGGAAGGAAACTGGTGAGAATATGGGGTTTGATAAGTCTAAGGTAAAATGTTTTAATTGTGAAGACTGGGCACTTTGCAAGGGAATGCGGGGCCCCAAGAAGGATGAACAACAAAAATGGTTATCAAAGGAATAATCATCAAGCTGAGCAATAGAAGATAACTAAAACTGAAATGAAGAATGGTAAAGAAGAATGGAATACAAGTGGGAAGGCTCTAATCACATTTGGCGAGTGGGACGAAGTTGACGAGGAGGATTATAAGAACAAGTTAGTATCTGCATTAATGAGTAAAATTTCTTCTATCACCACAAATGAGGTATTTTCCAAAACCTGTACTCTAGCCTGTTTAAACACTGTTAAACATACAAGATAACATAACCTCACTTTAATTAACGAGATTGATTTAATAAAGTTTCATCAAAGAGAATTTTTGAACAAAGAAAAGGTTTATAAAGAAAGAATAGACTCTTTGATGAATGATGTTGATGCATTTAAGGGAAAACTGGGAAGGTTAGAAACTCAACATGAAAACTTGTTTGAAAGATTTCAAAAAGTGTCAAATGAATTTAAAGAGTAAAAAATTCATGTTGAGAAGTTCAACTTGTCATCAAAAACTTTGAATGGAATCATTGAGCATCAAATCGTGCATAAAGCAAAGGCGGGTATTGGATTCAATGCAGTACCTCATCTATTCAATGACAACTACTCAGTTAAGTCTGAATTTACATCATTTAAGAGTGGCTTACTTGTTGAAAATTGCTTTGATGACTCATTTGCTTTAAATGCTAATATAGAATTGACTAAAACTTGTTCTTCTGTGAATAATGTAAATCTGCCTGCTGTTTCTAGTCTAAATACAATTTTTAATTGTGTAGCAGGTAGAAATTTAGAGAGTTCAGGAGTAAAGGAAGGTGTCTGTGAAGGGAATAGTTTGGATGTTTGTAATAAAATAGAACTAATTGAAATAGAGGATGAATATAGTGCACCAGTTCATGATTGTAAAAATGAAAGATGCTTTTTATTTCATGATTTTAATATGAATGAACTTGTGTTGAATGAAGTTGTTTTTAATTCTACTACTACTGAATGTGTGAATGATAGTATGCCTATTAGTTTGAATGAGTCTGTGATTAAATGTGAGAATGTGAAATAAGAAAAAGTCAAGATTAGTAAATCAAAGAGAGAAAAAAATGTGTGACATGCAAAAAGAAACATAAATTGGAAGAATGTTGGCTAAACTCTAAAGAAAAATGTGTTTCTGCTTGTATGTTACATTCTGAAAAGTTGAAATTCGGTAGAGTAGATTTTAAAAAGTGAATAAGTGATACTGAAAAATCAAAAGATGTGACTGTTATGAAATTTGGTAGAGTTAATCCTGAACTATTAAATGGTTTGAAGTTACCCAAGTTAAAATATTCTGTATCCGAGTTAAATAGTTTAAAATCTGGTGATGATATGTTTAAATCGGGTACAATGAAAATTAAATCTGGTAAATATATTGTCAAAAACAAATATGGTGAACAAAATTTTAATTCGGACAGACAAATCTTTAAGTCCGGTAAATTTTTGAGTTCACAATTTAACTCGGGTATAAATATATTTAATTCGGATGATAAAAACTTTAATTCGGATTATCAAACTTGTATTACTGAGAGAAAAATGCCTGATCATTTCAAGTTTAACAAATTTAAAGGAATACATTCAAAGTTTATTAAAACTTGGGTTCCAAAATCTCACTGAAAAATGATCTGTGCAAGGGCAATCACTAGTTTAGAAGACAACATATGGGTGGTGGACAGTGGTTGCTCTAGACATATGACAGGGAATATAAAGCTGCTCCAAGATTTCATTGCATTTATGGGAGGAAATGTATCTTTTGGTGGTGATATGGGAGGATTAATCACATGTCAAGGAAAGGTGACAAATAGACCTTTGACTCTGGAGCAGGTCAACTTTGTAAAGGAATTAAACTATAACTTGCTTTCAGTGTCTCAGGTATGTGATAATGATTATACCACAACTTTTACAAAAGATTTTTTTCTATATTCTTAAACAAAAATATGTCATCCCAGAAGACATGATTGTTTTGAAAACACAAAGATGTGAAGACATGTATATTTTAGATATGAACACTGTACAATCAACTGAATCTTCAAACTGTTTCATATTTAAAACTACTGAAAAGGAGTCTGATTCATGGCATAGAAGGCTTTGCCATGTCAACCTTAAAAGCATGAATAAACTGGTCACAAATAATCTAGTTTCTGGATTACCTAAAAAGAATTTCCAACTTGACCATTATATTTTATGTCTTAAAGGAAAACATCATAAATCAAGTTTTAAACTTAAGACTCAAAATTCAGTAGATATTGTTCTTCACCTTCTACACATGGATCTATTTGGTCCAGTCAATGTGAAGAGTCTTGGCATGAAATCTTGTTGTTTAGTTATCACTGATGACTATTCAAGATTTTCATGGGTCGTTTTCCTTGCTCATAGAGTGAAACATCTGAGATTATGAAAGAATTTGTTCTTCAAATAGAAAATTTTTGTGATAAAAAGGTTAAGGTTATAAGATGTGATAATGGCACAGAGTTTAAGAATATCACCTTGAATGAGTTTTGTGCACTTAAGGGTATCTCTAGGAAATATAGCTCACCTAGAACACCTCAACAGAATGGTGTTACAGAGAGAATAAATAGAACATTAATTGAGGGAGCTAGAGCCATGCTAAGTGCAGCTTCATTACCTGTTACATTCCGGGCTGAAGCAGTAAATACCGTGTGTTATGTGAATAATAGGATTGATATAGTTAAGAGCTTAGGAAAAACTTCTTATGAGTTATTTTCTGGAAGAAAGCCTTTTATAGGATTCTTCAAAGCTTTTGGTTGTCAGTGTTCTATATTAAACACCAAAGAACACCTAGGAAAATTTGATCCTAAAACTGATGATGGTTACTTCCTTGGATATTCTAGTATCTCTAAAGCTTATAGGATATATAACATAAGAACTAGAACCATAGAAGAATCCATAAATGTGATATTTAATGAATATACGCCAAATATAGGAATTCAGGTGCTGAATGGTTGTTTGATTTAGATACATTTGTGAATTCATTTAATGGTTTTTGTCCATATGTTTCAGACCAAGTACAGGTATCAACATGAATTGTGTCAAATGCTGAGGATATTCATGATTTTGAATTTGGAAATCCAACAAGTACAAGTGCAAGCCCTTCATCATTTGATCATGATAATTCTAGTTCTTCAGAGGCTACAAAGGTTGTGAGTGAAGATACTTCAGACAGTCAAACTGATGCATACATTCTTCAAGAAGAAGACATTCCAGTAAACTTTGAAGATCAAGACAATGTTGTACATGCTTAACAAATTATTTTTGGTAATGATCAGGAAAATTCGGGTGCACATCCTGCAAATGAAGAAAATTATGGTGCTCAAGAATTTAATTCGGATGATCAAGAACAATTGGAAAATAATTCGGGTAATCAAGATCACATGGAAAATAATTCGGGTGCTCATGAATTTAATTCGGTTGGTCAAGATCAAATGGAAAATAATTATGGTGATTTACCATTCAATTCGGGGGAACAAGTTGATTTTGAAGATAACTCGGGTGCATTATCAAACAATTCTGGTGAAGAAGCTAATTTAATAAACAATTCTAGTGAAGCACAAGTCCATCTTGGTGCAGAATCTCAAGCTCATTCTCCTGAACCAAATCTTGAAGAAAGCCATGAACAACCCGGTGAAGCAACATCTGAATCTTTATTCTTTGATGATATTGTACCTAATCAAACAATTCTTTCTACTAATATTACTGAGGAAATACATTTGTTTTTAAAAGTTCACAAGACTCATCCTCTAAGTAATATTATAGGAAATTTGTATGATGGGGTCAAGACTAGAAGTAGTTATGGCTTAGCCAATCTGTGCGTGTTTTCTTGCTTTCTGTCCCAGCTAGAGCCTAAGAATGTAGATATTGATTTGACCATTAATAGTTGGATAGAAGCTATGCAAGAGGAACTGTTACAGCTTAAGGTTCAAGAGGTAGGTACATTAGTAGAAAGACCAGTAGGTGTGAATGTGCCTGGAGTAAAATGGATATTTAAAGTTAAGAGAGATGATAGGGGTATTATAGTGAGGAATAAGGAAAAACTTGTTGTGAAAGGATATACGCGGGAAGAGGGTATTGATTATGATGATGTCTTTGCTCCAGTTGCTAGGATTGAGGTAATAAGATTATTATTAGATTATGATGCCTTTAAGAACTTTAAGGTTTATCAGATGGATGTTAAATCAACCTTTCTGTATGGAGTTCTTGAGGAGACAGTTTATGTTAGTCAGTCTCCTGGTTTTCTGGATCCTCAATTCCCTGACCATGTAGTCAAACTGGACAAGGCTTTGTATGGATTACATCAGGCTCCTAGAGCCTAGTATGATACATTGTCCAAGTATTTGATTGATAATGGGTAGTTAAGAGGGACAATAGATAAGACTTTATTTATTAAAACAGTTGGCCATGAATCAATATGTGTTCAGATCTATGTAGATGACATAATTTTTTTCTCAACTTGTGATGATTTATGTAAAGACTTTGAATCTATCATGCATTCAAAATTTCAAATGAGCTCTATGGGGGAGATGTCTTTTTTCTTAGGACTACAAGTTAAGCAGTTAGATAATGGCATTTTTATCAATCAGTCAAAGTATGTAAAAGATATATTAGCCAAATTTGGATATATTGTTTGTAAATCTGCTTCCACTCCAGTTGACACTAGGGCCAAATTACATCCGGATCTAGATGGTGATAATGTTGACCAACATTTATATAGGTCTCTGATAGGATCATTGATGTATCTTACTGCAAGTAGACCTGATATTATGGTGGAGTGGGTCTGTGTGCTAGGTTTCAGGCTGCTCCTAAGGTTTCTCATTTAGTTGCTGTTAAGAGGATTTTTAGATATTTTAAAGGACAACCTTCTTTAGGCCTTTGGTATCCTAAAAATTCTACCTTTGACTTCTATGCCTATACTGATAGTGATTATGGAGGCTGCAACTTGAATAGGAAATCTACTATAGGAGGTTGCCAGTTCTTCGGAAATAGGCTAGTATCATGGCAATGCAAGAAACAAACCTATGTTTCTCAGTCTTCTCCTGAAGTTGAATATATTGCTGCTGGTTCTTGTACATCTCAAGTTTTATGGATTCAGAACCAGATGCTAGACTATGGCTTTAATTTTATGAACACTGCTGCCATGTTTATTACTAAGAATCCAATCCAACATTCTAAGACTAAACATATTGAGATTAGACACCACTTCATAAGAGACTGTTTTGAAAACACGTGATTCACTTAGTTAAGATTTATACTGACCTCCAACTAGCAGACCTTTTCACAAAGGCATTTGATGTAACAAGATTTAATTTTCTTTTTCAGGCTATTGGTCTAATAAATCTTGATTGATTGTTTCTTAAAATTATTTTTTGTACATATCTTTTTACTTTTTGTTTTCTTTTTAGTTCAAAATACAAAAAGAGGGAGAGAAAAAGGGAAAAATACAAACATATTTTAATTCTGGTAGTTTTTGGTTCAAGTCGGGTAGTATTTTTTTTTAATTCTAGTAATATTTTTTTTAAGTATGGTAGTCTTTTTATTTTAATTCTGGTCGATTTTTAAGTCTGGTAAAGATAAAATTCAAAAAATTGTGTTTTCTGTTTGTATAGTTAAAAACAAAAAAAATGTGATTTCAATATATATAGATAAAACTCAAAAAGCTTTCCTTTCTATTCTATTTTTAAAAATTTTAGTCTGTTTTATAGAAAATCAAATAAAAAAAAATGAAAAACCAAAAATAGTTCAAAATTTAAAAATGTTTCACAAAACAAATTTTCTAAAAAATGAGTAAAACATAAATTCCAATATAATTAACATAGTTCATTATTTAAAGAATTTCTTGAAACCAAATGTTTTGTGTATTTTGAAATCTTTAACAAATCTATGGTTTATTCACTGCATAAAGTTATTAAAATTGATAACTTTCAAATGGGAATTCAATAATTGTCAAGTAGAAAAACAAATAAAAGACATATTTTCTTTAAATATGGGCATTTAAATCTATTTATCATAAAAGCTATAAAGTTTTATAAAGTTTTGAATAATTATTGACTTTGAGATCCTTGATGCTAACTTGATAAACGACAGAGACAGGTGAATAACTCCAAATTTTTAATAAACTAGTCTATTGTCCTCTAAGATCCTTAATGCTTACTTGAAAAACGACAAAGACAGGGGAATGAGTTGAACAATAGTACTGAGTTTAATTTTGAACAACAAAAACATGCATTTAATCAAAAATATCCCGAGAGAAAAAGTAGTTTATAAGGTTGAGAAATCATATTCTAGGGACTCTCAATAAAGATTGAAGATTAGTCATGTGTTTATACAAATTAATCAATAAAAAAAAATTGTGTCATAGTGTGTCATAAAACTGCTATGTTTTAATGACAATAAGATATATATATATATATATATATATATATATATATATATATATATATATATATATATATATATATATATATATATATATATATATGCCTTATTTAAGTAAAATATTAATTTAATTTATTTCTACTTGACAAGAGTTGAATTAGTTTGATTGTATATCAGGTCCTTTTTAAATTATTAAAAATTGCAGTGTATGAATTTTTGACACATGATGAACTCTAATAAAAATAAAGATTTGCATTAACTATTTCAATATTAACCGATGGTTGAATTGATTCAGTTCTGGTGTTAAAAATTTAACCTAGACAGATTTTAAATAGTTAATTTTGAATATAATTTAATTCAGGCATAAATATTTTAAGTCTGATATATTTTGATTTAAGTCTGGAAATACTTTTAGTTCGGTTTGTGTTGACTTTGTTGAACTTAAGTTTTAAGTAGGGGTCTTTAATTTTTAAGTCGGAGTCTTTAGTCTTTTTAATTCGGGATCTTTATTTTAAGTCAGAGTCTTTATTCTTTTTAAGTCGGGATCATTATTTTAAGTCGAGGTCTTTATTTTTTTTAAGTCGGATTTTCATATTTTTAATTCGAATAAAAATATTATTATTTATTTATAACTCTGGTATACTGTTCTTTTAGTCGGATAACTTTTGGTGGGAATTTAAATATAATATGTTTTTAATTCATTTTTAATACTTTTTAATTAATTTAATCTTTTTAATTTCATGCAATTTGCAGCTCTTAGTCGGTTCTAAATTGCTAATCTCAATAAAATTTTAATATTCTTTATTCCTATGAGCGATTAAGATTACAAGTGTCTCTTTGATTTCTAGAGTTTCTAAGTTTTTTTTTTAAGTGATTTTCAGTTCTTAGTGATTTTATTACCTTGTTTCCTATTTCTTTAAGGTAATTTCAGTTTTTAGGATTTTTTTTCATTTGATTTCATTCATTTTTACTGTTGTATTTAAGTACTAACGCTATGAAATTGTTACAGATGACTCTTAATTATAAATCCAAACATAATGTCTCATCATTTCTTGACATGCGCCACACTAAAGTAGATGAAGATTGGAGACTAATTTTAAGGTTCTTGATAAATTCCAACCTAAGATTTGCCATTTCTGAGAGCCCAGTGTTATATAGTGACTTAATTTAAGAGTTTTGGGCAAATGCTATATTTGGAGTAATAGATGGTGTAAGAACTATTTCTTCATGTGTTCAAAGAGAGGATTTGATTGTTACTGAAGATGTCATTAGAAGGGTATTGGTTCTAGATGATGCTTAAGGGACTGAGAAGCTTGGCATGGATGAAATAAAAACTGTATGTAGACAAATTGGGTATGAAGGAGACTTTCCAGAAAGCATGGTCAAAAAGACAAGGGTCTCTTTCAATACATGTTCTTGTCTATTGTATGTCTGGGAGATCCAGCGGCTTTGATGAGATGAATCAGACGCTGGCTTCTGCATTTGTGTATTTAATCTCTCAAAGAAAATTTAATATTTTAGGGTATATCATGGATAACATGCAGAGAATGACAGAGGGTAGTGCTACAAGGTTTCTTCTATACCCAAGGTTCATTCAGATTATTCTTCATTCAGAGATTCATGGGCTGATGCTCGATGGTCCTATCTTGAAGGATGAAAATATGAATTGGAAAATAATGAACAACATGAAGAAATCCTTTTCCAAAGCTAAGGTTGTATTCTCTAGGAGATTCATACCATTCTTTCCCCATATGAATGAGCAAGCTAGGGTAACTATCAATACATTTTTGGAGCTACAGGGAGAGATGGTAGCAGATGTTCAACAACAAAATGTACAATAACAACAACAAGGTGGTCCACAACAAGCGGAACAAGGACATCCAGACCCTGAACAATGTGGTTCTCCTATCATTCACATTCCTTCTCCTCCTCCCAGATCACCCATTATTGAACAAACTGACTCAGTGCCTAATCTGGCTTCCATCAGCTCCTTCTCCTGTTGTAGTGGTTTCTCAAACAGTTTCTCAAACTATTCCTTCTCCAGTTGTGCAAACTGCTATGCCTTCAGATCCTCCAGTTCAAGTTTATACTTCTAGAACAAAAGGTGTAGGGGGTAATTTGTTGAAGATTCTAGAGTTAATAAAGAAACTTGAGGAGTTGGAACAATTGGTAAAGAGACAGGCTACTTTGATCAATCAACTGAGATGGAAGCAAGCAGTGAATGGTGTGATTATGGGCAGTTTAAGAGCTAAAACCAAGAGATATTCTCCTATGGATGATGCATCAAAATAGGGGGATATAATATTGATGTGGAGATGATGGATGTGGAAAAAGAGACTGATGTGCAGGTTGAAAGTGAATCAGCAGAAAGGATGGAAAGAAGTGAAAGTTTGAATGCAAGCAGGAGTGTTGATCTAACTCTAATTGAGAAAATAATGAAATACATGGATATGGAAGTTGAAAGTAGCAAAGGAAAAGAGAAAATTGATGAAGAAATAATTAAATTTGGTGAATATGTAGTTAAATCGGGTGAAGATGTGTTTGGTTTTGGTGAAGGAAATATTAGTTATTGTAAAGGAGTTCTTAAATTGGGTGAATAAAATTTTACATCGGGTGAAGAAACTTATAAATCTGGTGAAGTAGAAGAAAAGTCCGGTGAAGAAGAAAGTGAAAAGATAGAGAAAACTGAGAAATGATTTAGAGTTGTGTATCAACATGGAGAATCAATTGATAAAGCTAAGTTTGAGAAGTATTATGAAGGGTTGTTTGATGAAGAAGCTGAAGAAAGATTTCCAGTATTTATTAAGGAGAGAGAGCCACAATTTACTCATGAACATTATATGTGGAATGAAGAGCTAGGTGGATAGAAGGTTGAGATAGTGATTATTGAAATAGATAGTGATGTGGAAAAAGATGTGAGTGAAAAGATATCAGTGAAACAAGAAGAAGAAGTGGTAGTTGAAAAGGTAGTTGAAGAAGCAACAATTGTTGGTGCAAGAACTGCTAAAGTTGGAGGAAGAGTGAAGAGCTTTGCTGTTAAATCCTCAGCTTTTTTTCCTTCCAAGGTAGCTAGCTTAAAGAAGAAAATGCTTGAATTCAAACAGAAGCTCTCAGAAAGACAATACAAGATCCATTTGAAGAGCTATCTGGTCAGTGTTGGAGGAATGAATTCCAGGTCAGTAGGACAAATGAAGATAGAAACACTGGAAAAGAACTGGCTGGATATGTAACACCCCGGCTAAAGCGGAATACACCAGAGGCATTACAATTTGTTCTTAACTCGTGTTCCTCTATTAGGTTATAATAGACACATTATGGTTTAAATGAATGCATTAAAGATGAATAAATGTTTTACAGAAAAGTAACCGAAAAACGACAAAAGACTTAAATTATTCATTAATGTCATTAACTAGGTCCAAGCTCTTATGTTTTCTTCAAGCAAACCTATCCATTTCCTGTATCATGTAAAAAGTAAACGTCAATACAAAAGTATTGGTGAATAAACAAGTTTAAGACACAAGTATAAAGTATTAAAAAGATTACGTAATAAAGAGTAAAAAAAAAATATAAATGAATATGTAAAATGTAGTATAAAAGAATGTATAATAAAAGAATATATAAAGATTGTATATTGTAAGTAAGTATAATATGTGTATAATGGCATAACACGCGTTTGTATCATGTCTGATGTATATCATATATGATCAAAGTCACATAGGGTCCGGTCGAGGGCCTCGACATTCACAGTAACACGTCGGAATGTCTAATAACGGCCAATAGATCTATCACGTTTCCCGTTTAGTATATACATATAATGAATGATTGATTGTTTGAATGTTTGATTTATCGTGTGTGCATCCCATAATGATTGTGTCACTTGATTCATTCCAATGTTTGCCATAATACGAAAAATAGTATCAAATATGAATATAAGTACATATAAACATAAATGACTTTACGAATGAATATAATAAGAATGACTTTTATGAATGAATACCAATATGAATGAATTACGATGAATATAATACAAAAAGTATATATATATAAACATGATTATAAGTGAGTATATAAACATGAATATAAGTTTTAATATGAATATAAGTATGAATCTCAATATGCATATAAGTCTGAATATACACATAAATATAAGTATGAATATAAACGTAAATATGAATATGAATCACCATATTACGATAAGTATGAATATAGACATAAAATATAAATGTGAACATAAGTATGAATTAAACATAAAAGTATGAATATAAGTATGAATATGAATGTCATGATACAGCTCAAGGATTTATATAATAAAAAGGGCATCGAGTTTACTCACATGATTAAATACGTAGGTAGATACGGATACTAGATTATGAATACGGAATACGTTGAAAGGAACACCAAACTAGCCTTTACAAATCTAGAAATAAGAATATATCATGAAATTAGAGTTTTCTAGATTAGAGTTTGAATAGACAAGATTAATAAGATGATGATGGTAAGCTTGAGTAACATAAAAGATAAACATGATTAGGGATTATTATGATGAAAAACAATAGAATTGGGAACCTTTACAATCGATTATGGGAGGCTTGAAGTTTCGATTATGGAGCTTTGTGTTGGTTCGATTTTTGACAAGAAGACACCAATTTATTGAGTTTGAAATGTGATAAAGAAAGGTCAACATGTAACTCCCCTAATAATCAACTCCAAATTTAATTATTGTAGGTTACAAAAAGAAATGGTTAAAGAGGTGTTTAAAGCCATAAATAAGAAATGTGTAACTATTAGTCTACCACATTTGACCAAACTTGAAGGCTAAGAACAAGGAAAACGTTTGGAAGGTTTAAAGTATTGGAACAACTTGCCATGAATGCAAACATACATACATACATACATAGTTCCTTGCATGCATGTATTAATTAAACTACTTGTCTTAACACATTACTAGAATTACTTGCATTTATATAAGTCCATGTGTATTAAACACATTTTAGTGTACATTAATGTACACATGCAAGATAACACATTAATAATGTTACATGATATAATAAACAAGGTTTAAATAGAATTAAGATAACCCAAATATACATAACTCAAATCGAACTTTTATAAATCGTCAAATGTATACAATTACAAAGTCCGAATTAAAGTTACAGGTCAAATATCGGGTCGGATTCGGGCACGGTGTTACAGGATATTAAAACAAAAGTAATGATAAGAGACCTAAAAGCCAAAAGAGAGAAGAAGATTGAGGAGGAATTGCTAAAAAGACATATGGAAAAGTTTTCTGAGAATACAAATGTTGAAGATTCCTCTACTCAAGATGCTAATCAAAGACAAAGAGTAACATTGAAGACTTTAGTTGAAAAACAGTTCAAGATGTTCACTCCAAGACTAAAGTAAAGCAAGAAAAGTCTCCATTTTCTCAGTACATGGAGAAAGAGTCTTGGTTCACTCAATCTTCTTAACAGAAAGAACAAGTCTCATCACAATCCTCACAACCAAATCTTCTTGTTCAATCTCAACCATCTCCTCAACAAACAGAACAAGCATATGCACAAACTTCTCAATCTCAACCATCCACTTTACCTGAAGATTATTATATGGATGATCCTACAACAACTGCAATAATAGAAGAAATTCCTCAATGGATAGAGGAAACTACAGATGATGGAGGGGATCTTGATCAATATGGATTTCCTGTTGATGCTGATACTCCTATTCAAGGAGAGGGGAGTTCTTCAGGGTCAAGAACTACAGATGTGTCTCAGGATGAATTGAGGGCAGAAAGGGAGGAGTTAATGAATCTCAAGAAAGGCATTCTTCCACCAATTGTTGGATGGATATTTGATCACTACACAGGAGCCATAGTTATAAAGAGAAAAAGTAGAAGAGGTGTAATGACTAAATCTTTCAAAACAACCGAGGAACTAAGAGAAATTTCAGTGGAAGATGCCAAACAACTGTGCAAACTGAAGATGGTCAACCATGGTAGTTATTCTCATGGATATGAATATTAAAACTTCATTCATGAATGTTCCAAAACTGGATTTGTAAACTTTGGAAAGAGATTCATGGCCAAGAGGAAGAGAATGACTATGCATATAGCACCCCTGAAGAGAATTAAAGTGGAACAACATATAGCTAAAATTATAAAGTGGTGGGTTGACTATTCAAGTGATGAATGGGTGCTTGTTAGATAAGATGGATAGGAGCATAGGTTATATGAGATGGCTGATATTAGAGAGCTTACCAGTGAAGATATCATTACACTGTTCAAACTTCCATTGGGAAAGATGAGGCCTGATGATAAAAAAGGAAGGATGGCAGTGGAATGTGTTGCTATTGAATTGGATAAAGTCAGAAGTGGTAAAAGGAAAAATAGATAGTCTTTTGGAAGTTTTGAAGATGGGAAGGTAGCTTAATCCTAGAAAGATGAGGATTTTGGAAGCATCATCCAAGGAGTAGATTGTAGGAGCAGACTAGAGTGATGGTGAAGCTTCCAAATATCCGAGTCATAGTTTAGTGTAGTGTTAGTTTCAATTCGGGTGAACTGTGTTCATCACCCGAATTGAATAATAAAGTGTAAACTCAGGAAGGATTTAGGTCGGGTGAACTAACTCTTCACCAGAGTTAAGTTAAGTTTACCCGAACTAAATCTAACTGAGCAGTAATTTTATCATTCGCCCAAAATATTTTTAATAAACATAAGGGTGTTAGTAATGTAATAGTTAGGTAGAGTAGGCCTATAAGTAGGTTAGAGAATCATGCAGAATGTACACGTTTATGAAATATAATATATGTAACTGATTTTCCCGCCATCAAAGGCTTTCTAATAAACACTTTCATTCTTCATTGATTTCGTATTCTAAATCTGTCAAAGCTTAGATCAATTGCTAATAATTCCAATATTAGTAACTGTATCCATTCATAGATTGTAACCTGTGAAGATGTCAAGACTAAGTAAAGAGGAAATTAGGAGAAATTTAGGAAGTACTGAAGACCTCCGCAAAATCTACAAATACCAAGACGAAAAACATGAGAATGAATCCTGAAAGTGAGCTCCTATGGTGGTGGTGGTGAGAAAACCGGCTCCAACACACAAATAAAATCCACCATTATATTAGAGCTTATAAATAGAAAGAAAATAGAGAATTGATGGAGGATTTTACTTACCAAAACTCAAGATGTAGAATCTTCGAAGTGGTAGTCGAAATTCCAAGGTATGGGAGATGAAAACGGTAGAAAGACCTTGCATTCCACATGAACAAAATGTGTGTTAGAAATGTCTAACATAAAAGGAAGAAAAGAGAAAGAAATGGAGATTTTCTTGAAGAAAACTTACCAAAAATCGGTGGAGTCAAAGGAAATATGGTAGAAGATGAATGATGAACCTTCTAGGTTTAACACTCACTCCAAAATGTGATTATAAGCTCTCATCGTTTCTGGAAAAATGAGAGAGAATGGAGAGAAAAGAGAGGGTGAGTGTTGAAATGAAAGAGAATAGGTGAAAAGAGATGTAAAATCAAAATGCGGAATGAGAGATGGGGTCAATATGGTCTTAGATCTAAATCAAGATCAAACCCACCCAAAATGGGCAATTTCCAGGGAAAATCACGTGATGGAAAAAGTTATGATGGTCCAAACATCGAAAAAGACGTTTTTGGCATGGTCTGCCAAGAGCCCGACTGCGGCGCAATCCTCCTCTGACCGTCTCTTTCGGTTATATTTCCATTAAAGGACTGAATTTGTAACAGTTTTACCGTTAGTTCCCGTTAAAGGACTAACTTTGTAATAATTTTAACGTTAATTTTTAACCAATAATTAAAGGCATAAACACACTAAATTATATACGAGAATCCTAACTAATCGGCACTTAGGTAAACTAAAACGCTTTCGTCACGGAGGACGAAGCAACAAATAACATAAAACACGACAAATCGCAATAAACGTGAATAATCACAAGTAAAAATCAGTGGGTCTAACCAAAGAGAATAATAAAATAATGATAAAACGGTAACGATTAGTACCTCGAAAATACGGGATGTCACATTATACTTTCTACGTTGAGATGCAGTGCCGATCTGCCAACACCATTTTTTCAGTTTCTGGTTTTGAAACTTTTCATAAGGTTACTTCGTATGTGTCTCAAACAGAATCGATGCAGTGTCGATCTGTGAAATTATACTTTCTACGCTCAGGCGAAAACGCGAGGTGTAAACAGTATCAGTAATATCATAGGTACAAAGGTTACAACATTTAAATAGCAAAACAATCATCGAATTAAATATAAATTTCGAGATACAAGGTTTTTACATAAATCCGAATAAATAATATACAATGACATCATATGGATCCTAAAGGAACTAAATTAAACAACAAAAGGTCCACGCAAATGATTCAACTAGTCACAAAAGCATATCATCAATAATCGGAAACCTCAAACCCCTGAAAATCGTTAAAAATACGACGTCAATATAAAGTTGGTGCTATTCGCATTTTTATAAAAACATTAAGTTTAAAAGGTTTTGACCCAATTTGAAATATATAATACCATTAGTAAAGATATCTTGAATTCTAAACAAACGAGATACATGCATAACTTTAGATAAATAATACACCTGAACCTAACAATCAAAGGCAACAACCCCCACCTTAGTTCGTTAAACTAAGGCCATTCTCGAACAACAAGCGGTCATAACATCGACTCATAGGGACCGTACACCGACAAAATCCATATCAGCGATGAGGGTTTGTAAAACCTATATAGATCTATATATATATGTACCGGTGGCTCAATAAGAGTTAACAGGAGTGTATACGGGGCCTTATACTACCACTAAGGCTATATAAGTAAATGTAACGCTAATCTAAAGACATCATAATCCACATTCGCATAATTAAGATACACTCTTATCATGTCCAAATATAAAAACAGGTAAAAAGGACAACGAATAACTCACTAGTCAGCGATAAATACGTCGGGTAGACAAAGTCAGGAGAATAACTCTCCACCGCCTAAGTGCCCTAGGATAAAGACGTCGAAAGTCTAAGTATCTCTATGAACGTTGTAGATTTTAGCCTTTAAATGATTAACTTTATATTATATTTAAAAGTGTTCGAAAGAATATTATATCGAGTTAAGGATGACGAGTAAAAGATAACGATATCTCGTGTCAAAATGACGAGTAAAAGATAATGATATTTCGTGTCAATAATGACTACTAGAAGATACCGTTTATTCAAGTCAATAATGACGATTAGAAAGGAATGATATTTCGAGCCGAAAATGAGTAACACAAATATCGGTTGAATATAGAATACTGGTACCAAAGTTTAGTCGAAGTCAACCAAGATCAACGTCAAAGAATAGTTGACTTGGTCAAAGTCAACGATTCCGAAGGGAGTCAAAGTCAACTAAAAGTCAACATTCGACATTTTTGAAGAATTTAAAATCGTTTGAAGAATTTAAATATTTTGAGTAAAAATAGTTTGAAAACAATTTCATAAAAGTTTGACGAAAAATAAAGTTTAAAATTTAAGATTTCGATTGTATTTTGAGAAAAAGTATATTTATCGAAAATATGTACGTTTAGCGAATTTTATATTAATAAATATCATGTTTATGATTGCGATTACGTTTTAAGACAAAAAACGTATATTTGTCAATATATACTACTTTATGTATAAGATATATATATATATATATATATATATATATATATATATATATATATATATATATACTTATGTTCGTTCAAAATACGCGACGTTTCAAACCAGAGGCTCATTGCGGCGTACATAGAATTCAATGCGACACACTAAGTTTGTGACCAAAGCTCGTTGCTGCGCAATAAGTGACTACTGCGGCGCAGTGGGGCAACGGTGGCAAAAACGAGTTTTTAAACTTTTACGTTTTAGTATCGTGACGTTAATATTAAGTCTTAATATTTATAAGTGATATGTCTAGAATGTCATTTTTATGTAAATATGTTTATAAGTTTATTTATATATTATATGTGGAAGTTATACATAATAATAACCAATAATACCAATTATATGTATAATCAATCCATAATTCTTCCAAAAAGTCCAAGAGCATAGGATATTCATTTTTTGGTAAGAATTTACTAATAGTTCCTATATGACTTGAAATTATCCGATTTTTTTCATGTATGTTCATATTATACCATTTTTATGTTATTTTAACCAATAATTCATAATATGTAATTAAATATGTATAACATGTTAATAATTAAGTTATCTTCCAAATTTTAACCATGATCTTTATATAATACTTAAACGAATTTAGGCGAATATTAAGAAAACGAGAGAGATTTAAGGGATTAATTAGGGAGTACCGAAGACCTCCACAAAATCAACCAAGAATCGTCGAAAGTCTTGAAATCTCTCGGAAAGGAACTCCATAAGTGGTGGTGACGAAAACTCAAGCTCCAAGCACAAAACATCCACTTGTTAGAATAGAAACTCTTAGAAAATAAGAATTAGAATAAAATTTAAGGAGTGTTTTTGCTTACCAATCTTCAAGATGAACAAGTTTCCATGGTGGTGAAACAAAACCGAAAATGGAATATGAAGATGGTAGATGAATCCTTGCAAGAATATATTCATGTTAGTATTCTCTTTATAAAAAAGAATAAAAGAAGAGATGGAAAAGATAAGATTTTGTTGGAAATTCACTCACCAAATGGAGAAGAATCAAGTGGGAGAAGATGTGTATGATGAAGGACTCTTTGTGTTGAAAAATCTCACTCAAATTTGGTGTTTATTACTCTCACTTTTCTGGAAATGAAGAGAGAAAAAGGAGATAATGAAGAGAGATGAGTGATAGAATGCAAGATGAAAATGGATGGAAAATGTTAAGGTTGAAACAAGGAATAAGAGATGATGTGGAATGGTCAAGGATCCACAATTTGCTCATATAATATCATTTTGGGAAGTTTTGAGCCAGAATTCACGTGACTCGTAAGTTGTGGAATCTCAAGAAAAGTAAAAAGTCCTCTTACTTTTTCCTGTCCAGACCATGACTGCGTCGCAGTCTATAGTGACTACGATGCAGTCCTTCGTCCAATTAACTTCCGTTAAATGTCCGTTAAAAGGACTGAATTTGTAAGGAATTTAACGTTAACCTAGTTAAAGGACTAACTTTGTAAAATATTTTTAACGTCAATCTTAATCGTATAATCGAAGGAATAACTCACCCATACTTTACGAGCATACTTATACTACTAGGCACTTAGGTACTAAAAGTTTTAGTCCCGAAGAACAAAAACAATAATATAAAACCCGACTAAGTAGATAATGCGTGATAAAACTAAATAACAATAATAATAGGGTCAAAACGAAAACATCGATAAATAAAAGAACAAGTGGAAAACCGAATTAGTACCTCAACAAAGCAGTTGTCACAATCATCTTCCTCACGAGGTTCCAAGTCATCATGACGTCCTTCGTCTTCTAAAGCTTCTCTAAGAACGACATAGTCTTATACTGTATGTTCTTCCACTATTTCATTATCATCTTCCGAATCATTGTTTTAAGTAAAAAAATTTCCGGTTCACTAGCATGGTGTGGGTGGCCATCGTGTTGGTCTTCATCCGGGTCGTCCTCGGCTTCGTGATACTGTTTTGTATAACTTGATAGGAATACGTCTTGTGAATGATGTTGATATGGTCCAACATAACTAGATTGGTGAAACGGATAGCTATAGGATGATGGAAAAAACTCTTGAGAAAGTTGAGGAAGCTATATTTGAATGTTCCGCAACTGATCTGTAAAACTAATATGGGTTGGTTGAACTACCGGTAGAAATCTTGCTTCAAGTTGAGCCTGATATACTTGGTTGTTAGCATTTAAAACATATACCGTTTCAAACGTGTCATCGTCTATAATGTCGCTTTGAAATACATGGTCTCAATAGGTGTACCACATAAATAGCTTCAACCTATAATATTGAATAGATAAACCGAATTTGGAGTACTCCATTGATATCATCAAAATACGTTATTATATTTATGCTGATATTTCGCTATTTTTATCCATTTTTATTACATGTGTATATTATTTTGTGTTTAATTGCTTAATAAGTGTGATAGGTCCGAAAAACGGAGTAAAGAAAGAAGAAGTAGCAAAAACGAGCGAAAAACGAAGATAAACGAAGATAAACGAGCAAATATTGAGAATCCCAACAAAGCTTTACGGCGTAAGACAAAATGTCTTTACGCCATAAAGACGTGGAACACGGTCAACAAAAGTCAAGTTGAAAATTGGTCTTTACGGTGTAAAGGATTTTTTTTACAATATAAAGCACTTTATGACGTAAAGGATTATATGCTTAAGGCGTAAAGGTCCCAGTCTATGAAAGTCAAAGTCTTTTAAAAATGTCTTTACGACGTAAAGCTTTCTATGCTTACGCCGTAAAGAAGGTCTGACGAAAATAAACTTTATAAATCACAAGTTTTTACCTAATTTGATATCCAATTTTTACCCTACGGCTACTGAGTTAAACCCTCTTTGAAGCTGGAGATCAAGAGAATTAAGGCTTGGAGTGAATATTGTTCGAGATTATCTTCGGTTTATCATCGATGTTTGATAATAACATGTTTGGTACAATCGTTTCTATGTTTCGTTATTTATTTAATGCAATTATAAACTAAATTCATTAGTGTTTGCTTGGATCTTATGAACTAGTGTCTTAATTTACGTTTATTATAGTATGAAACTTATTGCTAAGTAGAACTTGATATTGTAGACCTACATGTTAATACTACTTGAATTGATGTTATGAATTGAGATTAGAAGAATCCAGGTTAATAACATTGACTAGAGATGGAATAAATCCTAGGGTTAGGTTGATTGTTAATAAGGCATTAAGGTTGGTAATAAATCGAGTATAGAATACCGTTTATAGAAGATTAAACATAGATAAATCATACGAACTAGTTGAGGTTAATAATACATGAAATTAGATAAATAATATTGGGATCAACAATAGGTTTTAGATAATTTCATAGGTTTAGATTTAGTGATCAACTAGTCTAAATTAAATGAGTAATCACCGACAAGGTATCAATAAACATTGCACTATAATTAAGATGTATGTAAACATTAGTAATAAAGATCTAAGTGAACACGTGTTTAAATCATATTTGTTTTAATCTTTAAAATCTTAGCTTTTCAAAGTCGTAGTCGTTTCTTTTAAATTCATTTAATCGTTTTGCGTAATTAAATCAGTTTGAATCGTATGTTCGTAAGGAACTAAAACGCCTCCCATTTTAATCGCTTTCATTAGTTAAGTTTAATATTCTAATTAGATAGTTAATTTTTTTACTCCGCTCCCCAAGTGTTCGACACTCTTACTTACCAACGCTATACTATTACACGATTAGGTGTACTTGCCTAATTGTGTTTTAGTAGCTAAGTTAGGTATTTCCGTTTTATAAAATTAAAAAGAACTTAATAAAAAAGACATCAAGTTTTTGGCGCCGCTGCCGAGGAGCGGTTCTAATTTTCAATTGTTTGATTAGAGTATTTTTCTGTAAATACATAAAAAAAAAAAAAACTATTCAGCTATCATGACTAATATATATCGTAAGCTTAAAATCACATATGCCGTATATCTTAAACATACGTCGTATACCTGACAAGTTAATTTTCTTTTATCTATTTCTTTTCTACTCTTTTCTTTTGTATTTATCCGCATATATGTTGATCAACATAGAAGATATCGCTATGGAGGAATATGATATACTGATTAGAGGTGGAAATGTAGTCCGGGATTAGGCCGACTATCGATTAACGAGATGACAATGGAGGAATACGACGAGATGATTCGAAGAAAAAATGGTTGAGAATTAGACCAACTATATTCTACTAGTGGGGATTGGCCAGGACCACCGGAGTTCTATGCCAATGAAGAAGAATTCACAGACGAAGATGAAGATACGTAATGGGAAGAGTTGGAGATGTGGTTGGCAGAAAAAATCGAGAATGATTCAATGTACATACCTTTTCCCGAGAAAAAGGTGCATTCCGAAGAAATGATAAACGAAACATCGTCACCAACAACATCACTATCAGAATCTACTCCAAATAATTTTTATGAAAGCGGTTAATTTTTCAATGAAATTTTTAATGATTTTTCTAATGAACTTGTTGAGTTTGAGCAGGAAATAATAGAGGAAACTTGGTTCGATGCTCCTTTATTTGATGAAGAAGAAGATATTGGCTCTAACTCATACCAAGTAGAGCGAATTATTTACTAGTTGCAGGCTTTAGATTCAACAAAGAAGTTTAAAGAGTTAGAAGAATTGTTGGAAGATTCAAAGGTGGATTTACTAGACGAAACAATTGGACACACACAATAAATCGTAAACAGGGAAGCAATACGCCGTATGCTCATGAAAGAACATACGATGTATGCACTTGCAAACACATATACGCCGTATGTAATTTTGAGACATATGACGTATACAACTTTTGTTTCGGAAAATGGATATTGGAAATAAGAAATTGTAGTGAATATTTCTTCATACGGGATACGTGTGAGAGACGATTCAGTTGCAAAAGGATGTTGGAGGTTGACTTGTTCCATCGGGAAACAAGAGAATGGAATAATGTGTGGGTTAAGCATCAAAATGACCTCGTTGAATCTAAGGAGGCAATATTTTTGGTCAATTACTTTGAAGTAGGTTGAATACAGGTAGAGTCGAGCTTAACGACTCAATAATAGATAAAAAGCGCTTCTGGGAGACAACCCGTTTGTTTATTTTTATTTTCTTTATTTTTACGTTTTTATTTTCGACTATAACATGTTATGATTATGCATTGGTATGCTTGATTTTCTGCTTGTTTGCTTTGAAATCTTAGGATTGTTGCGTCATGCTGGTAGTAAGTTTAGCAGAAGTTCTTTGGAGTCCTATTCTTTTGCGTGACGAGACTATCTACATATTTCTACTGAGTATCTAGGGAGCTTCCTCTACTTTTTCCTTTCCCTTTACCTTACTTTATGCTTTATTTTTCACAAATGACGACATTTGTATATCTTAAGTGTGGGGGAGGGGTTAGGAAAAAGAAAACACTTAACAACTTAAATATGACATGTCTTTTCGAATTTTTTAAAATTTTTTGCATAACCTAGCACATTTATACCCTATTAGAGAAAAAGTGAGAAACTTGAGCCTTGAAAGAATTTATTTTTAATTCTACTTTTTCGTTTGTATGAGTGTGCTGATGGTTGATGACTTTAGAACTTGACATAGTCATACGCTTCGAGACCACGTAATGAGCATTGCATTAGGGAAACTTAGTGTAATTTGGTACGACTTTGGGGGAAAACTAGGAATAACCACTTTGATTAGCCTGTTCGTTTCTTTATATATATTTTAAGCTTAATCATATTGGTTAGCTAATTTCCATGTAAACTCTTGTAACACTTATTTTTAGTGTTAGAAACTCTAGAAAACCACTTTGCGCCTAAACGTTTTCGTTTTTTAAACACTGCTATATAACTTTTGTACACTAGTGTTATTTCGTTTCATTATTAGATGAATGCGAACTTAGATTTTGATTGCTATAGTATTATATGAAGATTGAAGTAGTGGAACTTAGGTGACCATAGTATTATATTTGTAAGTTTGAAGAAATAAGAAAATCGAAAAAAAGAATTAGTTAGTAAGCCTTTTGAGCATACCATCTTACCAAAAGTTATTGTAAGACATGTACTAGGCACCAAAAAAAAAAACACTCGAAAAAATCAGAAAATCTAAGAAAAAGAGAGTCGTAGAAGTTAAAGTGAGGTAATTTTAGTGTATCTTGAGTCATATTGAAGAAATAAGTAGCAATTCGGTTCGTTAAATGTTTTAGGAGTTCGGATTCAGTCTAAGCTAAATGTCTACTATGTTAATTTTTATATACTTTTTATGTATTTACCCTTTTCACTTCATTATATATTTCCACATGCCTTAACCTTGTACATTATAGCCCAATAAAAAGTCCCCGTGTAGTTTTATCTAGACTCTAGTGGTGGAGAAGCGAGTCTTTATCAAGCTTATGATAGAATATTCACCATGACCGAGCATTTGAGCGAATTTATTGTTCTTTACAACCTTAGACAAGTATTGAGTGAATTGGGTGAATTACTCCCAAAATTCGTGAATTGCTTGGTTATGCATATTAAACAGGCTTGGTAATGTGAAATAATACACTTTTACTTTTCTTAAATGTTATATCTAATTGACTTGTTGATTAGATTTATCCTTTTATGAAAGTGTATTTTTAACTTTGTTTTAATTTGATCTACTTTGAGGACAACTAGAAGTTAAGTGTGGGGGATTTTTATATCATCAAAATACGTTATTATATTTATGCTGATATCCCTCCATTTTTACCAATTTATATTACATTTGTATATTATTTTGTGTTTAATTGCTTAATAAGTGTGATAGGTATGAAAAACGGAGTAAAGAAATAAATGTTGGGAATAAATTGATGAAAATGAGTTAAGTTTGGTTACTACTGCATGGTTACTACTGCAAGTATACTAGTTACTACTACAAGTGTACTGGTTACTACTACAAGTGTAATGGTTTCTACTGCAAGTGTAATGGTTTCTACTTCTCAAGCTTGTTACTTCTGCCCGTAAAGTGTTACTAGTGCAGGAAGTGTTTAGAAGAAAAAGATAATTTTATAATAGATTTGTAATTATCTTTTCCTTAATTGTAGTTACTTTACAACTTTAATTGTTAAGTCATTTCCTAGAATTGCTTGGGTTAGCCTCAAGGTCTATATATACATAGATCCTTGTATTAACAAAAACACGTGTATTGATCATTCATTAAAGATTAATACATTGAGGCTTGTTGGTGATATTCGTTATTGTTATTGTTATTATTATTCTTGATATAAACAATATTCGTTTAATCACAAAACTTGTAATATCAAAGTGTTTAAATCCGATGCCAAACTTCTTTGATAAATCAAGATCTTATAATACATAGTGTGGTTGTGTTTACATAACCTAATCGATCCTGACAATTGGTATCAGAGCACAAGAGGTGCTTAAGATCTACTGATCTACAAGTTTTTTTTGAAGCCTCAACAAGAAACAAAATACCACAAATCATGACAGATGTGGTGGTAAACAAAGTTCCAGTTTTAAACAGCAACGATTTTGATATTTGGAAGCTAAGGATCAAACAACACATACTGCCTTCTGACTATCCAGTATGGGATGTGATTGTGAATGGGAACAAACAAACCAATACTTTGTCTGCTAATGGAACACCTGGAGTTGTTCATCCTCCAACTACAGATCAAGAAAGAAGAGAAAAACAGACTGAAAACAAAGCTTTGAGTATTCTTTTAATTGCTATTCCTAATGAATATCAACCACAGTTTGAATGATATGAGGATGCTAAGTCTCTTTGGGAAGCTCTTGAAAAGAGATTCAATGGAACAAAGAACACAAAGAAGAAGAAAAAAAGCTCTTCTCAAACAGGGTTATGAAAACTTCAAAGCTATAAAAGATGAAAGAATGGCTTTGACATTTGATAGATACAAGAAACTTACAGGAGAGTTGAGCAGTGCTGGTGTTAAGATAAACAAAGATGACTTGAATAGGAAGTTTCTCAGGTCTCTGGGAGATGAATGGACTATTTACACATTTTCATATAGACAGCGTGATGTACTAAAAGATATGGAATTGGATGACTTGTATAATGATTTTATGTTCGTAATAGTTAGTACTAAATCATTTTATGTTCGTAATTGTTACTATTATCATTTATAATATTCGTAATTTAAAATATTCAAAATAATACTCATAATAATAAAAAAAAAATAGTATTAGTAGTACCTCCTGGCATAGCAGTGTACCTTTTGATATAAATGCCCGTCTAAAATATGCGGCGCAATCTGCGGTATTCTCTCCCACGCAAAAATTTGTAGCAAAATTAACAGCCCCTGGATACCTTTCTCATCTCTTTTCGTTACAAAAATACATAGATTTTGATACAAAAATGCCAGAACTACACTGCCCCATCTCAATCTACAACTTATAGAGTGGAAGTCTACGTTTTTGAGGTAGTTTAGTGAAACATCACCCGACCTTGAATCTCTAAATAAATGACGACCCAAAAGAGATAAAATATATACTCTGGCTCTTTGTTTATAACTACGTTTATTCTGCCTGCATGGTCTTTTAATTTCTTTTATGAAAGTACGAATTCTTATTCTTCCATTCTTAACAGCATCAGCGGAGGAAGCAAACCCTAGATAGCCTACACAATCGCTCATCCATTCATCGTCATTTTTTGACTCTCATTCTCCAGAAACCATTGGTCCGTCTATCGGCAAAGCCCATAAAACTTGTACGTCCTACAACGTAACAGTCGCTTCACCAACTGGGAAGTGGAACATATGCGTCCCAGGATGCCACCTTTCAACTAACGTGGTAATTAGAGCATGCTCACTTTTGTGATACCCGGTGCGTAATACACCATCAAAACCCGCAAGTATTATATACTTCCTCACACCCTCTTCAATGTCCACCGTTTCTTCCAAAAATCCTGCAGCACATCTTCTAGCTTTTATTGTTGATCTTGGATCTTCACTACCATCAAATAACACAGCTGAACGATGGTGACCACCTTCTTGCAAGAACAACAAACATGTGTTTCTCGGGGTAGAACTAGCTCGAAATTGCGCCATTACTACCGGAAAATTCAACGTGAAAATGTATATGTGTTTATGTGTGGAAAGGAAGTAGATAAAGTGTATGAATGCAAGATAAATTTGGTTGGTTATAAAGACACCATAAGTCGGATTTGCCACCTCCGACTTATGACGTGTCAAGCTGTGATTGGACGGTGTGTTTTAGACATAATGTGCATGGTTACAGAGTGTGTCGTAAGCCGAAACTCCCACCTCCGGCTTATGAGGTGTAAATTCGACGTTGAAAGGTGATCATGATTGGACCAAAACGCAAGTGGTAATCCGAAGTGGTTGTACATGTGGCATAAGTCGGCGTTGCCATCGCCGGCTATACCATTTTCATAAAAGTTTTCCGGCATTGTCCATTTATGCTAATTCCGGTGAGCATACGTCTATTCCGACCAAATTTTCACACAATACCGGATAAATCGTACCTCAGATATAATCTCACCGTTTTCCACGCAGGTCAGTATCAATCTTTATATATCTTCTCATAACCTACAAGAGGATGACTTCCAATTTTCTGTTTCTTACACCTTGACCATTATATAACAATAGATGATGCATGCAACACACATTCATTGTTTAAATTAATACTATGTCTAAGAATACTCATACCGTATCGAAAAAGACCATTTTTAGATCAATCCTACAATAATGTATAGAATGCGATGAAATTAGTTAATTTTAAAGCTATTATTTACAGTTAAGTTCGAATCAGTTGTAAATTTATGAAACCGAAAAGGTAAGTTTAGAGATTACGTTAAGGGACTTATTCTCAAGTGAGTGGTATTACTGTGGTTTATTGAACTTGTTACTGGAGTTTCCAAAATGATCACAAATGTTTTTACGTTTATAAAGTCACTACCAAGATGCAAGGATGCCTCTCTTTATTTAATCGTGGCTTCGAGTCTTGTATTTGATTTGATTATGGCTTTTTATCAAACTAACAAAATTATGTTGTGAAATAATACAAATAACAATAATAGAACAAGAATGATAGAGAAAACAAAATGAAAAATTGTATTATTCATCTCATATAGAGGTACTTATTTATAGTTACAATATGAAGTAATCTCCAAGAAAGATATCTACTAATAAAATAAACAAATATATTATAGAGATATGGACATCCATACCATAATTACTTATAACACTCCCCCTTGGATGTCCATTTAAATGATTATGCCTCGTTAAAACCTTACTAGATAAAACCCAGTAGGACAAAAATTTAGTGAGGAAAAAGAGTACATAACTGTTCAATACGTTTGAGGATGTTGCTTCATTAAAAACCTTGCCAGAAAAACCCAATGGGACAAAACCACTGTCAAGGGAAAAAGAGTGCAACGACATTTATCCCCCTGATGATCACATCACTTAAGCTCCTTGAGTTGACACAATCAAATGTCATCTCTTCACAATACATATATGGTTTGTGAGCGACTAATATGATGATCAACTAAATTTCCCCATAATGATGAGATATCAACCATATCTCGGAAATAACATCTCGAAAGTAATAACATCTCATATAAGCAACTCAATTCTTCAAAATCAATCAAATATGGTACTTCAGGACCACTAATATCATAATTATTTTTTGGTTGTCAAAAGGGGTCATATCAATATAAAGTTACCTCTTAACCATTTAAGTGCTCAATGCATAATTGTTGTTAGTGTGCAAGGATTCCATCCTTCAAATGATAAATATATAAATCAAGATCAAACTTATGTATTTTAAAGGTATTTCCTTTCACATTACTTATATGACTATTCAATCGCCTTTTGAATCTCATCAAGAAATCCAGATGTAGTCATACATCATAATTATAACATATATGGATCCCGATCTCTTTGTAAACTGTGTGCACAAACATAATTATTCATAGCTATATCAATATAAATTATCATGGCGATTCTATCACATATATCATCATTACTTCAGTTGATATAAGGACTTTTTCATTTAATCAAATAGTATTCTCGAGAACTTTTCTTAAATGCTTCATGCATTTATATCGTGGGACATGCTTCGCGCATTTGATATCCTTCAAGATGTATATATAATGATTATTTGAAGTAATCGACTGAAGTAATGATGATGATATAATACATCTTCATGTGTTTGGAATTCAAGTCCAATATATGTCTTACTCCGAGAGACTTCAGTTATTATTTAATACTTGCGTCTTTTTCCATATTTGCCAATCAATTCTATCTCTGCACTTTTGGGCAGGTATGCTTTCACCATCCTCTTTAAAATTCAAAATATCTAGCGCTATATTATATAAAAATTATTCACGACGTCGATTTCATTTTTATTTTCGATTCCAAATTTTCCTAAACATGATATATGTGACGTCCCGTCAATTTGAAGTACTTATGTTACCGTTATTATTTATATTTTATTCGCAATTTATTTCGACCCTTGTATTTCGCTTTGTTTTGCTCACGATTTAGTGTTATTGAGTATCGGGTTTTCTGTATTTGCTGATTCGTCCTCTGAGACGTAATAATATTAATTTATCTAAGTGCCAATTAGTTAGTATCCTCATAATTATAAGTTAGAAGGTTTATGCCAAATTTGTCGGTTAACGCGTTCTTTATACTCGAGATATCGCACTTTTGCTCTTGTTTATCTTTTACCGAAATCGTGCGTTTCTCGAATCCGAAACTTAAAAGTTATCATTTAATGAATCAAAATACCAATAATACTTATAATGGACTTGCCTAAGTTCATTTGGAATCAAACGGGAACTCCTAACGATCGAAAACGCCTTCGCAGCGGAAACGGGAAGTCTGTCGAACCAGCCGACCAGCCAGCAGCTGGCAGGGCTTCAGCCGGCGGCTGAGCCCCTCCAGCCGGCGGCTGGATGTGTCTGGTCAGGTGTTGGTGACTCATTTTTGCATGAAAATCAATTGGGACAAGTGTTTAAACTCGATTGGACCCTTTTTCTGCGAGGAGTTGCTGTCCCAAGGTGATAACATCACTTTTCTTGACATTTCTTTCATTTCTCTAATCTCAAAACACACACACACACATAGAGATTCTCCCTAACTCTCTCTACCTTTTCTTCATTTTCTCTCCATTGAAGCTGTGATTTCCAGCCATTATCCACCATAAAAACACCATCAACATCACAATAATCGGTTGTATTAATCAAAAGGAGCAAGAGGTGGTGATTCTCTCGGTTTGCTTCTTTGGTTTTCACCATTTTTCGGGTCTAATCTCCACCAAAATCTCCATCAAGACCAAGCTAGATCATCACACACTCTTTTCTTGTGGTATAATAACTTTTACCCACTGTTTTTATTTACATTTTATCATTTTTATACATGCATGTTTCATCAAACATCAAATAAAGGTTTTTATAAAAGTTCTATGGTGATTTATCTAAAAACATAAGTTTTATAAACTTTTACATTAGATCTTGATATAAAAAGATGTTATTTGAAGAAATCTAGGGATGTTATTAAAGGTTTTTAAGTTGCATGTCGAAATCTACCGAAAATACTCTTAAAAAACGCTTAAAAACGCAAAATTTACGAAAATCCGGAGCTGACTGAGGAGCTCCAGCCGGCGGCTGGATCAGTCTGATGTCACAAATTTTCGTTTTTGCTAACTATCGGTGGTTGTCTTGTGTTTTGGAGGCGGATATTCTCATCACTACACCACTGAAGTTGTCATTCCAGATCCTTGTCAAATCAAGCGAGTGTTAGCGGTATAACTTGTTACTCTTGTGAATCTTTCGATTTCATTATATTCATTATTCGGTTTTAGCCTTGAAAACGGTTAGGATTAATTATTAGACCAACACTCGTCGTATTTTATTGGATTGGACTGAAGTTGGACAAATATGTTTAATATATAAGTAACCAAAGTATTGTATTGAACTTAATATGATATTATGTATTATGAATAATGGTTTAAAATGCAATTGTTGTTAAGCGGGAAAGTGATTGAAATTTGGACGAATATTTTATGACGCGGAAGCGCTGCCGAAATTCCAACTCACGACTTTTTACGACATTAAAACACTTATATAAATAAATGGTATACAAAAGTAACATATTTTACAATAACATCGTCTTTGGACTCAAAGACGCCAACGCAATCAAAAATGTCATAATATTACTTAAAATGGACATTTTAAACCTTGTCGCGATATATTAAACTTCATCACAAATTTTGAACATTGTTTTTATTCATCAAAATATTATTTAAGGCAAACTATATAAATGGTTTTGAAAGGCATCTTACACTAAATATTTTGGTATGAAAAGACTTCAAATTATTCAAAGTGTCAAACTGGACTTTTAAATGGACTTTGACTTTAATAAGTCAACATAATTGACATTTGACTTTTATAAGTCAACACCTTTAATCTTGGTCATTATAATGAACATTTGTAATAATATTCTTTTCGACTCGGAGTTGTCACTTGTTTCCAACGGTCGTTGTTGACGTGAAAGATCGATATCTTGCCGATCGGCCCTTTTCTGGCGCGGAACATCGTCTTCTTAATCCGTCATCCTTATTCGACTTATTAAATCTTTGTAATGTTGTATTAAATTTAATCTTAACCGACAAGGCTAAACCGAACTATACTTATAGAGATACTGAGACTATATTATTTACTGTTTTAGGGCACTTAGACGGTGGAATTGTGGTCCCGTGATTGTATTTACCCGAGATTTGCTGAAGTTGTTTGTGAGTTATTCGTAGCCCTTGTCTTAAATATTTTGGGCTGTAAAGCGTATTATTAAATTGTCTGCATGTATACAGGACTGTTTTGATTATCTTGTTTACCTAGTAGAATAGGTCTGCCTTAGATTAGGTGCCTTATACTCTTGTTAAGCTAAAATTGCTCGGTAGGATGCTCCTATGAGTGGATGCTAGGAAATTCTCGGTAGGATGCTCCTATGAGTGGATGCTAGGAAATTATCGGTAGGATGCTCCTATGAGTGGATGCTAGGAAATTCTCGGTAGGATGCTCCTATGAGCGGATGTTAGGAAATTCTCGGTAGGATGCTCCTATGAGCGGATGTTAGGAAATTCTCGGTAGGATGCTCCTATGAGTGGAAGATAAAATTGTGGTCAGTTTCGGTGTATGACTAATCTAGGCATGGTATCCAGGCTAGGGTTGAGAAACAAGATATGATTTTTAAATTTATAATGTTTACTGAAACTTGTCGATGGGTCACTTTTTACTTAAAATTGCGAATAATTCACCAACATGTTGTTGATGTCGTTTTAACGCTTTGCAGGAAATTGAGGATTTCCGTTGATCATGCCATAGTTGTTTTCGGATCGCTTGCTTTTGTGAAATTTGAATTTGGAATGTTTATTGTAATTTCCTTGGCGATCCACTTGTTGATTTCTTTTTAAGTTGTATTGGTACTTGGCGTTTTACCGCCCTTGACTTTATGATGTATTTTGTAACATTTGGCATGATTAATGAAATTTGATGTTTTGTTTATCGGTTGTATTGTTGTAATCTTGACTCTTGATATTATAACTGGAACGCCTCGTGTTTCCGCTCCAAGCGGGGTGTGACAATATAACCTATCGAGATCTCTTTATATTCTGGTACCATAGGTTCTTCTGGAACCATCATGTCTAGTTACTCTTCAAGAGTATCTTTCGGGGTCTTTATTACCTCGATTTAACCATATTAACTCATTGCTTCTTTATTTATTCGAGAATTTTTATTTGGAATCAATTAATCTACCACGCTTCACGCGTGCCGTAAATTTATTACCAATCACATAATATCCTTCAAGGACACATTTTAGTCGGAGCATTAGCAGCAAATATACGTGACATGTTCACTCTCTTTGGTTAGTAAATCAATCTGGCGATTACTAAATATTGCAAATGAATTATCCAATGAACTTTTGGTTCATATTGTTTAGTGCGATGATCGGTAATTCATTGCAATCTTTCTCAGTTTTAGCTGCACATTCTCTCCCCCTAATGTTGGGATAAGTAATTCATTACAATCAGCAAATCATGCCATAAACCAATCTTCCCTTGATGGCATATTAGATTGTAATTATATGTGGATTATACCAATGTGGATTCATACCAAACACACATACCCAACATTATTTTATGTCCCATATTTATGCGTTTTGGTGGAGCAACTTAAACATATACGCATAACCAATAAATAGTATATGGGAATACTTTTGACCAAAATCAATTAAAATGTGGGGTAATTGTTGGCTTGATGCGAATTACTATTATTACATGTAAATACATGGCCCCAAATAAAATCTATGTATTTTGCTCTCATGATCTTTAGTTATGCAATCAAATGAAGACGCTTGATAAGCGTTTCAACAAAAGCAATTTGCGTAAGACACGCTCAATATCAACACTTATTCCAATAATCATTTATAAAATTTGAAAAATATAATCACAACTATTGCCAAAAACGATATGTTAATTTGGAACAATGTGCTCTTTATCTCATTAGATTAGTTAATAATTACGCAAACTTCAAGTTGCGACTTGATAAGCTATTAATATCGCAAGTTTCAGGTTGCGACCTTTATGACCATTAGACGATGCATCGGTTTAAAACTCTAAATGGTCCATAAAATGGGCGTATAGGCCTATAAATACCCCTTTGTATCATTTCCAAAATATTATATACTTAATCCCTCATTTATTTGAAAAATAATCATCCTCTTTGGGGAGCAAACACATATATATTAATCATAATTTTGAATATAATTTTGAAGAATCTTTTAGTTCTTTAACACATTTCGCATTATCGTTGACTAAGGATGGTCTAACCGGTCAGCCAGTCCATAAAATAATCAAGGTATGACAAGCACGAATTTCCAAGGTATAATTCCTGTCATTTTTTCTTTTTATCATTTCAATTTCGTTATTTGTTTTGACCCTATTGACTATTTTGTGTATTTTGCGTTGTATCACGTATTTATATTTTATATACGTTTCGTGTTCTTATTTCTACTTTTTGTCGGGTTAGTTTTATTATTTCGGTTAGGAAACGTATTTAGACCTAAGTGCCTGGTAGAAATAAGTATTCTCGTAAGTTAGTTAGAGATTTTTATGCCTTTAATTATACGATTAAAATTAACGTTTATATATTTTTTTCTAAGTTAGTCCTCTAACGTAAAATCTATTACGAAGTTGGGCATTTAACGGGACTTAACGACAAAAGCTTTACAATTTTCGTCCTTTTAACAAAAAATGTTAAGTGGGGGACCACCATCCCACCACCATCTTTGGTGTTTTGGCATATTGTGAGTAAATAGTGGATCTTGTTCTTTCCTCCATTTTTCCTCCATTCAAACATACACATACACATACACTAAACACCATCTTCATTTTCCTCTCTAAAACCCCCAAACATTCCAGTAAATTCTTCACCAAATACCATCATCTCGTCAAGAGTTTCACACTCAATCGACATACAAGTCACATGATTCATCCTATCCCTCGGTTTCTTCTACTTTGGTAAACTTTCTTCACCTAAATCTCTCATTTTCTTTAACTTTTTAAGGTTTAAATTAAAGAGACATAAATATAAATAAAACTGGAAATATAAACTGAAATATTAACATTTTTATAGCCGAAATTTTATATAACGATTTACTCAAAACTTTGCTATTTAATTTCAACAAAAGTTAGGAATTCGTATATGTTCTGAACCAAGATTATAACCATAATCCTAAACCTAAACTACAATGTTTCTAGTCCTTAAAAACCTTCAATTTACATTGTTCGGGACTGTTTTGACCAAACGAATCAGCAACCATCGTTGCTGTTCGTGAGGGCGCAACAGCCACCAAGTGGCGCAAGATCTTTAGCGCAACAGCCTGAGGTGGTGGCGCAACACCCTTAGCGCAATATCACCGTAACATCACAAATCTAGTTGCGCTACCCTTATATTCCGTAACAACTCTTGACCGAAACATGCATGTTGCGTAATACTTATACCACGAAACAACATGAGTAGCGTAACAATTATTGGTATGTAACAACCATAGCGCAACAGTGCCTTTGTGCAACCCTATTTGAACCGTAACATCACTTGCGCAACAAACCATGTTGCGTGACACCTATATACCGAAACATATGTAGCGCAACAACTATTGACTTGAGCAACAATCTTCTTGCGCAACACTTACATACCGTGAAATAAAACCCTAGTAACCAACAACCTATCAATCACCGAAACAAACTTGGTGGCTCAACATCTTCCTTGTTGCGCTACATGTGAACAACTTAACATTTCTTGCGCAACAAGCTTACTTGTTCTCGTATTTTCGTCTAATTCTCTTTATTTTAACTTTATTCCTAGTCAATCCTAAATATACATACTATATACTATATTTAGATTATTATACTTTACCAAACATACGTTTTAGACTCGAAACGTGATAAAAATCTTGAATATGACGTTATTTAACACGGTATTTAAATGAAAACGTATATTCTTCGATAAAACCTACATTCCTCCAATAACTCGACCGTAATCTTAAACCCTTTTATAATTAAAGTATAAGATTGTCGTTTGACACGAGTTATGTTATATTATACTCAAAATACTATTTTTAAACGATATATTATTATTAATATAACACATAACGTTAATCGTATAAGGCAACCATACTAGACTAGAGATACTTGAACTTATTTATCGTGTTATTGCTAGGGCACTTAGGCGTTGGAGCTTCGTCCGCTTGAAAGTAAAACCGGTCATTTACCCGACCGGTTTTACTTTCGAGAATTGCTTTAGTTTGACACACTAGAGTAGAGGGTGGTTGCCTTTTGATGTAAGGTTCAGGTGCAAACAATATCTTGGGTATTCATAGATCTTACTAGATTTCCTGATTCAAGATAGGATACATTTAGTCTTTACCTTTTATTTTCTGATTTTATCGGGTCAAAACTTACTAAACTTTTATACTTACGTATTTTTATGAAAATGCTTTCTGATTTTGACGTCTCTTTTTAACGCTTTCCGGGATCTGAGGTTACACTTATTTGCAAGCTTTGCTTTTGTTGACTAAGTGGATATTTTGCTTCGGAACTGATTTTTTTTTTGTTTTGTATTTAGTTCCCTTAGTATCCAAACTCGATTGTCATATTTTGTAATTTGATCAGGATTTCGTAACAATGTAATCAAATTCGTATTTGTCTATTGAAGCTTGTATTCTAACTTATGTTTGATGTAACCTTTGTGAATCTCTGATACTGTATTGACTGTACACCTCGGGTTTCCGCCTGAGCGGGGTGTGACACAAGGTCCATAAAATACATGTTTATGACCACAAAATCAAGATCCATATTTTGACCGTGTGTTTCAATTACATTTTTCTTTATAATACAAACAATATAATACATGTATTATCAATTAACTTTATATAACATAAACTTTTGGTCCATATAATACTTATATGGAAACACATATAATTTTAAAGTTTCTCAAATAACGTGATAAAACATGTATCAAATACCTAAGTATCATGCTCAAAGCATAGTTACAAAATATATATCAATTGATTTGTTATTTTGCATATAACCCAAAACACGAGTTGCATATGATTTGTAACTAAATGGTCACTTAGTCTATAATTAATAATCTAATACTTTACTTAATCTAATACTTTACTTAACAAAAGCCCGATCATTTATTAGATGTATAATCTAATTGTATTTTATGATAAAATAAATTAATTAAAGAATGGTTCATTTTTAATGTCCAAAATAAAAATTTCTTGAAATTTTAACAAATTAAATTTTAGCATTAAAACAAATATAAGTAGCTTTAATGCGTATTCAAACAAGTCACAAGATTAAATTATAAAATATGAAATACAATAACATATTAACATAAAAATAAATTAAGGCCGTGTATACAAAGAAAAACACATAGACTAGATGCTTCATATTATCATACTAATAAGTAATAACCGACATCGTTTCAATATCATATATATGGTAATATTATAACACCGAACATATACATATAGTTAATCATCAAACTTGGTGAAATATAATTAAGTATTTTAATACATTTAAATATATAAAACAAATATTTAAATAAATAAAAGTATCCATCAAAATTTTAACAAAGACAAGATCTTTAAAATATTTACAATTTTCTAATCACTTAAATTGTTTAAATAATAACTTTGATCCGTTAATCAAATACTAAAATAGCATTTTTTTTTTATTTTTTTTTTTATAGAAATCATAATAAACAAATGATATTATTTACTTAAATAATATACATGATAAGGATTAAATAAACTGATAAGAACATGCATATAATGATGATTACATAAAACAATGATTTCACAGAAACCATATATAAGGCCAAAACTTTAGCATATCACAGTTCACAATTCATGAATAAAAGAATTAATGGAAAACATGTTACCTAAAAATAATTAACTACTAAAAAGTTAGACTTGATTTCTGAATTACCTTATAGAACGTGCTGATAACATGTTGAGAAAAAATACGAAGAACAATAGAAGAACAAGAATGATAGAGAAAACAGAATGAAAATAGTATTATTCGTCTCATATAAAGATATGTATTTATAGTTACAATATGGATTTGTGTTTATGGATATGTTTGATTCATCCTTGATTATATAGTTCGTTTGCTTTCTTAGTTTATTTTCATTTCTTAATTTCTTCATTTCAGCTTTATGTAATTTATCTTCTCGATCATTTGGGTTAAGTTTTTAAAAGTTGAGGACTACCAAATGATTGCTTCTTTTTTCCCGTATGGAATGTTATGGTTATTTCTAAGTGGTTTGAGAAAGTGGGTATAATTGTAATGTTCAACGTTATATTATTGCCACTCACTCATATGAAATTACTTACTTTTAATTCAACCAAGTGATAAAGAAAGAAGTGTGTGCTACTTCTTTAGCAACCCTCAGACTAAGAAAAAAGGTTTCATGTTATCTCTTCCTTCAACTCTTATTTTGTATTTTTTTTTTTTTTTTTTTTTTAAATCTGTCGAACCCGACTAGAGTTTAGAATTTCAAAAGTAAAGACATACTTTCATCAAACTTGAAGAGTACATAGATAGGTTGCTAAACGAAGTATATTTGTATTTAATCTATCTATAATAAGTCGTTAAGAGATTTCGTGGTCTTAAGGTGCAACCTGCAGCAAGAATGGCTTGGCTAAGACATTATATTCTCGCATGTTCATAGAGAGGTTGCGAGACGAAGTTTATTTGTATGTAATTACCCTCGCGGAACATATAACTTATTTTTTGTATTATTTGTCTCGTGTACACGAATAGGAAATCGACGGGAGCTACATAGAGTTCTTCATTTTGTTTTTAATCCATATGATTATTCATTATACGTATGAATTTTTTTTAATCCGTGTAATTTAGTTGCAAAATTAGTGTATGGTTGATAATAACGAGTCAAAAGATATCGATTTAGGGTGAAACATCTATTCTTATTATTTATTTTCTACATTTATGTTCAAATAAATGGTATTATGTATTTTAGATAAACAAGAAGTTTTATGTGACTATACCGAAGATTATTTTTTTTTGTAGAAAAAAATTATATAGTGATTGAAATATTCAAGTATAATGAATGATACACATTTATAATAAAATATGTATGAATAAATGTATTTTGTAAAGTTTAATAGTTGATAGGGAAATATTGGTCCGCAAATTAGTAATAAGAAAAAAAAATGAAGGGGTAGTTTAGTCATTTTATTCTTAATTTTCAACATTAAAAAAATACCTCAAATGCTTTATATGTAGTATAGATAAATTCTTATTTGATTTGATTGAGATCAAACATATCTACAATATGCACTTGGAGTTGTACTTTGAAGCCACTATGTTATGTTTAATAGGGTGTTGTTTGTTTTTTCAGACATAAAATATATGAAGTCCATGTCTAGGTCTGCAGGAGAAGAGGAGGTTCTTTTTTTTGAAATCTGATATAAAAAGATTGTCTGTTTTGTTAGAAAATAAATTGTCTGATTGCATAATTGAGATTTGTTTGCTAAATGATACAAGATTGTTGAATTTATCTAATATAACAAAACTCCAAATTAGTTCATTTCATCAATACACGTCTTTAATAAGTATTTGGTAGTTTCATTCGACCAACTTTGTAGTTCTTCGTATGGTTATAGAACTAAAACAACGAATAATACACAAATTTTGTCACATTGATATCATAAATGTGACAACCCGTCATTTCGAGGTAGTGATCGTTACCGTTATCTATTATTGTTTTTTACCCTTGTTATTTCGCTTTGTGTTAATTCACGCTTTATTTTATGTGTCGAGTTTTGTGTGTTTTGTTGCTTCGTCCCTCGTGATGTAAGCGTTATATTTACCTAAGTGTCGAATAGTTAGTATTCTCGTGTTTTTAAGTTAGAGTGTTTATGCCGTAATCGTTGGTTAAAATTATTATTTCAAAAATCTATTACAAAGTTAGTCCTCTAACTAAATCTGTTACAAAGTTAGTCCTTTAACGAGAACTAACAAAATCTGTTTCAAATTCGGTCCTTTAACGGGGACTTAATAGGAGGAGTTGAAAAGCAGCCCGGCTGCCGTAGCAGCTGGTCAGACAGACCATACCAATTAGCTTTTTTCACCTCTTTCTTGATACTCCACACTCCAATCCCCTCAATCACGGGATGTGGTCTAGTTGACTTCTAGGAGGCCGGTTTTGTGGCAAAGGGGACCCCTTTCTACCCTAAGCTTCAATCTTATACATCCCCCTCTCATTTCTTTTTTCATTTCTATCTAAAACAAAACTCACTTTTTCTCTCTCAATTCCCCTCAAACTTTACAGAAATTTTGAAGGTGTAAACACACATTTGAAGAAGGTTTTAAAGTCCAAAGTCATCTCCTACCTCTTCCTTTTGGTTTCCATAACGTTTGGTAAGTTTTCCCTTGAAGTTTCTCCACTTTTCTTCCATTTTCTCCTACTTTTGGTTGAGGTTCTAACACAAACTTTGTTCACTTGTCTTACAAGCTCTTTGTTTCCATTTTCATCTTTTACTCTTGAAGATTCGGTTAGTTTCCTTGAAGAACTTTCATTTCGAATTTTGGTAAGTAAATTCTCAACAAACTCTGTATCTTTCTTTTCCTTTGAACCCTAAGCTAATGGTGGTATATGTTGTGTTTTGGAGCCAGATATCACATCACCACCACCACCGAAGCTTACTTTCCGGGTTCGTTTTCGTGACTTCTCGAGATTGTATATTTTGCGGGTGACAACGGTACTTTCGTTATCCTCCCTACTTTCTCTTTTCCTTCATCTTTCGGTTTTAGCCTTAAACGGTTAGGTTAACATATTAGACGAAGTAATGGACAAATCATGAAATTTGGACAAGGTCTTAACTTAAAATGTGTTAAAATGTAAATTTAACCAAAAGTAACTTATTACCAATATTACTATGTAAAACTCAAAACTCAAGACTTGGTATATACTATTTGGACATGATATGACTTTGGGACAGTTTAGAAATAACCTCAAAACTTCTCATAAATCAGATTTCGACAAAACGTCAAAAACCAAGAAGCTGAAAACTGACCCAGTGCGCCGCAATAGGCTCTATTCTTCGAAAATTCAGTTCTGCAATTCACCTATTGCGACGCTGTAACTCCTTGGTGCGCCGCAGTAAAGCCTCAGATTATGTTTTATGACTTTAAACAACTAAAAACTTATGTATACTTAAATTAATGTATGTAAAAGTAACAAATATTGCTAAATCAGTGTCTTTGGACTCAAAGACGTCAACGCCATCATAAATGTTATATTACTTGTTTAAAACGAACGTTTTACTTACTTTTCGAGAAATACATTTTTGTTTCAAAAAGAGATCGTAATCTAAAATCGTAAAATAATACTTTTTACGTCAACCTTTATAAAAATTGTTTTTAAACTATTTTCACTCTAATATTTTGAAATCAAAGGTTTAAACTCTTAAAATGTCGAAGCTTGACTTTTATGTTGACTTTGACTTCCTTCAAAACGTTGAATTGACTTTGACCAAGTCAACATCTTTGACTTTGACCAAGTCAACATCTTTGACTTTGACCAAGTCAACATATTTGACCTTGACCTTGGTCGATCTCAATTTTACTTTGGTAACGGTATTCCTTTTAACCGATATTTCTGTTAGTCATTCTTGGCTCGGAATATCATTCCTTTCAAATTGTTTTTATGACGCGAGTTATCGATATCTTTCCTATAGTCCTTTTTGACTCGAAACATCGTCTCTTTTTGTGACAACCGTCCAATTTCAGGTGCATTTTATACTCTATGTCTCTCTTTTTGGTCTACCTAGTCTTTAACTGTTCAATAACCGGAATCGCGACAGTGTCGGAATCACACCCGGAATCAATTTATATAAGTCCTAATACCAAGAAAACTCCTAATGAACTCTCCTAAGTTCATAACGTATCATACTTTAAAACTTTAGTTAACGAAAAGGTCCAACGAAACAATAATACAAAAACAGCCAAAACACAAAATCTGTTACAAAAATGGTCCAGGACGACGCACACATGCCTTGTGCGCCGTCCTGGCAGGACTGTTTCTGCAAATTATTTGAATTATTTGAATTATTTGCATGTCTCGTTTTACACAAACCAACTACCAATCAAACTCGAAAATAGGCACTCATTACTGCCAAGATTACAGTCCCAAGCTATTGCCCTATCACTTTGTCTCATTTCCATTTTCTTTTCTCATTTTTATAAAACAAAACACACACACACACACTTTTCTCTCTAAAACCTCTCAAGAACTTCCTCATTTCCAGTGGCTTACAGCCACTAAAACACCATTTTTAACCATACAAATCGTTTAAAAACACCAAAGGAAGCAAGAGGAGTCAAGTATTTCGGTAAAGGACCATTTTCGTAAAGGTTTTTGAAGCTAAAATCCGGCCAAATCATCATCCAAGCTAATCCCTTCGGTAGAAATCACTCCCTTTTCATTATTTACTGATTTTATTACTTGCATGTATGATCTAAAGTCTAAAAACAAGTTTTTATAAAGATCTATGACTTTTTATGGTCAAAAACGTTTTTAACCGAATTAACCTTTGAATCCACGAATTTGTGACTTAGAACGCTTTAGAAACTGTTAAAATGATGTTTTAATAAGTTTAAACCTATTGCATGTCAAGATCTATGGCTAAAATAAACGTTTTACAAGAAAACTCGAAAAATCACGTTCTGTGCGCCGTCCTAGAGACCAGGTTGACGCAGCGGGACACAAAAACGTGTTCTGTGCGCCGTCCCAGTGCTCACAGCGGCGCACAGAGCTGCAACTTTCCCGAAACTTTGTCGTTTTGTCGTTTTAAACAACTTTGACCCGCTGACTTTTTTTCGTGACTATCATTTTGGGACTGGATAAGTAAAAATAATGACATCCGTGACTTGTTTGGACTAATTGGACTTAAAATAAACTAGATTAATATGTTATCGTGTTATAGGTGATTTTGTGAGCGGAATTGGTGTTTACATTTTTGGATATGAAATTTGGGCGCGGAAGCGCTGCCCAAATTTTCTTAGAAAAATGTAAACCACTTCCGCAAGTAAAATTACTTGTGACATAATGATAATAAACGTAAAATCGGACTTTTGGACAAAAACGTAACAGTTACCATTCGGACTATTTTGGACAATACTTAACCTTGACACTTAAAGTTTAATTAAATTTTATCTATTATATTATATAAAGAACATAATAAGATAATAACTTATTGAACTATCTTGGTAATAATAGGCGATCCGTGATTCCCGGCTTCCATTCCGACCGACTTTCGCATTCTTACTCTTCGCAATCCCTGAGTTACAACCCCTCTTACTTAATGTATATTTTGCATGATTTTTGGGGGAAACATAAGATTATTTGTATTTTGAAAACATTTACGAACAATTGCAACTTTGTGAACTTTTGAATCTATTACGAACTTATGAAACTATTATGAACTTTGGAACTATTTTGGACAAACTCTTTAAAACTCTTATGCGTAAAAACTTTTGCTCTACTGGCTTACTTGAACTTACCGGCTTGCCCCCTTTTCGGCTAAACTAATTATTGATGCTTGTATGCGAGACCGACCCTTGATGAGACTATAACATGACTCTTAAGTGACGACTATCTTTTTTTTTGAAACAAAACTACTTAGTGCCCAGCTGCTTTTTAGACTTTACACACTATTAACTTCTGAGCCGTTTAGTAATAATGGGTATCGATACTTAGGAAAGAACCGTTCCTTGCTTAGATGGCAGTCTAAGTACATATTACTAAGAACTTGACAACTCCCCGTAGGATAGCCGAGGTAAGGGGCCTCACGGTTGAATAATCGGTTTAGTGTGAACACTTAAGTTATAGAATGCCAAGAGGTTGATACAAGAATCTAATTAGTTACTTATACGCATAAATTTATGAACTCTTTTAGCGATTAACTCCGCAACACTTTTAGCGATTAATTCCGCAACACTTTTAGCGATTGATTCCGCAACTATGATTTTACTAAATCTGACTCTACTTGGTCTATACGAACTTTAGGGCACTGATACGCCCATTACTAAGAAACTTTAAAAGTATATAAATTTTAAGCGACTTTCTCCGCTAACCTCCTTTTTGGAAACTTTTACTTTTATATACTTAACCGAATTTTTGCCGAGAAACTTAAACTGTAACTCACTCACTACTTTCGTAGTTGACACTTTATCTTATGTTTTAGGAAATTTAGTGTAAGCATGAGGTGCATGGCATGGACGGGTCAAGGCGGTCGCTTGAGAACCTAATTGGGAAAAGACTTGTCCACTTTCTTTTAGGAAATTTTAAATTGAAACTTTACTTATGTATTCGTACTAAACTTCTATGACTTGGTTATTTCTTTTGAAATTGTAAACACTTTTATCTATTAATCTATGACTTGCTGATACGTACTCCGGATTTCTGGAGACACCACATGACGAGCATTCTGCCTCCTAGACTTCTTCCGCGATTTACCATGACGAGAGCTACCACTTCGTTTCTTTCCGGAATTCTGCTTAACTTCAACTGACTGTGCCCCACCATCGCTACTCGGCACTGTGCTATCCCTGATCTGGGCGACAATAGCGGGCATCATAGCTGCTAACTGCTCAGCGATGAGCTGACCGATGTCTGTCGTCATATCCGTTTCCTCATCACTGACTTCCACACTCGGAGTGGTGTTACAAATTCTCGCGCTCGGACGACCATGTCTCGCTGACCACCTCGTCGCTGTCGTCTTCACAGGCGGCATCGTTCTGAAACTAAAAAGGAAGAACCCGATAAGCAAAATGTGTGCAACACGAAAAATAAGGCCAAGTGCCAAAAATAACAAAAACGAAAATAAGCACATAAGGCAAAATGGTGCACACATAGCAAATCAGAGAAAATCGATTTGAAAAGCCTACGGTCATAGTCCAAGTGATTTCCTTCATAAAATCACTCAGTTCGCTATAACCATTGGCTCTGATACCAATTTCTGTCACACCCCGCTCAAAGCGGAAACACGAGGCGTTCCAGTTAAAGATATCAAGAGTCAAGGATTACAACATTTACAGCCAATAAACAAAACATCAGAATGTATTGATCATGCCAAAGGTTTATCAAATACAATACAAAGTCAAATGTGAACCAATCGTCAAATACAAATACAAATCAATGTCATAAAGTGGATCATAAAGGAATTACATCAACATAATAAATTCCAATTACATACAATAAATGATCCCAAAATAAGCATGGCATGATCAAACAAATCCTCAAACTCCTGAAAAAGCGTTTAAAAACGCATCAACACATGTTGGTGAATTATTCGCAATATTTAAGTAAAAGTTGACCCAATAAAAGATTTAGTAAACATGACAAGACTCAAAATAGCATATCTTGATTTATAACCAAAGTGAGAGTATAACTACCTAGATTAAGCATACACTGAACCTGACCAGACTGTATCCCCTAACCTAAGGCGATGGCAAACCAAAGGCAACAACAACATACAGCCATAACATCCACTCATAGGGACGGCCTATCGAGCAATGAGGGTGGGTCAAACCCATATAGATCTATATATATGCAACGTGGGCAAAATCTAACAAGTGTATAAGGGGGGCTTACCCAAGCCTAAGAACCATCTAATCTGAGGTGATACTAATCCACTAGGTAAACAAGATATACATACATTTGACAATTTAAAATACGCTTTCCAGCCCAAAAATAGTAAAAGAATAGGGCTACGAATAACTCACAAGGTAAGCTCGGCAAGTATCGGGTAAATAATCAATATGGAAATAACACTCCGCCGCCTAAGTGCCCTAAAACAATACAACATAGTCTAAGTATCTCTAATAACATAGTACGGTTTAGCCTTGCCGGTTAAGTTTAATGTTTAAGATTTAATAAAGTATTCCAACGATTTCCAAGTCGAGTCATGATGACGGTTCAAGGTGACGATGTTCCGCGCCGATAGGGACGATAGGAAGATATCGATAATTTCACGTCATAATTGACTATTAGAAATGAATAATATTCCGAGCCGAAGAATGACTACCAGGAACATCAGTTGAAAGGAATACTATTACCAAAGCTTATTGAGACCGACCAAAGTCAACGTAAAAAATGTTGACTTGGTCAAAGTCAAGGATGTTGACTTGGTCAAAGTCAAAGATGTTGACTTGGTCAAAGTCAAAGTCAACCATTTGAATGAAAGTCAAAATTAAAGATGTTGACTTAATTAAGTCAAAGTCAACAATTTTGAAAGGAAAGTCAAACTTTGAAAATTTGAGAGTTAAAATCCTTTTTATTTCAAAATAATGGAGTAATATGATTTAAAACGGTTTCAAACGATTTTGACCAAAAAAATAAGTAAAACGTTTGCTTTAATTAAAATTTATAACGTTTATGATGGCGGTGGCATCTTTGAGTCCAAAGATGTTATTTTTGACTTTTTATGATACATTTATAGATAATAGGTTACTTATATAAGTGTTTAGAGTAGTTAAAATTGATAAAACGTATTCTAAGCCTTCGATGTTTATTTGCAAAAAAAGTGAAATCCGAAGATCAGGGGCCCGGTGCGTCGCACCAGGTGTGGGTGCGGCGCACTGGCCATTTTTCAGAATTGTTATTTTGTTGTTTTGTCGAAAATCGAGTTGTTTGACGTTTTAAGGTAAAAATGTAAACTGTCCGAAAGTTAAGTTAGGTTCAAATAATATTTACCAGGCGTTATATATATGTATGTGTGTAGTTTTTACATACTAGTATAGTAAATAAGTTATTTTCGGTTAATCTCACATTTTAACATATTTTAACACAATTAAGTCCAAATCTTCAAGACTAGTAAGTGTTGGTCTAATATATATTAACCTAACCATTTTCAAGGCTTAAACCGAAAATAAAGATAATAATGAAAAAGGAAAGACTAAAGGTAATAATGAGTTTACCGATTTCACCCGCAAGAATTCTACCAACTTTGAGAATGTAAGAAACCGGAGAAAAAGACTTCGGTGGTGGTGGTGAGGAGGTAATCGGCTCCAAACACGAAAACACCCACCATTAGTAAAGATTCTCAAAGTAAGAGTAAAATAAAGGGACTTTTTCGGTGGAATTTACTTACCAAAACTTAAGTTAGAGTTTTCTCCACAAGGTAGTCAACTCCAAAAGTAGTGGAAGAAATATGGGAACAAGGGCTTCTATTTAACACATAATTAAGAAGAGTGTTAGAAGCTTTTCTCATAGAAAAGATAGTTAGAGTAAATTTTGGAGAGTTTTACATACCAAAAGTTAAGATGTCGTTTCTCCAAAGAAATCACCGAAACTCTTTGGATTCAAGATGCAAATGGTAACATATAGCTTGTAAGACAAAAGAAATAGGTTTGTTGTTAGAGAACTTTAACCAAATGGAAGAAAATAGAAGGAATGTGAAGGAATTTAACAAGGATAACTTACCGAAATTGTGTAGAATCAAAGTATGATTGTAGGAGGTAATTTCTCCAACTTGTTCCCTTGGATTCTCACTTCAACAAAGGTGTAATAGGCTCATATTTCTCTGGAATATTTGAGAGAAAATGAGGGGTTTGTGAAGTGAGAATGAAAGGAAAAGTAAACAAAAGTGTTTGATGTTTAAATTTGATATTTGGTAACATAGAGAATGTAAACCATCTCTAGATTCACAAACTTACCCATCATACCCAAATGGGGCAATATACAGCAGAATTCACGTGCTAAAAGGTTTGGCATCTCAAGAATTTGACTCACAAAGTCGTTTTTGGCCTTAAGCTGATTTTGAGGGTGGTGCTGCGCACCAAGAGGTGGTGTTGCGCACCGGGCTCCCTTTTATGGCAAAATTCCTTAACTTTTCGTTAAAGGACCAGATTTGTAACAGATTCCGTTAGTTTTCCGTTAAAGGACTAACTTTGTAATAGATTAAGTTAGAGGACTAACTTTGTAATGAATTTTTGAAATATGATTTTCTTAACCGAAGACTACGGCGTAATCACTCTACTTTAATAACGCGAGAATACTAACTATTAGGCACTTAGACGATTCTAAAGCTTCCGTCTCGAGAGACAAAGTAATTAAAACACATAAACCCGACTCAAATGCATAAAACGTGAGTAAAAATAAAGCGAAATGCAAGGGTCCAAATAATTGCGAATAAAAAGAATAAATATCGGTAAATGAAAATACTACAAAAAGACGGATTGTCACACACGTACTTACGAAACTCATTTTTCACAGATCCGTCATGTCTCACTCCTCCCGTTCGCGTTCACCGTCACGATCCCAGTCTCGCTCGCTACCGAGAGTCCCCCCGCCTTCCGAGGGCCGCACCGCCTCGGAAAGCCAACGCCGGCAGACCACTGATCCCACGGAGGACACCTCCATGGCGATCTCCAGCAGCATCGGGTCCAGCCCGAGGGCTGTGCTACCACCCCCACCACCGGTACCCGTCGCCGCGCCACCCCAGTACCAGGGGCCCCGTACTAGGTTGACCGCGCGAAAGCAGGTCATCCTCCCGGGCCGCCTTCCGGACCGGATGGCCGTGCACCAGGCCGGCCTATCCCGACCCGCACCATCCCACCTCCCATTTGGTCACCCTGTAGAGGAGGCCCCACATAACCCTCTCATGGACCATTACTCCTGGGAGAGACAGATGGAGCGCGAGGAAATGCAGCGCGCTAGAGACGTCGAGGCCGCTAGGCAGAGGATGCCTCCTACCCTTCAGCCTCCCCCACCGGCCGCGTTCCTTCACCTGCACCGCGAGGTACGGGGACTGGCACAGGAGACCCAGCATCAGGGACACCTTATCAGTGAGGTCACTGACTCTGCACAACAGTTGTCGGAGCAGGCGTTGCGAGTCATCGCATCGACCCGAGCTACGGCAAGAACCGTGCAGCACCTCATTGGTGTGTGTCTGGTGATGGGCACGTTGATTGCGGTCATGGCAGCCAAGATGTTCCTAGAGAGACGCCATTAGTTATTTCCTTTCATTGTACTGTACCTAGCCTAGTCGTAATTTTCTCATTGTACACAACTTAGACTATTTATCTCATTTTCTCTCCTATGTATTGTAATCGTATTTTTCATTCAGTACTTGTATCAAACTTTATTATCATTAATGGAACTTCTATCTTTTATTATTGTACCTATCTCATCGTGTGAATCTTTTACTATTGAAAATCATTACAGTTCTACCTCTTGAATCATTGACATGCGTGTACTATTTGTTCATTCATAATATTCTCGTGCTATTATTATCAATATTCACTAGATTATATTCTTATCATACTCCATTCGTGCGTTCTAAATTGAATCTATTCTTTTGGCTGTAGAATCATGGCACCTATCTCCAACGCTAGCATCATTGCTGAACAAGTCGCTAAGCAGTTGAATGCGGCAATGCCCAATATGATCTCCCAGATCACTGCCGGAATCAATGCCAATGTCAACAACCATCATCAGCAACAGCAGCAGCAACAGAACAACCAAAACCAGAATCAGAACCAGAACCAGCACCCGAACCCTCCCCCGTGCAACTATAAGAGCTTTATGGCGTGTAAGCCAAAGGAGTTTCACGGCACAACTGGTGCTGTAGGACTGCTCCAGTGGTTCGAGAGTATCGAATCAGTCCTACACATCAGCCGATGTGTCGAAGCCCACAAGGTGGAGTACGCTTCCTGCGTATTCCATGGCCGAGCTCTGTCATGGTGGAACAGCGTTGTTCAAACCAGAGGGCGCGAGACTGCCTACGCTCTTTCCTGGAACGCCTTTAAGAATCTGCTCATTGAAGAATACTGCCCGAGAGGGGAAATCAAGAAGCTCGAGGCTGAGCTGTGGGACCACAAGATGGTCGGAAACGACATCGAGAAGTACACCACCCGGTTCCACGAGCTCGCTCGACTAGTTCCAAGACTGGTAACCCCTGAGGAGGACCGGATCGACCTTTACATCTCTGGTCTCGTTCCGAAAATCCGTGGCATGGTCATCGCATCTGAGCCCCAATCATTGCAGAGCGCCATCATTCTAGCTCATCGCCTTGCCAGTAACCTACTCACTGCTCCTGCCACTACCAAAAAGGATTCAGGTGAGAAGAGGAAGGCCGAGCAAACCCCGAGGAGAAGCGACCGCAACAAGAAGACCCGAAGCTCCCGAAACTTCGTCGTGACTGCCGCACCTGCACCTGCACCTGCACCTGCACCTACACCTACACCAGCACCACCTACTGGATCCAGGTCCTACTCTGGACCGCACCCGAAGTGTAACAAGTGCAACTTCCACCACCTCGGGAACTGCCCGTTATGTTTGAGGTGCCAAAGGGTGGGCCATTTCGCCAAGTACTGCCCGGACAAGACAATCACCCCAGCTCAGAAACTGACATGCTTCGAGTGTGGAAGCGACCAACACCTTAGAAACACCTGTCCTAAGCTGCACCGAACACCGCAGAACCAGGGTGGACAAGGTAGGGGCCGCGCCTTCGCACTAACAGCTGAGGAAGCACGTCACGACCCCAACGCAGTTACTGGTACGTTTTCCATCAATGATCATTTTGCTTCCGTACTATTCGACTCAGGAGCTGAGAGAAGCTTCATTTCCTTAGAATTTAGACCCCTCATTAACCTAGGATCTAAAGTTCTTAAGGATAGTTTTACCGTCGAATATGCTAACGGCCAAGAGTTTGAAGCTAAGGAGATAATCTTAGGATGTTCACTATGCTTATCTGACAAAATCTTCCCCATTGATCTAATTCCTATCGAGCTTTCAAGCTTCGACGTTATCGTTGGAATGGACTGGCTATCTCGCTTTCGGGCCGAGATCGTCTGTTTCGACAAACTCATCCGTATTCCTCTTTCGGAAAAAGAGACTCTCGTTGTTCAGGGAGACAAGCCTGGACGACAACTTCGCATCGTGTCTTCCATCAAAATGCGCAAGTACCTTGAGAAGGACTATGACGCATTCCTTGCCCATGTCGTCGAGCGTAAACCTGCAGAGCGCCGAATCCAAGATATTCCAGTAGTCAAGGATCATCCAGAAGTCTTTCCCGAGGATTTGCCAGGGCTGCCGCCTCAACGACAAGTGGAATTCCGAATAGACCTCGTTCCTGGCGCAGCACCGGTTGCCAAGACACCGTACCGTCTGGCACCACCCGAAATGCTAGAACTGTCAAAACAGTTACAGGAACTCTTAGACCATGGTCTTATTCACCCGAGTTCGTCCCCCTGGGGAGCCCCAATCCTCTTTGTTAAAAAGAAAGACGGATCTTTCCGCATGTGCATTGACTATCGACAGCTGAACAAGCTGACCGTCAAGAACCGATACCCACTCCCGAGGATCGATGACCTGTTCGACCAGTTGCAGGGTGCAACTTACTTCTCCAAAATCGACCTCCGTTCGGGTTATCACCAAGTTCGTGTCAGTGAGACCGACATTCCGAAAACCGCATTCCGAACTCGTTACGGTCATTACGAATTTCTTGTCATGCCTTTTGGTCTTACCAACGCACCACCAGTGTTCATGGACCTAATGAACAGAGTGTGTAGGCCATACTTAGACAAATTCGTTATCGTATTCATAGACGACATTCTCATCTACTCAAGGAACAAGGAAGATCATGCGAAACACCTTAAGCTCATCCTAGAACTCCTCCGAGATCAGAAATTGTACGCCAAATTCTCGAAGTGTGAATTCTGGCTCCGAGAGGTACACTTCCTTGGTCATGTGGTCAACCAAGAAGGGATTCATGTAGATCCAGCTAAAATCGAAGCGATCGAGAAATGGCAAGCCCCGACGACTCCGACGGAAATCCGTCAATTTCTAGGGTTGGCCGGCTATTACCGAAGGATCATCGAGAATTTCTCGAAGATCGCAAATCCCCTCACCGAGCTCACTCAGAAAGACAAGGACTTCACTTGGGGAAAAGATCAGGAGGATTCCTTCCAGAAGCTCAAATATCAACTGTGTCACGCACCGATTCTGTTTTGCGATGCCTCCCACCAAGGACTTGGGTGTGTTCTAATGCAGAAGGACAAGGTCATCGCTTACGCTTCCAGGCAGCTTAAAGTACACGAGCAGAACTACACAACACACGACTTAGAGTTGGGAGCCGTCGTGTTCGCTTTGAAGATCTGGAGGCACTACTTGTACGGTACTAAGTGTACGGTCTATACTGATCACAAGAGCCTTCAACACATTTTAGACCAGAAAATGCTCACATGAGGCAAAGTAGATGGATAGAACTGCTAAGTGACTACGATTGCGAGATCAAATACCACCCGGGTAGAGCAAACGTGGTAGCAGATGCCCTGAGTCGGAAGGAAAGGGTAAAGCCATCTCGAGTTCGAGCATTAGGTATTCAAATTCAGACGAGTCTTCGAACGCAGATCGCAAGCGCGCAGCAAGAAGCATTGAAACCCGAGAACGTTAAGGTCGAGACGCTGCATAATTATGAAAAGGAATTCGAGCGGAAGTCCGACGGAATCTACTACTTTAAGGGACGAGTATGGATTCCAAAATCTGAGGATCTTCGGAAACTCATTTTGGACGAGGGCCACCGATCTAGATACTCCATCCATCCGGGATCCGACAAGATGTATAAGGATCTCCGAGAATATTACTGGTGGCCGGGCATGAAGAAGGATATCGCCTTGTATGTAGCTAAGTGCCTCACTTGCTCCAAAGTCAAGGCGGAATATCAGAAGCCCTCAGGTCTACTTCAGCAACCGGAAATTCCCATGTGGAAGTGGGAACAAATTTCCATGGACTTCGTCACTAAGTTGCCCCGTACGGCTAGAGGTAACGACACGATTTGGGTAATCGTGGACCGTTTGACAAAATCCGCTCATTTCCTACCGGTTCGAGAAAATCACTCGATGGAGAAATTCGCTCAAGTCTACATCAACGAGATCGTCTCTCGTCATGGAACACCTCTCTCCATCATCTCCGATAGGGATAGTCGATTCACGTCCCGCTTTTGGAATGTCCTCCAGAAGTCGTTAGGGACGCGGCTAGACCTCAGCACTGCTTACCACCCTCAGACCGATGGTCAGAGCGAAAGGACGATCCAAACACTTGAAGATATGCTGAGAGCATGTGTAGTCGACTTCGGAGGAAGTTGGGACGCTCACCTTCCTTTGGTCGAGTTCTCCTACAATAACAGCTACCATGCCAGCATCAAGTACGCACCATTCGAGGCTCTTTATGGACGCAAGTGTCGGTCACCGCTTTGTTGGCTAGAAGCTGGCGATCGACAACTTACGAGACTCGACATCGTCCAGGAAACCATCGACAAGATCACCTCTATCCGTGAAAGACTAACGCTCTGTTCTCAAGTTAAAAATTGAAGTAAAGTAAAGGAAAGTAAAGTAAAGGAAATGAAAGTAAAGAAAATGAAATAAAAGTAATTAAATTTAACCTTGTTCTCGAGTTAAAAATGAAGGGAAGAAAATGAAAGAAAAGTTTATTATGAATCATGTTCTTGAGTTGAATGGAAAGTAATGGAAAGTAAAAAGAATATTTCATTTTACAATTATACCCTTGTCATGAACCCATTTTTGACCCGTTACTTAACCCGCCCATTTTGCCACGTGATAAACTTTCCCCGTCAGAACGCTATAAAGTTATCGTTTTCAGGAAGTAATCAGTTTATATACTTCCAAACATGGTTTTTCGCTGTGCAACTCTTTGGTTTCATCCTGTTACAACTTAATTATCTGAACAAGGTAAAGTTAAAAGGAAATAATTTACTATTTTCTTATAGATTTTCATATCGTAATTAAAAAATATTTTGGTGCTTAAATTGAAAATACATGTTTACAGGCTCGTTTACAAGCCTCACAATATTGGCCAGCATGATCATGTTTAAGGTATAAAAAAATTATTTGTTTTTGAAGTTTTCATAATTTAAAAAAAAATTCTTGATCAAATTCATGACCAATGTTACTGTGTACAGAACTAGAGACATCAAAATGCGTCACAAATTGTAATATAAAACAAATCAAAAACATAATATTTAACAGCTATTCGAGTCTTTTTTTGGTGGAATCATGGGTTAACTTGTTAATTTTTTTCAATCTTTTTATAAAAATAAATGATTAAAAAATATTCATGAAACCTAATAATTTGTAAATAATAAAGAATAATTTCATAGATAATCACCTGTTTTGGAGAAAAGAGGGATGATGATTAGTTCTGAGAAGAGAATGTGGAGTCAACCAGTATGTAGAGAGATTTACGTGGTAGAGAATAATCATGTATTATAGGATTGATGGGGGTAAATATGTAATTAGACATTATTAGGATAAACTTTCCTATGGAAACACCCCATATTTGGCCAGAAAATAACTCCTTGAAATACTCTATCACTTTCCCTTCCAATCACTTCCTTTACAATCCTTTACCCCCATAAAAAAAACTTAAGAACACAGTATTTTAATTTTTTACATTACTTTACTTTCCTTTCCCCTCAATTTAAAACTTAAGAACACAACGTAAAGACATCCCGTACCCGGCAGAAAAGCTACGCAGACAACCGAAGGAAACCCCTCGAGTTCCAAGTTGGCGATAGAGTGCTTCTCAAGATATCGCCATGGAAGGGAGTAGTTCGCTTCGGAAAGCGCGGCAAACTAAGTCCGAGGTACACCGGTCCGTTTGAAGTCATTGAGCGTATCGGTCCCGTTGCTTATCGACTCCAACTCCCCCAGACTCTCTCGAACGTTCATAATGTATTCCATGTCTCACACTTGAAAAAGTGTCTATCCGATGAGACCATCGTCATCCCTCTTGACGAGGTCAAAATCGACAACAAGCTAAACTTCATCGAAGAACCGCTCAAAGTTGTTGACCGCGAGGTCAAACAACTCAGACAGAGTCGTATTCCGATTATCAAGGTTCGGTGGAATTCCCGACGTGGTCACGAATTCACATGGGAACGTGAAGACCAATTCCGTCAGAAATATCCACATCTATTCGAGAACACTCCTTCATGATGGGACGAACTAAATTTCGGGACGAACTAAATTTCGGGCCGTGGAGAATGTGACAACCGTCCAATTTCAGGTGCATTTTATACTCTATGTCTCTCTTTTTGGTCTACCTAGTCTTTAACTGTTCAATAACCGGAATCGCGACAGTGTCGGAATCACACCCGGAATCAATTTATATAAGTCCTAATACCAAGAAAACTCCTAATGAACTCTCCTAAGTTCATAACGTATCATACTTTAAAACTTTAGTTAAAGAAAAGGTCCAATGAAACAATAATACAAAAACAGCCAAAACACAAAATCTGTTACAAAAATGGTCCAGGACGACGCACACATGCCTTGTGCGCCGTCCTGGCAGGACTGTTTCTGCAAATTATTTGAATTATTTGCATGTCTCGTTTTACACAAACCAACTACCAATCAAACTCGAAAATAGGCACTCATTACTGCCAAGATTACAGTCCCAAGCTATTGCCTTATCACTTTGTCTCATTTCCATTTTCTTTTCTCATTTTTATAAAACAAAACACACACACACACACACTTTTCTCTCTAAAACCTCTCAAGAACTTCCTCATTTCCAGTGGCTTACAGCCACTAAAACACCATTTTTAACCATACAAATCGTTTAAAAACACCAAAGGAAGCAAGAGGAGTCAAGTATTTCGGTAAAGGACCATTTTCGTAAAGGTTTTTGAAGCTAAAATCCGGCCAAATCATCATCCAAGCTAATCCCTTCGGTAGAAATCACTCCCTTTTCATTATTTACTGATTTTATTACTTGCATGTATGATCTAAAGTCTAAAAACAAGTTTTTATAAAGATCTATGACTTTTTATGGTCAAAAACGTTTTTAACCGAATTAACCTTTGAATCCACGAATTTGTGACTTAGAACGCTTTAGAAACTGTTAAAATGATGTTTTAATAAGTTTAAACCTATTGCATGTCAAGATCTATGGCTAAAATAAACGTTTTACAAGAAAACTCGAAAAATCACGTTCTGTGCGCCGTCCTAGAGACCAGGACGACGCAGCGGGACACAAAAACGTGTTCTGTGCGCCGTCCCAGTGCTCACAGCGGCGCACAGAGCTGCAACTTTCCCGAAACTTTGTCGTTTTGTCGTTTTAAACAACTTTGACCCGCTGACTTTTTTTCGTGACTATCATTTTGGGACTGGATAAGTAAAAATAATGACATTCGTGACTTGTTTGGACTAATTGGACTTAAAATAAACTAGATTAATATGTTATCGTGTTATAGGTGATTTTGTGAGCGGAATTGGTGTTTACATTTTTGGATATGAAATTTGGGCACGGAAGCGCTGCCCAAATATCCTTAGAAAAATGTAAACCACTTCCGCAAGTAAAATCACTTGTGACATAATGATAATAAACGTAAAATCGGACTTTTGGACAAAAACGTAACAGTTACCATTCGGACTATTTTGGACAATACTTAACCCTGACACTTAAAGTTTAATTAAATTTTATGTATTATATTATATAAAGAACATAATAAGATAATAACTTATTGATCTATCTTGGTAATAATAGGCGATCCGTGATTCCCGGCTTCCATTCCGACCGACTTTCGCATTCTTACTCTTCGCAATCCGTGAGTTACAACCCCTCTTACTTAATGTATATTTTGCATGATTTTTGGGGGAAACATAAGATTATTTGTATTTTGAAAACATTTACGAACAATTGCAACTTTGTGAACTTTTGAATCTATTACGAACTTATGAAACTATTATGAACTTTGGAACTTTTGAACTATTTTGGACAAACTCTTTGAAACTCTTATGCGTAAAAACTTTTGCTCTACTGGCTTACTTGAACTTACCGGCTTGCCCCCTTTTCGGCTAAACTAATTATTGATGCTTGTATGCGAGACCGACCCTTGATGAGACTATAACATGACTCTTAAGTGACGACTATCTTTTTTTTTGAAACAAAACTACTTAGTGCCCAGCTGCTTTTTAGACTTTACACACTATTAACTTCTGAGCCGTTTAGTAATAATGGGTATCGATACTTAGGAAAGAACCGTTCCTTGCTTAGATGGCAGTCTAAGTACATATTACTAAGAACTTGACAACTCCCCGTAGGATAGGCGGGGTAAGGGGCCTCACGGTTGAACAATCGGTTTAGTGTGAACACTTAAGTTATAGAATGCCAAGAGGTTGATACAAGAATCTAATTAGTTACTTATACGCATAAATTTATGAACTCTTTTAGCGATTAACTCCGCAACACTTTTAGCGATTAATTCCGCAACACTTTTAGCGATTGATTCCGCAACTATGATTTTACTAAATGTGACTCTACTTGGTCTATACGAACTTTAGGGCACTGATACGCCCATTACTTAGAAACTTTAAAAGTATATAAATTTTAAGCTACTTTCTCCGCTAACCTCCTTTTTGGAAACTTTTACTTTTATATACTTAACCGAATTTTTGCCGAGAAACTTAAACTGTAACTCACTCACTACTTTCGTAGTTGACACTTTATCTTATGTTTCAGGAAATTTAGTGTAAGCATGAGGTGCATGGCATGGACGGGTCAAGGCGGTCGCGTGAGAACCTAATTGGGAAAAGACTTGTCCACTTTCTTTTGGGAAATTTTAAATTGAAACTTTACTTATGTATTCGTACTAAACTTCTATGACTTGGTTATTTCTTTTAAAATTGTAAACACTTTTATCTATTAATCTATGACTTGAAGCCGTTATGTTTATTATGACCCGTGTAATGATGTTCCAGCTCTTCACATCTCGTGTTTCCGCTTTAGCGGGGTGTGACACTTTTATCCGTCACTTTGACTCAACTTGATAACAGTTGGAATATTTTAATAAACCTTATATTATAACTTTAACCGACAAGGCTAAACCGTACTAGACTTATAGAGATACTTAGACTATATTTATCGTTGTTATAAGGCACTTAGGCGGTGGAGTGTTAGCTCCATGTTGATTTACCCGATATTTGTTGAGCTTATCTTGTGAGTTATTTCGTAGCCCTATTTACTTTTATCATTTTTGGGTTGGAAAGCGTATATTTTGAACTGTTTGCATGATTGCTAAACGTAACTGAGTATCTTGTTTACCTAGTGGATCATGATTGCCTTAGATTAGGTGTTCATTAGGCCTCGTTGGGGCCCCCCTTATACACTTGTTAAGCTTTGTTGCCCACGGTTGCATATATATATAGATCTATATGGGTTTGACCTAACCCTCATTGCTCGATAGGATATCCCTATGATTGGATATTGTTATGGCCGATTTGTTTGTTTGTTGTCTTTGGTTGGACACGCCTTAGGATTGGGGTTATTGTTGTGTGGTCAGGTTTAGTGTATGACTAGTCTAGGCAATGTACGTCGCACTTAGGTTGTAAAGCAAGATTTGCCATTTGAAAATTATTATGATTGTAACACTTTTATGGGTCAACTTTTATTTAATATTGCGAATAATTCACCAACATGTGTTGATGTCGTTTTTAACGGTTTTCAGGAGTTTGAGGATTTTTACTATGATTCATGTCATTGCTTTTGTGTGCGGATCGTTGATTGCTTTGTATTGGAACTTGTTGTATGATTTGGTTCCTAGATGATCGTATTTGTTTTTGATGTATTTGAGACGATATTTTGTACCACTTGTATTGTAACTTTGGGCATGATTCACATAAATCGTTCCTATGGTTTATCTCAAATTATGGGTTTCGTCCCTAAGTTTAAAACGTTGCATAAATCGTCCAACTTTGGAAACTAATTACGTTTTTCGTCCCTAATTTCTAAAGGACGTCCATTTTAGGGACGAAATGTGTAATTAGTTATCGATGATTTTAACGGAAAATTTTAACGGACATCCATTTTAGGGACGAAATCCGTAATTAGTTTCAAAAATTGGACGATTTATGCAACGTTTTTAAGTTAGGGACAAAATTCATAATTTTGGGAAAATCATAAGGACGATTTATGTAATTAACTCTTTATATTATAATTCGATATATTTTGTTATGGTTGTATGTTGTAATCCTTGACTCTTGATATCATTAATAGAACACCTCGTGTTTCCGCTTTGAGCGGGGTGTGATAATAAAAATATAGAATCAATAAATATAGTTTCTACAAGTGTTTACATGTTGATGGGTTTATTGATTTAAATTAGCACGTTGATATGATAAGAACTAGAATCAAGAAACATAAATAAATATAAACCTATCATACAAACTAGTATCATGGATAGAAATTAATTAGAAGCAATTAACCATGAGTTATAAAGAAAGTTAAGGTGTAAAAACAAAGTTGTATGTTTTACAAAAAAGAGTGAAATTTTAGGGTTAAGATATATGTCTTCTAAAAAGAAGACTTTTTCCAAGTCTTCAAAAATAAGTGAAAATAAATGATTATTATGTCTTATGTCTTATTCTTAACAAACACTTATTTTTTTAAAATGTCTGCGCCTTACAGACATAAGTGTTCATGAAGCACTTATTGAAAAACAAAAACACCACCTAAGTAATCTTTTATAACATGTGTATCTTTTAGTAAGCTCGAGTTTATGTGTCGTCCATCTTTAAAATTAACTTATCATATACAAATATATTTAGACTAGAATTATTTTTTCGTGCACGATTTAATTGCTTCCGCGGTATTTATTTGACTAACGCAATTGTGTTAATAATTTATGTATTCAATTCTTTAAACATTTCAAACACCAGTATACTTTAACACTAGAAAAGAGAATTTAATTAATTAACATTTTATATTGTTTGCTTTATATCTATATTAACTTTTTTTTGAGCTACTATCAGCAATTCACATAAACTAATTGGCCAAATTGAAAAGTTAAATTCATTTTTTTTTTTTTATATATCTGTTGTCAAACATAATCCTAGAGTCTAGAGCCTTTTTCTAAACCTTAATAGTAAAAAGTTATGTTTATCTTGTTGTTAAAAACATTAATAAGATGAGTTATTTTTATATATTGTTTTTCTTAAGTAAACCCAGGCCCGATCCTTTATTAGGGTCATGTTAGGGTCAATCTCAAAATTTTGAAAACCCGATTAGACCCGACTCGATTAAGCTTGTTATGGTCGGGTCGATTCGATTAACACCCCTTTAGAGGTGTTCATTAAAGGTTTAAACCGAAAAACCGTCCAATCTAAATGAAATTAGGTGAACTGGTGTCGGTGATTTGGATATGAATTGTGTATTGGTTTCACCCAAATATAAATATATAATATGGGTTTTGGAATGGATTTGGGTATTAATATTTAAATTGAGGGTGATCTAAAAACACAACATATTTTACTAAAACCGCATTTTTCTAAATTTGGATAGAAACAATAAAAAGGTTAATTTTTTTTGTTGATATCCCTTGATTCTTTCAATCCACCAATCCTTTCCCCAAGTGAGCATTGAATGGATGGTTATTTTAAAAGATTTTCACTCTATAAAAATGGAATTCAAATATCAACAATTGCATCCACTTCAATCTCAAAGTTGGGTTCGCTATCTTTTTACTAGTTTGCTTGCTAGAAACTTCAACTCGTTCTATATTCAAGTGTTTCATAAATCAAAAGAGGTAAAATATTATTTTTTATTATGTTATTGTAATTGTTTAGCTAGGTTTTTTTTTTACAACTTGTATTGCTATTTGGTTTTTTAATTTCTTAAATACTTGTCAAATTATGCTATTTTAACCGGTGATCTATCCACGGTATTTTGTTGTAATTATATTCACTTGTTAAACAATATTTTTTTAGTTCATTTTTAGGAATCGATTATGTCAATTGTGATGTGCCTTTGTAGTATGTGGAAGTATTGGATCCAATCATTTTGTACCTACATCGATTTAGTTGTATTTTTGGAGTTAAATCTTTAGTAGTCATGTAATATATTTTGGAAAATATAGATAAAAATATGATTTTTTTCATCAACTTTAAACTTCTATAAAGTGATTCATATTTAATATTTACGAAGAATATTTAATATGTGTGTGTAGCCTTTAGAAAGGGTTTTGCAACGATATATTATACGTTCAAAACGGAGTTAAGGTTAATGAGATATCGACACCTACAGATGGGTGTTTGGTGCAAACTGATTTGAGCTTAAACTTGTCCCACATCGGTTGTGAAGACAAATTTTGTGTTGTGGTCATCTGGCTGGTGGTCTATACGCACACATGCTCATGCCTTTGCGCGTAGGGGCGGGGGGGGGGGGGGGGGGGGGGGGGGGGGGGGTGCAAATTCTGGTCCAAAAGGGTATGGGTCAAAAACTCATGCGAGCCCACGCGACCTACGGACACGAATGCAGCTCTGAAAACCCGGGCTCGAGCGGTCCAGTTTTTGAATTGCTTTTTCGTTTAAGTCTGGTGGTTTAATTCGGGTCCAGTTTTTAAGTCTGGTGGTTTAATTCGGGTCCAGTTTTAATTCTGGTGGTTTAAATCTAGTAACGGAAAGCTGTTACAAATTTTTTTTAATGGGCTCGTTAATGCCATTAAAAGAGCATTAAACCCAAAAGCTCCCCCTTGCCTATGAAAAACGAAGCAAACCTTCAGTCAAAGACACACTTTTTCTCCTCTTTATCTTTTACTGCAACAAGCATTTTCGATCAAGTTTCAGGCAAGTGAGTAGCTCCGACAATTTCGTATAAACTGTTCCGCCACTATACCCTGGGAAACATACCGTGTGATAATACGCGGAATTTGTTTTAAGGGAATCGTGTTTATCACGAGCCTTGGCCATGTTCGTTATATATTTTTAATCTTACATATTCGTTTACATTATATAAACTGTTTATACAAGCTGGTTCGTTTCCATTTCTGTAATTTTATTTCATGTTATTTGATTTTGTTTATATATAAACGGTATCGTCTCCTATAATCTTAAACCAAATTTTTCTTCTTATAATACCGTTTATAATCTAGAAAAGATTAGACTCAAACCAGTTTTGTTTCTCTTCTTTTTCTGCAAAAACAACCTCTGGTCATCACAAACGAGTTTTGTTTTGAACGGTTGTTTTATTCTAGTTTATATAAACGATTATTTTGAGAACTGTTTACTGTTTGGATCTCGTTCTCCATAAACACATTGTCGTTTAACTTGGCAAACATATTTCATAACGGATTCTTGAAATAATGAGATTTCATTTATAACTAATTTCGTTTTAATTTATGTTATTAAACCGTTTGAAAAACGTTCTGGTTTTATTTGTTTTTGCAAAACAGATTTTGTTTCGCATAAAACTTTTATTAATAGCTTATTGCGGGTTTTTATTATGAACGGATTCGTGAAACGAGATTATTGCTTTGAAAACAAATTATTGCTTTGATAACAGTCCTACATAAACAGATTATTAATATCTTGATACATATTATTCTTTTTGAAACAACTGATTTGAAACCTGAAATAGATTATTGGTTGTTTGAAAACAGTTTTCTAAGTTTGAAAACAGTTTTCTAAAAACATAACGGGTTTTGAAAAAAAAAATAAAAACAATAAAACAGATTATTAGTAGTGTTATTATTTATTGTTAATAATTGTAAAGCGAGATGTCTAATTCTTTAAATTTGCGAATTTTCAGAATGTCGACTCAACCTCTTGTGACCTCAACTATGTTCACACCGATCATGACATCCGCTCTAACCGTAAGTTCAATTGTGGCAGCACCACTTGCAAACACCGTTGCTAATCATGCGGAAAAACCCGAAATGTTTTCGGGTTTGAACTTCAAGCGTTGGCAAAATAAGATGTTCTTCTACTTGACCACGTTGAACCTTGCTAGGTTTTTGACCGAATCCGCTCCCCAACTTAACAAAGGGGAGATCGACGCTCAAGCTGTGAGTGAGGTTGATGCTTGGAAGCATTCAAAATTCTTATGTCGTAACTATGTTTTGAATGGTTTGGTGGATGTGTTGTATAACGTGTATTGCAAATCAAAGACTGCCAAAGAACTATGGGAGTCATTGGATCGCAAATACAAAACTAAAGATGTCGGTACTAAGAAATTTATTGTGGTTCATTTCTTCGACTATAAAATGGTTGATGCGAAAACCGTTCTTAGTCAAGTACAAGATCTTCAAGTTATCTTGCACGGCATCCACAACGAAGAAATGACACTCAGGGAGACATTCCAAGTTGCGAAAATCATTGAAAAGTTACCTCCAAGTTGGGTGGATTTCAAAAACTACCTCAAGCATAAGCGATAGGAGATGACCATTAAGGAACTTGTAGTTCGCCTTCGTATGGAAGAGGACAACAGGAAAGCTCTTAAGGGAAGCTACTTGCCAACTTCGGCAAAAGCCAATGTTCTGGAACATGTTCAATCCTCAAAGAGTAACAAAAGAAAGGATTGTGGGAAGGGCAAAGCTAAGGTCGGGAATCTCCGACCTAAAGCTGGGAATATGAAGAAAAGGTTCCAAAAGCCCCACAAGTTTGATGGTGTGTGCTATAATTGTGATCAGTCGGGTCATAGAGTTGCTAGCTGCAAGATGCCAAAACGGGAGAATCCCTGTCAAGCTAATATGGTGAATGATTATATGGATCTTGCTGTCATGGTGACCGATGTCACTAATATGATCTTCGAAGTTAACTTGGTGGGATCAAACTCAAAGGAATGGTGGATTGATACGTGTGCTACCCGTCATGTTTGCTCGAACAAGAATATGTTTACCACCTTCAAGGATGTCGAGACTGGTGAGAAGTTGTTCATGGGAAATTTGGCTACGACCGATATCAAAGGGGAAGGGAACGTGATATTTAAGATGACCTCGGAGAAGAAGGCCACTTTGAACTATGTGCTCTATGTTCCGGAGATTCGTAAGAATCTTGTGTCGGGTTGGCTTCTCAACAAGTTTGGTTTTCGTTTGGTTTTTGAATTAGATAGTCTAGTGTACTGCAACCCTGAGGAAGGTCCACTATTTCCCACGTATGGTTTGGTAAAATAGATTCTATCTCACTTTTGATGGCTTCTTTCCATTGAAGTGATTCCGAAGAAGTAACCGCTTCGCGGTAGGTTCTAGGTTCATGTTCTACCATGAATGTGAAGAAGTCAGAACCAAACGATTTCTCAACCCTAGCCCTTTTACTTCTTCTAGGCTCAACATCTTCTTCCACATGTTGTTCTTGCCTCACATTTTGGACACACTCATCAACGAGTGTAGAAGAACTTCCAATTTCCGTGTTTAGACAGGGAAATATATTTTCAAAGAATGTAGCACTCCTTGATTCCATTATCGTGTTCTTGTGTATATCGGGATTCTTAGAATCATGCACAAGAAATCGATAGGCACTACTGTTGTGAGCATATCCAATGAATATGCAATCCACAGTTTTAGGCCCTATCTTTAAGACCTTAGGTGCCGACACGAATACTTTGGCTAGGCACCCCCACACTCGTAGGTATTTGTATGATGGTTTTCTTCCCATCCAAAGTTCATATGGGGTTTCTTCTTTATTCTTTCGAGGTAGCTTATTTAAAAGATAAGAAGCTGACAAGATAGCCCCCCCCCCCCCCCATGTTTGGACTAAGTCCAGAACTTATCAACATGGCATTAAGCATTTCTTTCAAGGTTCGGTTCTTTCTTTCGGCGATACCGTTTTGTTGAGGTGAATAGGGGGGGGGGGGGGGTGAGTTCATGTCTAATACCACGTTGCTCACAAAAGTAAGCAAATGGTGACATATTCACCTCCTCTATCACTTCTAACAACCTTGATTTTCTTATTAAGTTGATTCTCAACTTCATTCTTGTAAAGAATGAACTTATCGATGGCTTCATCCTTACTTTTAAGTAAGTATACATAGCAATATTTCGTGCTACCACCGATAAAAGTGATGAAGTATTTGTTTTCACCTCGTGTGGGAACCGATTTTAAGTCATATACATCGGTGTGGATCATATCAAGGGGTTCGGCTATTCTTTCAACCGATTTAAACGACAATCTTGTTTGTTTCGCCTCAACACATGTTTGACATTTATAGTTTGAATCAATATGGAAAGATGGTATGCATTTAAATTTAATTAACCGACGAATGGAATTAAAATTAACATGACCAAGACGTGCATGCCAAATATTAGAAGACTCAAGCAAGAAAGCGGAAGTAGTACCAATTTTATTAATATCACGCTTAATAACCATTACATTCAATTTGAACATGCCATTAAGGACATATCCCTTACCAACATACACACCACTTTTGGTCAACACGACCTTATCTGATTCAAAAACCAAACGAAAACCAAACTTGTTGAGAAGCCAACCCGACACAAGATTCTTACGAATCTCCGGAACATAGAGCACATTGTTCAAAGTGAGCTCCTTCTCCGAGGTCATCTTGAGTATCACGGAACCTTCCCCTTTGATATCGGTCGTAGCCGAATTTCCCATGAACAACATCTCACCAGTCTCAACATCCTTGAAGGTGGTAAACATATTCTTGTTCGAGCAAACATGACGGGTAGCACCCGTATCAATCTACCATTCCTTTGAGTTTGATCCCACCAAGTTAACTTCGGAGATCATATTAGTGACATCGGTTACCATGGCAACAAGATCCATGTAATCATTCACCATATTAGCTTGACGGGGATTCTCCGGTTTTGGCATCTTGCAGCAAGCAGCTCTATGACCCGGCTGATCACAATTATAGCACACACCATCAAACTTGTTGGGCTTTTGGAACCTTTTCTTCATATTCCCAGCTTCAGGTCGGAGATTCCCGACCTTAGCTTTGCCCTTTCCACCATCCTTGCTTTTGTTACCCTTTGAGGATTGACCATATTCACAACATTAGCTTTTTCCGAAGTTGGCAAGTAGCTTCCCTTAAGAGCTTTCCTGTTGTCCTCTTCAATACGAAGACGAACTACAAGTTCCTCAATAGTCATCTCCTTTCGCTTATGCTTGAGGTAGTTTTTGAAATCCACCCAACTTGAAGGTAACTTTTCAGTGATTGTCGCAACTTGGAATGTCTCACTAAGTGTCATTCCTTCGGAGTGGATGTCGTGCAAGATAAACTTGAAAATATTGTACTTGACTAAGCACGGTTTTCATAAAAACCATTTTATAGTCCAAGAAACGAGCCACAACAAATTTCTTTGTTCCGGCATCTTCAGTTTTGTATTTGCGATGCAATGAATCACATAGTTCTTTGGCAGTATTTGTTTTGCAATACACGTTATACAATGCATCCACTGAACCATTCAACATATAGTTACGGCATAAGAATTCCGAATGCTTCCAAGCATCAACCGCACTCACAGCTTGAGCGTCGGTCTCCCCTTCGTTAAGTTGGGGAGCGGGTTCGGACAAAAACCTAACAAGGTTCAACGTGGTCAAGTAGAAGAACATCTTCTGTTGCCAACGCTTGAAGTTCAGACCCGAAAACGTTTCGGGTTTTTCCGCATGATTAGCAACGATGTTCGCAAGTGGTGCTCCCACAATTGGAGTTACCGTGACAGCGGATGTTATGATTGGTGAGAACATAGTTGAGGTAACAAGAGGTTGAGTCGACATTCTGAAAATTCGTATATTTAAAGAATTAGACATCTCGCTTTATAATTGTTAAATTGTAATAACAAATAATATAAGTAATAATCTGTTTATAACAAATTGTCACGACAATATGTTTGCAAATTATCTGTATTTACTTGTTATAAACTTGTTATAAACTGATATGTATAATAATGACAGTTACGCTAACGTATCTAACAGTTACGTTGCGTAACTAACATTTACGCTAACGTAACTAACAGTTACACTAACGTAACTAACTAACGTAACTAACAGTTACGCTAACGTGATATGTATAACAACCAGATTATGTATAAGCAATAAAAATAACAATAAACTCGAAACAATACAATCTAGTTTGCAAAATTACAAGCTGTTTTGCAATCTGTTTTTGCAAAAATACAATCTGTTTTGCAAAAACAAATATAACCAAAACGTTGAATAAAAACAACCGTTCAAAACAAAACTCGTTTGTGATGACCGGAGGCTGTTTTTCCAGAAAAAGAGTCGAAACAAAACTAGTTTAAGTCCAATCTTTTCTGATTATAAACGGTATTATAAGAACAAAACTAGTTTGACCGCTCGAGGCTGGGTTTTCAGAGCTGCATTCGTATCCGCAGGTCGCGCCGGCTCGCATGAATTTTTGACCCATACCCTTTTGGGTTTAAGTGTGAAGTCATGATACTAAAATAATAAAATTAGAATGACAATTTTGATAATAGAAAATGATAGATTATTATTTAGGACTGTTTATATTGTATGATATACCATTTTGTTTTGTTATTGATGACTCTACTGAAACTATTTTTGCTAATTAATCATTAACCATCTCTAGAAAACACATTATTGTTTACTAAAGTATTAAAATTGAACAAGTGCTATAACATCACCGTTTACTTATTCTATATATAATCTGCTTTCAAAATCATACTCCGTATAATCGTCTTTCTTTCTCTTTTTATTTTTTTGCTCCAAGATGTCTAAAGGAAAGGCATTGGATGTTAATAATGTTGTGGACTTGGAAAACAATAACCAATGTCAAAGAAACCTAGAGCAAGCCGCAAATGGTGTTTTGTTTGGGATCATTATGATTCATATGTTAACAAGAATGGGGAGCACAAAAGTAAGTGTAGATATTGCTTGAAGGAGTATTTTTCCTACAACAAGGTCAGTCGAACTAGTACTCTACGCAATCATCTCAAACACTATGAAAATTATCCTGGAAATAAACCTACTGGTCAAACAAATTTAACTATTCAAATAGAAGAAGATATTGTATGGAACTTTGATCAACAACTGAATAGCAAGGCGTTAGCGTATACGCTAATAGTGGTTGAGTTTCAGTTTAAGTTTGTCGAGGGAAAGGGTTTTAGGCGTGTTTTGAATGTTTGCCAACCGTCAATTCATATTCTTTCAAGAATCACCATGGCGAGAAATTGTTACCAACTCTCTGAAGGCTAGTTCTCTACTTAAGGGTAATGTGGGTACAATTTGTTTGACAACCAATTCATGGACGTTGTTCAACGAATAAATATGTATCTTATTGCTCAATATGTTGATAATGACCGGAAACTAAGAAAGAAAGTGTTGAATTTCTGTCCCATTTCAAGTCATCGAGGTGCCAACCTTGGAAAAGTTGTAGAAATGTGTTTGATAAAATGGGGCATTAGGACTAATGTTTTCACAGTTACAATTGATAATGCTAGTGCTAATGATGTAGTTGTAGACTATTTAAAAGGTAAGTTTATAAACCGTGAAAAATGTGTGCTAGAAGGGGACTCATAATATATGCGATGCATTGCTCATGTTATAATATTAATAGTGCAAGACGATTTAGGTCACATTGCGGGCTCCGTTGATTGTGTTAGGGATACAGTTAAGTATATTCGACAATCTCCCCAAAGATAATTAGAAATTAAAAAAATTTCTGAATTTGAGAAGAGTCCAAGCATTAAGAGTTTGATTCTGGATGTGCCTACTCGTTGGAGTTCCACTTACCTAATGTTTGAAACTGCTCAAAAATTAGGAATGTGTGTTTGCTAGATATGATGACGAGGACCGAGATTGCCTACATGGGAAAATGTTACGCAAATGGTTAAGTTTCAGCAACATTATTATGATTTGACTTTCAAAGTATCACGGACATGTTATATCCAGAAAAGTGTTAGTTGTGACATAATGTGTCCCTTATACTTTCAAAATCAAATCATAAAAACGTTGCAAAAACCTAGCCAATCGCTCGGTCCTTACTATCATATCTAGTAAACGCTTGTTCATAATTTTAAGCAGTTTCCAACATTAGATAAGTGGAATTCCAACGAGTAGGCACTTCTAGAAAATAAAAACTCTTAGTGTTTCGACACTTCTCAAATTCAATAAATTCTTTAAATTTCCTCGATCTTTGGGGATATTGTCGAATATACTTAACCGCAACCCTAACACGATCAACGTAGCTCCCAACGTGACCTAAACCATAAACCATTTGTCTAAATTTAAGTTCATGCCATGAGCAATGCGTCACACATAAAAATGAGTCTCCTTCCAACACACCTTTTTCCTAGTTTCAAATAGTCTACAACTACATCATTAGCACTAGCAGTATCAACTTTAATTGTGGAAACTTTAGATTCAATGCCCCATTTTAAACAACACATTTCAACAGCTTTTCCAATGTCAGCACTTCGATGACTTGAAATGGGACAAAAATTCAACACTTTTTTTGTTAGTGTTCGGTCATTATCAACATAGTAAGCAGTAAGACACATATTTATTCGTTGAACAGACCTCCACGAATCAGTTGTCAAGGAAATTCTACCAACAATACACTCAAGTTGAGAAGTAACTTCTTTTTTTCCTCGCTAGTAACAATCTCTTGCCATGGTGATTTTGAAAGAATATGAAATGACGGTTGGCAAACATTTAAAAAAGCCTAAAACCTTTTCCCTCGACCAATTTAAACGGAAGCTCATCCACAATGAGCATGTATGCTAATGCCTTCCTAATTAGTTGTTGATCAAAAATTTTCATCCAATCATCTTTCTATCACAATCTTCTTATGTTTGAATAGTTAAATTTATTTTATCAGTAGACTTATTTCTAGGATAATTTCAAAGTTTTTTGAGATGATTGCGAAGAGTATAAGTTCCATGGACCTTGGTGTCAGAAAAATACTCCTTCGAGCAATATCTACACTTACTTTCGTGCTCCCCATTCTTGTTAACATATGAATCATAATAATCCCTAACAAAAGACAGTTTGCGACTGGCTTGTTCTAGGTTTGTTTGACAGTTGATTATTGCTTTCCAAGTCCACTACGTTATCAACATCCATTGCGTTTCCTTGAGATATCTAAGAGCGCAAAAAAAAAGGAAGATTATATGATTTAAAAAGCATATTATATATAAAAAAAAAAAGTAAACCCTTTTAAATAACCATCCTGATATCGCTCATTTATACGAGTTTTTTATCTCGATATTCATTATGTTTCGAGTCCTAAAAGTAATGGAAAGACCCTTTTATGCTTATGTTTGTGTAAAGTTATGTTTTAGGTTGTTTAGATGTCTTTGGAGCAAAGTTGATCGAGTTTTGGACTAAAAAATGCAAAAGGAGAAAACCATGTGGAAGCTCGCGCCGCAATCAGCAAGAAAGGAAAAGCATTGAGCTCGGAAGCTCGAATGCGCCGCAAAGGAGGCTCTGGCGGCGCAATCCCACACTTGGCAGTTACGTTTCAGTTCTTTAATTCCAATCATGGGAAAACAAAAAGTCTATCATCACTTACAAAATAGAACGTGGGGAAGCAGAATTTTATCATCATTATTCACATTTTCGAGTTCTATCATCACATTGGAAGCATAATTGTCGATTAGGAACAATCATTTTCCGGAATTTCATCAAACAATCGTTTATTTCATTTTCGTTTAGTCACTTGGAGATATTTGGAACTTATTTTCTACAGTTTGGTATTGAACTTTTATCCATTTTTTATTGCAATTGAATCATGTCTTTCATATATTTGATTAGTTTTGTTACCGTTATGAGTAGCTAATTACTTTAAACGTTTGCTTGGATTTGTGATCGTTTGTGTGTTAAATTTTGGGTATGAAATTAGATTTATGTGTAGAGGTTAATCGGGGATCCGTTTGGGTTAATATTTAATTATATTGTTAAAATTGTTTATACTCTTATTTGGTAATCTAAAAACGGATATTCGAAAGGAATCCGTAATTTTTACTAAAATAAGAACGAATTAATCGGCCGGTCTTTAGTTGATTATAAGTTAGTGGTATTCGAAAGGAATCATTAACAACGATTTAAACAATTAAGTAATAACACGAACGCTAGTTAATAAATTAAGAGAAATCGGTTTATTAGTTAGTAAGCTATTCGAAAGGAAGCTTATAGGTTAATTCTCACACATCGGCTTGGAACTTTATGCACAATTACTCGAGGTGTTAACTATATTCGAAAGGAATAGTTGCATGGTTTGGTAATTGGAGAAATTCGGTATTCGAAAGGAACTTAGGATTTTACCTTAGAAGTTTATCGACATTTTCATACCTAGGAAATAACACACATTCGTAAACGGTCTGAGCAAGCGTCTTTTACCCATTTTTGAATTCAAGAGTATTTTTACCGTTAATATAATCAAGTCTTCTTAAGACTAAAACCCAAATTGTTACGTGTTACTTGTTACTTAAAACTAAAACTCTCAATTATAAATAGTCCCTGTGTTCGAACCTGATATTTACCAATACTATTTTACAACCGATAAGGGTACACTGCCCGTGTAGTAATCTAGTAAAAGTTAATTTTCGGAAAACTAGATTTTTCACATCAAGTTTTTGGCGCCGCTGCCGGGGACTTGATTTAGTTGAGATTTAGTTTTTGTTTGATTACTTGTTTGAATATTTTCACGGGTATTTGTTTGTTTCGTTGTGATTTTCAGGTATTGATAGTGGATGTTTACTAGGTCCCAAGGGAAGCAAGTGAATGGCCCTCTTTCTGACCCGGAAAGACTTTTGAGAAAACGAGGTTTAGGAGCCGCAGTTACTTATAGTGAGAACGATTCTTCTGAGGAGGAAGTTGAAGTTGTGTTTGAAGAAGAAATGGATGATAACGGAGGCGGAAACGGAAACGGTAACGGACAACCAAACGGAGCTGTCATTCAACCCGACCCATTTGATCAACCAATGATAAACCGAAACCGAACAGTACCATTGACTCGGGGCTCAGCGATTATCCAACCAAATGTGGGGGATAACTTTTCAGTTAAGGGACATCACCACAAGATGATCCAAGAGAACGCATTTGACGGAAATTCAAAAGCTGATCCACACAAGCATATTGCTACCTTTACCGATATATGCAAAATGTTTAAATATGGAGAAGGTTTGGAGGAAGGAGTAATGCTCAGTTTATTCCCATCGTCACTTAGAGGAGAAGAAAGGACGTGGTTTTATGAGCTAGAACCGGAGTCGATCGAGACTTGGGAGGAGATGCGTGAGTTATTTGTGACCCGGTTTTTCCCACCGATCTTGGGTAGGAAACTTTTGAACCAAATCAGGAGCTTCTTTCAGTTTGATAATGAGACAACAACCGATGCTTGGATTAGGCTCAAAGATTTGCTAAGTAATTGTCATGGGCACGGTTTGGATAGGGAGCAAGTTATTGACATTTTCTATCACGGGTTAGACAACCGGTCTCAACACGATCTCGACTTAGCGGGTGGAGGAAATTTCCTCTACAAATCACCAAATGATGCTTATAGGATGATGGAGGACCAAGTACAAGCAGTAATTGCAAGGGACCGAGTGAGTAAAATTAGAAAAGTACGGTGGTCGGTGAATCAAGTGGAGGAATCGAGTAGTAGTAGTGGAAAAAGTGAAATAGTGAACGAGATTAAGTCCTTGGGTGATGAGATGAAGAATAGGATGGGGCGTTTGGAGAAAGATGTCCATTTGGTTAAGAATGGATGCGGGAAATGTGGAGGACCTCATTACACGGAGGATTGTGAGCCAAAAACCGAGGAAGCAAATTATGCAAACTACGGGTACCAAAACCGAGGAAATAGTGGGTATGGAAATCAGAATCTGGGCAATAGAAATGAGGCACGTTTTCAACCCAACCAATCAAAGCCGAGAGAAGGAAATGAAGAATCAAGTTTCACGGAGATGATGAAAGATTTTGTGTATACACAAAAGGCGACCAATGACTTGTTGGCAAATTCGATGAAGGGATTTAACGAGAAATTAGAGCAAAATCAGAGGAACACTCAAGCAAATATGCAAGACCTAGAGCGGAAATTTGAGAGGCTAAGCGAGAGGTTTTCAAACCGACCAGCGGGTCAAATGCCTAGTTCAACAAAACCCAACCCGAGACCAAACCAAAACAACAATGGAGGATCATCAAGTCAAGGTTCAAGATACATACCACCGAATAACCGGGATGAACATGTGAATGTTATTGAGACTAGGTCGGGTTTTAAGTATGGGGGAAGTGGAGAAACTGGGCTGAAAAAGAAGAAAAATCAAAGCGGTGCTGAAGCTGAGTCGAATGCGCCGCCAGTTGAGGGAATGAGGCGCATTCGGCCATCCGAGGCTAATGCTTTTGCGAATGCTTCACCTAATGCGACTCCAGATGATGGGAATGCGGCGCCAGTGCCTGGAATGCGCCGCATGGAGCCTGTAGACAGCGATTCGGAAGACGAAGAAGAGATAGAGATGGAGTCTAGGCCCGGGAAGGAACCAATGATTCCTAACAAAGAAAAGGAGCTGGAAATCGAAGTGAAAGGAGCATATAAGCCGCATATTCCATATCCGCAACGGCTTAGGAAGGAGAAAAAAAGGGAACAATACGGGAAGTTTATTGAATTGATGAAAACCGTTAAAATTAATGTTCCTTTAGTTGATCTTATTGCAGGTATGCCTAACTATGCCAAGTTCATGAAGGAGTTAGTAAGCGGGAAAGGAGACCACATGGAGAAAATAACCGCGTTCCTCAATGCCGAATGCTCGGCTATTGTGAAGAGATCAATTCCACCTAAACTTGAAGACCCAGGAAGTTTCTTACTCACTTGCACGTGTAATGATAATTTCACTTTTAGTGCATTAGCGGATTTAGGGGCAAGCATTAATTTAATGCCTAACTCTATTTACACTAAACTTTCCTCGGGTCCTTTAACACCAACCCGCATGAGCATAAGATTGGCCGATCGATCCTATCAATATCCATTGGGTATTGCCGAAAATATGCTTATACGGGTTGGAGAATTTTTATATCCTGTAGATTTTGTAATTCTTGAGATGGAGGAGGATGAAAAAGTTCCTCTCATCTTAGGAAGACCATTTCTAAATACCGCGGATGCTATCATCCGTGTTAGGGATACGGAAATTTCTTTGGGTTTGGGAAACGAAAGGGCCACATTTTCTTTAAATCAAGCTATGAAACATTCTTATTCAACTGACGAATCTTGTTTTAGAATTGATGTGATAGACGATGCAGATTATGATCTAGATTGGGAAGGCAGTTTGGAAGAGGAAGCGGAAATGGAAATGTTGAATGCAATTGGGAAAGAGGAGAATGAAGAGAAGAGCTCGAACGAAGTGAAAGAGTTGGTAATTAACGATGGGGCGAGGATCAAAACTTCCATTGAAGATCCCCCGAAAGACTTGGAGCTAAAACAATTACCCAACCACCTCGAGTATGCATTCTTAGAGGGTAATTCTAGTCTCCCTATTATCATCTCGTCTTCACTTTTGGAAGACGAGAAAGTTAAATTACTAACGGTCCTTAAAAGTCATAAAAAGGCTTTCGCTTGGCGCATTTCGGATATTCCGGGGATTAGTTCGGATTTTTGTAAACACAAAATCAATTTTTTGGATAATGTAAAACCCGTTGTTCAACGACAACGGAGACTAAACCCGAATATGCAAGATGTGGTCAAGAAGGAAATTGTTAAGCTTTTGGATGCAGGAATCATCTACCCAATATCGGATAGCCCGTGGGTTAGTCCGGTACATCGCGTGCCTAAGAAAGGGGGGATGACGGTTGTTATGAACGAGAAGAATGAGTTGGTCCCTACGAGAACGGTGACTGGTTGGAGAGTTTGTATTGATTATAGGAGATTGAATGAAGCAACGAGGAAAGATCATTTCCCCTTACCGTTCATGGACCAAATGATCGAGCGGTTGGCCGAGAATGAATTTTATTGCTTTCTCGATGGTTTCTCGGGGTATTTTCAAATTCCAATTGATCCCGAGGACCAAGAGAAAACGACATTTACTTGCCCGTTCGGTACATTTGCTTATCGGAGGATGCCTTTCGGATTATGTAATGCGCCGGGGACATTTCAACGGTGTATGATGGCGATCTTTCAAGACATGATAGAGAATTCAATGGAAGTATTCATGGACGACTTTTCGGTTTACGGGAATTCTTTTGAGGGGTGTTTGAAGAACTTAGACCGAATGTTGGCACGTTGCGAAGAAACGAATTTGGTACTAAATTGGGAAAAGTGCCACTTCATGGTGAAGGAAGGGATCGTTTTGGGGCATAAGATTTCGAGAGCCGGGATTGAGGTTGATAGAGCAAAAATTGAGGTGATATCGAAATTGCCACCACCGACGAATGAGAAAGCGGTTAGGAGCTTTCTAGGACATGCGGGTTTCTATAGGCGCTTCATTAAGGATTTTTCGAAGATTACTAGGCCTATGACTAGATTGCTAGAGAAAGACACGAAATTTGAATTTTCGAAGGAATGTGTGGAGGCTTTTGAGCTGTTGAAGGAAAGGTTGACAAACACGCCCATTTTAGTATCACCAAATTGGGATTTGCCATTTGAGCTTATGTGTGATGCTAGTAATTTTGCGGTAGGGGCTGTTTTGGGACAAAGGATTGAAAAACATTTTCGGCCTATTTACTTTGCAAGCAAAACTCTAAATGAAGCTCAACAGAACTACACTACCACCGAGAAGGAGCTATTGGCTGTGGTATTTGCATTTGATAAATTTCGGTCTTATTTGGTGTTGAGTAAGACGGTGGTATTCACGGACCATTCGGCGTTGAAGTTTCTGTTTTCCAAGTTGGATGCTAAACCGAGATTGATTCGGTGGATTTTGTTATTGCAAGAATTTGATGTAGAGATCCAAGACAAAAGGGGTCGAGAGAATGTGGCGGCGGATCACTTGAGCCGTTTGGAAAACCCGAGTCTTGGAGAGTTGAAAGAAGAAGAAATTAGAGACACTTTTCCGGATGAGCGGTTGGCATTTGTTGGAAGAGTAGATGGTGAACGGGGACCTTGGTATGCCGATATAGCTAATTACTTAGCGGGAGGAGTCATTAGCAGGGAGCTTAGTTATCAACAAAGAAAGAAGCTATTTTCGGATGCGAAATACTACTTTTGGGAGAAACCGTACTTATTCAGAATGTGTGCCGATGGTATGGTACGGAGGTGAGTTTATGGAGCCGAAACGAGGAAGATTCTTGACGAGTGTCACCATGGCCCAACGGGGGGACACTATGGACCATCGGTGACGGGGAAGAAAGTTTTTGATGCGGGGTTTTATTGGCCTACAATTTTTAAGGAGGCGCATACTTTGGTTCGGACATGTGATTCTTGCCAAAGGCAAGGAACGGTTGCAAGACGGGATGAAATGCCACAGCAAAGCATCCAAGTATGCGAGGTGTTCGACATATGGGGCATCGATTTCATGGGGCCATTTAAACCATCGAATAGGAATGTCTACATCTTAGTGGCGGTGGATTACGTGTCCAAATGGGTCGAGGCAAAAGCTCTACCCACTAACAATGCAAATGTGGTTATTGACTTTTTGAGAAGTTTGTTTTGTAGGTTTGGCATGCCAAAAGCATTGATTAGTGATAGAGGAACTCACTTTGCTAATTCCCAAATGGAGAAGGTGCTGAAACGATACGGGGTAAAACATCGGTTTTCGACTTCCTACCACCCCCAAACAAGTGGGCAAGTCGAAAACACCAATCGGGCAATTAAGCATATCTTGGAGAAGACGGTGCACAATAACCCGTCACTTTGGTCAAAGAAGTTGGATGAAGCATTATGGGCGTTTAGGACCGCTTACAAGACCCCGATTGGCACTACTCCATTCAAGTTGCTATATGGGAAGAAATGTCACTTGCCTATGGAAATCGAGCACAAGGCGTATTGGGCACTTAGGGAATGTAGCACCGATTTGGTAGCAAGTGGTGAGACCCGGTTTTTGCAAATACATGAGCTAGATGAGTTGAGATGGAATGCTTACGAGAATTCAACTCTTTACAAGGCGAGAACGAAGATGGTACATGATTTGAAAATCCGGCGCAAGGAATTTAAAGAGGGGGATAAAGTGTTGTTGTTTCAATCCAAGTATAAGTTCAAAGCACCGAAGTTGAAATCGAAATGGACGGGTCCATATTTGGTGAGACGGGTTTTCTCGGGTGGTTACTTGGAGTTGGAAACGGACGATGGAGGATCGTTTATTGTGAATGGTCAAAGAGTTAAACTTTACCTCGAGGAGGACGAGGAAAATGGGATGACGTTGGAGGATGGGTTTTACCCATTCTAAGTGGAAGGCATACCGAGGAGTCAAGCTAGTGACTCGAGCCAAAAACGAGCATCTTCGGGAGAAACCCCGGTTTGTTGTATCTTTCACTTTCTTTTTCATTTTCGTATCGTTTTTTTTTTTTTGTTATTAGTGTTGTTTTTATTAGTAAGGTTTAGTTAACTTAACTTATAAAAAATAAAAAAAAAAAAAAAATAAAAAAAAAAAAAAAGTTTTTAAGAATCCGCTACTGAAGCTCGAATGCGCCGCATTAGACCAACTAGCGGCGCATTCAACTGATTTCGCTGCCTTATGAGACGCAACCCACAAATCACAAAACGCATTCCCACTTTTTCTTTCTCAAGCGGCGACTCAACAAAAACACACACACCGCAAGTTTTTCAATTTTTCCACCACCAATCTTCAAACAAATCTTTCAATTCAACTCATGGGGAAATCGGTATGTATCTTTAACATAGTTTAATCCTTAATCTTTGCAATTTTAATTAGGGTTTATAGGTTTTCAATCAATTTGGGGAAAACTTAGGATTCGGTTTAATTAGGTTTCCATTTGTTAATTAGTTTGTTATTAAGGTTCATTAAGGTCGATTTCATGTATTTTGATTGTTAGATTTCGTTATTTAGGTTTGCTAGTTAGTTGAAAATTTTGTTGCTGTCACTGCCCAGAATGCGCCGCCAGTTACCCATTTTGCGGCGCATTCAAGCTTCAGAACTTGAAAAAAAAAAAAAAAAAAAAAAAGATTTTTTTCTTTCGTGTTATTTGCTTCTAACATGTTTGCTGTGCTTTGTCTTTAATGTTTTGTGTATGTAGGGTAAACGTAGAGTTGTAGTTGTTGAAGAGGATGAGGTTGTGTACGAAACCCGAAGAATTTACAAACCTAGTACCGAATCCCAGTTGATGAAGAATGAATCATACGGATGGTTGAAATGGCCCGGGGCTGATGCTAATAGAAAAATTCAATTGAATAACCAACTGGCAATTCTTCAGAACAAACCCATTGTTGCTCCTCGCTTCTTGGATTGGGATCTCATCAACCGGTTGGGAATTTCCGATGAACTCGAGACCTATTTCATCACTAGGATCGTACATAATGATGAAGCTTGGGACATACCTATTTGGAAACGAGCGTTTGATATTCGTGAATCAGTCTACCGGGAATGGTGTTTGGAGTTTTACTCCAGTTTAGAGGTAGATAAGCTTCCGAGTAATTGGGTTGAGGTGGTTGACGCTGAGGTGGTTAAGTTTAGGCTGGGGGGCAAAGAGCATCGGGTCACAGTTGCTAAATTTGGGGAATTAACCGGGTTGCTCACCACTGAAGAATTGGAGCATACCAACATGTCTAGGTATTCAGCGCGGGGTAGTTGGACGTACGAAAATGTTTATATTGACCGGGAGAATATTTGGATTTAATTATCCGGGCGGGCGAACTATAAAACAACTAGCAAAGCAACTGACATAAGCTCCCCGATTCTCCGGTTATTGCAGAAAGCGCTTAGTTACTCCTTTAACCACCGCTCTACTCACCACGACAAGGTTTACAAGGAGGATCTTTGGATGTTGCACCATTTTTCAAAACGGGATCCTACCAGTTTCGTTTATTTGCCTTGGGCTTTGTTGAAATACATGAGTGAACAGGGTAGGGGAAGAAAGGCTACCGGGGGGATGCTATGCGGTCATTTCATCACCCGCATAGTTCGGAATTTGGGTTTTGACACTAACGCTAATATGAGGGGGTTAACAAAGGCGATTGATTGGAAACTCATCACCAAGGGTGATTTGAAGAAAGGACATGCAGTTAACCAACGGGGGGAGTTTGCAAAACCCGGAGATTGGGGAAGTGATGAGGAGGACGGTAGTGACGAAGAAGGAGAGGATGAAGAGAGTGAAGAGGAGGGTGCTCAGGAGGCACGGGCACCTGGCAGGTTTATCGAGGGAACATCATCGCAGGCACCACCGCCACCCACTGCCCCGTTTGATTATCAGATGATGATGGATGAAGTATTTCGTATCGGGAGAGGGATGGATGCGACGCAGGCTGACGTGTCGCACATACGGCGTGAGGTTGATCGGACGAGCCGTGAGGTGAACAGGGTAGGGGAGTACACGCAGTACCATATGGAGCGTTACCAACCTACTTGGGAATATTTGACTACGACTCAGTATCATCAGCAAGTTCCCGGCTCTTCTAGTGGTTGGACTGACTATAACCCACCATCGTTGTACGCCCCGCTCCCTCCCGAAGGCCAAGATCAGTGAGCAGGAAGAAGTTTGTGTGATTGTTGTTATTGTGTATTTTATTGTCGAACTATTTATGTTTCTTTTGTGTTGGTTGGGTTTGGAACTATTTTTATTTTTACTTGTTTAGGATTTTTAAATTGTGCTAATTAACCTGTTTGCTTTTGTGATGTGTACCATATCAAGTCTGGCATTAAGTTCAGCACGTGCGGAGTCGAGTTCGGAAATCATGCAACATCAAAGCAACTCGCACGGTTTTCTTTTCTTTCTTTATTTTATTTTTGTACTTTTATTTTATCTTAATTTCCCTTGTTAGTTTAGTTTTCTTTTTGATGGAACACATTAGGGACAATGTGTTGTTTAAGTATGGGGGGGTCGGGAAATTAGTTAGTTTTATCCCCTTATATCCATTACGTTTATTTTTGTCCCATTTGAGTCTTTTAGAGTCGTTAAAAAAAAACGCTTAAATGTAGTTAGGGAAGATGATAGGGGCTTGTATTTTTAACTTAATTCTGGTACATTAACGTGAAATTGTTTAGGAACATCTTTAGTTAATAAAATATTTGTAAATAAGAATTTAGGTTTTCTAGTTTTAGTTCCTTAAGTTTCCCCGAAAAATCAAAAATCTAGATAATCACTAGATATCCTAAGTACCGAGCCCTTGTAGTCTCTTGCACCCTTTCGGGGGTAGTTGGGGAATCCTAGTATCACTTAAGCCATTGGAGAGTTAGAGGCGAAGAAAAAGGCCATAGGTCTTTCCCGTCAACAAAATAGAAATTGATCCTCACTATAACGAAGACTCAAATCCCGTTATGTCCGTTCACTTCAAAGAAAATATATAAACATAAATCTATAATATTTGAAGTGAACAAAAGTGAGAGGAAAAGAAAAAGATGAAGACTAACCAAATAATTCTCAAGAAAGAAGTACTCAATCGTAAAAAATGCTTAGTGATATTTTAAGGGTTCCCCCGAAAGCAAGGCGGTATAGGGGTCGGCCGTAAAGGTTGATCGCTTCAACTTCGGTTGGAGAGTGAGGGAAAAGGGGTGGTTATTTAGGCATATCAAAACTAGGGGATGAATTAGGAGTTAGCATTAGAAAATTGCGGTTTTTGTTTACGTAAGTAATTTAGTAGCTTTAGATGTTTGTAGTCGGTTTTACGATCTAGCAATTTCACGTATATTTTTAATTTCTAAACACCGGAATTTAGTTAAATGTTTGAGCCCGTGATTCCTTATCTTTTCTTAAGTTGTATGTTTTGTAAACTTGGTAGTAGTTTTGAGTCGGATTTGCTTAGGGACAAGCAAATGCTTAAGTATGGGGGGTTTGATATCGCTCATTTATACGAGTATTTTATAGCGATATTCATTATGTTTCGAGTCCTAAACGTAATGGAAAGACCCTTTTATGCTTATGTTTGTGTAAAGTTATGTTTTAGGTTGTTTAGATGTCTTTGGAGCAAAGTTGATCGAGTTTTGGACTTAAAAATGCAAAAGGAGAAAACCATGTGGAAGCTGGCGCCGCAATCAGCAAGAAAGGAAAAGCATTGAGCTCGGAAGCTCGAATGCGCCGCAAAGGAGGCTCTGGCGGCGCAATCCCACACTTGGCAGTTACGTTTCAGTTCTTTAATTCCAATCATGGGAAAACAAAAAGTCTATCAACTACAAAATAGAACGTGGGGAAGCAGAATTTTATCATCATTATTCACATTTTCGAGTTCTATCATCACATTGGAAGCATAATTGTCGATTTGGAACAATCATTTTCCGGAATTTCATCAAACAATCGTTTATTTCATTTTCGTTTAGTCACTTGGAGATATTTGGAACTTATTTTCTACAGTTTGGTATTGAACTTTTATCCATTTTTTATTGCAATTGAATCATGTCTTTCATATATTTGATTAGTTTTGTTACCGTTATGAGTAGCTAATTACTTTAAACGTTTGCTTGGATTTGTGATCGTTTGTGTGTTAGATTTTGGGTATGAAATTAGATTGATGTGTAGAGGTTAATCGGGGATCCGTTTGGGTTAATATTTTAATTATATTGTTAAAATTGTTTATACTCTTATTTGGTAATCTAAAAACGGATATTCGAAAGGAATCCGTAATTTTTACTAAAATAAGAACGAATTAATCGACCGGTCTTTAGTTGATTATAAGTTAGTGGTATTCGAAAGGAATCATTAACAACGATTTAAACAATTAAGTAATAACACGAACGCTAGTTAATAAATTAAGAGAAATCGGTTTATTAGTTAGTAAGCTATTCGAAAGGAAGCTTATAGGTTAATTCTCATACATCGGCTTGGAACTTTATGCACAATTACTCGAGGTGTTAACTATATTCGAAAGGAATAGTTGCATGGTTTGGTAATTGGAGAAATTCGGTATTCGAAAGGAACTTAGGATTTTACATTAGAAGTTTATCGACATTTTCATACCTAGGAAATAACACACATTCGTAAACGGTCCAAGCAAGCGTCTTTTACCCATTTTTGAATTCAAGAGTATTTTTACCGTTAATATAATCAAGTCTTCTTAAGACTAAAACCCAAATTGTTACGTGTTACTTGTTACTTAAAACTAAAACTCTCAATTATAAATAGTCCATGTGTTCGAACCTGATATTTACCAATACTATTTTACAACCGATAAGGGTACACTGCCCGTGTAGTAATCTAGTAAAAGTTAATTTTCGGAAAACTAGATTTTTCACATCACATCCATTCAATCCTCAATATTTAATAGTGCGGTGATTTTGGTTTCATAGGAGGAAAGGATCGGTGGATCGAGGGATCTCAACATGAAAATTTTCAATTAACTTTTTATGGTTTCTATCCGAAATGTGGTTTTAGTAAAATTTGTCAGGTTTCGGGCTGCCCATGTTTGAATATTAATACCCAAATCAATCCATAAGCTACATTATATATTCGGGCGAAACCAGTACCCTATTGGAATCCGAATTACACCCGTTTCACCCATATTCATTTGGATTGGACGGTTTTTAGGTTCAAACCGTTAAGGAAGAATAAAAGTCTTGGTGTAGTTTTATTTTTTTAGTGTTTTAAATATTGGTATCTCGTAAGATGTTTATGGATCTTTATTTGTTTCAAGTTTCAACTTTTCATTTAATTTGAACCTTAATTTGATATTGTTAGTAATTTTTAATGTAGGTACTCAAGTACTTACTTTTGTTTTGATGATATTAAGTGTTAAAGTGTTTTGAACTCTAATGTTTATGTTTGTATGATTGAATAGAGTTGTTTTGGATCAAAGTTAACATAGTTCTCTATGAAATTACATGTTTCAAACCTACTATCGAATTTCGGATTCACGGGCCCCAAACCGATTAACCCGAATGTTATTTGGGTGGTTTGGATCGGTTTTGTGCCTATTTGGTTGCGTATTGGTTAGTTCAATTTTTTTTTTTTTTTTTTTTTCTGGAAACCGATTAACCTTTTTCAACCGAAACCCAAACGTTTGAACATACCTAATGCCGATCAAAACAAAATACCAATCAACAAACCTTAGCTGATCTTGTATTCAAAATTTCAACAAGTTCTGATTTTATCTTGTTTTTAGCTGACCAGTTTGTGATAAAAATAAAAAACCTAACTACGTAAAATCTTTTCTAGTGGTTATTTTTAGTTTGTCCAACAACATAATTTCATTCAGATATATTGGGGTAGTAAGTTGATACAATGAGACCTATGTTATAAGTAAAATAAAACACATTTGACACAATGGAATAAAGTTGAGAACCCCTCTAGCAAATAAACAAATGGATAATTTGCCGACGGTGAAACCATATATGATCACGGGAAAACAAGAATAGTAAAAATCATGAAGATGAAAATGTATAGCACAATAAATAAGTATAGTATGGCATCATATTAATCGTTGTGTCCACATCAGAAAGAATTGTACTAGCAACGTATAAAATATACAAATCTGGAAAGCTAAATTTAAAAAGAAATGTTATTCATGAGAATATTGTTCCTCTGCTAAGAACTTGCATAAAAGGCAAAAAAAGCATAAATTCAAGATCCCCCATTACATATTTCGGATTGTACATAGAATCTTCTTAGTTTGCTAGCAACAATGTACGTATGCATATACTCGAGTAATAGCTTTATAATTTCATTCGTAAATAATGTTTCACCATATTTGTAAAATTCGCATTTCCCTCAATGACTCTATTAAATGGTAGATTTTATTCTTCAGGGGACCAATTCTAATAAAGTTGTAAATTCTTATTTGCTTATCGAGAACTAAGGAGATTTATATTCCCATTTGATAAATGGGTGGGTTGGGTTAGTAGTTGAAATGAGCTGGTTATAGACATCAGTTTGAGTTGACCCACAAACATTTTTTTGTAATTTTTGAAATAGTTAATGTGTTCAACGTGTTTATAAAACTATGTTTTAACAATAATAATCTATTTAAAAAACAAAACTTAAAGATTGTGTAAGCATTATTACTAAACTTTGACCGACTACCCATCCTTTTGACCCATTTTCCTTTTACCTAACCTTTTTTGAGTTGACCAGTTATAAGATTAACCATGACTATAATCGACCCACGCACAAGAAATGTTTAGAGAGGTAGTCATAGCTAGTTTCTCCTCACTTATGAGATGGACTAGATGGTCGGGTCAAGTGTACTAATGGGTCAAATCGGTTCCGTTCTTCCAATATCCTAATCATTATCTATTTTTGGTATCTTGATCACAACAGCCCCATTATTATATTAGGTGATATTCGAAGAATGCAACTTCAACAACTTGTATATTAGGGGAACCTATCATTTTCGTGTTCTTTCAAAAGTTCCACGACCTTTGGGGATCACAACAAATGAATGTTTGATGCCTAATAGAAATTTTTAAGTCCATAGAAATATGAATGTTCATTCTTATCTCATACGATAGATATATCTTTTTGGGCGTAATAAGATTGATATGTATGTCAATCAGATTCTTCACAAATGTAAAGCGGAATTCAGAGGTCCAAAACGGCATTACATTCTTTTTTTCTAATATCTATAGGTAATACTCTAAAAAGTTATATCTTTTAATACCGCCTAATTTCTTGAAAATCAGTTTAGTAAATGCTAAACTGAATTGAACACCCATGGACTTTATTCTCAAATCTGTAATATGTTTTATTTCTTCATTTTCCAACTAAAGATGTTATAACAACAGTTTCAAGATTTTTATAGTAAGATTCATCAACTATGTTCCTGTGCCACTTAAGTCGTGTGTCGGACCCACTTGTTTTATCGCCTACGTCGCAATCGTAGGCCATATAAATTGTTCAAAAATCTCTGTTGCCCAATGATCCTCAAAAGTTTAAAAGGCAACCGACTTTATAATAATATTAAAAGTAGATTTATGTTCTGCCACTGAATATGGTTCCATTCACTACATTGTATGAACCTTAGAAGGTGTTTAGGATTATTGAGTTTTCAACTGCTTATTGCGTTATTTTAACGCAAATAAGCGGTGTGAATTCTTTTTAGGGTAAATTCACATTTTCATTCGGGCTTACTCTAAGTCATCCTGAAAGCCCCCTACATCACTAAAGGTTATTTTTTCGTTACTGAAATATAGTTAGCTAATCCAACTATTAAGTGATTCGGATGGCATTACTGTAATATCCGACTACTCGGGTCAAACTCAATCCAGAATATTTGGAAAGTAGACATCTAACAGAAATGAGAATATAATTATAATAAAGAAAGTCTTTGAACCAAAAATGTAGATAAAGATGTTGGATGTTAAGAAAACTCCGTGATTGATAATAAAATAAATATTTTTGAACAACAATATGTTACTTAAACTAGCAAGATGCTAGGTAAAACAACCCACATCTCAAAAACGACCCAAAATGAGAAGAAATACCGATCAACGACATCTTTCAACCTTAGCAAAAAGAAAAAAAGGAAGAAAAAAAATAGTACGTAACACACCCAGATAAATCTAACGAACACCTAAGAAATGTCAACAATCCAAATTCCCTATTAACAACCTAAGACGACACCCAGTGAAATAATGAACACCTAAAACAACAACGAGGCAAGACTACCCGAACTAACAAATTACAACGCCATCTGACAAAGCGCTATGGGGGACCTTTATCTTAGAGAAACTATTTTCATTTTAATGAGTACAGATTGTGACTTGTTCGATTTTCTGGATTTATTTGTATAAGCTAACACAAAAAGGTGCAACGTAATCATTTTTCTCTTCAACAGAGCATTTCTTTTGTTCAGGCAATTTGCTTGATATTTGATTGAGGGTTTAGAGGGGATGGATCTGAATTGGCTTGTTCCTCAACAAGTTGAACGTTAACCGAAGAAACTACAACATGATCAAATCCTTGCCTTTTAGATTCACGCTATAATTCTTCTTATCAGTTTATCGTCGTTGAAGTACTACTAGATAATGGCTCTCGATCTGATCCATAGCTTCTATCTAACCCATCGTCAAAACTATATATTTCGTCATCAGGGGTGGCTCAAGGCTTTAAGTGGCCTAAAACAAACTTTTAATTGGGACATAAAACATTAATGCCATAAAAATTATTTAGTCTTTTTTGTATAGAAAATTTACTTTCATGCATTTCGTTTATCAACTCTACTTTTAACATGCTATTTGCTCATGTTTCACTACATTTTGATGCAACTTTCCCTTAAAATATAATATGTAATATGTCGATTAGAGTTTGAAAAAAGACCTACATAGATAGGTCTTCAAAATTGGGGCCTTTAAAATTTTGGGCCCTAAACGCTTGCTTTCTGGCTTTATGGTTGAGCCGGCTCTATTCACCATTCATGTGTATAAACGTCCAATAATAATATAATGACTCTCTTTATTGTGTAACCTTTATACAACAAAAAAAGAGGTTTTACTCTACTACTTAAATTTCAACTTTTATATGATTAAATAATTAATCGTAAACGTAACTTATATCATTTCTCAGGACCCTAATGTACATACACATATGTCCCTTTTAAGGTGAGATTGGTGAGTCTACAAAGCAGATACAGATCATGGATTTCCTCCAAATAATCCTTTTGAACAATAATATACATACACACGAGTATGCTAAACTAATAATGTTACAAGGTTTATTGCTAGTTAGTATCGAAGTTTAAGAACAATGGACCGTTAAGCAGAAGAAGAATCAATCAGACTGTAAAGTTGTAGTAGAAGAAGACAACACCACCTAGAAATAAAGTAATACATGAAAGTTACAGGTCCCATGCATTGGCTAGTGAGATATATAAATAAATAATCACATTCACACAATATATATCTAACTCAAAACTTCACATTATTTAGTCACATAGGCATAACTAGCTAATTATTTTTTCAGAAAGAAAATTAACTACACATTTACTATACATATCTTTAACTAGACTCGAACTTTAACCTTATAGAAAGTCACACACTTTATCTACTTGTACTACTAGGCTAGAACTGAAAAATAAATTTATAAGATAGTGCATAGGGGTTAGTAGGTATTAGGTAACACGTGTTGATCTGTTAATGTAGAATGGGCATAATATAAGCCATCGGCAGCAGCTAAAGATTTGGAATTTTGTTCAGACAAAGTACTGGCACAACAGATAGCCCAAAATTTGTTTTCTTCTCGTGAGAGCTTTACAAACTATATATACTAGTAGTATTTAGTAAACATTACACACCCCTCGTGAAACCTTGCTTTTGTTTGGTCACTTGATATAGGCATACTTCTTTTCTAGATCTGTTTAGATAATCATCCAACTAAGAATGCTAGATTATATCTAAATCATATGTATTATCGGACTTAATCGCTTATTAAAATATAAACACATTACAGGAACATAATAAGCAAGCTAATTAATTTATGCGAAGTATGTTCACTATATAACTTAACTTTGTCCGCGGATATCTGTTAATTACATCTTTGATATGTTAAATATACCCGATGAACAACGTCATACTTTATCATAAATAAGATATAACAATTACTTGTAAATAGATTCTTGGAGATGCTTATTCTTCCACCATGCATCAGATTGTTTTATTTTTGTGGTGATTAAAAAGACAAATCATCTAAAATTCTTCTCATTTGGCAAGACCCCACTGTTCTTGGAGCCTATAAAACCCACACATTGCCAACTATTGAATACATATCATCAGCATTTAGAAGAGTGAGTTCCTTTGCATTACACACACCATCTTTTTTCAATTTTATTCGAGTGTTTCTATGGCGTCTACTTCAATGTCTTCACGAGGGTCAGGTTCGTGGACTGCCAAACAGAACAAGGAGTTTGAAAGAGCTCTTGCTGTGTTTGACAAGGACACACCTGACAGATGGCACAATGTCGCCAAAGCTGTTCCTGGGAAGACAGCCCAGGAAGTCGAGAGGCATTTTCAACTACTTGTTGAAGATGTTATTAGTATCGAGAGTGGTCGAGTTCCATTCCCCAACTACCGAGCTACCAGAGGAGGAGCATAACATACTAAGGTAATATACATCATAATCTTTGAAAATTAACATCTACACCCCATAGCAATAACGAAGCTAAACTGTATTGTTGAAAATCTCGAAACACATTTGAAAGCAACGATATGGTTTTGCAGCATTCACATTCCCTAATAGGAAGTGCTTGATAATAAACTGTTTATCAAGGAACTCCAAACTGCTTCAAAACTTACTATTTCACAAAAATTGCTTATTATTCATCAAAACGCAATAAGCGGATAACCAGTTTTAATATATTAACCCATATATACACACACCCCTTAACAAAACCACATACATAGCAACAAATACATGCATGAATAGGAAATATTTCAAAGGAAAAAGCTAATTCTTCTTGTACATTTCATGAACCTTGCAGGAAAAGAAATGCAATAACGAAGACTCAATGATCGTTTTCTTCGATGAAAATCAATGTAACTAGTAATTTAAGGAATCATTAAACTGAATCCTTCCATGCAATTTTAAATTCTGCTATAAGTTGGCAGATCTATCCCTTTCTTCAATTGTATTATTAGCTAAAAAAGCACATCATTATATATTCTAATGAAATAACACATGAAATGTGCTTCGTTATTTCTTCTACACAAATTGAAATCGTGTTTTCTGAAGAAAAAAATAAAGTAAAGGAAATAGGTGTTTATTATACTAGTGATTCGATCTAACGGACATTACACAAATAATCTAAACAAATCTAAAAGAAAGAAAATATGATAAGAAGATGATCTAACATTTTTGGCCCCAAATGTTTTAAATGCGTCATCATTTTCTGTAACAACGATACAAATGTGCTTACTATACTAGTTTTGAAATTTGTAATTCGATCTCAGTAGCATTAAGTATAGAATTAGAAAAGATTTAAACAAAACTGAAGCAAAATGATTATAAATTACTTAACGTGTTGACGATAGATCGATTAACAACTCAAATGCTTCTATATAATCATTATCAATTTCTCAAGTAAAGTAATGAAGTTTGTGTTTATTATACGAATTCTACAAGTTGTGATTCGATCAACCTCGTCTCTATCGACATTAATTTATTACATAATAATGCATTTAAGGTTTTTTTTTTAGGAGTGTGCATGCCGAGTTGGGTCGGTTCTAGTCTAAACGCGAACCCAAACCAAAATTCCGGTTCCTAAAAATGGAAAACCGTTCGGTTCGATTCTTTCGGGTTCGGGTTTTTTCCGGGTTCGGTTTGGGGTTTTTTCGGTTTTTTGTCACGCGAAAAGGGCAAGATATAAGCTCTACCTACTGTGATTTTTCCCTAATATTCACGCACCACAACTTGGACAACAACATTTAAATAACCCCTTTGCCATATTTTGGCTAAGACATATGATAACCTTGTTCTTTTCCAAAAATATAAACCAAATTAACTGCAAACATGCATGAACTATAGCATCATAGTGACGATGGACTTTAAGTACACTTATATTTTATGCTCAAACAAAATAATGTTGCAAACACACTAACAGTTAACACCACAAGGAAACAAGTTTCACATAATGGTTACTTAATGTCACTTAATACTTGGTGCCAATTGAGAAAAGTGGTGTCCTTGAAAGGAACTTAAAAAGGAAAATAAACTATAAGTTAATATATAACAGTAATGATTCTAATAATAAGCTAAAACGGGATGGGTCGGTTTCATTCGGTTTGGTTTCTACCCTTGAACCGAACCGAACCGAACCTAAATTTTCGGTTTCTAACGAATTCAAACCCAAATCGTCGGTTTTTTGTTTGGGTCGGTTTTTCGGTTTGATTTTTTTACGGTTTTTCGGGTTTTTGGTTCTCGGTTTGGTTTTTGCTCACCCCTAGTTTTTTTGAATTCTATGTTTTAAGTAAGTTTACTTTAAGAGAAAATATATTTAAAATATTCATTTATAAAAAAAATTAATATTTGAATCCAAAATTTGATTTTTTTTTCAATTTATGAACAAGTCAGATTTGACTGGATTAACACTAAAAAGTAAGAAGAGAAATTTTTTTAACATTTTAATTTTTCAGATAATTACATTAAAATCCGAACAACTACTAATAATATTTTTGCCACATTATTTCAATGATAAATTGTTTGTAATTTGTAGTATTAGCAATATTAGTTATATTTATTTTGCTAGAAATTGTTTTGATGGTTGTTTATGTTGCTTTTGTAGATAGATTATGTTTAAATGTTTGTTAAGAAATATTAAACAAGTTTTCGGGTTTTTTTAAGTTTTAATTTTTTAATAAATTAGTTAATAATCATCTCTAATAACTATATATATAGTTTTTTGTGAAAAAATTAAAAGGTGGATATACAATATAAATAAAAAACAATACAAATACAAATACATAATAAAATGATAACAATATGTTTATTTTTTATTTATGTTGTATAATAAAGTAATTGAAAATATTTAACATTTATGTCTCAAACTACCAAAAAGAACTTATATTATAAAACGGATTTTGTATTATGTTTCATACATTAAAAAAAAATGCAGAGATAAACATACATCTCTATAATCTTTAAAAAGAATTCATTATAACAATTGAATATAGGCATAGTAAAATAGTCATTTGATATAACTAACTGAAATAAGTTAACCCTAATGGACTAAAAGATTGAGAGTGTATAATGTTTACAAATAAAGAGAAAATATTGGGATTCGTTAAGACAATGTATCGGAATTTTGTTAATGGTCAGAATAGATAATGTTACCTCATAATTCTACTTTATTTTGAGACGAACGAGAAAATATCGGAATTCGTTAAGACAATATAAATTGTCAAATACAACTTTTCACTGCCGCAACATCACACGAACCAAAAACTATTACGCTCGACTTATGTATCACAAAACTACAAGAAACTGGCTAGTGCATATAAATAATTCTTTTTTTGGCATGAAGGGATACACCGAAAACCATTAGTCCATAACTTTTTTGTGGCTCAAATGGCCGAAATAAAAAAAATATTACCCCTTAATTCTTTTTATAACGCGAATTACCGAACAATAAATTATTAGATGATAAATCTATATAATTATTAGTGGGTTTAAAGGGTTGGACTTGAAATTATTAGATATCATCGCTTTGTATTGTTACTTATACCATATTATAGTCAAAGAGCTATCGTGTCAAATAAATATAAATATTTTACCACAAGAATACACTTAGTAGAGGAAATGGTTGAACGAGAAACAACTATAGCAACTTTTTTTCTGCCTCAAATTTTTAAACTTGAAATTGTTACCGCAAAATTCATATTTTAACACAAACGACCAAATAAGAAAGTGTTATACTTAATATATAGCCGGAAGTAACGAATAAGAAACTATCGAAACTCATTTCCATATCAATAATTCTTTTCCATCCCGAAAGGTTGAACCGAAATCGTTATCGCATAATTTGTTTTGGCCCCAAAGACCGACCTATAAACAATTACTCTCACGACATAAATCACGAGACGAATTGGAAACTACAAGAAATCATTATCGCACTATAACTTTTCGTCGTCGTTGCATCCCCCGGGTTCTATACTAGTACATTATAAAGCATTTGGGTATAAGTGTTGAAATGTAAGCATGGTAAAATTACTAAACTACCATTTTAACTAAACATTTATTAAATAATTACAAATATAACTCCATAACACACATACCATATATAGTTAAAATTTTGAAATAATTAAATTTCTTTTTATATAAACTTAAAACAATCAATTTTTTGTGTGTAAAATTTTAAATAAATAGAGTTAATCTTTAGAATTTCTAACTAATTGAATGTTAATAAACCGAAAATCTTCATCGTTCGTAAAATTATTTGTAACAAAATATGTACCATCGATTTATATATTTATTATCGCCGCTGCATCATGCGGGTATCATACTAGTATTAAGTTAGGGATCTAAGGTTAACCGACCTTTTAACATAAAGGCGTTAGCGAAATGTGTGTTAATCATACGAGTTTGTGATTCGATTTGACGAATAAATCTGGGAAATAAGATTAAATGAATAGTTGTTATGAATATCATTGATGTGTGGTAAGCGGTGGATCATACATTTCAATTTATAGGCGTCCTTAAGACTGTCACGATGACTTAGTCGGGACGGGAAGAAATGAAAACAGAAATGGGTCGTATCGACCACTCGGGTACCAATGCAAACATATAAAAATAAATCCGATAGTACTATTAAAGGGTTAGAGGTATTAAAATACTGCATGACAAGAGTTCACTTTAAAATTTCTTTATAAGTTCCACATTATTAATACTATCTAATACATTTCTCTCGATGTAAGGAAGATCGGGTTTTTTCTTTTAACATAAGTGTTAAGATAATCTATACCAATTTATCATGGGCTCTCTAAGAGCAATCCCAAGGTGCGCATTAAATCGGCATTTTGACCCCCCATAACGTCGTTATGGATGGGGGGGGCGACGTTATCGCCGTTATGTTACAGTGGTAACACGCGTTTTGAGATTTTTTTTTCTTTTTTTTCTTTTTTTTTTTTTGACCGTTGAAGTAGCCATTTTCTTTTCTTTTTTTTAATTTTTTTTTCTAACCAACTCTATAAATACCCAACCACAAACACACAATATTTACACCAAATCATATTCTTTCTCTCTACAAAACCAAATCATATTCTTTCTCTCTACAAAACCATAATACAAGAAAAAATGTCGCAACACAACGATTTTTCGTCATCCGATTCCAACTCGCCTTCCTCCCCGGGTTTCGCAAATTTCCAAACACAACCAGGTGGCTTCACTTCACTACTCGGTGGAAACACCAACATTCCAACTCGCCTTCAACCCCATCAACAAGCCATGAACGAATGGCAACAATTTCAGTTTTGGCAATGGCAACAACAACAATCATCACAAACACAATCATTCCATCAACCATAAACACAATCATTCTACCAACCCCAAACTCAATCATTCCAACAACCCCAAACTCAATCATTCCAACAACCCCAAACACAACAATTCCAACCGTCTCAATCGTTCCAACCACAACAAGCAAAACCTAGTAGTTCTCGTAAGAGAAAAAACAAAGGTAAAAAAAAGCTACGGTTGTGGAAGTCAAAGCCCTATCGTCTAAAATTCAATGGTCACAATCCCAACAACGACGTTTGACGGAGAATTGAGTTCATGTGTCGGAGTGTGGGAGAAAGGGAAACTTACAAACCGGTCTAACTTTTTGGTATCGTTTTATGGCTATTTCAACGAAGGTTTGGTGGAACCTTTACAAAAAACCAACTAATTTCAAAATGGAGGGCTATGAGCGCATATGACAGCCCACAAAAATCCAGGTTCACACCAACTCGACTTTTTAAACGTTCTACAAAACTAGTATATGTTTCAATTATGTACGACCGGTACGAGACGAAGATATTCTAGAAAACCGCATTTATAACTCGCTATGGTCACTACGAATTCCAGGTTATGCCTTTCGGTTTAACCAACGCACCGGCGGTATATATGGATCTTATGAATCGGGTGTGTAACCCGTACCTGGATAAGTTCGTGATCGTATTCATTGAAGACATCTTGATATATTCGAAAAGTAAGAAATAACATGAAGAGCATTTGAGTTTAATCCTCGAATTACTGAAAAAGGAGGAATTGTACGCAAAATTCTCTAGGTGTGAATTTTGGATCGAGAAGGTTCAATTCCTTGGCCATGTTATCGACAATCAAGGCATTCACGCCGACCCAGCTAAAATTGAATCCATTAAGGATTGGGTTGTCCCTAGAACCGCAACGGAGATACGCCAATTCTCAGGCCTTGCCGGTTATTACCGACATTTCATCGAAAATTTCCCGAAGATAGCTAAAGCATTGACAAAGTTGACGCAGAAAACTGAGAAGTTCGTTTGGGGTGAAGAACAAGAGTCAGCATTCCAACTATTGAAGCAGAAGCTTTGTTGTGCACCGAGTCTATCGTTGCCCGAGGGAATAGAGGATTTCGTGGTATATTGCCACGCATCACACAAAGGATTAGGTTGTGCGTTAATGCAAAGGGAAAAGGTTATCGCCTTCGCCTCACGACATCTCAAAACTCACGAAGAAAACTACACAACACATGACCTAGAGTTAAGAGCTGTAGTGTTCGCACTAAGCGTACGGTTTTCACAGATCACAAAATTCTGCAGCACATTCTTGATCAAAAAGAATTGAACATGAGACAACGTCGTTGGATCGAACTACTTAGTGATTACGATTTTGACATCCGTTACCATCCTGGAAAAACCAACGTAGTGGCACACGCCTTGAGCAGAAAGGAGCGAGCTAAACCATTACGAGTTCGAGCTTTGGTGATGACGATTCAATTGAATTTACCCACACAGATCCGCGATGCTCAAACCGAGTCATTTAAAGACGAGAACGTAAAGAACGAAAACCTCCAAGGTATGGACAAATCATTCAAAATGAAAAGCAATGGAACCAAATGTTTTGAGGACAGAAGTTGGTTGCCCCACTTTGGAGGATTAAGGGAGTTAATCATGAAAGAATCGCACAACTCCAAGTACTCCGTACATCATGGATCGAGAAAAATGTACCAAGACCTCAAGATGTTATATTGGTGGCCAAATATGAAAGCTGAGATCGCTACTTTTGTGAGCAAATGTTTAACGTGCTCAAAAGTGAAGGTTGAATACCAAAAACCTTTTGGGTTATTAATACAACCCGAGATACCTCAATGGAAATGGGAGGGAATAGCAATGGACTTCATCACAAAACTACCCAAAACCCCGCACGGTTACGACACTATCTGGGTAATAGTTGATCGTCTAACAAAGTCCGTGCATTTTCTACCCATCAAAGAGACATACAAAATGGAAAAATTAACATGATTATACCTTAAGGAAATCGTCTCAAGGCATGGGGTTCTTGTTTCAATCATATCTGATAGAGATAGCCGTTTCACATCTAGATTCTGGCAATCATTGCAAAAGGCTCTAGGAACGCGTCTGGATATAAGCACTGCATATCACCCACAAACCGACGACCAAAGTGAAAGAACAATTCAAACGTTGGAGGACATGCTAAGAGCATGTGTCATCTATTTTGGAAGTCGATGGGATCTACACTTTCCATTAGTAGAATTCTCCTACAACAACAGTTATCACACCAGCATCAAGGCTGCTCCATTTGAGGCACTTTACGGACGAAAGTGTCGGTCACCCGTATTTGGATCGAAGTTGGGGATAGCCAACTCATTGGTCCGGATATTCTTCACGAGACAACAGAGAAGATCGTGAAAATTCAGGAGAGACTCCGAACGGCGAGCAACCGAAAGAAGAGTTACGCCGACCAAAGTCGTAAGCCACTAAAATTCCAAGTTGGAGACAAGGTGATGCTCAAAGTGTCACCATGGAAGGGCACCATTTGCTTCAGAAAGCGAGGAAAACTGAACCCCCGGTACATCGGACCCTTCAAAATCCTGGAAAGAATTGGACTGGTAGCTTACCGACTCGACTTACCGCAAGAACTAAACGGAGTACATAACACGTTCCATGTCTGTAATCTGAAGAAGTGCTTATCGGATGAAACTCTAATAATCCCAAGAGGGGAACTTCAGATTGACACCAAACTAAACTTCATCGAAGAACCCGTCGAAATCATGGATCGTGAGATCAAACAACGTCGACGGAGTCGAATACCTATCGTACGGTTCGATGGAATTCCCTCCTAGGACCCGAATTCACTTGGGAACGAGAGGACCAAATGAAACTCAAATACCATTATCTCTTCTCAGACACCCAATCCCTAGGACAAACCAACTAAATTTCGGGACGAAATTTCAATAACAAGGGGAGATTGTGACAACCCACAAAAATCCAGGCTCACACCAACTCGACTTTTTAAACGTTCTACAAAACTAGTATATGTTTCAATTATGTACGACCGGTAGGTCACACCATGCATAAATAACGCTTAATAACTACGTCTAAAACATATATGGATACCGGAATTAGGTATGCGGGATTTACTTTATGTAAAAATATACATTTTTACATCCATATTTCTAGTCCAACATGAAAGGCATAAAACTCTAACTTTGCATTCACCACCTTTGCATGAATTGTTGCATGCATGTATTATAAGTTACCAAACTTGCATAAATCACCCACTAGACATCAAAACATGCCTAAACACAATAGACTTTGCAAAAACTACAAAAAATCCCCTCCCCCATGCCTTGGCCGGTTCTAGAGGATCACCATATGGGATTCTCTTTGATTTCTTGTCAAACTAGCTTACTTGCTTGACTTTCCATTCTTACACCTCTCATACCAATCACTTACACACTTACAACACCATGCCCTTACAAGACCATAACCATGACATAAAACCATGGTTCAAACATTCACTAACTAAGGTTAAAACCTAACCCAAATCACCCTCACCCTCTATAAATAGAAGACCATTGCACACATTTGTTCCTTGCACCAAAACTAAACCACCTCCCTATTTCTCTCTATATAATCGGCCAAGAAGGAAACAAGAAGAAAGAAGGAAAAGAAACCACACCAAAATTCCACCCATCAAAAACCTAGCCTTACACTTTGATCACATAGAAGAAACATCAAGTCTTGCATTCATATACTTTTAGGTATGTTCTAAAAATCCTTCTCATGCATCATATTTACATACTTACATTTCATAGAATCTAAGTCTTTTAAACAAAAACATGGTTTAAATAAAGATAAGTTAAGTTATTTTGTTAACCAGAAATTTACATCGACTTGTTGACACTTTTTAACCACCTTACTCAAATGTTTTGGATAAATCATTTTAACCATAAAATACCTCTGTGTTTTATGAATATTTCAACATAAATTTTACCTTTGGATATGACTAAGTATTTAAAAGATATTTTATACAAAAACATACTCAAAACAAAACACTTTCTGGAAACCCGACCACCTTTTTATTAAACTGTACTAAACTATTTCGAACCAGAAGGTTAAACCACTTCCATCTTAAATATAACTAAAACGCGTTCGTTTCAATATAAGATACATTAAAAAAAATGGATAAAAATTGAGTGAGATATGCTAACTTAAAGTTAGCATAGACTTTGAGAAAAACCCTAAAACCTACTCTGACCTTTTACTGAATAACGAACATTAGGAATTGAGTACAAATGTGAGACCAAGGATATTTGAAAGGTAACTCATACACGGTCGTTTCAATATAAGATTCATCGAATCGGTCAAGAAACGAACAAGTTATGGCTCCTTAAAGTAGCTATAAAGCTTAAAGAACATGCTGAGTTTTTCTTCATAAAAACTAACTTTTGAATAAGCTTGATAGTATAATGATAATACATTACTAGGGAGCTTTGTATACAATGAATTCATCTCGATATTTCGTAGTGCCGAGTTGTTGGATTTACGATTTAAAGTTTCCTAGCTCCGCATGTGGTTATAGAATGATCTTTGTAATATAATGGCCCGAACGGTGTTACTATATTACTATTAAGTCTCAAACCAAACAAGACCTACATCATGCATACATTTGCTTTTCCCCTTTCATGTGTATTGGACTTGAATTATGAAACGTATTTTCAAAACAATCTAGGACAAGTATAGACCTACTCGGATACTCGATTGGTTCGAGCATTACACATACGTTAGCTCACGTACCTTTATATACGCTCACGGACTTAAGGTGAGTTCATAGCCCCACTTTTTACTTGTTTTTATAACATACTTGGGGTGAGATTACATGCTCTTTTACTTATGGACACATGTACTTAAAACCTTTACTAGTTGTCTAAGTTACCACTAAGCCAACGGAAATTCCCCTATCATGAATCGTTAGTTAAGGACTTAAGCGCGATGGTATTGGATAGATCTATTAGGGTTTGACAACACTCACCCAACGGCTAGACGATGTAACCCATGTCTACCACAACTAACTCGTGGACTCGAGTAGGGAGCTTTACTTTTGAAACTATATATGTTATTTGGCTATAACATAGGAATACTTATGGGGTAAGGAACTTTGTTACGCTTCGATGTCATGAGCTAAGGTGCAATTGTAAGACTTCACTTAAACGGAAATCTTGTGGTCCCCTTTATTACTAAACTAAACCTATGAATTCACCAACTTTGTGTTGACTTTAGCATGTATGTCTCAGGTGCTTAGTCGAAAGGGCTTTCGACGGAGGGATTTTGGGATATGAAAGAGTCGCATATTTCTAACTCACGCTTTTGGGAGATTTCCCTTGCATTACTTATTTTCTTTTAAGTTATGTAATGTAAATTTTTGTTTTGTAAACTCTGGTAACACTTTCCCTTAATCATGAAAAACTCTAATTTTCAATATCAATGAATGTATGTCTCTTTTTAAAACGACTCATATAGAGGTCATTCTCCTATATATCATTGCTATCTGGGACCCACGAAGTCAACACCTCGAGTCTCGGGAACACGAGATTTGGGGGTGTGACAGATTGGTATCAGAGCTCTGGTTATAGCGAACTAGGTTGCATTAATATTCCTAGGCTATAACTGTGTTATACAACTAATTCCTTCAGTACTACTATACTTTTATACGTTGATTAATTATGACTATTTGGGCCTTGTCACAACATGTCTACCCGTCACTACATCATACTGTCTGACCTTGAGGACGAGTACCCCCTATACCTACTGTCGACTTACCTGGCTTCGACTACGATATAAATATGGAGATTTCCTCATCCATGTTAGGATCACATGTCACTCCACATTTCTCACCTACATCTGACGACGAGATCGTCACCCCTCCCGCATCGACCTTCGATGAGCCGATGGAGACCGACCCCTCCAAGGAGGAGGAGGAGGATCCTAGCGATGAGGAGCCCATCGATGAGGATCCCAGTGAGGAGGAGATCGAGACCACTACCACTCCTACCCATGTTGTCACACCACCCACTGCTCCATCGTCCCCACCCTTCTTCTACAGGAGGCATGGAAACAGACCACTCACCCATGCCACGGGTAGGAAGTCCGTGAGACTACCCCGATTGGAGCTTACTGAGCCTATTGATGATACTAGTATTTTCTACACCGACATTTACGTAGACACCACTACTCATGTTCCACCCATCACTACTTCCACCCCTACTACTACTACTACTACCTCCACTATTCCCATCCCCACTACTACACCTATTACCACTGCTACCCCAACACCACATATGAGCTCTGACTCCCGTCGTCAGGATTGGCTACACACTATTCTCCAAACGTGGAGAAATCAGGAGGATGTGCCCATCACATATGTGATAGGAAGTCATCATTTGCCCCATCCATGGCTTCGAGTATTCCGCTCTTGGTAGCACGCGTGGTGCGCCTGGAACGTGATCAGCAGAGGCTCGAGGAGGACTTCAGGAGGTATACCTCTCGAAATAATGTTGTCATCAGGGAGCATTTCGTTTCAGTCCGAGGGGATGCTCATTTGACAGAGCAGGCTCTGGGGTCTTTACATTCCCAGCTATTCGAGGCACAGCACGACATCGCTATATTGCGATCACGTGTCGAGGCAGCAGAGAGGCACTCGATTGAGGTTGCACACCGTATTGCAGACCTGGAGAGTAGGTTGTGTAGTGGAGGCAGTACTTCACATGGAGCATCTGCCAGTGGATGACCAGGTCATCCACATATATAGTATAGGATTTAAACCTACTAGGATGGGTTGTGCCCAGCTTTTGTTGTATTTTGTACTTGAACTACAATGGGTGTACTTATAAACCCATTTTTATTGTTTTCCTAAAAACGATGTACTCAAGATGTAACAATACAATTTGGTTTTAATCTACTATGTATTGATGTTTGACTTGTGTTTGGTATGATTGCATATTTATTACTGCTTATATGTCGTGTATGTGTGGTTGATGCTATGTTTGGTTGTTATTATTTGTTTTGAAGAATTATGCCGCCAAAGAGAAACACAAGGACCACCAGGAACTCACGAAACCCAAACCTTGATGACATGGAAGCTTACATAGCTCAGCGAGAAGAAGACGCTATTTCTGCTTATGTAGCTAACCACGCAAGCACCAATGGTGGGGCGGGAACCAGTAATACAGTTGGAGGGGACGAGAACGCCCACCGTGGATGTTCTTACAAGGAATTCATGAACTGTAAACCCCAGTACTTCAATGGTACCGAGGGAGCTGTCGGACTTCTCTGATGGTTTGAGAAGCTGGAATCCGTCTTCCGCATTTGTAACTGCAATGAAGCAAACAAGGTCAAGTATGCTACTTGCACCCTCCAGAACAATTCTCTAACGTGGTGGAATTCCTACGCTCAAACCATAGGGATTGATCCGGCATATTTATTTCCATGGGAGGACCTGAAGCAAATGATTATACTGCCCTAGAAATGAAGTCCAAAAATTAGAAGCTGAATTTGGAAACTTGTCAGTGAAGGAAAATAACATAACTAGTTATACCACCCGTTCCCAGGAGCTATCTATATTGTGCCCGGGAATGATAACCCCGGAATACAAGAAGGTTGAAAGGTAAATTTGGGTATTACCGCCCCAAATTCAAGGGAATGTTACCTCCTCCGAGCCGGAAAACATCCAGGGAGCCATCCGCATGGCGCATAACTTGATGGACCAATGTGTCAAAGTTCATCTGAAAAGAACTCATTTGATAACAAACAGAAGTGGGACTATACTTCCAGGAAAAGCTACAATCAACAACCCACCAAGAAGCCTGAAACAACAAAGGCTTACACGGTTGCCCCAGGCAACTATCAGGGAACCAAACCACTTTGCAACCGAAGCAAGCTCCATCATACCGGCCAGTGTATTGTGGTCTGCAAAAACTGTAACAAGACGGGCCACCAAACCAAATATTGTTGGAAAGCTGCCCCTATAGCTAATGTGAAGATCCCTAACGCCAACTTTAAATGTGGAGAACCGAGACACTTCAAAAAGTACTGCCCACAACTAGCAAACTAAAACAACAATGGCAGAGCTCAGGGCAGGGCGTTTGTGATTAGAGCCGGAGAAGAACAACCAGGCCCGAACGTCGTGACAGGTACGTTTCTCCTCAAAAATCAATACTCAACTCTTTTATTTGATACTGGTGCTGATAGGAGCTTTGTATCTACGAAATTTAAAACTTTGATTGATATTACCCCAACTACCTTAGAAACTAAGTATATAATGGAATTAGCGAACGAAAAGTTGGTAACAAAAAATAGTTTCATTAGAGGTTGTACCTTAAACCTAGCTGACCACCCATTCAATATTGACCTAATACCTATTCAGCTCGGAAGTGTTAACATAGTAATAGGAATGGATTGGTTATCTCTGAATCACGCCGAAATCATATGTAACGAGAAGATTGTCCGTATTCTCCGCTCAGACGGGAAAACTCTCTTGATCAAAGGAGCGGGAGCCGATCAAAGCTAAGCATCACATCCAACTTAAAAACGCTGAATTATTTACAAAAGGGATGTGACGCCTATTTGGCTTACATGACGGAGACGGAAACGGAGGAGAAACAACTAAACGACATACCGATTGTTCGAGAATTTCCCGAAGTCTTTCCAGAAGACTTACCCGGACTCCCACCCACAAGACAAGTTCGGTTTCACATCGATTTAGTGTCGGGAGCCGCACCAGTGGCTCGAGCACCATATCGACTCGCTCCATCGGAAATGCAAGAGTTATCAAACCAACTCCAAGAACTACTAGACCGAGGATTCATTCGTCCAAATTCCTCACCTTGGGGAGCACCAGTTCTGTTTGTCAAAAAGAAGGATGGATCCTTCAGGATGTGTATAAACTACAGAGAACTAAACAAGCTAACCGTGAAGAATCGTTATCCACTTCCAAGGATTGACGATCTTTTCGATCATCTTCAAGGATCAAGTATCTACTCTAAAATTAACCTACGGTCAGTTTATCATCAAATTAGAGTACGAGACGAAGATATTCAGAAAATCGCATTTAGAACTCGCTATGGTCACTACGAATTCCAGGTTATGCCTTTCGGTTTAACAAACGCACCGACGATATTCATGGATCTTATGAATCGGGTGTGTAAACCGTACTTGGATAAGTTCGTGATCGTATTCATTGTGACATCTTGATATATTCGAAAAGTAAGAAAGAACATGAAGAGAATTTGAGGTTAATCCTCGAATTACTGAAAAAGGAGGAATTGTACGCAAAATTCTCCAAGTGTGAATTTTGGATCGAGAAGGTTCAATTCCTTGGCCACGTTATCGACAATCAAGGCATTCACGTCGAACCAACTAAAATTGAATCCATTAAGGATTGGGTTGTCCCTAGAACCGCAACGGAGATACGCCAATTCTTAGGCCTTGCCGGTTATTACCGACACTTCATCGAAAATTTCTCGAAGATAGCTAAAGTATTGACAAAGTTGACGCAGAAAACTGAGAAGTTCGTTTGGGGTGAAGAAAAAGAGTCAACATTCAAACTATTGAAGCAGAAGCTTTGTTGTGCACCGATTCTATCGTTTCCCGAGGGAATAGAGGAGTTTGTGGTATATTGGACTTATCACACAAAGGATTAGGTTGTGTGTTAATGCAAAGGGAAAAGGTTATCGCCTACGCCTCACGACAGCTCAAAACTCACGAAGAAAACTACACAACACATGACCTAGAGTTAGGAGCTTTAGTGTTCGCACTCAAGATCTGGAGACACTATTTATACGGCACTAAGTGTACAGTGTTAACAGATCACAAAATTATGCAACACATTCTTAATAAAAAAGAATTGAACATGAGACAACGTCGTTGGATCGAACTACTTAGTGATTACGATTGTGACATCCGTTACCATCCTGGAAAAGACAACGTAGTGGCAGACGCCCTAAGCCGAAAGGAGCGAGCTAAACCATTACGAGTTCGAGCTTTGGTGATGACGATTCAATCGAATTTACCCATACAGATCCGCGACGCTCAAACCCAGGCACTTAAAGACGAGAACGTAAAGAACGAAAACCTGCGAGGTATGGACAAATCATTCAAAATCAAAAGCAATGGAACCAAATGTTTTGAGGACAGAAGTTGGTGGCCCCACTTTGGAGGATTAAGGGAGTTAATAATGAAAGAATCGCACAACTCCAAGTACTCCATACATCCTGGATCGGACAAAATGTACCAAGACCTCAAGATGTTATACTGGTGGCCAAATATGAAAGCTGAGATCACTACTTTTGTGAGAAAATGTTTAACGTGCTCAAAAGTGAAGGTTGAATACCAAAAACCTTCTGGGTTATTAATACAACCCGAGATATCTCAATGGAAATGGGAGGGAATAGCAATGGACTTCATCACAAAACTACCCAAAACCCCGCACGGTTACGACACTATCTGGGTAATAGTTGATCGTCTAACAAAGTCCGCGCATTTTCTACCCATCAAAGAAACAGACAAAATGGAAAAATTAACATGATTATACCTTAAATCGTCTCAAGGCATGGGGTTCCTGTTTCAATCATATCTGATAGAGATAGTCGTTTCACATCTAGATTATGGCAATCATTGCAAGAACTAAACGGAGTACATAACACGTTCCATGTCTGTAATCTGAAGAAGTGATTATCGGATGAAACTCTACATTCTGGCAATCATTGCGGTATTTCATAGCATGTCATGACCGTGCCGAACAAGATCGATCGAGCGGCGAGGATGACAAAGCTCTCTACACAACGGAGTTAACCATGTACAAAGCCGAGATTGGACGCCCATTTCGTCATCATGTTTCGTGAGAGGTTTTGCATAAATCGCCAAAGTTTCTGAATCCTAAACCCATTGACGAAGCGGTAGACCTCGACGAAGACGGCAACGATGCAGAACCGGACCTCTTTGGTCATGATGAAATTCCACGACCTTTGGGGAAGCCACGAGCAGCTAAGGTCGCATGGTCCTCCTCGTCCTCTGATGTATCTTCAAAGAGGGATGAGTTTAACGACGACGTTGTCAAAGAAGTTCGCGAGCTTCAGATCGCTAAAACAATGGAAATACAAGACAAACGCCGTTTTCGGAAAATGGAATTTCTTCGTATGCCAACACATGATATGGAGCCAGAGGATCGGGCCGAAGTCGAGAGGATTAAGACCGAAATACGTGCTGAATTCGCCGTCGAACGTAACAATTAGGTTTTATTAATTATTGTAAACGTATTTTATTTTTAAGTATTATTGTATCGCTTTTTATAATTTTTAATGTTAATCTAAGTTTATTTTTATTATTAATAATGTATTAAAAATAATATGAGTAAAAAGAAAAAAATAAAAAATAAAAAAACTGGTAGGTCTCAGAATTCGATGTTATGGTTTGGAGGTATTTCTGGTGTTATGTTATGGGTGGTGTTAAGCTGACGTCGCCATAACACCGACGATTTCGATATTATAACTGAAGACGCTCTAATCCATTTCTCAATGAGGGTCAAACGACGCACATGACAATAGCTAACATCCACAACTATATGTGGTTCACACTAAAACATTTTTCATATAATTATAGCGATACTCAGTTATAATGTTAGATATTAGTAGTAGCTAATTGTATTGATATATAGTTAATTATATTCATCGTTTTATTACGATTGGAATATTATAATTAACGAATATATGTTTAGTTCTATATTCATCAATAAGAATATCATTTTCATTTTTTTCTCTTATTTTTCACTAGCTAGCTTTTGTTTGACTTATTTTTAACTGGTTAATTAGCAACGGTCTCTAATATTTCGGTTCTAATAATAAGTTCTAATAATTAATTCGTTTGAATATGAATATCTCATCATCGATCATCCAACAAGTAAACATTTAATTTTATTCATATTACTATTATCTGTATATAAATATAAACCCATACAAATTTCATGTTTATAGGACAAAATTATATGTGATGGAATCTATTATTACTTATAATCTTAGGTTGTTAACCATCTAAGGTGTGAGTTATCTCAAATAGTAGAATGATTTGCATTTGAAACTCCTAACTCTTTAGTTGTCATATGTTTTAATTACCATAATGGAGAGTTTTACTATGTCCAAACTCTTTAGTTGCCCAATGTTTTAATATATGTTTTAATTACCATAATTGAGAGTTTTACTATGTCCTAAGTCTTTAGTTGCCCCATGTTAAACTCCTAACTCTTTAGTTTCCCCATCTTTTAATATTTGAGTTTAAGTACCATAATGGAGGTTTTTACTATGCCTTAACTCTTTAGTTTCCCCATTACCTATAAATAACGGTTTTGTATTCCTTTTGCAAAATGATCCAGGCGTTGGCAGTTATGCAAATTAGCATTGACAAGTTGGTTGGCATGTCGTTGACCGATGGCCTACAAGACCATGTTTTCACTGTTTTGGCAACAATTGATCTTCTATATACTCAATCGGGTTGGTGCTACAAGAGTTGTGGAGAGTGCAACAAAGAGTTAGTTGTAAATGATAGTTTGTTTTTTTGTGATATTTGCAATGACTTTTGCTCGGTGATCGTAGCTGACAGTGAACGACTTAAAATACTCGTCGGAGACTGTGGCGACGGTTACAGTCAACGCCATGGTCAACCATTGGAGACTGCTTCGAATTCATCATCAACATCAAAAGCAGCATCAGATCGAAGAGGCTTTGAGAGGGAGGTTTAGAGAAGATCGGAGCTCCAGAAAAGGTCGTCGGCGGTTAACCGGCGCAACGATTCCACACATATTCACTGATTTGATTTTTTTTTATATGAATATTCACTGATTTGATATTGGAAAAAGAAAAATAAAAGTGAGTAAATAAATGTGTTATTGTTGGAAGCTGAGTTTTATACATTCGAGGGAAACAGAAAGTAACAGGAAATAGGCACAAACCATGTGTTTTAATTTTAGAAAGTAACAGGTCGGCGGCGGTTAAAGACACAAAACTCCCGATTCTGATCATTGTTCGTGACAAATCTATTTAGAATTTGTCACCGCCCAATGCGCGGGAATACGCCTACTTATTACATAATAGAATTTCAAATATTAGTATGGACATTGGATAGTGAAATCAATTAACTTTGTCTTACTTCGCACTTACTTGCTTTTAGTTTTTTAAACGTCACACTTACTTGTTACTTTAAGGACAAAAAGTATAAAAAACCACTTAACTTACATTCATTATCTATAAAGTTACTTAATTTTTTAATTTTCAATTAAAGGATTTAACTTCTACCTTTTTTTTTTCATTCACATCATTTAGCAGGTAATCAAAAATTATCCGATAATAAAAAGTTATCCGGTAACAAAAATAAAAACTTGAGAACATAAAATAATTTTATTTTCCTCATTTTCACCACTATCCTTAACTTCCACCTCCATCCTCTACTTTCACCATCGTCTCCCCAATCAATCACCTTCCACCACCATCACCCTCCCACATAAATTTACCACTAAAAACCAGCCAACCATCTTTCTTCCCAATCCTCATCAAACATCCACTAATTACCGCAAACCTACCTAAAACCCACCAAAAAAAACATAAACTTCAAACAAATTAAATAATGGTTGAGCTAAAATATTAAACACGCAATGATTTTTAAAGTTTGATTTACCATTTACCAGTTTGTTGTGTCACTTTCTTTCTATATTCCGGTTTCCATATCCGACGATAGCTCATGTTGAATGTTATTTATTTAATTCTCACGTTTTTTATTTACTAGTTATTTGAATAAGGGGTGTTTGTTTCGGCTTATGTAACGGGCTTACGAGCTTATGTAAATTTTGATAAGCTCGTAAGCCCATTTTTTCCGGCTCATGACCTTACTAATTTGAGCTTATGAACTTAAATAAGCCACAAGTTCAAGTTAATAAGCTTATAAGCCGGAAAAATTGGGCTCATGAGCTTATCCCGTTACACTAGAAGAGTCAAGTAGTTAGAGTCTTTTCTAGCAAAGAATCGCTTGATATCTTTGACTCTTGAAGTCATCCTTTTTTTTTTTTATGTATTGCCTCTTTAAGAGGCATTCTCAACTATCAATCTCAACAAAAAAAAAACAAATATTTGAATAAGTCGTGTTAGTGGTTATATTTTAGGTCTTTGGTTATATTTTAGGTCAATTTTGGTTACTATTACCCATAAATATTATCCAAAAAAAAATATAGGCCTCACGATTTTGGTTACTATTACCCACAAATATTCAAAAAAAAAATCGATTGTAAATAAAATCCTATATTCTAGTGGCTAATCATCGGTTAATCATTTTAAATAACAAATGATGGGGAACCACTACAAATACTCAAATAGAAACGTTAAGAGTTAATTACACGGATGGTCCTTATCCTTTTACCCAAATGACATTTTTCGTCCTATTTTCTGAATAAGTACATGAATAGTCCTTTATTTTGAATTTCTGCACATGGATAGTCCTTTGGTCCGTTAGGGTTAACTCAATTCCGTTAGTTATATCATAATGACCAATCTACCCTTTTGTCTTATTCGTAAAGGACCGTTTTTGTAATTTTTTTTTAATTTTTTTTATTTGTTTTATAGCAATTTTTGTTTTAATCTATAAAGTATGCATACGAATTGTTTTAATCTATAAACAACAAAATAAAAAATAAAATTAAATAAATTAAAATTTGTACATTTGATATGCTACCAAATGCAGACCACAAAAAAATAAATAAATAAATTAAAATTTTTACATTAGCAAATGAATCTGAACAAACTCTCACCGTTAATCCGATCGAAGACTCAACAAATTCAACAAAAACAATAAAATTAGCCAAATCGAAGATCAAATAAGATCTGTATTCAAATATGCATTTACACCATCTCTTTCAGCTTGTCGTCGCAATTCTGCTGCCTCCTTCATTAGGATTGCAGCGATCCTGTTTTCTGTCTCAAGATCCATCCCAAGTGCTGTAAAACATTGAGATTTTTCTAAACCCTAGCTTGTAATTCGTTTGATACGAGTAACTATGATTACCTGAAAGAGCAAAAGATCTGAAACTTTAATTAGGTTACCGGTGCAGGAGGTAATCGGTGTCGCGAAATGGGAGAATTTGAGAGTGGTGACCGGTAACGTAATTCAATTTCAAAGATTTGGGCTACCAAGACCCAACTTTCAACTCTCGAGAACAATTATTTAGGTGTGTTTGGATTGACTAGTACCTTACACATTACCACTTGTACATATGTTCTTCATACTTGTACCATTTTCTTGAATTTTGGATTTTCATGTTCTGAGAAGGGACTAGATTTTGTCTACATTTCATATATTATATTGAAAAAAAAAAAATTGCTATAAAATAAATAATAAGAATTTTTTTTGTACAAAAACGGTCCTTTGCGAATAAGACAAAAAGGGTAAATTGGTCATTATGATATAACTAACGGAATTGAGTTAACCCTAATAGACCAAAGGACTATCCATGTACTTATTCAGAAAATAGGACGAAAAGTGTCATTTGGATAAGAGGATAAGGATCATCCGTGTAATTAATTCAAACATTAAAGTAAGACAAATAGGAAGTGATGAAGACTCGAACATAAGATGTCTCCCAAAAAAGTCACTGATGGGTTCCAATTGGATTAGATTCACTAATACTAAAACACTTAATATATATAAAATTTTGCTTATTAAAACATTTGAGTCAGTTTGGTTAGTATAGTTCGGTTACTGGATATTTTCATAATCGAACCAGAATATTCGTTTAATTAAAATTTCATAACCGAATCATCAGTTATGTGAATGAGTTTAATTAAATTTTTATAACCGAATCATGAGTTATGTGAATGAGTCGGTCAATTTAGTTCGGTTAAAAAGATTATTTGATGGTTAAATCAACTTTTGATGGATACCAAAGAGGAAAAAACAAAGGTAAGTTTATATAAAATGAAGTAAAGGTTATGGATTAGATCGGTTAAAACATAATAAAATAAAGGGTGATAAAGCAAAAAGGTACCCAGTAAAAGCCGACCCGAATAATAAGAGTATAGAGATTGAGCCGTCAACCGGATTCCGCCATATTTAGAGCTCCGATCAGGTACCCATTTCAATCTAGTATTTAATTTATAGCTAAATTATGATAGTAATAATTTGAATTGAATTTGTTTAGATCAAAAACAAGAAAATGCCGTCTCTTCAAACAGCACTTCCTCCTGAAATGGCCAACAACGCAATTAGGGTTTATCTCACTCTCTTTCTCTATTAAAGTTTACCTTCTGATAGTTACTAATAAAGATAGTGCTAATTTGTGTGATTTGTAGCTATATCGGGAATGTTTACGTAGAGCAAAGTATGTTGGACATAAGGTATTGCTTTCTTGTTTATGGATTCCATATACTCGGATACTGTTTAAGGATAATTAACTGTTAGAAGTTACAACATCTGTTAGTTAGAATCTTGTTCCGTTACCAACTGCTACAAACTATTACTATTGTTCAAACATCTTTTTTGTGTTGAAAATTTGAATTTGATCAATTACTTCATTGAAAATGTAGCAACATAATACGGAGCTTGTTGTTCAAATGGTGAGGCAGCAATTCAGAAAGCACATTCATGAAACGGATCCAGAGAAGATTCAAAAGCTGAAAGATGAGTAAGTCATTTTTTGTTGATTTTCTCAGTTGGACGTATGTGGATTCATTTCTTGGATTATAGATATTACTGAAGCATTTAGGCTGAGAACTCACCCTCCTCGTGGGGGTGGGTGGGGGATTTAGTTCTTTGGGACTTTACATAGGATACACTCGCAAGTCGCAACCTTATCACTCAATTGTTGACCGCAATAAAGAGGAACTTTGGGTAAGGGAATGGTAATTATGGTCTTGTTTCTATAATAAAAATAGATAAGCATAAATCATAAATATATATAGATATTAGCCCGGAAATATAAACTACCTAAACCCTTAACATTGAGACTACTTTCGGAGGAGTTAGGAACATAAAGAAGGAGAAGCAAGAACCTCTTAAATGGAGGAACTGAATGTAATTTGTCATTTATCCCCAATAGTAACGGGGGATCGAAAGGCGCTTACACTCAGCTTGTGAAAAACGGAAAGATTGAATTGAGGCAAGTTGATATAAAATGATGTGTGCTTGTTATAAGAGAGTTAGATAAGGAATGAGATACTCTAGTCCGTCAGAATTAATAAAAGTTGTTTTCGTTATTAGAAGAATTGTAGTGAATCATTCCTCGAGAAATGTGATTCCTTTCCATTTGCTGATTTTCATTCATTTGGGAAAATACCGCTTTCGTTCCATTCTATCACAAAAATTCATGGTATAACCTTTTTGTGTAATCTTCAATTACCCAGACCCTTTAATAGTTTCATCACTTCAATTAAGCCTTTTAATTTCCAAAAATGGCTAAAGTTTTTGTTATTATCATACAACAATTACTTGAAGAATTTAATTTTTTAGAGAAACTTATAATAGAACATTTTTTTTATTTTTGTTTACTGGTTTAACTCAGTTTACATGTTTATTAATGACTACCAAACGATATACTTGAATGGCCATTTCATTACATTATACCTTGCTAATTTAGTTACGTTGTCCATCCCCTTACCTTTGGCATTTCATTTTATATTATCAATGTACAAACTGTGACAATATTATTAATGTGACTTCCTCACAAAGCATCAGTTGAACAATTTCCTCGACTCATCAATTGACACACCAGCTTGTACACGACTTCACAAATCACCCATAAGTATATAAAAAGGTTATCTTTGTTAATGACTGCAACTATTTATAATAGTCAACCTCTGTATGTATTTGCAGTGCAGCAAGAGGACTTATAAATCACATATTATACGAGGCCGAGGAGATGACAGGCAGGAAATTCAGCTGAAGATCGATAAGCTCTTAGAGAATTGCTGTTACAGTTTCCATAGGAACGTTGATTGTGACTCTTCTGGGGTCAGATTGTTATTGAATAATTTCACTTGTAACCTTATGAAGTTTTGCAGTGATCTTTACTTTGTAAGATGAATTTCAGATATTGAATATCAGCTCTTGTTTCGGTTTAATCCCATCTTGTGTATTTTGGTTAGCTAACAAGGGTAGTAACAGTAATACGTCGTGCAAATTAATAGAAGTTGTACCTTTGATATGCAAAGTACACTTATTTCTTCTTAATGAATTGAATTCAACCTAAAATTTACTGTTCTTAAGCTAATGAAATAAAACTACAAAGTCAACAGAAACGGGAATGTGACAATGAAATAATTCTGACATCAGTATGTGGAAAGGGCCGGATTTGAACTCGCTCCGTGAATACTTAGGTTCACAGCTGAACCTGAATCGAATATATCTATCTTTTCCAGTAACATCATTATCAACTCACCAAACAAATAAGACGCACCAGACACCATGAACCCAAGCATGACATAGTAAAGGATAGTTTTGAAATAGGATTTGCGTGGACTTTGAACATATGCTTTTCCAGCAGCCAGTATTATGATGGACATGATGGAAGCTGCAGCTACCATGAGAAGCTTGAAATTCTTGTCATTGCTCTCACGGAAAGAGAAGCCGTAGACAATTGGTGGAAGGAAGCCAAACACGAGATATGATAATAGAGAAACAGTCATGTGAAGTGGGAAATCTGTTCTTCTAAGCCCCAGAAGTTGTTTGTATCGGTCTTCTGACTTTCTTGTTCGTTCATTTTTAAGATCCCAAAGCTGTAAAGTTTACATCATAAATCAATATGCATGCATAGTGTGAATAGAGATTAATGGTCTTAAACAAATATTTACGAGAACATGAAACTTACATCATGACAAATAATGAACAATCCGCCAAATATATTAGCCAACCCCAGGGCTAACACATTCACTGCAAGCATTTGTAAACAAAGGATTAAAATAATGAACTGCCGGTTTTAAAACTTGAGAAAAGCAGAGATGGCGATTTTGACCCATTTACTTATATATGAGGATTGACTTGGGTCATGTTTGATCTCACGGGGGTTAAAATTACTAAATCACTATATAAAAAATTAGGCTATTATTGAAAAAAAATAGGTTTTGTAACCTAATCCAACCCATCCTGATATAAAAAGTGCCTGCTTTGACCCATAACCCGACCCACTCATTTTGCCACCTCTAAATCCCCATTCTGTGTTGGTTTATTTTAAAAAGTTACCTATCTTTATTGAGTAGAAACATGCTTTAGTACTTGTACATATGATGAAAGTTTTTGCAATGAAGGTTAATAATTGTTTTTCGCGAAAGGAAAGAGAAAATGTAATGCTTACATGTGGCGGCATCAGCACCAGCTGCAGAAGACACTACACTTAGACTTGTGATCGATTCCATTAAACCTCCATAAACTATACTTTTAACAATGTCCAAGCTACGTCCGCCTGTTTCCGTGGTAGTGGCACGTTGTCCCACCACTTGACTCCCGCTTTCAACATTTTGTAAGGCCGGAGTTCCAGTAGCACCAAGTGTATGCGGTGGTGATCTTTGATAGGCAGATGCATCAGGTTGGATGCTTTCAATGGTAATTATTGTATCTTTTCCTATTGACACAATTATAAGAAATTAATATGCTTCGATAAATACCAAATGTGCAAAATTTTCTATAATTAGATGTACAAACTTGTTTCTTTTTTTTTTTCTTTTGAAAAGCTTTTACTCGAGTTTACCTTGAATCCTTTCAATGTTCTTTAAATCCGCAAGAAGTTGAACCTGATTGTCTGTCAAGACATCCTTGTCGACCTTCAGAGGCTCTTTTAGACGAATCTCAACATTGTTTTGAATACTGTGTTGTTGTAAGACTTCAGGCACTATTATATCTGTTAAATTTAATTGAAACATCCCTGTTAGATTATGCTCAATGATCATAATGTCTCGTGATTTGAGTCAGCACTGGTTGGATTAAAAGACCCATGTTAGATTATGCTCAAAGGCATACCTTTGTCCATTTTCTGCTCTTTCCCATTAACACCAAGATTGGTCCAAAGTCCTAGATCGCCGATTTGGTAATTCGACTGCACAGGCACGGAAGCTGGCGTTGAAAATGACAAGTTTGTCGTCCCCTTTTCATCTAAACCTGAAATCAACCATCGATACTTTTTAGTAATTTACATTTGGATTTCAAAGTAACATAAAAAAATCACGTCCATAAACTTATGAAACTACGATTACCTGGATTATTCATTTGAACGGTCACATCAAGCTCTTGGTTCATTTGCGAATTGTCGATGATTAAAGATCCCACATTTGGAGGAATAACAAGCTTCAATCCGTCATGTTGAAGTGAAGACATAGAATTTTCTTCAGCTTCCGCATGATTAAATGGAGGCTTGACTACAAACATTCCTGGATATTCATTTTCACCGTTGGACTCTGTCTGGTAAGAGGTAAGCAACTGCTCGTGAGTGTCTGCTAACGGAGAGTCCGCTATAACCCTTCCTGTAACAGAATGAAAAGGCAACTTTATCCTTAGAATATGAATTTCTGTCAAGACAATGCTTAAAATTCTTAAAAATTTGCGTACCATTGCTACCTTTAATCACGTTTTCTGATTTTTTATCAATCCGTTGTTCAAGTGTACCGGGTCCTTGTGTTGAAAAGGGTTCGTTTACATCTCTACCAGCACTTGGAAGTGCTGATGGAAGTTGACTATTGTCCAAATTTGTTGTACCATTGGTGGTATCTGAGTTGGTGTCTTGTCTCGATGAATTCAGGTTTGAAGATGGAATAGAGATCCCAGCAGCATTATTATCCGTGTCTGAACTCTGAACTGCTCTTGATTCATTCAGATCCCCGACATTATCCTCCATCTTATCCAATCCGAAAAACTTTGAAAACCAGTTTTTCTTCACAGGCACTTCCTTCTGTGTATGTTCAATGTTTTCTTTATTGCTTTTATTTCCAAACATCCGGAACAATTTAAACCCATTCCCTGCAACATTAAAAGAAAGTATATAAAAAAACCATGAAAAGGGAAAAACGATATACAAATGATAGACGAGACTATGAGAGTCATACCTGTGGGCATGAAAATACTGAAGCATGACAAACATCTGAACACGTCCGGGTCTCTTTGATGATCATATTCATCAGAAGTCGGTGGTTGAACATCTTCTAAACTACGATCAACTCCATTTCGAGCTTGATCGTCACTTGAACCATCTAAAACACCATTCACCTGAGATGGAAAGGGAGTTTCCGCTTTGTTACGCTTTGAATCTTCACCAGGAACCGGGATTCTACGTTTCCTTTTACGAAGAATAACCCTTTTGGTGATACAAGAATTACAATTAGGACAGAACAAATCATGCGTGTCTTGCTTCTTTAACACCGCCTCCACGTCATATTCAATTATTTCACCATCACCATCTTTAATCTCTTCTATTTCAGTGTTTTCTGTCTTGTTGTTTATGTATGACGAGGAACTTTTATCAACTGATATTTCACCAGGCTGAAGGCTACTATCGATAAAGTTATCCTGCTTTTGATGCTCTCCATTTTGGTTGCTGATAATAGAGTACGTCCCATTCCCATTAGTTTGATTATGTCTTGTTATGTCGGTGTTCTCTGGCACAGGGCTTTTCCCATCACCTGCAACATAAAATACATTATACTCCGAGTAACGGTGCTACAGAATCTATGAAGGTTGATTGAAGATAACAAACTTTCAAAAACTTTGATTTAGAGTAATCTGATCCGGTAAGAAGTCAAAATGATGACACGGCAACCTACGTGCTAGTAGCTTTTGACCATGTTATTTTCTGTTTCTCGTGTGGCGCCATGAAACTGGTTATCCTAGGTAATTACTCAAATAATTTCAAACTTTTACTGTTTTTTCTACACATTCATTATAAATCGAGGGATTTATACCTTTAGTTTCATATACGGTTTTCACATTGACCAGTATATGTGGGTGGCTTTTAGGACGCTGATAATGACGAGTAAGGCAAGTTCTACCCAGATTATCCCATGGGCATATTCGACATTTCCATATTCCTTCATTCACAAACAGATAAATACAATTTCTTAATAATTACCTATATACATGAAGTGACGGTGAAGCGATTGTCTACAATTAATGCTACACAGATTGTTAAAAAATAGATACCTATCTTTATTTTGATTTGCTACTAATTGTCATCCTTTGACTATTAATGAACACATAATCTTGCAAATCTATGTTCACACAAAAGTCTTTCAAGTAAAGATGAAAACTAAATATGATTCAGAATAAAGATAAAAATCCTAACATGGGTTGAATCTTATTATGCAACAATAATAGAAAAAATGCCGAAAACAGCCAAATAATTGGGGTTTTTTTGTAATCAAGACATGATATACACACACATATTAAGAATCTCAAAAGAAAAATCACCTAAAATCAGAAGAGAAGGCCAAAGGGTAGATGAGTCTTTTAACATTCTCTCCTACTAAACCCCACTGTATGTACAGTGAGGAAGGAGATTGATGCTTAAAAGTGGGTCTGTTTACAATTTGGATTGCATTTTATATTTATTTATGAATAAAAAAACAAGTACAAATAATGATATTGAATTTCGATACCTTTATCTGTATCATAATAAACAGAATACTCTTTCTCTTTCTTATTTTCATCTTCATCAATCTTTATCCCATTTTCTTCACTAAAATCTTTCACTTCTTCTTCTTGTTCGTCTTCGTTTTCTTGTTCGTGTTCTTGTTCACCATTACTACGATTGATGGTGATGGAAAGTGTGGGGTTGTTTTTTGTAGCAATCAAACCCTGTTCCAATTCATAGTCTTGTTGCTCCCATGGATGATCCATTTTATTAATAGCTAACATTTTATCTGACCAAACAATCAAACTGGTGAATGGGGATAAAAAAAAGTTGATGTGTTGTTGGAAATGTAATGAAGATTAATTTTTTATATATAGTCTCATCTTAGCTACTGCCTGCCTGCCTGCAAATTCATCCCTTGTAATTTGCAAACATTTCATATTATATATCTCACAATTTAATATCCTCTTTTCTGCCCACACTTTGTTTCCTATATAACCTATACGTCATTTTTTATTATTTGTCTACTTTAAAAAGTCACTTATTCCTATTTTGACTAAGATGGTTTTGACATGGTAAAGAGAAGACAAAAGGAACGCGAGTGAAAACTTTGACAATAGATTCCTTGAGGAGAAAAAGGTAGACCGAAACTTTGGTTGGTGGATAGACTTAAGTTCGATATGAAGGAGCTTAGTCTGTCAGTAAAGTCTTTCCAGAAGTACGGTGTGTAGAGTTTTAGTTACCTAGTACCTACTTACGATTTTCACATTCAGCGGCATATGAGAATGAGAGCGTTGCTTAGGATGCCGATTATGACGAGTGAGCCAAGTTCTACCCTAACCATCCTATGGGCAGATTCGATATTTTCCATATTCCTTGAGTCAACAAATGCAACTTTTTAATTACCTATAGTTGAAGGACAGATGAATCAAAAACTCTACTTTCACTCCCTAATCCATTGTCAAAGTAGCTTCTTTGACATTCAAGGTGTCCTTATATTGAATAATCTATGGTGACTTTATACAAGTCTAACGGAGTCGTAATAGTTAAGAGAAGCTTGATCAAAAGCACTAATCTTTAGTGTTTTTTTTAAGAAACGACTAGGACGAAATAGGATAAATAAAAACAGAAGGATTTATGTAGAAAACAAGCAAATAATCAGAAAGACATAAAAGGATGTTTTTGTTTATGATGAAAAGATATGAAGAGGCAAGCAAGTAGGGTAGGAGAAAGAAATATTGATTGTGACTAAGGCTAGATTAGTCTTTTAAGCATCAAACCCCACATCCATCACAGATTCAAGATATTCAGGAAGGAGATACACAAATTAGACCCCAAAGTGTATATTTGAAATAATAATAATAATAATAAATGTAGTGTGAATTATTGAAATATAGATCTTGAAGTTGTTTATTTTATACCTTTATCCATGTCATAATACTCTTCTGATGTTATCTGTTGCTTAACTTTCTCTTTTTCATCTTCACCAACCTTTCTGCCATTTTCTTCATTCACTTCTTCTTCTTGTTCCGGTTCGGGTTCGGGTTCTAGTTCTTGTTCTTGTTCATGTTCATGTTGTTGTTGTTGATCAATGTTGGTGTTGGAAAGTGACATTTTATTGACATTTTTTCTTCTACAAAGAAAACCCACTTCCAATTCATAATCTTCTTCTTCATCATCTTGATATTCTAATGCTATGGTTTCCATTTTAGGTAAAGACATGAAACTATGGAGACTAGTGAGTGGATATTGTAATGAAATCTTTAAACATATATTTTTATTTTTTTTTATATGGTATGATACGTGACAGAAATAAATGAGGCTTATCTTTTTTTTGCAATTTTCAATGTCTCTTTTTCAATTAAATATCTTTTTTTTCTTCTTCATAATTTGTTGATAAACCACAAGTCTTCGTAGTATGAAAGATAATATATTTTATTTTTAATAAGGTTTTTTTTCCGAATTTCATAGTAAATGTTTTATTTAACTTCACATTTGCTCACATAATCATTTTTATATATTTTCTATTAACATTATATATTTTTTGATATAATAAGGTAGCTAGGGGGTGATAATTAGGTGGTATTTGATTTTGACTTAATAAGAAAATCGACTTTATATAGTAAGTTTAAGGCGTTCTTTTGTTTGTGACTTAATCCTGGAAGAACACGACTTAACTCGAAAAGTTATGTGGGTGGTGTATTTCCCACTAAGTCATAGATTTTTTAATAATTTTCTTTTAAATAACCATTTTATATTATTTAGACTCGTTATTTAGCACCTAAAACAACATAATTACTTTTTATATCATACAAACAATTTACCTAAACAGACCGTATCTAAACAATACCTAACGAACAAAAAAAAAACGAGAACATGGCCTTAGTGTTGTGTGGGGAATCGACGTGCTCATATATCCCAACCCGACCCATAGTTAATCATAACAAAAAGTTCAATTCTATCAAAACATATTTATTAAATAGGGTTTCGTGTTAACTCATTTATTACGGTCAAAATATATATTAGATAATGAATTTTTCTTTAAATTAATAAATAAATAAATTAGGAGATTTCAATGAATAGTCATAATAATCAATAAAAATACTTAATATACATGATTTAGATAATATTATATTATAAATACAAATCCTCATAAATTAGTTTACATTTCTGGAAAAAAAAAAACTTTGTAAAATTTAAAATTTAATGTTTGTTTTTTGTTATTTAGAATTGTGTTGACGGGTTGGAAACGGGTTAGACACGTGGATTCATTTATAACTCAAATCCATTTAAGCTCAATCATAATCTGTTTATTTCGTGTCGATTTTAAGTCGTTCTTTCGTATTGTGTCATAAATTGCAACCGTTAGGCTTTTTGTTGTTGACTCTTGGAGTTCAACAATGGTGTTGGAGGTGGAAAGTGACATTTGATGGACATTTTTTTTTCTAGAAACCAAACTCACTTCCAATTCATAGTCTTCTTCTTCTTCTATATGTGGATATTTTGCTACTATCTTTTCCATTTTAGGTAAGATAAAACTCTAGAGACCGGTAAGTGGATATTAAAAAGGAGATGTTTAAAATTTTGAAGTTTAAGAAACATGTGTTTCTTGTATTTATATTATTTTTATACTAGGAGTGTACCCGCGCTACGCGACGGGTAACTTTTATCCACATGAAATCATATATAAAATAGTTTTGAAGTTTAATTTGTTTGAAGTAGTGTCGATTTTGTGGTAGTTATAGATATAGTTGTGTTTGTGCAAATTCACGTTATAAAAAAGAGTATAAGTAGGCAAAATGTGTGTTGAAATAAATAAATAAATTAAGAACACTTAGTATTCGGGCAATGCTCAAGACATATTTTTTTCCTGAAAAATCATACGTAAATGATTTAATTTCATTTTGTTTTAATATTGTTGTTTGTATCGTGTGTTTTTTATTTGATTGCGTTATAGATTCTTTTGTAGTAGTATATATTTTTCAATAAATTTTTAATTATAATGTTAATTCAAAAGTTAGATTTACATGTATTTTATATTATATTTATCGATAAAGTCATATACTATTTATATATATTAGTTAGGTGCGTAAAAGTTATTAAATATATATTCAATCTTAAATATAGATATAAATACCTAAATATTTTTCTTATTTAAAAATAGTTAGTTGATTAATTATACTTTAGATAAACAAGTTATATATTATTAATGAGAAAGTATATTTGTAATTAATTTTTTAATGTATTCTATTATGTGTTTTTACTTTTATCCCACATTGGTGAGTGAGGAAAACGAAACTTTGTTTATAAAACAAAGATTACAACAAATGTTTAAAAATCTTTGTAGGATAACTATGCATTAGTAATCATTATATAATAAAATACAACACTTTGCACATTTGTATTATTTTTTTAAAAAGCTAATTATTATTATTTTTATTAATTTGAAACTAATCATGTAATCTATTGAACAATTATAAGATTTAATAATTAGTATTATAAATTAAAAGATTTATTTAAGAGTTACAAATTACCACTAATATTATATTTTTAAAATTTAATTTTAAAAATATTTTAAAATTATAATATATCAAATTTGTTTTATAGTAATATAAGCGATAACCATATAGAAGTATGAATGTATGATACGTGACAGAAATAAATGAGGCTTATCATCTTCTATATTCCCATTAGTTCGTCAACTACTTTTGCAACTTGCAATTTCATTTCATGCATCTCTTTCAATTTAACATCTAGTTTGATAATCTTTTATATTTAAATACTTCTAATTTATCGGTTCAACTTTTTTACTTATTTTTCTTATAGATAAAAGCTATGTTTAAAAACTTCTATCCATATATAAAAGAAAATTATCTATTGATATAATCGAACCTATAATTTAAATAATTATAAAAAGGTCAAATGGTAACGAGTTGACCCAATCCAAGTATCCAACCTAGTGTGAAACCCATTTTCTAAAATGACTTGTTTGACTTGTAACTCGAATTGATTCGAACCCGTACTGATCCATAACCAAACCCGAACCAAATTGTCCATTTTTCCACTCCTAATTATATATAGACAGTCTTCCATACGTATCATTTCACATCAATTTATAATTATTTGACTTATTTGAACCAAATCGTCCATTTTTCCACCCCTAATTATATATACATAGTCTTCCATATGTATCATTTTACATCAATTTATAATTATTTGACTTATTTGAATTAGAATAGACTAACATAAATAATCAACCTTTAACACAAAAGGAAAAGAAAAGAAAAAAGAAGCTTTAAAAATAACAAGGATTACTTTTGGTATGTTTGTCAACATTAGTTGGAACAAGATATTAGAGCTTTTACTTAGAGCTCTAAGTTAAAGATTTATTTGTATAGTAGTGTTTGACATACTAGTTATACTCGTAACATAAATATATAAAAGAGTTAATTACATAATGTTAACAACTTTAACAATGTCATTATATGAAATAGATAATTATCCAATTCATTACATAAAAAGACAAAATATATATTAATAAAAAATTAGTAAGACCGTAATAAAATAATTAGGGATTGTCAAGTAGTTATATATAGATAACGGAACTACTACCCTGGACGTAAATGTTGGAAGAAAAGTTATGGAAAAAAAAATAATATAGGATTTCTACATGATTTGTTAAAAGGTAATCAAGTAATTTTAATCGTAAAAAGATTGAGATTATTTTAAAGGCGAGTTTGAGGAATTTCTTAAAAAAGGTTAAAAGCTAAAAACTAAACAGATATTTTTAATACCGAGTTTATATTTAAAAAAATAAAAAGCTAAAGTTACAAAAGTTTCTCCCCAAATAAGTAAATTTTATTTGTATAAGTAGTGCCATTGTCAAACATTGTTAAATTGATTTTATAGTTATGAACGAACTTTAAGTTAATAAATATTTTTTATCTAATAAATGGGAGTTGAGACTGATGTTATTCGGTTGACATGACGTTTGTTTAGAGTATTCATCTAGGACTGTTTATAAGTATGATGATGTCAGTATACTTATATGTTTTTTAATTTTAAATATGAATTTATTTTAATTTTGTAGAGTTCAGGACTACTTTCTTGAAGAAAGGAAGCGTATTGAAGACGCTTTACATAAATTAAAAAACATATAACTATACTGACATCATCATACTTATAAACAGTCCTATGTGGACACTCTAAGCACATGTCATATCAACTGAATGACATTAGTCTCAACTCCCATTTATTAGATTAAAAAAGATTTTGAATTTCAAAATTCTATTATTTCTCTAGGGGTGGGCTCTAGAAAGACACTATAAAAATTTGAGACATAAAGACCAAATCTCAGCCATTAAAAAAAAAAGATGTAAGGGCTGAGATTAAAACATATATTTGTATTGGAGGGGCATTTTAGTCATTTAACAAAATATCAAAAACAATCCATATCTCATTAGCATTAAAAACCTTCGTAAAACCTTCGACCTCTCATCAATGGCGATTCTGAGCTCGTGAAACATCTCCATACTTTCGTAAAACCTTCCTCCATACGAATCAATGGAAACGGAATCAAAGAATTCAGAATCAATGAATCCAGAATCAATGGAAACGGAATTCAATCAAAATAACAACGATTCTTTATCTCAAAATTCTAGTTCTTCATCACAAAGATCCGATTCATACGATAACGAATCTGCAGTTGCAGGTATTTTAATTTTTTTTTTTTATATACATATCATATATGATACTGGGTAATAAGCATATTGTTGTTATAATCTTTTGGTATTTGTTTGATATGCCAGGGGGACCTGACGGATTTGAACTTGCTGCAAAGTTTTGTTACGAAACAGATATTGAATTATCAACAGAAAACATTGCAATGGCGAGATGTGTTGCAGAATATCTTGAAATGACAGAAGAATGTGTCGTTGGAAACTTGGTATCAATAACCGAGGCTTATTTGAGTGAAACAGGGTTTCAAAATCTATCATGTGCAGTTTCCATTCTGCAGTTATCAGGAGATCTTTTACCAATATCCGAAAAAGTAAAACTGATTGATCGATGTATAGATGCTATTGCAATAATGGTCACTGAAGAAACACAAGTTTCTGTTATCGACTGGTGGGCTGAAGACTTGCTTGTTCTTAGAATAGATATCTTTAAAAGGGTTCTTCTTGCACTTATTTCAAAGGGACTTAAACAGTTTGCGCTTGGTCCTGTTCTAATGCTTTACCCGCAAAAATGTCTTCGTGGTTTGGTAAGAATCCAAATTAAAATTACCTATCTAGCTACCTATTATTATCAATTTATCATATTCTATACACGAACGATTTTGATTCGAGTCACATGCTTTTGTTTGTCTTTCTTAGTAGCCAAACGACTCTTATAAACAAAAATTAGCTAAAATGGGAACGGGTCAAATGGGTTAAAAGCCTCCAAAAGTCGATTTTTAATTCATACAACCTCCTAAATTAACTTAATCAAAAAAATCAGAATTTGAGCTCCTTAAGATGAAAACTCGATTGAAAGAGCTCGAAAAATCAGCCGCTAATAAACCAGAAGTAAAAATTCTCCAACTGCTAAGCCACCATTGCCTCGTAAACCACCATTGCCTAAAAAATCGTTTCAAGAGTTCTCGAGAAATTTCAATTGAGAACAACCTGAAGGTGAAAAACAAATGTGGGAAATGCGGTGAAACATCTCATAACATAAGGACGTGTAAGATATATGGTGAGGAAAAGCAAGCTCTTCTAAACAAGCTAGCTGCCGAGAAAATAGAATCTGCCAACAAAAGAGAATGTCCCGAGAAAAAAGAATCTGCCAAGAAAAAACAATCTGCCGATAACAACATGCTTCAATAGTAGAATTCAATTTTATGCCTATACATGTTTGTAATTTAGAATTTGATACTTGAATATTCTTTTTATTTAGTACTTTGTTTTCATGTTTTGTTTAGTATACTTTGAAGTTTATTTTGTTTTATTTCATTTTGAATTCAGAAATTAGTGGGTATATCATATATGAGAAATATACCATATATGATAGGCATATTATATATGATAGGAATATCATATGTGATAGGCACATTTTGCATTAAGAATAGTGGGTATATCATATATGATAAGTACACAATATACGTGATACGGATATCATATATGATAGGACAAACATCATGTTATACCTATTACTTGAAAACATATATACCTATTACTTAAAAACAGGTATATCATATATGATATACCTATCACTTGAAAACACGTATATCATATATGATATATATGATATGTATCAAATAACATAACCATATCATAAGTATCATATATGATATGTATCAAATAACATAACCATATCATAACTATCATATACCTATTACTTGAAAACAAATATATCGTATATGATATACCTATTACTTGAAAACAGGTATATCGTATATGATACTGATATCATATATGATAGGACAAACATCATTTTATACCTATTACTTGAAATAGGCATATCATATATGTTATACCTATTACTTGAAAACAGGTTATATCATATATGATATACCTATTACTTGAAAACAGGTATATCATATATGATATACATATTACTTGAAAACATGTATATCATATATGATATTATAAGCATATATGATATATACCCATTTCAAGTAATATGATAGTTATATCATATATGATATGTATCAAATAACATAACCATATCATATATGATATACCTATTACTTGAAATAGGTATATCATATATGATATACGTATTACTTGAAAACAGGTATATCATATATGATATACCTATTACTTGAAAACAGGTATATCATATATGATATTATAAACATATATGATATATACCTATTTCAAAGTAATATGATAGTTATATCATATATGATATGTATCAAATAACATAACCATATTATATATGATATACCATTTACTTGAAATAGGTATATCATATAGGATATACCTATTATTTGAAAATAGGTATATCATATATGATATACCTATTACTTGAAAACAGGTATATCATATATGATATACATATTACTTGAAAATAGGTATATCATATATGATATCTCTATTACTTGAAAACAGGTATATCATATATGATATACGTATTACTTGAAAATAGGTATATCATATATGATATCCCTATTACTTGAAAACAGGTATATCATATATGATAAGCCTATTATTTGAAAACAGGTATCATATATGATATTATAAGCATATATGATATATACCTATTTCAAAGTAGGGAAAATGTATTGGATGATCATCGTACTATGCAAAAAATTCCGTCTAGGTCATTGAACAAATTTTTCGTTTATATACATCACTATAGTTCAAGAAACCTTTTAAATTATAACCTTAACTTTAAAAAACCGTTTAAATCGATAAGTTTGTTGACCTGCAACCTTTTGTTAACCGCCACGTCATCGGTTTTATAACTACCACCCAAAATGAAATAGCTGTCACAGCAAAACAAGGAAATCGTCGTTTCTTTCTCTCTCATACTCATATCTTCCGATCAAAAAAATTTCTCACAAACCCTAAATCCCTAAATTCACTACTCCAATTTCACTTCATTTTCTTCAATTAAACTATCAATTTCATTAATTCAGATTCCAATTATCAATTTCAATTACTTTTTTACCATCAATTTTGCTCCGATCGAGTTACTGTTAACTTACTGATCACAATTCGATTAATCGGTTACTGTTTTTGATTACAATTTGCATGATAATTTACTGTTTTTGATCACCAGGTGTTGTATTTGACCGTTTTACCCTTGTCTCCGACGAGTTTTCGTTAGAACTGGGGGCGAATCAGTCCCAGGGACGACCGTCTCCCGGTCCTGCTGTTTCCGGTACAGGATTATGGTCATTTCTTAAACCTAATCCTCCTAAACCTTACTCTTTACAATATTTACCGCAAATGGACTTCCTCCTACAAATCCCTGCAAATTCCATCACACATTCATCATCATCATACGCAGACTGAAGGCTGTTTCGAGAAGCATCAATGGGAGCTAACAAATACTTAGCAGCTTTCTTCTTTTGATCTCGTAACCAATCCTTAGGTCCTGCTGATAAAATTCAACATATCAATTAACAATAATAAACACTTTAAATATAAAATTACAGATCACGTACAGATGCCGAGTGAAAACGCGGTGGCGCGTGGAGGTTGATTTAGGAAAGGGATGAATGTGGTAATGGATGTTAGTGGAGGTTAACCGGTTGATCGAGTAAAAATGGTTTAAATAACAGGTTTCTTGAACTATAGTGATGTATATAAACGAAAAATTTGTGCAATGACCTAGACGGAATTTTTTGCATAGTACGATAACCATCCAGTGCATTTTCCCTTCAAAGTAATATGATAGTTATAGCATATATGATAGTTATATCATATATGATATGTATAAAATAATTTAAAAGAAAACAATTATAAAAACAACTACATAGAATAATTACTTTTATTCAACTAGTTATACAAAAAAAATTACTAATCATATGATATACCTATTAAATGTAAAAGGCATATCATATATGATATGTATATCATTTGTAATAGGTATATCACATATGATAGGTATATCATATTTGATAGGCGAATCAAATGTGATAGGTATATCACATATCATATCACATGTGATAGTTATATAAAATATGATAGGTATATACCATGAAATAGGCATATCACATATGATAGACATATCATATGATAGGTACATGTAATAAGTATACCTATCACATATCATAGTCATATCATATATGATATACCTATCTTATCACATATCATAGGCATTATCACATAACATGGGCATATCATATATGATATACATATCATATGTATGCCTATTACATGTAAAAGGCATATCATATATGATACGATATGATATATGATATGTATATCATATGTATTTTACATGTAATAGGCATATCACATCTCATGATTGGTATATCATATATCATAGACATATCATATCATATATGCATATCATATAAGATATGCCTATTACATGTAAAAGGCATATGATATATGATATACATATCACATACATGATAGGTATATCATATATGATATCTTTATTACATGTAACATGTATGCCTATTACATGTAGACATATTATATATGATATACATATCACATATCATAGGCATATCATATATATGATATACCTATCATATTTCATATGATATACATGTTACATGTAATAGTGATATCACCCCAAAAGCGATATCAGACGTAAAGTCCATATGTAATATCTTATAACAAATTACTTGATATATATATATATACTTCACATTGTTATTGTACTTATGTGAACACAATCCAAAGATTCAGTTCGATTCATACATTTAGAAATTGTGTATTCATAAACGAATGATTGAATTGCTCATTTCAGTAGTCTCGAATTTAAATCTCATCCAATGTATTACACATAATATATGCTTTTAGAGTCGAATTAAGTACGCAACTCAAAAGAACGAAGGGATGTTGATGGCACTACATTCTAAAGAAACAAAAAAAGAACAAGATTTGATCGAATAATCCACACTTAAGATTTAAGACCAAATAAAAGATACGAAAGCAACAATTTTTCTCTCATGCGGCCGCACTTGTACAAGTTGTGACTGGAGCAGCATTATTTTGTTTCGCAAAGTTGTATTTCTTGGTGATGAATCTGCATTTTTAAACAAATAAACACAAAAAATACCAAATATTAGATAACTCTCACCATCCGTATACAAAAACCCATTTAGTTAGTATACTTTCCTGAAGAAGTCCCTCCATAGGAGCTCATTCATCAACCATTTCATCGAAGTATCACCACCATCTTTCTTGTTTGTAGAAATCAACCTACATTTCACCATTTAGTTAAACAAAAAACATCACTTTCATCAAATAAACAACAAATAGACCGTTTGGCAAAACATACGATGCGAAACTTCATTCGATAACATAAATGAAAAATGAACACACCGACCCAATTGCAAAACAGATACCCACAATGCAATTACATTTGATAGTCTTGATTCGGTAAAACAAGTAGACATTCACAAAGGCTGCGGTGCAAATGTAAAAAGAAATCAAAACCTTAAAATTGTATTCGTTCAGGTTTCCCTTACCGTCACCCATATCGACATCAGCCATGCATTCTTGTGCAGAAAGGGGAGGCAATTGTCTTGTTTTCCTCTTCAAGTTGTGCTTATGCCAATCACTCTTAAAGTGTTCTCGATATTGTTTAGCATCCCCCACAATCTCGTCACATGTACTACATTTGTTTTGCTTCACCTGACCTTCACTATTGTCGGCAGGTTTCTGAACCAATGTCTGCTTCTGCATTTTCTCACTCAGCTGGACAACAACAGGTGGTTCTTTCAATTCACTTGATGATGATACATCCTCATGACTATCAAAGTGATATTCATGGATATCACCTTCACCGTGGACGGAAATTGCTAAAATTTCAGACCTCCCTTGTAGATTCCTCACTAATGCATCACAATCACGGAATAGTCCTGGATCCATTTCACATACCTGTCCACCAATCATTTAACAATACCAGAGTTTGAAAATAGAAATAAGTAAACGTATAATGTATAATAAACACATCACAAAATCTTGTAAAAAGTGGGACAAACACAAAAGCAGCAGGCCAAGGGTAGAATCAGTGGATGCAATAAAAATCTAAAAACTTTAAAAAGTAATACTAGGTCAAACCAACCCGTTCTGACTCATACTTAAAGGTAAACTGTTTCAGCCCGTTTTCCAACCCGACCATTCACGATACTGCTTCTTTTGTGTAATTATCAACGAATCCGGAACTTTTTTCTACAACATTATTGAACGCATAAAACATATATATTTAGGAACGAGTATTTTGTCTATTACTGAAAAAACCTAATAATATTTGCTAAAGCAGTGGAGTAGATGGAACGTACTATGGTAAAACAACTAGCCTAACGACATGGTGATATTCAAGTCCATACAACTTTCTTAAACTGGGAAAAGGCGTTCATTTTCTTTCCAGGGTGCTGCGAGTTAATACCCTAGTTACAGATAAAAAAATTGCTATGATTAAATGGTACCTAAATTCAAATACACCAATTTGAATGGTCTCAATGAATGAGTGCTTGGTAAAGTTCATGTGAATACAAACAGAAAACTATCAAACATGTCACAATCCGTCAAAAATGCATTTTGACCCAATTGGAGTTCGGGTTATGTTTTATCTCAAATAAGTCAATGCTAAATAAACTTTAATTATTACGAAAACTTATCAAACATGTCACAATCCGTCAAAAATGCATTTTTAGTGCTTACAAACTCATAAATCGTATCATTATAAAACTAAACATAAACGGATAAACAAATAACAAAAATCTTACCGTTACATTGGCTAACCGCTGGAGTTTGAACATTACAAGCACCAGGAAGCGTCAAAGCCAAAGTTCGGTTAATATTTATTCCCAAATTAATACCGTTCCCGCTCAAAACTTGGCAAAGACACTGTGGTTGAGACTGAACCACGCTTCCAAGGCTCGAACAACACGAAGACGAAGGAGTTGATACATTTCCTGTAATAAAGTTAAGACAAGATGACATACCCATGAGTGCATTGGTGCACCCTGATTGAGCCATACCACCATGACATAGTGAAACAATAAGGACCATGGCTAGAACCACATAAAACGAGGTGAAAGACACCCCATTGCAAGCCAAGGTGATATTTTTGCTCGAAAAAAAAAATAATAATTTACATCACAGATAATACTTTAAAGAAAACATAAAGAAAATAAAATTCCCAAACTCTCAAAATTAGGTCAAAATCGAAGGGAAAAGAAAGGTAGAATCAATGATGAAATCAAACAACAAATACAACAATAAGGTGGAAAAAAAAACTTACAACAGGTATGAAATTCATCGACTCTCCTAACGATTTGAAGCTGTTAAGTTGCAATCAAATTTGATTGAGGTAAATTGACGCCAGTTTTATTAACACCGCTTGATTTCTTCATTATTTTAGATCGATTCACGCTTGTAGATGACGATTTGGGCAGTTGACGAGAGAAATGGAGAGATTGGGTAATGGAAAGAGAGAAATGGAGAGAGTAAAGTAGGGCTGAGAAATACCGACCGAAACCGATTGGCCCGACCGATACCGACAATACCGACCGAAACCGAAACCGAAATAGTGCATCCGGGGCGGTAGTCGACGCATATAATCACCGTTTTCGGTATTCGGGCCGGGTCGGTAGAAATACCGAAACAGCCCGATCCAGCCCGAAATATAAATAGGGTTATGTTTTTTTTGTTCTCTGTCTGCTGCTTAGTGCTTACTGCTGCCTCAAGCTACTGGCGAAATAGGAAAAAAATAATCGATACCAAATCCATGGATCAAGAGAATCAAGAACACATATCTTGTGAAGAAATTTGTTGTGCGTCTGTTTCATGTTCATCTGTTTCGGTTTGTTTGTTGGAAGAACTAGTGGCTGGAAAGGGGTTTTGATTGGCTGTGGTAGGGTTCGTGGTATCCACAAAGTTGTTCTGTTCTTTCTCTAAAGATACAAAATTTAGACTAGTTTCAACTTCACGTTCGTGTTCTTCCTCTGTCTCGGTTCTGATTTCATCATCATTTTGTAATACATGTAGCTCGTTTTGCGATACATTTTCAGATTGTCGTTTTGATCCTTCTAATTCTCCAGCTGAATTATCTCCAGACCGCAGAAAATGAGTGTTTTCCTTTGCATAATTGTTATCATCATTTTCTCTGTACTGGTTGGTTTTAGGCTTGTGAGGCTCGATAAGTTGATTTTTGGAAGCCATCAACCTGTGCTTTTCTTTGGCTGGGGAAATATGTTTGAAGCCTTGAACCCTAGATGGCTGCTTGGCAACAAGACGAGGTATCTTTTTTCTTGGTTCTTTAAGCTCATTTGAAATCCGATTAGAAATGGACTTCTGTGAGCAGTTGCTCCTTATCAGGTGTGGAAAATATTTTATGTGACGATTCAACGCCTTTCTTATTTCATACGCTGTTCCACAGTAGTCAACAAACTGCAGTGAAATAAGTTTGACGGTAATTAGCAGACGAATTTGAATTTTATGTGTGTTTTTCGGTATTTCGGTTATTTTCGGTATTTTTACCGAACCGACCGAAGCAAATTCGGTTCGGTTTCGGTTTGATGTTTTGCCTATTTTCGGTTTCGGTATTAATCGGTATCGGTTCGGGTCGGGTCGGTATTGGCCCGATGCTCAGCCCTAGAGTAAAGTGTGTCCATGTGTTTGTAAATGAGACATGGATGTGAGATATTGATATGGTAAAATGACAAAATTACCCCTCCGTGTTTATTTTATTAAATTGTGTTTAATGAATTGTTTTTAAATATTGGTCATTGATCTTGATGATCCAAAGATTGAGATGATGTCTTTTTGTCTCTAAATAATTATGTGTTCATTTCTCTATTTCTCTATTATCTGTTCTTTTATTTTCTTTATTCAAATCTACCAATAAGAAATGATTTTTTTTTTCCACCTACGAGCTCGTAAATCACCCCTGCTCAGTTACATCATCATTCATCAATATGTAAATCACCTCTGTTCTTCGTTAAGCTAACAAGGTATGCCATGATTTTTAGTACTTAACTTTTGAAAATACCTATATTTTTTAGCAAATTTGTTCATTAGCAGGGTGAATTGTTCTTCTTTAAAAGACCCAAATAATGTTTAATTTTAATATGTATTCCACAATTGTTCGTGTTATGTAGTAGTTGCATCTTTATCTGTTATCTAAAAAATGAAAAGAGATTGTGGAGAAGCCAAGGTCAAGTGACTTCAGCCTCATAAGTCAACTCAGGTAAGTACCAAATTATATGCGTAGTTTGATTTTGGATGATTTTTATTTGTTCGTGTTTTATTAAAATGTTTGTTTGTTGTAAGGGAATATTATTGTTTTCAGCTTCAAAGTCTACTATTGAAGAACTCAAACGAATATTTGGAACGGCTCATCTATAAAGACAACTGAAGAATTCAATTTATTAGTTGCAAGCTTTACTTAAGATGATGGAAGGAAATGTAAGTAATGTTACACATAAAAATTTAACAGAATATCGAGGGCGGGTATTGATATACTTGAATTAGTTTGTCCTTATAAATTTTGTGCAGATAGTGAGTGTGCTTGATAGGAGGCAGGAAGGCGAAAAAATCCCGGTTAAAATCTATTATATTAGAATTTGTGCTTTTTGAAATTAAACGAGCAATATATCCAGCAAGTTATGTTCTATAATGCGCTTGCACATTTGCAAAAAAATCATATATGAGAGTTGAATTTATACCATCTGTGTGTGTGTTTATCTGTTTTTGGTAATTAAGTTGTGTCGGAATCTAAATATAAGTCATGTTAACCGAATAAAAGCACAAATTCATGATTTGTTATATTAACCGCTCTAGGCCATCTTTTTATTTTAGGTCGGGATTATTTGCAGAGATTATGGTGTGGTTTGTATTCACGTAGAAGGCCAAGACAATGAAAAATTATCTCTCATGTAGAAATCTTAACAGAGTAAGTCATTAATCTAACTTTTTTAACATGGTAAGCAAATGCTTTTATTGGACATTTATGAACCGTTTCAATTTACCAATTGTTCTTTTGAATTTTTTTTTACTATGTTAGAATCAATGGGATGGTTGAAAGGTTGCAGTTGTCACAACACAAAAGAATGCTCTTAATGTCTTTTGCACAAGATGATATGATTTTTTCATTATAATTAGTTAATAGGATAAATGATGGTAATTCTTTTTAAATGTGTTTAAAGTAGAAGTTTTTATTGCCAATTGTTAAACACCATTTGCTTTGTTTATATATTTGTTTAATTAATGTCGATTTTTTAAGGTAAAGGTGTTTCATACTTTCATAAAAGAGATGCTAAGTCTTTAAGTTTAAATTAAATCACGCTAAACATAACTCTCCTTAATTTTACTACACTTTACCTGATCAAGTCTTTGTCTCTAACTTAGTTGGTTTAGACAAATGTGGTGAATGTATAAGTAGTATGTGTTATTAAAGTTAATCACCGACTGTTACAGTTGATATTTGAATAGAAGTTTGAGATCTATTATTTTATTTTAACTTTTAACAATTACCGTGTATCACACGAAGATAAGCTAGTTAGTAATAATACAAAGCTTATATGGCCAGATGGTAGGGGTTAATCTTGTGGCTATTTTAATGTAGTTTTACTTTGCAAAACAAAGTTTTATTCTAAATACTCATGTAAATAGATATAAGAATACTAAACTGTTATAATCAACATGTCATAATGCCTTGTATTTATCTGTACATTTTTTACACTAAATATATGTATTTTAGAACACCTCGTATCATTTTTTTTTATGGATAATTATATTAAAAAATATTTGGTTTTTCGGTTAACCGTCCGCCATCAAAATCATGAACCGTAATCGATCTGAAAACCGAATTTTGTTTTGGTTCGGTTCGGTTAACCAAACCGAAAATAAGTGAAATGGCGGTTCGGTTAACCTAATTTTCGATAAGGTTTCTCGGTTTTTCGAAACAGTTTTAGGTTTCGGATAATTTTAACGCCTCTACATAATAGGCTATAAGGTTTTCTTTTGATTTTTTTTCTTTTTTATCATCTAGAAAATGACTATTCAAAATTTAAACTTTTCTCCATTATAATATTAAATTATCCTAGTAAACGTCAATTACCAAAATTTATCTAAACTTTACACTATTCGTGATATGGTTTGTGAAGGTGATTAAAGAGAGTGTTGATGGAGCATGGTTTGTGAAGGTGATTAAAGAGAATGTTGATGGAGCGCATCTACTGGGTGCTATCCCTCAACGTAATTAAATAAATTAGGAATGTATGAATTTGCATGCAACATAACTTTAAGGTGTAGAAATTAATAATCGGGTTTTGTGGAAGAAGTTTTATATTTCATCACCTTAGAACGTTTACATAGGAGGCCTATTTATAGGAAAAATAAACCTAACGGGCCCAAGCCCACATACGGGCTTGGGCTTACATTCAATACTAAACGTCTTTTCTAACATTCCCCCTCAAGCTAAGTAGTGGGATTTCCAATACTTAACTTGTCAAGACTGTGAGTGAAGATCTTTCCAGTAACCGCCTTTGTAAGGATATCTGCAAGCTGATCTTTTGATGAAACAAACGGAAGCTCGATAATCTCATCTTCAAGTTTTTCTTTGATGAAGTGCCTATCAACTTCAACGTGTTTTGTGCGATCATGTTGAACTGGATTTCCTGAGATCTGGATAGCAGCTTTGTTGTCACACATAATCTTGCTGGCTTCTTCTGAGGGATACCCAATTTGTGACAATAGTTTACGCAGCCATAGGACTTCAGCTAATCCTCGTGCTATTCCTCGGAATTCAGCTTCAGCACTTGAGAGGGCGACAACTTTTTGCTTTTTACTTCTCCATGTAACAAGATTTCCTCCCACTAGGGTAAAATACCCTGATGTAGACCTCCTATTACCTTTGTCGTCTGCCCAGTCAGCATCGGTATAAGCATCAATCTTCAGGTGCCCATTTGCTCTGAATAGAACACCGTGTCCAGGAGTTCCCTTGAGATACCTGATAATCCGTAAAGCTGCTTCCATATGCTGGACTTGAGGTTGGTGCATGAATTGACTTATAACACCTACCGCGTATGCGATATCTGGCCGAGTATGAGCTAAGTAAATAAGTTTTCCCACCGTTCGTTGATACCTTTCTTTATCTGCCAATTCTGCCTCATCTTCCATGAACAATTTCTGGTTAGCAATCATGGGAGTATCCGCAGGTTTACAATCTAGCATTCCCGTCTCTGCTAGTAAATCAAGGACATACTTCTGTTGACAGATGAAAATCCCTAACTTTGATCTTAGAACTTCGATTCCAAGAAAATACTTTAGTCTTCCCAGATCTTTCATTTCGAATTCTTTGAAGAGATTGGCTTTCAAGTTTGTCATTTCTTCCGAATCATCCCCTGTAATAATCATGTCATCAACATAGATTATTAAACAGGTTATGAGTTTACCTCTTCGTTTCAAGAATAGAGTGTGATCAGAATTGCTTTGATTGTAGCCATATTTCTTCATTACTGTGGTAAACCGACCAAACCAAGCTCGGGGAGATTGCTTTAAACCATACAGAGATTTCTTTAGTCGGCAAACTTTACTGGACTCGGAGCTATCATGAATTCCAGGTGGAGTTTCCATGTAAATTTCTTCCTTTAATTCTCCGTGTAAGAATGCATTCTTGACATCGAACTGGTGTAATGGCCAATCCTTGTTTGCCGCAACTGAGAAGAGAACTCTAATAGTATCAATTTTGGCTACTGGTGAGAATGTCTCACAGTAGTCGATTCCATAAGTCTGAGTATACCCCTTTGCGACTAATCGGGCTTTATACCTTTCGATTGATCCATCGGGTTTATACTTGATAGTAAACACCCACCGACATTTAACGGGTTTTTCCCTGGAGGCAGTTCACATTCTTCCCATGTTTCACTTTTTTTCAGGGCTTCAAGTTCAGTTCCAATTGCTTCCCTCCATTCTTTATACTTGAGTGCTTCTTCAACACTTGTTGGTATTTTTTCAGAACAGATCGCGTTTGCGAAGGACCTGGCTTCCGGAACTAAATTCCTTCTTGTGATATTTGCAACTGGATATCTCGACCCTCTTGAACTTCTTTCAGGTGAGTATCTGTTAGGTGGAATTCCCCTGGTTGATCTAGGTGGAAGATCATACCGAGCTGGTTCAGTCACACTCGGAGTTTCCGTCTCGACCTCGGATATCAGTTGAGGAGGATCATTGTTGGTGGGAGTGGTACTGTCTTCAGGTTCTTCAGGACTATCAGTCTCCGGATTATCAGTTGGAGTAGGAGTATCAGTATCAGAATCTTCAGGATTATCAGTTGAATTAGGAGTATCAGTAGGAGAGTCATGCACAGGTGGTGGTGGTGACCAACTTATCCATCTTAATGCGTCATTGTCATTTTCCCCCTGACCATGAAGATGGGTATGATAAAAGAACTCCGTTTCGATAAAGTCACAGTTCAATGTGGTGAACATGTGACGTCTACTCGGGATGTAACACCGATACCCGTGTTGATTGACACCATACCCCAAAAACACACATTTCTCTGCACATGGATCAAGTTTTGAACGCTCTATTTTTGGTATATGAACAAAAACAGAACATCCAAACACTCGAGGTTCGAGGGTTAGAGTTGATGGCAATTTATGGAAATGTGAAAATGTTTGGAGAGGAGTTTTGAGTGCTAGGGCTCGGGTTGGAAGTCGATTAACAAGATACGTTGCAGTGACAAGGGCTTCTGGCCAAAAAGACTTTGGGACTTGGGATTCAATCATAATAGCCCGTGTGATTTCCAATAAAAAAATGATTTTTTCGTTCTGAAACCCCATTTTGTTCAGGCGTGTGAGCACACGAAGTTTGATGGATAATTCCCCGTGTTTGACAGAAGGTTTTCATGGAGGTGTTACAAAATTCCCCCCCCATTATCCGACCTGAGAATTTGGATTTCACTTTTGAATTGGGTTTTGACCATGTTACAAAAGGATGTGAACTTCGTAAAAACTTCAGACTTATTTTTTAAAAGGTAAGTCCAAGTCATTCGAGTACAGTCATCTATAAATGTCAGAAAATATCGGAAATTTTGTCCTCCTTCAGTTTTAGCGGGACCCCAAACATCAGAATGAATTAACAAAAAAGGTGAATCAACTCTAGTATCATTTGGTTTAAACGTATGTCTATGACTTTTTGCCAAAATACAAGTGTCACAATGAAATTCTTTATTTTTTGGAAATAAATGCGGAAATAACTTACGTAAATAACCAATGGACGGATGTCCCAATCGTCGGTGCCATAACCATTCTTTCCTATCGTTTGAACCATGAGTCAGCATAACTGAGCCTTGTTGAGTGACTTCATCTACGTAGTATAATCCTTGTCTCTCAGTACCACGCCCAATGATCCTTCCCGTCCTGATATCCTGCAAAATGCAAAAAGTGGTTTGCATTAATACCACACAGTTTAATTCTTTCGTAACATGACTAACGGATAATAGCTTGTGTGATAATGATGGCACATAAAGGCATCTCGAGAGTCGTAATTCTTTCGATATTTCAATGGTTCCCCCTCCTTTAACTGGGAGAGTTTCCCCATTAGCTGTGTGAATTCGTGTTTTGTCAACTTTCGAGTTTGACGTTAGATCGGTTATATCAAACGTCATTGTATCAGTGGCACCACAATCAAAAATCCATGAATTACACTTGGCGTTTTTGGTGGCAACATTAACTTCTCCAGATCGGGAAGAAACATTCTCCTCTTCGAAATCATGCACGTTTAACATTAACTTCTTTCCTCCGCCGTTAATCTCTCTGCTGCGTATGATGGCGGCAGCTTTTCCAGTCTTGGAGGTTTTGTGGTTATCACTCCACCATTCTGGATATCCAACGATCCTAAAGCATTGTTCTTTGGTGTGTTTCGACATACCACACTCTTCACACTTGAGCTTCCTCTTATCCACCTTTGATTGAGTTCGAAAAAAACGGCTTGTCTGACCGATGATTCTTGAAAGGAGGTTTTGGGTTTTGAAATTGGTTCTGAGCTCCGTTACGAAGCAAATTTATTTGTTGTACGGCGAAGTTATTGTTTTCGTTGTCAGCCATAGTGGTTTGTTGTTAAAATTGTTTAAATGGTTTTGGGCCTGTTTTTTTTTTTTTTTTTTAATGAATGATTTGGGCCCTTTGTTTATCTGGCTTTAAAGTTGCCAAACGAATAGACTCCCTTAATTCGATCAGTGCCAAACGAATAGCTTTGATGGAACCCCTTAATTCGATCAGTAATGCGAAGAACCCCTTAATTCGAATAGCAACCAATTCGATCAGTAATTCGATTAGCCGAATCCCCTCAATTCGAACAGCAATCAATTCGATCAAGTTAGAGTTTGTGTGCTTTGTTTTCTTATTCGAATGAGCTGGAATTCGGGTACCCTGTTTTCGTAGTCGAACAGGATGGTTCGTGGGCTCTGATTTTGTAGTCGAACAAGACGCTTCGTGGGGCTGAATTCGAAAGCTTTGAAACTCCAGTCGATCAAGGTGAATTCCCAGTCGCGTGCTCCTGGTTGAATAGTTCTGATCGAGGAGCCTGGTTGAATGACCAATTCGAATGAGTTAAAAAGTTGGTCGAATGACCAATTCGAACAAGTTAAAAAAACCAGTCGAATGGTTTGGTTGAATGATTTATTCGAACGAACAGGTACGTATCGTAACCTGCTCTGATACCATGTAGAAATTAATAATCGGGTTTTGTGGAAGAAGTTTTATATTTCATCACCTTAGAACGTTTACATAGGAGGCCTATTTATAGGAAAAATAAACCTAACGGGCCCAAGCCCACATACGGGCTTGGGCTTACATTCAATACTAAACGTCTTTTCTAACATAAGGGACCGCACCTAGTACGTGCTTTCCCTCAATTAAAGTTACTTTTTTTTAGATGGTTCGCATCTTGTAGGTGCGTTCCATCAATGCAAAAGTTTGCTTTCTATGGATACGCACTTACTATGTGCGTTTGAGTAGTTTTGGAGTTGGTTCAAAAAACCGGATAGAGTTAATAATCTTTTCAAAAAACCATGTAGTTTTATAATATTTTCGACCTTAAATATGTTAAAATGAATAAAGATAATAAGATGAAGTAACGTAGTATGTCTTGCGGATCAAATGCATGATCGTGCTCGACTAATCGATAAAATACATTAAGTTGTGACAGGTGTGTGCATGGGTCGAGTTAGGTCGGTTTTAGCATAAATCCAAATCCAAACCAAAACTTCGTTTTTGAAAAAAGAGAACCCGTTAAGTTCAGTTTTTATATGGGTTCGGTTTTTTCGGGTTTAGTTTGGGTTTTTTCCGATTCTTTAGACACTAAATTTTGAGGGGGAAAAAAGTTGGTCAGGTTATGTTGCGGAAAAGGTTTATCCAATGTCTAAAAGAAGATACATATTGATAAATTAAAACGTAAAATGTTGTAGAAATACAACTTAATTGAAATTTAAAATAAATAACTATAAGTATATTTACTTTACTAATAATATATATAAAAAATAATATGAATTCTAATAAGGTAAAACGGTTTGGGTCGGTGTCAAACGGTCCGGTTTCTAAATAAAACCTGAATCGAACCAAAATTCCGGTTTTTCGAAAATCGAAACCCAAATCGTCGGTTTTCAGAATTGGTTCGGTTTTTCGGTTTGGTTTTTTTTGGGTTTTTTAATTTTTGTATCGGTTTTTGCTCACCCCTAAGTTATATCTTACTCGTAAACTAAACTCGGGAAGCTCTTCATACATCGATGTGTTTGACCTCGAGTTCTTGCACCAGTCATAATATATAATGTAGATTTTTCAGCGACGGAGCAAAGGATTAAAAGGGATCGGTATCCCATATGAAATAAAAAATAAAATAAAATAATAATACTAATAAATGTAGTTTTTAAAGTTTGAACTTGGTTCTATACTATAAGACCATTCCCAGCCGAGCGTGGAGACGCCGTTTCCCCCCCCCCCCCCCCCCCCCCCCCCCCCCCCCCCCCCAACAACGCCGTTTCCGGCTGGGGGGACGGCGTTCTCGAGGCGTTTCTCCGGTGGCGTTAGGCTACCAACGCGACGTTTCCCCTTTTTTTTTTTTTTTTTTTTGTTTAATCCTTATACCTATATATATATATATAAAAAGATAGTAATTTTACAATAAATAGAGAAAGAGATCGAACCAGGTTTGTGTTTCTGTTTCTGTTTGTGAAAGAAACCAAGAAAAAAGGGGGAGAGAGACACAGGTTTGTGTTTCTGTTTGTGTTTGGGAAAGAAACCAAGAAAAAAGGACTTTATATATTGATACTAATATAAAATATAATAGGACTTAATTACATAAATCGGGTTTTATTTATTTTTATGTTTTTTTTTTGTTTTTTTTTTATGTAATGGTTTTTTTTTATTTATTTTTATGTATTGTTGTTTTTTTAATATTAATCTAAATTTATTTTTATTAATAATGTTTTAAAAATAATATGAGAAAAAGAAAGAAAATGAAAAATAAAAAAGGTGGTGGGTCCCAGTTTTTGGTGTTATGGATGGGGGTGTTTAGTGGTGTTATGTTAAGTTGGTGTTATGGTGACGTGGCAGCGAAAAATGGTGTTATTGGTGTTACGGATGGGAGTGGTCTAAAAGCGTGTCCTCTTTATAATAATATGGATTTTGCATTTTGAAATATTTATCATTATCCACTATTTCAAAGTTTTAATACTTTCGACATTTTTACAGAAAAAAATTCATCCCAAAAATACCTTGAATACCCTCCGAATCCGTCCTTAAGATCTTTGGTATTTGTGTTGAGGCAATAGCTCTATTGGAACCTCTAAGAGTAGGCGGTTAGTCGGACCACCACAAGATTGTATTACTATTAGAACATTTGGTCTTGAATCCGATATTGTATAAGTGTAATTAAATGACTTAATGCTCTAAACAAGTCACAAAGACACAAACATTTGTATCCCATTGGCTATTCACGATTTTATGACGAGCCAAAACAAAAATCTGCCCCTAACGAACTTAACCAAACAAATTATATTTAATGTAAGAAAGAGCTTCGGAAAGAAAGTCAAATATTATATGTAAAATGAAGAAGAAAGAAAATAAGGAATAAATATTGTAAGTTTCATAATATACTCGAATATTAGAAAAACGACATATTCGGCCTCTAAAGTATCACGAATAGACGAAAAACATCTTGGGTCATCGTGAAGCAACGAGTCTTGCTAGTTTGCTCCCATTTATGATAAACCGTATGAATTTTGTGGAATTCCTTCGCAAATATCATCACTGGAATCGTTATTTGGAGACAATAATAGAAAATTCGGCATCATTAACTATAAAATCTTAAGTTAGTCTCGATCATTATATATTCCTTTTTAAAAGAATATAAAGATTGATATCAAGATTCTTAGATACTAAGCAATATATGAAGAGATTAAAAATCAGCAAATTGGTTGCTTAGAAATGCAACAACCATTTCAAGTAATAATAAAAAAAATCCTTTTATATATTCTCTCTTATTATTATATGTATCTAGACGTTATGTGCTTCCACGATGTTAAGTTTTTAATAACAATAACTAAATAAAATTTGGTAAAGGAAAATTCTCAATAAATTTCACAAAAAAACAAAAAAAAGAGTACAGTAATTGTTTAATCCTAGGGGTGTTCAATATTCGAGTGGAACGCGAAAAAATAGAAATTCGATTCGAATCAAATTTGAATTTTTAAAAACGAATCGGTTTTTTTATTTTCGAATTGGTTTTGAACCCGAACCGATTTCGAATTCGAATTTTGAGTGGGTTTTCGAATTCATGAATTTTTTTGGTACTCGACCTGAAACCCGAATTTACATCATTAATTATATATAATTTTTATAAATATGTCAAAATATATGTTGAAATTCGTTTTTTTTTTTTTTCCGAATTCGAGTCTATTTTCGAATTCGAACCGCTTTTTCGAATTGGGCTTTAAATTCTAATTCGATTTTGCTTATTGGTTTTAGTAAATTATAACTATATATTGTAATTCGGTTGATTCGAATGCTAGTCGATTTTATTCATTGAATTCGAATTCGAGTCGGTTTTCGAATTTGTCAAAAAAAAAGTCAAATTCGAAAAACCCGATTCAAATAACTCGAAAAACCCAAAAACCGATCCAATAAACACCCCTAGTTTAATCCATTGGCCCTTTTGATTATATTTGAATTAAGATGGAGCAATGAGGATTAAATGGGGTTAGTGGGTTTTATCTTTTTTATCTACTCCAATTACTTACATACATTATTTTAATTGTTTGTTGAGTGATTATGACACTTTCCTTTTCATATCAAGTATGGTCAACTCGTTGATGCTCCATAAACAAGATACAGCCTGCCATCTACAACTCGACGTCACATAACAAAAATTTACTTAATACATCATAAATAGGTAACGATTACTTCAACTACAATATGTGCCCGTATAGCTTAAGTGCTCCAGCAAACTAAAAAAATATAATATACAAGAGCTCAAAAGCAAAACATGATGTTTAGGCAATTATAGGGCAAACGAATTGCCAATAACATTGATCTGGAACAAAGCAAAAGACACAACACAGTATAAAATCTGGTTCTTCGTTTTTTATGACACCGAAAATAAATGTTTAGGCATAAAAAGAAAACCAAATCTAAGTTCGAAGAAAGTAGGAGAAAATAACATGATGTATTTGTAACGTGTAGCTTGATGAGCATCCCCTCTTCTTGGTATAACTGCTCGTCTCTAAACCTTTTATTACTTTACGGGATAGCTTGGTGAAAATACCCTCTTTTTGGTATATAAAAAAAAATGTAGTAGCTATGATGATGCATACTTGCAGGTTGCAGCAAGGTAAAGACTTGAGAAAGCACATCATGGGAACTCGTTTCTGAAACTCTTGAATACTTTCCAGCAATCACGAGGTATATAATGGCTTGTGCTTGATGAGCATCTCCTCTCCTAGATATCTTGAATACGGTATGACGCACACTTGCAGGTAATAGCAACGCAAAAGGCTTCTTACTTTCTTAGAGTACATTGTAGCAGCTCGTTTGTTTATGAAACTCTTCAATAATTTCAGCATCCATAAGGTGTATGACGCCTTCTTCCTAAGCTGCTTATCGAGTAATTAGTAGCAAAATCCAACTCTTGCAACAAGTAACTGGGCCCATAGAGAATATCTTGTGCATGTTTCAGGTCAAAATTGGCCCCAACTACTTACTAAATAATCTCTGAAAGAGGAATAATCGAGATCTTCGGAGCAGATGAAAGATCATGTAGCAGCTCCTTTAAGTTCCGCTTCATTTCCCGGAAGAGCATTAAAGAATAAAACTTCTGCAATGGACAAAAAACAGACTATCAGTGAACCATAAGACACCCATCTCATAAACATAAAAAACAATGAACAAATTATTTACAACTTTTCAGAACGAAAAAACCTTCAGATCCTGCAAAATAACATCTAAAGACACCAAAAAATTAGACAAGATACTTAATATTAGTACAATAGTACTTTGAGTATAACAAAAAAACATCGTCAAAAAAATAGTTTCCTGCAAAAAAAAGAAAAGAAAAGGAAACAAAGTTTCTCCTGGCTGAAGTGTCTATTCCTGAAACTTTAAACTACCAAAACGAAGAGAAAGATGTAGTTAGCATGAAATCAACAAGTGAAGATACAAAATGAGGCCAGACTTGTACTAAATGTTAGCAAGCGATCCCAACAGGGTAACTTCAAATAAAACATACAAGCAAATATAAGCAGCCTACTAAAAGTCGGAGGAGTATGTAATGCTCACTAAAGACTACATAATAATGTCAAACTCCTTGCTTAAAGCCGAGTTACATTAGATCCGAATATAAGTTGTTCCTACAAATAGGCACGACATAAAGTCGGCCATTTAGGTACTTGCATAAAGTTTGCGAATTAAGAGTTCTCTGACTAAGAAAGGGAAAAAAGTGGAAAGACAACAGCAAAGACTTGAAGTTAGTTAATATCCATGCCATCTCCAACTTGACTGCAAATGGGAGAAACAGCGGAAAAAGACCTCTCGAAAGGAGAAGGGTGGAATTGACCACTCCTTCTACGCTTAAAAGAACAGCTCTCAGAACTCTCCTCTTCAAGCTTCCTTCGAACGCCTATCACAGCCTGTACCTCGACCACTGTTAGAGGAAAAAGTTGACGGCTCACTCTGCAAAGGGAGTTATGATTATCATAAAGAATTCTCTGGTTACAGTTTTTGTCACAGATGTGAGTAAGCCCTGTTAGTTTGCAGCGAAACATGTTACCAAACACATTCTCATTTTCACATTTCCAATCACACTTGTGAAGGTTTGGGTTTGGGTTTGGGTTTTGGCAATCTTGACCTAGTATAGTTGACAGGTAAATAACATTTGTAGGGACAGCAACCACAGAGTTACCAAATACCTCCATTGGGTCCATGTTTTCGGGATTGTTATGGATTCCTAATTGCTTTGCTCCCTCGGTTTCTGCAAAAAGCCGAAACAAGAGGAGGTCAACTTCAACCTTCTGCATCTAATTCTAAGTAAATTTTGGTTCCATTGACAAATAATATATTATTGAGTTTTGTTAAACATAGGCACTCAGCTATATTTAATAAATTCAGAAATGTATTATCTCGGAAATACACGAGCACTCAGTTATGAATGTGTAAACATAGGCCCGGGAGTATGATCTAGATTTGGCTATATCCATAACACACATGGATCTGGATTTTGGATATAAATTCAGATAAGACAAAACAATGAATAATAGGAAAAACAATAAATCAAACTCGTAAAATCAATGATCTAAGAAGAAATGGAAAAAAGGAAAACCTAGAAAAGTGGGGCCCATGGAAAACTGAAAATCATCCAGGAATCGCATGTTGAAATCAGAAATAAGAAAAAAGGATAATAAGAAATGGGGAAAAAACTGACCGTGATTATTTTGACCTAATTTGAAGGGAAGGAGGAAAAATGGGCAAGAAGAGTGGAGAGAGGGAGTATGGTATATATAGACACAATCATGTAGGTGGACTTAGAGATGCTAAATTCACATCAAATCACATTCAAATTCAAATTAATTTTCTTTTCAATTCATACTTCACCTTCTTCACCTCTCTTAAATAAATACTCTTAACTTTATTTTCAATACAAACTAATACTATAGGGTGTTTGTTTGCAATTATATAAGCGGTTTATAGTTTATTGGTATTTTGGTTTTTGTTTTATAAGTCTAGATTTTTCGACTTATATAACCGTTTATGGGCTTATTACTGTGTATTATCACATAATAAACAGTAATAAGTTCATAAATGGTTACATAAGCCGGAAAATCCGGAATTATAAAACATAAGCCGAAATGTCAATAATTCATAAACTTCTTATATAACCCCAAACAAACACCCCCTAATATATTTCCGAGCTTTTTAAGTGAAAATGATGCACGGAGTAATTTTTTAAAATTGTTTACTACTTTTCATATAATCACAAGTCCCGATTATAACCTTAAGTTTAAGCCTGTATCCAAATTTCATATCGAACTATTAATGATAAACATACTATATGATAAGTACAATCATAATCTAAAGGGTTATGACTAATGTAACTTAAAATGCGGTAGTAACGAGTGACGGTAACCTATCATTACCTAAATTTAACTCCTTTTGTTGTTTGCTAGGATGTTTTATTATGTTAGATTCTAAAATATGTTCTTTTTGTTTTTTTAGTTAAAGAAGAAAAGAAAAACGTTTGATTCTTCATTTTAAAATTGTACTAGTGATACATATTCTAACAAAAGCTTTTTATAATTTGATAAGTATTTAAATCGAATGAACACATCTAATATCACACGATATTACCATTTATAAATATGAATATATGTTTTTCCTAATTATATAAATATTTAAAATTGACTAAGGTCTCATTTGTTTTTTTCAAATAAGTTTTTAATAAAAGTAATATCTCTTATTCAATCAGATATAAGGACATTAATACTGTTTGAATTTATTTTTTCTTAAGCTCTTATAATATCTTAATTTCCTCTTATTCGATGAATGAAAATAAATGTCTGAACATCCTCTTATTAAATAACTCATACCAATATCATGTACTCAAACTCAACACACAAGTCTTTACATATTTTAAAATTTATTTGTCATAATTTACTTCTTGCAAATGAATAAAACAAAAGACGAAAATAATACTTTTTGAAAAAAATGAAATCTCCTTGTTATTTAGATCGTTTAAAAAAATTTGAGTCCGTTAATATTACATATAAATTTTAATTTAAAATCTCGTTATTTTAAGTTTAAACTAACTTATGATTTTTTTTAATAAGTGTTACATACGTTATATATATATAATTATTTACATTTATTTAAAAGGGTAAAAATAAGTCAATGGTTTGAATAGTTATGATTAATTTACGTGATAATATAACTGGGTAAATTATGAAAATGAAAAATAATTGATAGAAAAGTTTTTATCATGTTAGTTTACGAAGAAAAAAGTACTACATTTTCCCCTTTTATCGTACTTTGTTTGTTATAATATTTTCACTAATATTTTATTAATATTCGATATTATTGTTGAAAGCACTTGTTTTCTAATATATAAATATTTTTTTTGTTAAATTTTACATTCAATTATTTGTTATTGTTTTTATGCAATTCAGCTAGTTTAATATCATTAAAAATGATAAGAGGAATCAAAAGAGAAAAGAAAAAAAAATAAAAAAATAAAAATGTTCAGGCTATTTTTCAAACAGTCTTACTGATTATGCTTTCACGTTTCAGACACTGTCTCTTATCATTTAGAACTGGTTTTCAGATTTCAGACTTAAGTATTTAGAAAAAACAAAAGACCCCTAAGTGTAATCTGATAATACTATGACCATAATTTTTCACAACTTTATATTTCTAAGAAAGTGTAATAAACTTTATTTATTTTTGCTATTATGTGTATATATCTCTTTTTTTTCCACAACTTTATATTTCTAAGAAAGTATAATAAACTTTATTTATTTTTGCTATTATTAGTATATATCTCTTTTTTTTCCACAAATAATATGACAGATCAAATTTTTCGTTAGCTAATTATATCAAATCAAAATTTATTTTAAATTAATTATAAATATTTCGGTGAGTAACTAACTTAAAATAAAACATGAATTTTTTTGTCAAAATAAAATTAAAATGTCTTTTTTAAGATGATGGAGGCAAGAATAACGAAATAACGTGGATCTGAAAATTATGAAAACAAATCAATTGTTTTATCAAAATATTAGGTGAGCAACAATAATATTAATAAACTTTAAATTAAAATAAATAAAGTAATACGAAATTGGCGAGAGATATTTTGAAATGGATAAGACGGCTCACGTTACCTTTTAACGTTCAATTATCTTAACCGATAAATATGTAACACGTGTACTGATCGACACCCTTGGTTGCGCACGTGAGAATACAAGAATCTTTATGTGAGATATGCCTCTTCCACACTTTATTTCCACACTTTACCAACCAATACTACCTACTAATATGTCCTTACATGGAACCTTAAATAGTTAAATATAGTTGTTACAAAATTGTTTAAACTATTTAGTGACAACTTTTCAAACTGATTATATTTAGACTAGTATCAATATTAATTTATATTCTAGGGTTGTCGATCACACTCACTTGCATAGTATGACCTTCAAAAATTTCACATACGTTTTTTACCTGGGTTAATGCACTCTAGGGTCACTGTACTCTTCCAAATAATCCGATTGGATCATTGAACTAAAAAAAATATATCCTTATCACTATACTTTCAAAAAATGTTTAAAATGATCACTCATGTTTTAGAAAAAAGTTTAAATTCGTCACTTGGATGACCGGTAACCTGCTAAACCGGATGACTTATTGACTTGTTGACTAATTATCACCACTATTACCCAATTTTCACTCATTCACTATTACCCAATTTTCACCCATGAACGGAGGAGTTGATGTTATTTCTACAGACGCGAAGAGACTTGTTACTACTCTTAAGAGCCCTAAGATTCCATGTCGTTTCGATACTCATCCTTTGAAGCCTGAAATGCTTGCAGGGGCGACAAGTAAAGGTCAGGTCTATATCTGGACCTCATAGATAGATAGCAGGGAATTTATGTGAAGACTTAAGCAATGTCTGGCTTTTTTGTACCAACATCTTTCTTGAATTACTCAAAAATGATTTGGTTTTTGATGTTTGTATTATGGCTTACTCGCCAAATTTTCCAAGTCATGATATGTTGGTATTAGTTTTAATGCTTCCATTGCCAATTAAGACGGTTGATTCTTTTCCTTATACAACAACCGTGTCGCCGACGACGGTCGTCCCCCACGCCGCTCCGGCGAAGGCGTCGCTTAAAAATTGCCCACCTTCTTCTTCACGCCTTTCTGGGTTCATAGACGAGAATCATATCCTCAGAACCAAAAAGCAGTAATAAGTTATGTTTTGTCACTATGAGCATTCAAAATCAAAAAGCAGTAATAGTGGAAATTATTAAGGATGGAAATGAGAGAGAGTGATTAATTACCATCATAGATGCCATTGTTGGAGGATTTGCAGGTTACCATCACAGAAAAGGCGATTTGAAGGAGACGAAGTGGGGGTTGATCCCATCGTTTATCTCTTTTGATCTCTTTTGTTAATAGCGATCAGAAAGGCGATTTCCACCAAGTGGGGGTTAATAGCGATCAGAAATGGCTAACCTTTTTTTTTATTTATCTCTTTTGATTAGTGTTTTATTATGTTTTCGAAATTTGAAATAAATAAGCTACAAGACATTTTTACTTGAATTAACAGGTTAATGTGGGGCCCAATGATTTAATTAGACGGTTTTTAAAAATATAGCGAATGTATTATATATTTTTTAGTTCAATGATCCAATCGGATTATTTGGAAGAGTACAGTGACCCTGGAGTGCATTAACCCTTCTTTATCATATGTACATCCTTCTCCAACCGATCCAACTGTATAAAAAGATTTCTACTATCGTATCATTGCCCAATCCGTGTCCATGACAATTCCGCAACATATCTTTCAACCTACTCCATGCTTCGCTTGTTGTTTCTCCATCGTCTTGTCGAAATCCTCAAATTTCTCTCAACAATTTCCTACCTAAAGCTGGTGGGAAAAACCTCTTGATAAATTCCTCTCTCATTTGTGCCCAAGTAGTGATGGTATTCTCCTCAAGTTCTTCAAACCATGTCTTCGCTTCTCCGGTGAGAGACGAAGGGAATAAACTCAATTTCACGTTGTCACTCTTTCCTTCCCCATATTTGAACATCTCACATAGCTCGATAAATTAGCTATGTGCTTATGCGGATCTGCCTTGAGTCTTCCATCAAATGGGCTATCTTGGATCATCTTCATATGATGACCCTTCACAACGAAATCATCCCCTAAGTTCGAGGTTCTAATGGCCGAACCTCGGGTAGGTGCGCAACTGTAGCTCTTTGGTGCATGAGAATATCCAATGGATCTTGGTCTCCCATCGCTTGCAATTCCGGTTTATCCTCTAAGCTCACTTATTCAATCTCTGTGTCTGAACTACTATCACCTCCTAAAGAAGACTCGGTGTCCTCTTTTTCGAATTTAATTGGTGAAAACGGTCCAAATGTTGGTGAAATACTATTTGTTGACTTGTCCTTCGGTTGCTTGTTACGCCTTTTCGATACTCCTGGATTTGACAAAGGAATCTTGAGTGGTAACCTAGAAGACCTTGTGTTCATCAACTACCTGAATACCTACAAAAATACAACTAACAAACCCTTCAAACGCACCAGTGTAATAGAAAAAATAAAGTTACTTTCAAGTACGTAAATACTCAAAAGGATCGAATCACAAATTCAAAACAAAAACTAAAACTTAGTCCCCGGTAGCGGCGCCAAAAACTTGATGTGTAAAATCTAGTTTAATTTTAAAAACTCGAAATACTCTTTAATCGACTACACACTTTTAGGGAGTGGACCTAATCGCGTATAATATAGTTCAGGTAAATCGGATTCGCTCGTAGGGACTGAGTTTAGTTTAAAATAAAGAATAAATAAAACTAATGATTTGGGTGTTTGTGACCGAGTTGTCACACTGCTTAACTAATTTGAAAGTAATTAACACGTGTAAACGTTGCTTAAAAGTTTGTTTGTTTTTGAATATCAATTAAGGAAAAGACACTTGTTCGGATAATTCACTAATGATCTGATTTAACTTAATCAATTGAATGTTAACTTAACTTGTAGTGTATAACTAAATTTCTCTCGAATACCTAATTAACTTTAATTATCTTTAAACTTTACCGTTCCTCTCGAATACAGTAAAAGTCCTAAATAACTAAGCTTTAAGAATCAAGTCGATGTTTTTGATTTAATCTTATAAAGCTTCCTCTCGAATAACTTAACTAGTTTTCTAATCCAGTCTCTTGTAATTATTAACGATCTTGTTTTAATCTAATTAATCAAGTTCTAATCAATTATAGACCGATTGATTATTTCATTCAATTATTTGACCTAACTCTAGATTCTCTCAAATACCTAGTGTTATGGGTATAATCTCGAGCTAAGGATCTCGGGATCAGGATATCATGTTAAGGATCTCGGGGTTAGGATATCATGTTAAGGATCTCGGGGTCAGGATATCAGGTTCAGTATCTCAGGCTTTAGGAACAAGGTTTGACTAAGTATACCATGAAAACCGAGATAAAAGGGTCATAGAACGTGTTCACCAAGGGACAAGTCAATTAACACGTTTTTAGTCATCCGCAGATCTCATAGGTGATACCGAATTATAGGAAAGTTTGTTATTTCTATTTTTCTTTATAAATAGAGGCAAATGGTCGAAAATAGGGACAACCAACACACAATACACTCAACCTATACACGTTTTACTGTTGTTCATCACCAACACTTTACATTTTCACCACGATTAGCACGTTAGATCGACCATTTGAGCTTTTGTATTGCATTATTATCCTACTTTCTTAATAAAATCAACAAGGCAAGGGATTATTATCCCTTCCCGAGACTAGTCATGATCTTGTTTACGTTGAAGACGAGGTTAGTATGAAGTCTAAAGCACGTGGAAAATACTAAAAGAAACGTTGGAAAAAAAACTAGTCGATGGATTATCACGGGAACATGAAGATCCCACGGTCCTGGATCTTGCCCATGCGACCGGGATCTTCACAACTCAAGATCCTGCTCATATTACGGGATCCTCATTTCCAACTCCTTGTGTAGGAAACATGTCAAATACTTGTGCTTTTGGAACTAATGTTATGGTGGATCTAGGGTTAGTCTAGTCATGACTAAGGAGTTACAGAAGTTGAAGGAAATGTTATCCAACGTACATGGTGTTGTACAACCCATTCTTGAAGCTGCTCCAGCAACTCGTAGGATCTCCGGATTTTCTCCTCCAATATGTGATGTCGAGATCACAAATGCTTCAAATTCGTAGCATGAAGTTGCACGACTGAACCACGGATCCCGAAAAACACGTAGCTGAGTGCAGGGAAATGAAGGATATCTTCCCAATTCCCAGCTGATCTCAAAGAAGCTTGTCTCTTCAAAAGCATTTGATCTACACTAGCAGGATCAAAGTTGAAATGGTTTCTCAATGTTTCTTCTTACTTTATTATTTCTTTTGCTTATATGATTAACTTGTTTAATAACCAGTTTGGTTGTACCTTGTCTTTCGAAGAGTTAACTAACGATTTATACAAGGTTACATCGAGTCACTTAGGGATTTTATAGGAAGATTTGGACGTGAATCCTTAGATATCCCAAATTTGACACGTCAACTGCAGTTCATGCATTGATAATAGGATTGAAGAGGGATACCAAATTCTACCAAGATCTTGTAATGAATTCTTGCGGGAACTTGGACGAGGTCAGGACCAGAGCATTGAGGTTTATCAGGTTGAAGGAAGATATGATCATCCAAACCGAAAGACGGAATCATCGTCTTACAGATCCAACAAAAGAAAGCCTTACTCAAGATCAGATAGCCACAACATCAACATTGTGGAGGATGAAGATAAGGATGATTATCCTAAGATACCCGATTACTGTTTTTCCGTTGCTATTACAGGTTTAATGTATCCAATGGAGAATCGTGGATACAAAGCATGATGGCCAATAACGAAAGGAGCAGGAACCGGACGGAAAGACAAATCCAAGTGGTGTGAGTTTCAGGAGTATTTCGATTACATCACAGAGAACTGTATAGCATTAAGGGAAGAGTTCAACCTCTTAGTAAGAAAATGATACTTGAAGGAGCTCTTGGAAAAAAAGAGCATTAGGATCATTCCAAGATCCCACAAAGAGCATGATCACCACCTCTGGATACTAAGAATGTAGGTGTAACAGATCAAAGACTAGTCAATATGATGTTTAAAGACCATCTGGGGGACATCATGGAGGTACATGATGATGATATGGTGGTCAAATCAAAGAAGTCTAAGGATCATTTTCAAGATCCAAAATTAGCTTTCAAAATCCTGGACCAGTATAATATGAAGCAGAATACTGCAAAATGTCACTTCTGTGTGGGGACAGGAAGGTTCTTAGTTTTCAAGTCCTGGACCAGTATCCCAAAATTATGTAAGGGATATGCTTGTCAAGGATCATGAAGGACAGCAACATGCCATCTACCATGTAAATAAAAATCTACTTGATGCCGAAACCAAGTATTCTCATATCGAAAAACTCATTTTAGCATTAGTTATGGCCTTTACCAAACGTATACGTTATTTTGAAATATACCCTATACACATTGAGAGCGATTATCCTATAAAAATATATACCTGGAAATGTCGGGTAAAATGGCCCAATGGTTCGTAAAATTAAATTTTTTACTTATTATCTGAACCTAGAAATAAAATTTAAGCTTTAGTAAACTTTGTGGTTGATTTCATGTGACAACCGTCAAAATATCAGGTGCATTTTACATTCTATGTCTCTTTAAAAGTCTGTCATTGTCCTTAACCGTACGTTAACCGGAAACGCGTCAGTGTCGGAATCACTTTCGGAATCAATTTATATAAGTCATAATACCAAGAAAACACCTAAGGAACTTTCCTAAGTTCATAACGAATCATAATTAAGAACTTTTAGTTAACGTAAAAGTCCAACGAAACAAAACGCAAAAACGAAAAATCAGAAAATTATTACAAAAATGGTCCAGGACGCCGCACACCCCCCTTGTGCGACGTCCTGGAGGTGCCAGTCCGAAAAATTTTGAATTTTTGAGACTTGTCTCGTTTTACACAAATTTAATACCAATCACAAACGACTTAGACTACTCATTACTGCCATTGCCAGTCCCCAAAGCACCCCATTATTACTTTTCTTTAATTTCCATTTCATTTTTCATTTACATTAAACAAAAACACACACACACACAATTTTTCCCTCAAAACCTCTCAAGAACATCACCATTTCCAGTGATTTCCAGCCACATAAATCCACTTTTCAACCATCTAAAAACGTTCTAACATCAAGAGGAAGCAAGGAAGTCAAAGACATTTCGGTTTCAAAGCTTTTCTACCGATTTTTGGAGCTCAAATCCGTCTAAAACATCATCCATCCATTTTCATCCAGTAGAAATCATTTTCCTACCTTTATTTACTGTTTTTACATCTTGCATGTAAGATCTAAACTATAAAAAACAAGTCTTTATAAAGATTTATAACATTTTATGGACAAAAACGATTTCTAACCGAAATAACATTTAGATCTATAGATTTATGGTTAAAAATGGTTTAGAAACTATAAATATACTATTTTATGAAGTATCTACTAAATGCATGTCGAAATCTATGGTTGGAATAAACGTTTTTGCAAGAAAAATACGAAATGATAAGCTGACCACAACCTGTGCGCCGTTCCTAAGAGCCAGGACGACGCAGCGGGACATTTTGTATTCTGTGCGTCGTTCCTAAGGTCCAGGACGACGCACAGGACTGTTTTCTTTCCAAAAATTTGTCGTTTGGTCGTTTTAAACTATTGTACGCTCGCTGATTTATCGTGACTAGTTTTTTGGAACTGAGAACAATAAAATATACATATTCATGACCTTTTGTTGGACTATTTAGACTAAAATGAACTTGTTTAATTAGATTATGTTATATATGTTTTTTGTGAGCGGAAGTGACTTTGGATTTTTGGATATGAAATTTGGGCGCGGAAGCGCTGCCCAAATTTCGTTAGAAAATCCAAACCACTTCAGCGACCAAAATTACTTGTAACATGACGATAATAAACGTTAACTTTGGACTTTCGGACTAAAACATAACGTTAACCGTTTCGGACTATTTTTGGACAATTGGACCTTGACACTTAAAGTTTAACTAAAAATTCATCTATTATATATTATATAGAATAACATAATGAGAACATAACGCTTTAACAATCTTGGTATTCTTAGGCTTTCCGTGATCCCCGGCTCGCTATTCCGACCGTTTCCCGTATTCGCTATCTTCGCAATCCGTGAGTTACACCCCTCTACTTTTGTATTTTAAGTACTCTTTTTGGGGGAAACATGAGATCCAAATTGTTTTATGAACTATGTCTTTTATGTACAATGACTTTTATGAACTATGTCTTTTATGTACAATGACTTTTATGAACTTTGACTTTATGTACCATGACTTTTATGAACTATGACTTTATTGGACTATTTGACATTGGTCTTACTTATATGCGTAAAACTATTTTTAGACGCCCTATGTGGCACCTTAGACATTTGACATTTTGACATAAACTATGATTGTTTGATTGTACTTGGACAAACCCTTGATGAGAATATAAACGCCGTAAGTGCCTACTATCAGTTTTTGGACAAAAATGACATATGCCCCAGTTTTTAGACATTTCCACACTATTAGCTTTAAGCCGTTGGTAATTATGGGTATCGATACTTAGGAGAGGTCACTCCTTACTTCAGGCTAGCTACCTAAGTACATATTACTAGATTAGACAAACCTCGTCGATAGTGCGAGGTCCGGGCAGGATCAGACTAGTTAATCGGTTTAGTGTGAACTCTTACGTTATATTATGCCAAGTGGTCTTTACAATTCAAAAATCATATGTTATTATTACTTACGCATATACATATTGATCGTCTTACCTATGTGGATTACCCCACCGCTGAGGTAATGACAACGCACACTTTTCGTCTTATTTGTGCAACTTGACTTTTCTAAATGTTGATCTACTGGACTAGGATCTTCATTAAAAGTATATATATTTTAAGCTCTTTTATCCGCTATCCTTCTTTTAATAAAACTTTATACTTATATATACTTTTGTCGGAACCTTTGTCGGAACTTTTGTCGGAACTTTTGTCAAAAACTTATAAACTGTAACTCACTCACTACGTTATGTAGTTTGACACTTTATCTCATGTTTCAGGAAACTAAGCGTAAGTCATGAAGTGCATTGCTCGGGCGGGTCAAGATGGTTATGTGAAGTGTAATTCGGGAGAAGACCTTTGTCATTTTGGGAATTTTTATTAAAAATTTTATTATGTATTGCTGCCTTAAAACTTTATGGATCTTGGTTGTATCTTTTGAACATGTGAACTTTTCAAACTTTATGTTTTAATGACTTGAACCGTTAACCCTTTGTTATAACTCGTGAAATGATTCTTTGCTCTTCACATCTCGTGTTTCCGCTTTAGCGGGGTGTGACAGACTTGGTATCAGAGCACGGGTTATAGTGAAAACGGTTTTAAAAAATTTTCAAAAGTTTTCGAAACCAAAACTATAACCAAGGCTTTTCAGAAAATCATTTTCGGGTTCAAACTTTAGTATATTATTTTCCGCAATTGCATGATTATCTTTTTCAACTACGCATGACTTGATCAACCATGCCTAGTTCAAAATGAATTATGCAAGAACGGAAAGAAATTGCTATCGTTAACGGTTTTGAGTCGAAAAATTCCCGGTCTTATCAATTCCCGATTCTCACATAACTGACCCATGCATGCATTTTACTTACGTTTTTCCTATTTTAGTTTTCCCCTGTACTTATGTAACTCGATATTCGCAGATTCGTCATGTCTCAGTCATCCCGTTCGCGATCACCTTCTCGATCTCAGTCACTATCCCTTTCCCGAGCCACCGCATCGCGCGAAGCTTCCGAGAGTCAGCGTCAGCAGACCACCGACCCAACGGAGGATACGTCGATAACGTTCAGCAGCAGTAACGGGTCCATCCCGAGGACTGTGCTACCACCTCCTCGACCGGGGCCCGTTGCAGCACCACCGCAGTTCCAAGGGCCCCACACTAGGGTGGCCGCGAGCCATCAGGACATCCTCCCTGGACGTCTGCCTGATCGGATGGCCGGCCAGCAGCCCGGTCCATCTCGACTCGCACCTCCTCAGTCCTTTGTGGACCCTTACGACCCCGCCATGCGTACACCCGTTATGGAACGCTATGCGTGGGAGCGTCAGTTTATGGAGGAGAGGCGACGTGCCCAGGAGGTCGGACCCTCCAGGCCGATGATGCCACCTACTCTTCAGCCTCCCCCACCTGCCTCATTCCGCCACCTGCACCGCGAGGTCCGGGGACTTGCTGAGGAAGCCCAACAACAGGGTCTTCTTCTCTTCAAAGTCTCCGACGCCGCGCATAAGCTGGCGTAACAGTCAATGCGAGTCATCGCATCGACTCAGACCACCGCACGGATCGTGCAGAGTCTTGTCGGTGCGTGCTTGGTCATGGGGACATTGATAATGGCTATGTGGCCAAGATGTTCCTTGAGAGGTGCCGTTAGTCATATTTCCTTTGTATTTGTACTGTACTAAGCTTAGTCGTAATTTTCCGCAGTACACGACTTAAGCTTTTTATCTATCATCTCCTTTGTATTGTACTTTTATTTCCACTTCCAGTAATTTAAACTATGTACTAAACTTAATATTATTAATGGAAATTCCCATCTTTTATTACTCGTACTTGCCTTTGTCGTGTGAATCTTGATATTGTCGTTGAACCATTATATTGTTATCGCCTGAATCATCATCGTGCGTGTACAGTTATTTTTCCTTGTTTGCTCTTTTCCAGTTATCGTTATCGTGCATGTGCTAATTATCCGTCCATATTACTTTGTGTATTCGTTGCTATTATACCTTGAGTTAAATTCTTATCGCTAATTCCTATTCGTGCGTTCTAAACTAGTTTTTTCCTTCCATTGTAGAATCATGTCGTTCTAAACTAGTTGCTATTATACCTTGAGTTAAATTCTTAGCCGAACAGATCAACGTGCAGCTCGAAGCAGCACTCCCAAGCATGATCGCCCAGATCATCGTTGGGGTCAACGACGGGATTTTCGGGGATGATAACCCCAACGACAACCACCCGGAGAACAACCATGACCATAACCTCCACCTCTTCCCAACCACCATCAAACAAGAGGAAGGTGAAAACCTCGGAAACGTTAAACCCCTCCTCCCTTCTATATCAATCAAACAGGAAGTGGACGAGAACTTTGTAATCAACAGCCTCCCTTCCCCTCCAGCCCGCGTCCAGCGAAAGGAGAGTAAGAAAAGGAAGGCTCATCATCAACCAACAAGGAACAAAAACAACAAGAAACCCGCACCTGGAACCCGAACTTACACTGGGTCACTCCCTAAGTGTCCCAACTGCACCCTCCACCATGTTGGAAACTGCCCGGTATGCTACAAATGCCACAGGGTGGGACACCTCTCGAAGTACTGTTCAGGAAGAGCAACCAACCGGGTTAAGAAGCTGTTATGCCTCGAGTGTGGAAGCAACCAACACCTTCGTGGGACTTGTCCCATAGCGCATACCACAAAAACTTTTAGTGCTCTCGCAATCACATCCGAGGAAGCACGTCAGGACCCAAATGCAGTTACGGGTACGTTTTCTATCAATGACCACTTTGCCTCCGTACTATTCGACTCAGGAGCTGAAAGAAGCTTTGTTTCCTTAGAATTTAGACCCCTCATTAACCTAGGATCTAAAGTTCTTAAGGATAACTTTACTATTGAATATACTAACGTCCAAGAGTTCGAAGCCAAGGATATAATCTTAAGATGTTCTATATGCCTATCTGACAAAATCTTCCCCCTCGATCTAACTCCTATCGAGCTGACAAACTTTGACGTTATCGTCGGAATGGACTGGCTATCTCGTTTTCGAGCCGAGATCGTCTGTTTCGACAAACTCATTTGTATCCCTCTTTCAGAAAGTGAAACTCTCGTTGTTCAGGGAGACAAACCTGGACGACAACTTCGCATCGTGTCTTCCATAAAAATGCGCAAGTACCTCTAGAAGGACTACGACGCATACCTCGCTCATGTCGTCAGACGTAAACCTAAAGAAAGCCGAGTCCAAGACATTCCCGTAGTCAAGGATCATCCAGAGGTCTTTCCTGAGGATTTGCCTGGGCTACCGCCGCGTCGACAAGTGGAATTCCGAATAGACCTCGTTCCTGGCACAGCACCGGTTGCCAAGACCCCATATCGTCTAGCACCACCCGAAGTGCAAGAACTGTCAAAACAGCTGCAGGAACTCTCACAAAAATGGTCCAGGACGCCGCACACCCCCCTTGTGCGACGTCCTGGAGGTGCGAGTCCGAAATTTTTTAAAATTTTGAGACTTGTCTCGTTTTACACAAATTTAATACCAATCACAAACGACTTAGACTACTCATTACTGCCATTGCCAGTCCCCAAAGCACCCCACTATTACTTTTTTTTAATTTCCTTCTCATTTTTCATTTACATTAAACAAAAACACACACACACACAATTTTTCTCTCAAAACCTCTCAAGAACATCACCATTTCCAGTGATTTCCAGAGTCTTTCCTGAGAATTTGCCTGGGCTACCGCCGAATCGGCAAGTGGAAATTCCGAATAGACCTCGTTCCTGGCGCAACACCAGCTGCCAAGACACCCTACCATCTAGCACCACCCGAGATGCAAAGGCGGCCAAAGCCGCTGTAGGAACTCCTAGACCCCAGTTCTATCCACTCAAGTTCGTTTCCCTGGGGAGCCCCAATTTCCCCTAACAAAAGGGAAGACGGACCCTTCCGTTTGTACAATGATCGTCGTAAACTTATCAAGCTGACCGTCAAGAACCAATAACCATCCCCGAGGATCGACGACCTATTCGAGTAGTTGCAGGGTGCAGCTCATCTCTCAAAAAAAAATCGACCCCCGCTCAGGTTATCATCAGATTCGTGACATTATGACCGACATTTCTAAAACCGCGTCCCAAACTCGATGCAAGCAATACGAGTTTCCCCTCTGTCAATAGGCCTAACCGACACGCTAGCAGTATTCATGGACTTAATGAACAAAGTGTGTAGGCCGTGCCTAGACGATTAGTGATCGTATTCATGGTCAACGTTCTTACCTACTCAAGGAAGATCATGTGGAACACCCCAAGCTCATCCTAGAACTCTTCCGAGATAAGAAATTGTACGCCAAATTCCCGAAGTGCGAATTCTGGCCCGGAGAAGAACATTTCACCGATTCTATAGTCAACCATGAAGAAATTCGAACTCAGGCTAAACGTAACCCGTTACGTCAAGCTCCGAGCATGAGTTCTGAAATCCGAAAGTCTTCGCAAACTCATTTCCGGCAAGGGCCACCGATTTCTCTATTCCATCTATCCGGGATCCAACTTGTTGTACAAGGATTCCCGAGAATACTGTTCGTGGCCGGACATGAAAAAGGGTATTGCCTTATATGTATATAGCCAAGTGCCTCACTTGCTCCAAGGTCAGGCAGAAACCCATCTCTCCATCGTCTCCGATAAGAATAGCCGATCTACGTCCCGCCCTCTTCGGAGTGCCCTCCAGGGAATCGCTAGGGACGCGATTAGACCTCACCACCTCACACCGCCCTCCGACCGACGGTCAGAATGAAAAGACGACCCAACTGTTTAAATAAATGCTGAGAGCATATATAAGTTGCTTTCGTAGGAAGTCAAGACACCCGCTTTCCTTTGGTCGAGTTCACCTATGACAGCGGCTTCCATGCCAGCACTAAGTGCGCACCGTTCAATCTCTATATGGACGCAAGTGTCGATCACCGCCCTGTTGGCTAGAAGCTGACGATTGACAACTTGCAAGGTCCGACGTCTCCCTCTACCCGTGAAGGACTGGAAGCATCCCGTACCCGGCAGAAGAGCTACGTAACCAACCAGGAGAAAACCCCTCGAGTCCCAAGAAGACGAAGGAGTACTTCCTAAAATATCGCCATGGGAAACGGATAGCCTACTTCTGGAAACGCGGCAAACTGAGTCCTAGGTACACCAGTCCAAACTAAGTCTTAGGACATAGCGGTCCAATTGCTTACCGCCTTTAACTTCCACAGATCCCTTTTAAACGTTCATGCATGTTCCATTTCCCACACTTGAAAAGTGTCTATCTAATGAGACCCTCGTCATCCCTCTTGACAAGGTCAAAATCAATGCCAAACTCAATTTATTTGATGAACCACTTAAAGTTGTTGACCTCGAAGTCAAACAACACAGACAAAGTCGAATTCCTTCTGCCAAAAGTTCGGTGGAAATTCCCGACATGGTCACAATCTCATGTGGGAACGTGAGGACCAAATCCGTCAGGAATGTCCACATCGGTTCTAGAACATTCCTCCATGTTGGTACGAACTAAATTTCGGGACGAAATTTCTTTCAACCCGGGGAGAATGTGACAACCGTCGCTTGTGTCGGAATCACGACCGGAATCAAATTATATAAGTCCTAATGCCAAGAAAAAACCTAATGAACTTTCCTAAGTTCATAATGTAACATAATTGAGAACTTTTAGTTAACGAAAAGGTCCAACGAAACAGTAACGCAAAAATAACAAAAACTGCAAAAACTCAAAAATTGTTACAAAACAGGTCCAGGACGACGCACAGAGGCCTTGTGCGCCGTCCAGGAGGGACTAACTCCGAAAATTTTTCAAATTTTTGCATGTCTCGATTTCCTACAAATTATAACCAATTGAACTCGAGAAAAAGGCCATCATTACTGCTATTTTGCAGTACCAACACACTCCTTAATGATTTTCCCTATTTCCATTTCATTTTACCATTTACAATTAACAAAAACATAAAACACATACAATTTCTCTCCAAAACCCTCTCAAACATCTTCATTTCCAGAAAACAACAGCCACAAAACCCAAGATTTTAACCACAAAAATCGTCCAAATAGTCCTAGGAAGCAAGAGGAATAAAAAAAAATCGGCTAAGGACCATTTTCGTAACGATTTTTGGAGCTCAAACTCTTCTAAATCATCATCCAAGCGATTTCCACCGGTAGATTTCTCTTAACTTACTGTTTTTATACAAATAACAACTTGCATGGATGATCTATGGATTGAAAATGAGTTTTTACAAAGATTTATAACGTTTTATGTACAAAAACAATTTTTAACCAAAATAATAATTAGATCTATGTTTTTATGGATGAAAAAGCTTTAGAAACTGTTAAAATGACATTTCATTAAGATTAGACCTGTTGCATGTCGAAATCCATGGCCAAAATAATCGTTTTGCTCGAAAAATCACAAGAACACGACCTGTGCGCCGTCCCTAAGACCAGGACAACGCAGCGGGTGAAAATATGGTTTATGTGCGCCGTCCCAGTGGTCACAACGGCGCACAGGCCTGACCAGTTTTCCCGAAACGCTTATTTTGCACGTTTTGAACTCGATTGACCTGCTGACTTTTCGTGACTTTCATTTTGGGACTGAGTTTGACTAAACTAATATATCGGTGACTTGTAATGGACTTTTTGGGCTTAAATGAACTCGTTTGAACATAATATCGTGTTATAGGTGATTTTGTGAGCGGAAGTGGAATTACATTTTGGATATGAAATTTGGGCGCGGAAGCGCTGCCCAAATTTCCTTAGAAAAATGTAAACCATTTCAGCAAGTAAAATCACTTGTAACATAGCAATAATAAACGTTAAAACGAACTTTCGGACAAAAACGTAACATAAACCGTTTCGGACCATTTTGGACGATATTAACCTTGACACTTAAAGTTTAATTAAAAACTTATCTATATTATATTAAGTATAATAACATAATAAGACAATAACATTGACTTATCTTGGTATTATTAGGCGTCCCGTGATTCCCGGCTCCCGCTCCGACCGATTCCCGAGTTCTTTGTCTTCGCAATCAGTGAGTTACACCCCTCTCTACTCTTCTTTTAAGTACTCTTTTGGGGGAAACATGAGATCAAAACATTTTGTGAACAATATCTTTAATGTGAAACTATTTTACGCGCTTAAACTTACGTACAATGTTTTATGATCCGATTGACTTGAAACTTTGATGAGACTTTGCTACCTTTATGAACTTGTACAACTATTGTGAAACTATTTTGGAAACCTTTACTAAACTTTGCTCATGTGCGAACTTTTGGAACCTTGAGAACCATGGAACTATTTTGGAAACCTTGCGAGACTAATATGCGTAGACGATATCATCTATTCTGATTGGCTTACTTTAGACTAATTAGGTTTGCCTCTTGGGATATTTGATTAGACAATGATAGTTTGATTGTATTTGGAGCAAACCCTAGGTGAGGATATAAACGCCGTAAGTACAAACGACCAATTTTTTTAGAAAAAGAGGACAAAGTGCCCCGCTACTTTTTAGAAACTATTCCCTACACACTATTAACAATAGCCGTTAGTAAATATGGGTATCGATATTTAGGAGAGGTCGCTCCTTACTTATGGGTAGCAACCTGGGTACATATTACTAAGTTCTCACGAACTCGATCTTTAGACTGAAACTAGGGGCGTGTGCTGACCAGAAATCGGATTAGTGTGCAAAAATCTTACGTTATATTAAGCCTAGTGGTTGGTACAATTCAAGGATCATTAGTCATTATTATTTACGCATATGCCTACTTACTGTCTTGCACATGTGGATTTATCCACCGCTGAGGTAATGACTACTTATACTTACTGTCTTGCACATGTGGATTAATCCACCGCTGAGGTAATGACCACTTGCACTTACTGCCTTGCCTTACAACTTGAACTTTTACGAACCTTGAACTTTGACTTGAACTTTTACGACAGTATATAAATATATTTTTAGCGTTTGATTATCCGCCTCCTTTCTTTTCAAAAACTCTATATTTATATATATACTTGTCGAATATTTTCGGAAAACTTTGGTCAAAACTTATAAACTGTAACTCACTCACTACGTTTCGTAGTTGACACTTTATCTCATATTTCAGAAATTAAGCGTAAGTTATGAAGTGCATTGCTCAGGCGGGTCAAGCCAATTATGTGAAGTGTGCCTCGGGAAGAAGACCTTTACTTTTGGGAATTTTCAATTAAAACATTTTATTATGTATTATGGTCTTAAACGTTGAATCTTGGTTGTATCTTTTGAACTTTAGTACTTTTCCAACTTTAATTTAATGACTTGGACCCTTGATTTTAGTATAACCCGTGAAATGACTCTTTGCTCTTCACATCTCGTGTTTCCGCTTTAGCGGGGTGTGACAGACTTGGTATCAGAGCACGGGTTATAGTGAAAACGGTTTTAAAAATTTTCAAAAACTTTTAGAAACCAAAACTATAACCAAGGCTTTTAAAAAAAAAAAAAAAAAAAAAAAAAAAAAAATCATTTCGGGTTCAAACTTTAGTACATTACTTTCCGCAATTGCATGGTTATCCTTTTCAACTATGCATGACTTGATCAACCATGCATAGTTCAAAATGAATTATGCAAGAACGGAAAGTCAATGGCTATCGTTAACGGTTTTGAGTCGAAAAATTCCCGGTCTTGTCAATTCCCGACACTCACATAACTGACCCGTGCATGCATTTTACTTACGTTTTTCCTATTTTTAGTTTCCCCCGTACTTATGTAGCTCTCTATTCGCAGATACGCCATGTATCAGTCATCGCACTCCCGATCCCAGCCACGATCGCTCCCACGAGCCGCCTCCCCCTCGCACGAACCCTCTGAGGGCCATACGGCTTCCGAGAGTCAGCGTTATCAGACGACTGACCCGACGGAGGACACGTCCATGACCATCAGTAGCAGTAACGGGTCCAGCCCGAGGACAGTACTACCACCTCCTCGGCCGGCACCCGTTGCAGCTCCACCACAGCCTCGAGGACCCAGCGCTAGAGTGACTATGCATCAGCAACCGGGGCCGTTCCGACCTGCACCTCCTCGGTCCTTCTTGGACCCATACGACCCCGCTTTGCGCACTCCGGTCACGGAACGCTACGCGTGGGATCGTCCGTTCCTAGAAGAAAGGCGACGCGCCTAGGAGGCCGGACCCTCCCGACCCATGATGCCACCTACTCACCAGCCTCTCCCACCAGATGAGTTTCTCAACCTGCACCGTCAGGTCCGGGGACTCGCGGAGGAAGCCCAAGAGCAGGGTCTTCTTCTCGTCGAAGTCTCCGACGTTGCACATGAGCTGGCACAGCAGTCAAGGCGAATAATCGCATCGGCTCAGGCCACCGCTCGGACCGTGCAATGCCTTACTAGAGCATGCTTGGTCATGGGGGCATTTATAGTAGCTATTGCCGCCAGGATGTTCTTCGAAGAGCGCCATTAGGCATACTTCCCTTTGTATTTGTACTGTACCGGCTAGTCGTAATTTTCTATTGTACACGACTTAAGCTATTATCTATTATTTCCTATGTATTGTACTTGTATTCCTTTCAGTATTTTGTCTTATGTACTAAAACCTCTTATTATTAATGGAAATCTTTGTCCTTCATTTTCCATACCTGTTTTGTCGCGTGAATCTTCTAATTATTGTCAAACATTGTTACTATTTCTTGAAGCATCATCGTGCGTGTGCTGTTACCTTTCTTGTATACCCTTTTACTGATATCGTTACCATACTTGTGCTAATTGTCCGCTTGTATCACCATTGTATACTCGATGCTATTAACTTCTATGTTAAATTCTCACCGTAAATTCCAGTTCGTGCGTTCTAAACTAGTTCCTTCTTTCCATTGCAGAACCATGCCTCCCAAGAGAAGCCGCGCTGATCGCTTAGCCGAACAGATCGCTGTGCAATTCCAAGCGGCGCTCCCGGGCATGATCGCCCAGATCGTCGCCGGAGTCAACCAAGGGATTTTTGGAATCGATAAACCCCTTCTCCCTCTTGCACCAACCAGGCAGGATGAGGACGAGGATTTTGGAACCAACCGCCTACCTCTTCCAGCAAAGAGAGAGTAAGAGAAGGAAGATTCACCACCAACCCTCATGGAGCAATAACCACAAGAAACCCACAACCGTAACCCAAGCCTACGCTGGACCGCACCCCCGGTGCAACAAATGCTACTTCCATCATGCTCGAAGATGCCCAGTATGCAGATTTTGCAACGAAGAAGGGCATTACCCCTGGTGCTGTCCAGAGAAAGTAAACAACCGAGCCAGGAAACTGCGATGCCTCGAGTGTGGAAGCGACCAACACCTCCGTGGGGATTGCCTCTTAGAGCATACCACAGAAACTCTTGGTGCTCTCGCAATCACAGCCGAGGAGGCACATCAGGACCCTAATGCGGTTACCGGTACGTTCTCTGCCAATGACCATTTTCTTCCATACTATTTGATTCAGGAACTGAAAGAAACTTTGCCTCCTTAGAAATTAGACCCCTCATCAACATAGGACCTAAAGCTATTGCGGATAGCTCTCTATCGAATATGCCAACGGTCAATAGTCGAAGCTACGAATACAATCTTAGGATGCCCGATACCTCTTTGGCCTAAAACCTTTCCCATCGATCTAATCCCAATCGAACTATCAAGCTTCGACACTATCGTTGGGAGGGACTAGTCACCTCATTCCCGAGCCGAGACCGTCCGTTCTGACAAACTCACCGTACCTTATTTCATAAGGTGAAACTTCTGTCGTTCAGGAGGACAAACCTGGATGACAACTTCGCAGCATGTATTCCTTGATAACGCGTAAGTACCTCGAGAAGGACTACGACGCATCCTTCGCCCACGACGTCGAACGTAACCTAAGGAAAACCGAGTCCAAGACACTCCCGTGGTCGAGGACCATCCAGAGTCTTTCCTGAGAATTTGCCTGGGCTACCGCCGAATCGGCAAGTGGAAATTCCGAATAGACCTCGTTCCTGGCGCAACACCAGTTGCCAAGACACCCTACCATCTAGCACCACCCGAGATGCAAAGGCGGCCAAAGCCGCTGTAGGAACTCCTAGACCCCAGTTCTATCCACTCAAGTTCGTTTCCCTGGGGAGCCCCAATTTCCCCTAACAAAAAGGAAAACGGATCCTTCCGTTTGTACACTGATCGTCGTGAACTTATCAAGCTGACCGTCAAGAACCAATAACCATCCCCGAGGATCGACGACCTATTCGAGTAGTTGCAGGGTGCAGCTCATCTCTCAAAAAAAAATCGACCCCCGCTCAGGTTATCATCAGATTCGTGACATTATGACCGACATTTCTAAAACCGCGTCCCAAACTCGATGCAAGCAATACGAGTTTCCCCTCTGTCAATAGGCCTAACCGACACGCTAGCAGTATTCATGGACTTAATGAACAAAGTGTGTAGGCCGTGCCTAGACGATTAGTGATCGTATTCATGGTCAACGTTCTTACCTACTCAAGGAAGATCATGTGGAACACCCCAAGCTCATCCTAGAACTCTTCCGAGATAAGAAATTGTACGCCAAATTCCCGAAGTGCGAATTCTGGCCCGGAGAAGAACATTTCACCGATTCTATAGTCAACCATGAAGAAATTCGAACTCAGGCTAAACGTAACCCGTTACGTCAAGCTCCGAGCATGAGTTCTGAAATCCGAAAGTCTTCGCAAACTCATTTCCGGCAAGGGCCACCGATTTCTCTATTCCATCTATCCGGGATCCAACTTGTTGTACAAGGATTCCCGAGAATACTGTTCGTGGCCGGACATGAAAAAGGGTATTGCCTTATATGTATATAGCCAAGTGCCTCACTTGCTCCAAGGTCAGGCAGAAACCCATCTCTCCATCGTCTCCGATAAGAATAGCCGATCTACGTCCCGCCCTCTTCGGAGTGCCCTCCAGGGAATCGCTAGGGACGCGATTAGACCTCACCACCTCACACCGCCCTCCGACCGACGGTCAGAATGAAAAGACGACCCAACTGTTTAAATAAATGCTGAGAGCATATATAAGTTGCTTTCGTAGGAAGTCAAGACACCCGCTTTCCTTTGGTCGAGTTCACCTATGACAGCGGCTTCCATGCCAGCACTAAGTGCGCACCGTTCAATCTCTATATGGACGCAAGTGTCGATCACCGCCCTGTTGGCTAGAAGCTGACGATTGACAACTTGCAAGGTCCGACGTCTCCCTCTACCCGTGAAGGACTGGAAGCATCCCGTACCCGGCAGAAGAGCTACGTAACCAACCAGGAGAAAACCCCTCGAGTCCCAAGAAGACGAAGGAGTACTTCCTAAAATATCGCCATGGGAAACGGATAGCCTACTTCTGGAAACGCGGCAAACTGAGTCCTAGGTACACCAGTCCAAACTAAGTCTTAGGACATAGCGGTCCAATTGCTTACCGCCTTTAACTTCCACAGATCCCTTTTAAACGTTCATGCATGTTCCATTTCCCACACTTGAAAAGTGTCTATCTAATGAGACCCTCGTCATCCCTCTTGACAAGGTCAAAATCAATGCCAAACTCAATTTATTTGATGAACCACTTAAAGTTGTTGACCTCGAAGTCAAACAACACAGACAAAGTCGAATTCCTTCTGCCAAAAGTTCGGTGGAAATTCCCGACATGGTCACAATCTCATGTGGGAACGTGAGGACCAAATCCGTCAGGAATGTCCACATCGGTTCTAGAACATTCCTCCATGTTGGTACGAACTAAATTTCGGGACGAAATTTCTTTCAACCCGGGGAGAATGTGACAACCGTCGCTTGTGTCGGAATCACGACCGGAATCAAATTATATAAGTCCTAATGCCAAGAAAAAACCTAATGAACTTTCCTAAGTTCATAATGTAACATAATTGAGAACTTTTAGTTAACGAAAAGGTCCAACGAAACAGTAACGCAAAATAACAAAAACTGCAAAAACTCAAAAATTGTTACAAAACAGGTCCAGGACGACGCACAGAGGCCTTGTGCGCCGTCCAGGAGGGACTAACTCCGAAAATTTTTCAAATTTTTGCATGTCTCGATTTCCTACAAATTATAACCAATTGAACTCGAGAAAAAGGCCATCATTACTGCTATTTTGCAGTACCAACACACTCCTTAATGATTTTCCCTATTTCCATTTCATTTTACCATTTACAATTAACAAAACATAAAACACATACAATTTCTCTCCAAAACCCTCTCAAACATCTTCATTTCCAGAAAACAACAGCCACAAAACCCAAGATTTTAACCACAAAAATCGTCCAAATAGTCCTAGGAAGCAAGAGGAATAAAAAAAAATCGGCTAAGGACCATTTTCGTAACGATTTTTGGAGCTCAAACTCTTCTAAATCATCATCCAAGCGATTTCCACCGGTAGATTTCTCTTAACTTACTGTTTTTATACAAATAACACTTGCCATGGATGATCTATGGATTGAAAATGAGTTTTTACAAAGATTTATAACGTTTTATGTACAAAAACGATTTTTAACCAAAATAATAATTAGATCTATGTTTTTATGGATGAAAAAGCTTTAGAAACTGTTAAAATGACATTTCATTAAGATTAGACCTGTTGCATGTCGAAATCCATGGCCAAATAATCGTTTTGCTCGAAAAATCACAAGAACACGACCTGTGCGCCGTCCCTAAGACCAGGACAACGCAGCGGGTGAAAATATGGTTTATGTGCGCCGTCCCAGTGGTCACAACGGCGCACAGGCCTGACCAGTTTTCCCGAAACGCTTATTTTGCACGTTTTGAACTCGATTGACCTGCTGACTTTTCGTGACTTTCATTTTGGGACTGAGTTGACTAAACTAATATATCGGTGACTTGTAATGGACTTTTTGGGCTTAAATGAACTCGTTTGAACATAATATCGTGTTATAGGTGATTTTGTGAGCGGAAGTGGAATTACATTTTGGATATGAAATTTGGGCGCGGAAGCGCTGCCCAAATTTCCTTAGAAAAATGTAAACCATTTCAGCAAGTAAAATCACTTGTAACATAGCAATAATAAACGTTAAAACGAACTTTCGGACAAAAACGTAACATAAACCGTTTCGGACCATTTTGGACGATATTAACCTTGACACTTAAAGTTTAATTAAAAACTTTTCTATATTATATTAAGTATAATAACATAATAAGACAATAACATTGACTTATCTTGGTATTATTAGGCGTCCCGTGATTCCCGGCTCCCGCTCCGACCGATTCCCGAGTTCTTTGTCTTTGCAATCAGTGAGTTACACCCCTCTCTACTCTTCTTTTAAGTACTCTTTTGGGGGAAACATGAGATCAAAACATTTGTGAACAATATCTTTAATGTGAAACTATTTTACGCGCTTAAACTTACGTACAATGTTTTATGATCCGATTGACTTGAAACTTTGATGAGACTTTGCTACCTTTATGAACTTGTACAACTATTGTGAAACTATTTTGGAAACCTTTACTAAACTTTGCTCATGTGCGAACTTTTGGAACCTTGAGAACCATGGAACTATTTTGGAAACCTTGCGAGACTAATATGCGTAGACGATATCATCTATTCTGATTGGCTTACTTTAGACTAATTAGGTTTGCCTCTTGGGATATTTGATTAGACAATGATAGTTTGATTGTATTTGGAGCAAACCCTAGGTGAGGATATAAACGCCGTAAGTACAAACGACCAATTTTTTTAGAAAAAGAGGACAAAGTTCCCCGCTACTTTTTAGAAACTATTCCCTACACACTATTAACAATAGCCGTTAGTAAATATGGGTATCGATACTTAGGAGAGGTCGCTCCTTACTTATGGGTAGCAACCTGGGTACATATTACTAAGTTCTCACGAACTCGATCTTTAGACTGAAACTAGGGGCGTGTGCTGACCAGAAATCGGATTAGTGTGCAAAAATCTTACATTATATTAAGCCTAGTGGTTGGTACAATTCAAGGATCATTAGTCATTATTATTTACGCATATGCCTACTTACTGTCTTGCACATGTGGATTTATCCACCGCTGAGGTAATGACTACTTATACTTACTGTCTTGCACATGTGGATTAATCCACCGCTGAGGTAATGACCACTTGCACTTACTGCCTTGCCTTACAACTTGAACTTTTACGAACCTTGAACTTTGACTTGAACTTTTACGACAGTATATAAATATATTTTTAGCGTTTGATTATCCGCCTCCTTTCTTTTCAAAAACTCTATATTTATATATATACTTGTCGAATATTTTCGGAAAACTTTGGTCAAAACTTATAAACTGTAACTCACTCACTACGTTTCGTAGTTGACACTTTATCTCATGTTTCAGAAATTAAGCGTAAGTTATGAAGTGCATTGCTCAGGCGGGTCAAGCCAATTATGTGAAGTGTGCCTCGGGAAGAAGACCTTTACTTTTGGGAATTTTCAATTAAAACATTTTATTATGTATTATGGTCTTAAACGTTGAATCTTGGTTGTATCTTTTGAACTTTAGTACTTTTCCAACTTTAATTTAATGACTTGGACCCTTGATTTTAGTATAACCCGTGAAATGACTCTTTGCTCTTCACATCTCGTGTTTCCGCTTTAGCGGGGTGTGACAGACTTGGTATCAGAGCACGGGTTATAGTGAAAACGGTTTTAAAAATTTTCAAAAACTTTTAGAAACCAAAACTATAACCAAGGCTTTTCAGAAGAAAAAAAGAAAAAAAAAAAAAAAAAAATCATTTCGGGTTCAAACTTTAGTACATTACTTTCCGCAATTGCATGGTTATCCTTTTCAACTATGCGTGACTTGATCAACCATGCATAGTTCAAAATGAATTATGCAAGAACGGAAAGTCAATGGCTATCGTTAACGGTTTTGAGTCGAAAAATTCCCGGTCTTGTCAATTCCCGACACTCACATAACTGACCCGTGCATGCATTTTACTTACGTTTTTCCTATTTTTAGTTTCCCCCGTACTTATGTAGCTCTCTATTCGCAGATACGCCATGTATCAGTCATCGCACTCCCGATCCCAGCCACGATCGCTCCCACGAGCCGCCTCCCCCTCGCACGAACCCTCTGAGGGCCATACGGCTTCCGAGAGTCAGCGTTATCAGACGACTGACCCGACGGAGGACACGTCCATGACCATCAGTAGCAGTAACGGGTCCAGCCCGAGGACAGTACTACCACCTCCTCGGCCGGCACCCGTTGCAGCTCCACCACAGCCTCGAGGACCCAGCGCTAGAGTGACTATGCATCAGCAACCGGGGCCGTTCCGACCTGCACCTCCTCAGTCCTTCTTGGACCCATACGACCCCGCTTTGCGCACTCCGGTCACGGAACGCTACGCGTGGGATCGTCAGTTCCTAGAAGAAAGGCGACGCGCCTAGGAGGCCGGACCCTCCCGACCCATGATGCCACCTACTCACCAGCCTCTCCCACCAGATGAGTTTCTCAACCTGCACCGTCAGGTCCGGGGACTCGCGGAGGTAGCCCAAGAGCAGAGTCTTCTTCTCTTCGAAGTCTCCGACGTTGCACATGAGCTGGCACAGCAGTCAAGGCGAATAATCGCATCGGCTCAGGCCACCGCTCGGACCGTGCAATGCCTTACTAGAGCATGCTTGGTCATGGGGGCATTTATAGTAGCTATTGCCGCCAGGATGTTCTTCGAAGAGCGCCATTAGGCATACTTCCCTTTGTATTTGTACTGTACCGGCTAGTCGTAATTTTCTATTGTACACGACTTAAGCTATTATCTATTATTTCCTATGTATTGTACTTGTATTCCTTTCAGTATTTTGTCTTATGTACTAAAACCTCTTATTATTAATGGAAATCTTTGTCCTTCATTTTTCCATACCTGTTTTGTCGCGTGAATCTTCTAATTATTGTCAAACATTGTTACTATTTCTTGAAGCATCATCGTGCGTGTGCTGTTACCTTTCTTGTATACCCTTTTACTGATATCGTTACCATACTTGTGCTAATTGTCCGCTTGTATCACCATTGTATACTCGATGCTATTAACTTCTATGTTAAATTCTCACCGTAAATTCCAGTTCGTGCGTTCTAAACTAGTTCCTTCTTTCCATTGCAGAACCATGCCTCCCAAGAGAAGCCGCGCTGATCGCTTAGCCGAACAGATCGCTGTGCAATTCCAAGCGGCGCTCCCGGGCATGATCGCCCAGATCGTCGCCGGAGTCAACCAAGGGATTTTTGGAATCGATAAACCCCTTCTCCCTCTTGCACCAACCAGGCAGGATGAGGACGAGGATTTTGGAACCAACCGCCTACCTCTTCCTCCAGCCCTCTTCCAGCAAAGAGAGAGTAAGAGAAGGAAGATTCACCACCAACCCTCATGGAGCAATAACCACAAGAAACCCACAACCGTAACCCAAGCCTACGCTGGACCGCACCCCCGGTGCAACAAATGCTACTTCCATCATGCTCGAAGATGCCCAGTATGCAGATTTTGCAACGAAGAAGGGCATTACCCCTGGTGCTGTCCAGAGAAAGCAAACAACCGAGCCAGGAAACTGCGATGCCTCAAGTGTGGAAGCGACCAACACCTCCGTGGGGATTGCCTCTTAGAGCATACCACAGAAACTCTTGGTGCTCTCGCAATCACAGCCGAGGAGGCACATCAGGACCCTAATGCGGTTACCGGTACGTTCTCTGCCAATGACCATTTTCTTCCATACTATTTGATTCAGGAACTGAAAGAAACTTTGCCTCCTTAGAAATTAGACCCCTCATCAACATAGGACCTAAAGCTATTGCGGATAGCTCTCTATCGAATATGCCAACGGTCAATAGTCGAAGCTACGAATACAATCTTATGATGCCCGATACCTCTTTGGCCTAAAACCTTTCCCATCGATCTAATCCCAATCGAACTATCAAGCTTCGACACTATCGTTGGGAGGGACTAGTCACCTCATTCCCGAGCCGAGACCGTCCGTTCTGACAAACTCACCGTACCTTATTTCATAAGGTGAAACTTCTGTCGTTCAGGAGGACAAACCTGGATGACAACTTCGCAGCATGTATTCCTTGATAACGCGTAAGTACCTCGAGAAGGACTACGACGCATCCTTCGCCCACGACGTCGAACGTAAACCTAAGGAAAACCGAGTCCAAGACACTCCCGTGGTCGAGGACCATCCAGAGTCTTTCCTGAGAATTTGCCTGGGCTACCGCCGAATCGGCAAGTGGAAATTCCGAATAGACCTCGTTCCTGGCGCAACACCAGCTGCCAAGACACCCTACCATCTAGCACCACCCGAGATGCAAAGGCGGCCAAAGCCGCTGTAGGAACTCCTAGACCCCAGTTCTATCCACTCAAGTTCGTTTCCCTGGGGAGCCCCAATTTCCCCTAACAAAAGGGAAGACGGACCCTTCCGTTTGTACAATGATCGTCGTGAACTTATCAAGCTGACCGTCAAGAACCAATAACCATCCCCGAGGATCGACGACCTATTCGAGTAGTTGCAGGGTGCAGCTCATCTCTCAAAAAAAAATCGACCCCCGCTCAGGTTATCATCAGATTCGTGACATTATGACCGACATTTCTAAAACCGCGTCCCAAACTCGATGCAAGCAATACGAGTTTCCCCTCTGTCAATAGGCCTAACCGACACGCTAGCAGTATTCATGGACTTAATGAACAAAGTGTGTAGGCCGTGCCTAGACGATTAGTGATCGTATTCATGGTCAACGTTCTTACCTACTCAAGGAAGATCATGTGGAACACCCCAAGCTCATCCTAGAACTCTTCCGAGATAAGAAATTGTACGCCAAATTCCCGAAGTGCGAATTCTGGCCCCGAGAAGAACATTTCACCGATTCTATAGTCAACCATGAAGAAATTCGAACTCAGGCTAAACGTAACCCGTTACGTCAAGCTCCGAGCATGAGTTCTGAAATCCGAAAGTCTTCGCAAACTCATTTCCGGCAAGGGCCACCGATTTCTCTATTCCATCTATCCGGGATCCAACTTGTTGTACAAGGATTCCCGAGAATACTGTTCGTGGCCGGACATGAAAAAGGGTATTGCCTTATATGTATATAGCCAAGTGCCTCACTTGCTCCAAGGTCAGGCAGAAACCCATCTCTCCATCGTCTCCGATAAGAATAGCCGATCTACGTCCCGCCCTCTTCGGAGTGCCCTCCAGGGAATCGCTAGGGACGCGATTAGACCTCACCACCTCACACCGCCCTCCGACCGACGGTCAGAATGAAAAGACGACCCAACTGTTTAAATAAATGCTGAGAGCATATATAAGTTGCTTTCGTAGGAAGTCAAGACACCCGCTTTCCTTTGGTCGAGTTCACCTATGACAGCGGCTTCCATGCCAGCACTAAGTGCGCACCGTTCAATCTCTATATGGATGTAAGTGTCGATCACCGCCCTGTTGGCTAGAAGCTGACGATTGACAACTTGCAAGGTCCGACGTCTCCCTCTACCCGTGAAGGACTGGAAGCATCCCGTACCCGGCAGAAGAGCTACGTAACCAACCAGGAGAAAACCCCTCGAGTCCCAAGAAGACGAAGGAGTACTTCCTAAAATATCGCCATGGGAAAGGGATAGCCTACTTCTGGAAACGCGGCAAACTGAGTCCTAGGTACACCAGTCCAAACTAAGTCTTAGGACATAGCGGTCCAATTGCTTACCGCCTTTAACTTCCACAGATCCCTTTTAAACGTTCATGCATGTTCCATTTCCCACACTTGAAAAGTGTCTATCTAATGACACCCTCGTCATCCCTCTTGACAAGGTCAAAATCAATGCCAAACTCAATTTATTTGATGAACCACTTAAAGTTGTTGACCTCGAAGTTAAACAACACAGACAAAGTCGAATTCCTTCTGCCAAAAGTTCGGTGGAAATTCCCGACATGGTCACAATCTCATGTGGGAACGTGACGACCAAATCCGCCAGGAATGTCCACATCGGTTCTAGAACATTCCTCCATGTTGGTACGAACTAAATTTCGGGACGAAATTTCTTTCAACCCGGGGAGAATGTGACAACCGTCCAATTTCGGGTGCATTTTATGCCCTACGTCTCTTTTATTGCCTACAGTCGTCTTTAACCGTTCAATTATCGGAAACGCGCTTGTGTCGGAATCACGACCGGAATCACGACCGGAATCAAATTATATAAGTCCTAATGCCAAGAAAAAACCTAATGAACTTTCCTAAGTTCATAATGTAACATAATTGAGAACTTTTAGTTAACGAAAAGGTCCAACGAAACAGTAACGCAAAAATAACAAAAACAGCAAAAACTCAAAAATTGTTACAAAACAGGTCCAGGACGACGCACAGAGGCCTTGTGCGCCGTCCTGGAGGGACTAACTCCGAAAATTTTTCAAATTTTTGCATGTCTCGATTTCCTACAAATTATAACCAATTGATCTCGAGAAAAAGGCCATCATTACTGCTATTTTGGCAGTACCAACACACTCCTTAATGATTTTCCCTATTTCCATTTCATTTTACCATTTACAATTAACAAAAACATAAAACACATACAATTTCTCTCCAAAACCCTCTCAAACATCTTCATTTCCAGAAAACAACAGCCACAAAACCCAAGATTTTAACCACAAAAATCGTCCAAATAGTCCTAGGAAGCAAGAGGAATCAAAAAAAATCGGCTAAGGACCATTTTCGTAACGATTTTTGGAGCTCAAACTCTTCTAAATCATCATCCAAGCGATTTCCACCGGTAGATTTCTCTTAACTTACTGTTTTTATACAAATAACAACTTGCATGGATGATCTATGGATTGAAAATGAGTTTTTACAAAGATTTATAACGTTTTATGTACAAAAACGATTTTTAACCAAAATAATAATTAGATCTATGTTTTTATGGATGAAAAAGCTTTAGAAACTGTTAAAATGACATTTCATTAAGATTAGACCTGTTGCATGTCGAAATCCATGGCCAAAATAATCGTTTTGCTCGAAAAATCACAAGAACACGACCTGTGCGCCGTCCCTAAGACCAGGACAACGCAGCGGGTGAAAATATGGTTTATGTGCGCCGTCCCAGTGGTCACAACGGCGCACAGGCCTGACCAGTTTTCCCGAAACGCTTATTTTGCACGTTTTGAACTCGATTGACCTGCTGACTTTTTGTGACTTTCATTTTGGGACTGAGTTTGACTAAACTAATATATCGGTGACTTGTAATGGATTTTTTGGGCTTAAATGAACTCGTTTGAACATAATATCGTGTTATAGGTGATTTTGTGAGCGGAAGTGGAATTACATTTTGGATATGAAATTTGGGCGCGGAAGCGCTGCCCAAATTTCCTTAGAAAAATGTAAACCATTTCAGCAAGTAAAATCTCTTGTAACATAGCAATAATAAACGTTAAAACGAACTTTCGGACAAAAACGTAACATAAACCGTTTCGGACCATTTTGGACGATATTAACCTTGACACTTAAAGTTTAATTAAAAACTTATCTATATTATATTAAGTATAATAACATAATAAGACAATAACATTGTCTTATCTTGGTATTATTAGGCGTCCCGTGATTCCCGGCTCCCGCTCCGACCGATTCCCGAGTTCTTTGTCTTCGCAATCAGTGAGTTACACCCCTCTCTACTCTTCTTTTAAGTACTCTTTTGGGGGAAACATGAGATCAAAACATTTTGTGAACAATATCTTTAATGTGAAACTATTTTACGCGCTTAAACTTACGTACAATGTTTTATGATCCGATTGACTTGAAACTTTGATGAGACTTTGCTACCTTTATGAACTTGTACAACTATTGTGAAACTATTTTGGAAACCTTTACTAAACTTTGCTCATGTACGAACTTTTGGAACCTTGAGAACTATGGAACTATTTTGGAAACCTTGCGAGACTAATATGCTTAGACGATATCATCTATTCTGATTGGCTTACTTTAGACTAATTAGGTTTGCCTCTTGGGATATTTGATTAGACAATGATAGTTTGATTGTATTTGGAGCAAACCCTAGGTGAGGATATAAACGCCGTAAGTACAAACGACCAATTGTTTTAGAAAAAGAGGACAAAGTGCCCCGCTACTTTTTAGAAACTATTCCCTACACACTATTAACAATAGTCGTTAGTAAATATGGGTATCGATACTTAGTAGAGGTCACTCCTTACTTATGGGTAGCAACCTGGGTACATATTACTAAGTTCTCACGAACTCGATCTTTAGACTGAAACTAGACGCGTGTGCTGACCAGAAATCGGATTAGTGTGCAAAAATATTACGTTATATTAAGCCTAGTGGTTGGTACAATTCAAGGATCATTAGTCATTATTATTTACGCATATGCCTACTTACTGTCTTACACATGTGGATTTATCCACCGCTGAGGTAATGACTACTTATACTTACTGTCTTGCACATGTGGATTAATCCACCGCTGAGGTAATGACCACTTGCACTTACTGCCTTGCCTTACAACTTGAACTTTTACGAACCTTGAACTTTGACTTGAACTTTTACGACAGTATATAAATATATTTTTAGCGTTTGATTATCCGCCTCCTTTCTTTTCAAAAACTCTATATTTATATATATACTTGTCGAATATTTTCGGAAAACTTTGGTCAAAACTTATAAACTGTAACTCACTCACTACGTTTCGTAGTTGACACTTTATCTCATGTTTCAGGAATTAAGCATAAGTTATGAAGTGCATTGCTCAGGCGGGTCAAGCCAATTATGTGAAGTGTGCCTCGGGAAGAAGACCTTTACTTTTGGGAATTTTCAATTAAAACATTTTATTATGTATTATGGTCTTAAACGTTGAATCTTGGTTGTATCTTTTGAACTTTAGTACTTTTCCAACTTTAATTTAATGACTTGGACCGTTGATTTTAGTATAACCCGTGAAATGACTCTTTGCTCTTCACATCTCGTGTTTCCGCTTTAGCGGGGTGTGACAAAATCTCTTGCAGGAATATATCTTAGGTGGTTGGACAATCTTCAAATACGAGCAGTCCTCAAGGATATACATGAGGGAGATTGTGATTATGCCCAGAAGTGTGATAAGTATTAAAGATACGGCAATCTCTCACTTACAAGCAGAGCCTAGAAGCTATGATCCCAATAGAGATGGTGACCCGAACAACAAGATCCCGATTTCATAATTTTGAAGCAAATGTTGAAGCTCTGGTTCAAAATCTTAACCCAGTTGATAAACTCGGAGATCTCACTGCGATCCGGATTGCAAGGTTGTGACATTTTCATTTCATGCAATTGGTTGTGACATATTCATCTTTGGTTTTGGCATTTTCATGTCACAAATTGGCTAAGTCCTAAGTTCTCCAAATGTTCATCGGCTTAGTCCCATGTTTCTCTATGATCATCAATTCAGTCTCAAGTTTCCTTTTGATCACCGAGTTAGTCTCAGGATATTTCAAGGTCATTGGATTAGTCCCAAGATATTTCAAGATCATTGGCTTAGTCCCAAGATATTTCAAGATCATTGACTTAGCCCAAGTAGTTAACATTTTCAGGAATGGGGACAACCCCAAAAATCCTGAAAATGACTCATGGAGATCCCGAAGACATCTTAAAGACATGAGACAACCCCTCAAAATCTTGTAGCCAATATACAAGAAGAGATCCTCTTGAGTAACATGATGTGATGAATAAGATTAGTTCAAAATCCTGAATAGGATTCATTGATGAAGATATTTTAATAACCTTATAAAAATTCAAGATCCGTGTGGAGATCCTTGAATAGATCAAAATATGAAGACTATAACAAAGGACTTTGACGCCATCCCAAGATCGGATACTTTGAAGGTTTGGAATTACATTATGTCTGTTAAGGTATGTGATTTCAAATTATTGATTTCAAAAATATGTCTATTAATTTAGACCTATGGGGGTATTCATTTTAATGAAATCTTATCTATGGATCCTCCTAAGGATCTTACAAACTTTTTTACTTTATCAAAACTTGGTATCCTGTGAGGATAACCTTATTAGTTTTTAAAAAAACGCTTTGGCTTACAATATCAATGTCTTAAAAACCCTGGGAAATACCAAGGTCATTTCTAAATATTTGTATCACTACATGTTTTCCAAATACACTCATTCACAAAGACCTTGAAGATATCCCGAGCCATTCTTGAGGATCCTGAAAAGGGTTAATTATGAAGATTTGTCAAAACATCTTGAAAAATGATTTATTCCAAGGAGTAAGGACATCCCTCAAATATACGGAAATAGACTTAACCACATAAGATCCTAAAGGTATTCCGATAAGACATTGCCCTAAGGCAATAAAGGTACACAAGTTTAAATTCTCCATGTGAGAGGTATGTCTATCTACTAAGACTTATTTCATTTGTGAATTATTCACCTTATTTTTAAAATGAAAATCTTTACTAGAAATTCTATGTGATTATATCAAAAACCTGTTTTCAACTAACATCCAAACTTAAATTTCAGATCATAAACAAAAACAACCAGATTGTAAACTAAATGTTTTAAGTTCAGAAGACTTGAACGGCCAACACAAACCGTTCAAAAACACCACGATGGATAACCATATCAGCTAACCTCACCCCATATAAATTGTTTTTACACAACCCTCATTAAACAAAAAATTAAAACTTTAAAAAGTTGGGCTCATGCATCGTCAAGTTTACCTTAACCGTTCAGAGGATTATCCTTTAACCTCACCTCCAATATCACTGTGCTCCAAATCCTGCTCCACTTTGACATCTTTATCCCTAAGTTCATCCAGCTTCACCTTCCAAGTATGGACTGCCCAAATTGAAGCATCGAAACCTTTGGCAATAGCCTCTGTAGCCATTTTGATTCTAGCTTCATAGATGGAAACAGTTGCATCCTTCTTCAAATCAGACGCAAGAACCTCCATCTCCTCTAAATGTTCTTCCTGTATCAATGTGGAGATCTTATTAAGCTTGGTATCGAGATCCTTCACCCTCTTCGTTAGTCTGATGATCTCGACATCATCATTCTCTAGTGCATCATCCTTAGCGACAACAACTTTCTTCAAGTCCTCTATAATAGAGAGGTCCAAAGCCTATACAAGATAAGTGCAATTACTATGAATTTCAATAAGTTTTTTTTTACATATTAAGGATCTAGAGATATGACTAACAAATACTATTCAAGGGTGCTAAGTTTTATTTTGCAGAAAAGTTGAAAATCATTTACCCGAGCTTCTTCATCAATATCCGTGAAATGAGCAGAAGACTCTTGGGATGCTGGAATATTAGCAAAACGGGATAGATATCAAAACAAAAGTGGGATCAGGTCAGAACTGTGAGAACCGCGTATTTTGAAGTACCTTTTCGTTGTACCTTTTGTAGTTTATTTTTTTGATTTTTGCTTTGACCCTATTATTGTTGTTATTTATGTTTTCACTCTTTACTTATTTTGTTTAGTCTGGAATTTATTTAACGTTTGGTCCTTCGTGAGTGAAACGTTTTAGTACCTAATTGCCTTGTAGATATAAGTATGCTCGTAAGATAAGTTAGGGTGTTTATGCCTTCGATTATACGATTAAGATTAACGTTATTAATATTACGTAGTTGGTCCTTTCTAACGAGTAAAATCCGTGCCTAAGTTTCTATCGGAACACATGTAAACAACCGGAGATCGAACGTCGAAAGTTGCGAAAAGTTGAGTTACTGACGCAATGAGTAGCTGTTGCGAGGCACTCTGTGCTTTCGACGAATATGCCAAAAACGTCTTTTTCGGACTTTTGGAGATCCACAATGTGTCTACACGTTATTTGTAGCTGTATTTTCCCCGAAATGAGTGGGTTTGACCCTATTTTAGATCAAAAAACATATTCAAACCTCTCTCCTTCCATATTTCACACTTACATCTTTTCCATCCCATTTATCTTTTCCATCCCATTTTCTTTCATTTCACTTTCAATTCACAACCAAAACACTCTCATTTCCTTTCAATTTCTAGAAGTTTTGTGAGTTAATAAACACACTATAGAGAGAATTTCATGTTACAAGAAGATTATACACTATAGTTTTATCATATCCTTAGTTTCTTTCCATTTAATAAGTATTTTACAACTCAAATCTCATCTTTCCTATCTCTTCTTTTTCTTCTTTGTTTATGAAGAGAATCCTAACATAAATCTTGTATGTTCTTGCAAGGATTCATCCTCTATCTTCACCTTTCATTTTCGGTTTTGTTCACCATCATGAAAGCTTTTACATCTTCAAGATAGGTAAGCAAAAACACCTTCTAAATCTCATTGTAATTCATTATTCTAAGAGTTCTATTCTAACAAGTGGTGTAATATGTGTTTGGAGCTTGGATTCTCATCACCACCACTTTTGGAGCTCATTTCCTAGAGAATTAGAGACTATTCCGACGATTTTCGGTTGATTTTGCGGAGGTCTTCGGTACTCTCTAATTAATCCCTTAATCTTCTTTCGTTTTCTTAATATTCACCTAAATTCGTCTAAGTATTATATAAAATAGATGAACATGTTAAAAATGGTAGAAAATATAAAGATTTAACATATTATACATAATATTTACATATATTAAGTTATTGGTAATTTATAACCTAAAAAGGGTATAATATAAACTTAAACTTATAAAAACGAGTTATTGTAAGTAAAATGAGTATAAATCGTAAATCTATACCGAAAGTTATTATTTAGGACTCTTGAACTATTTCGGACTAATTAGACTAAATTATACATATAATTGTTATATAAACTCTAATCAGTATTATTATTTATTATTAAGTACAAAACTTACATATATAATAGGGAAAAATGCCAAAAAAGGTAACATAAAATCCACATTTTGACATTTGAGGGTATGTAAAAAATTTGGAACCAAAAAGGATTAGAAAATCGAATTTGGCATAATAAAGGATTATTTGCGAAAGTTAAGTTTTTAACTTGTTTTCAACATGTAAAACATTAAATAACGCTTCTCGTTTTTTTTCTAAAAGTCACGAGGAATTAGAGAAAATCACATTTTCAAAAAGAGTTTTAATCATATCTTAAAAATTTAGGCTTGAAACTTCATTTTAACGATTAATAATTTTCGAAAATCCTCTTTTAAAACAAATGAGATTTTATAATCCCTTTTTAAAACAAATTAGATTTTATAATCCTTTTTTGAAACAAATTAGATTTTATAATCCTTTTTTGAAACAAATTAGATTTTATAATCCTTTTTTGTTCTAAATTTTTTTACGTACCCCCAATTGTCAAAATTTGTATTTTATGTTACCTTTTCTGACATTTTTCCCTATATAATATATAAATAAACTCATATAAATATTTATACATAAATAATATTATGGACATATTAATAATAAAACCTAATATAAAATGTTAATAATACCTAAAAACGTAAAAGCATGAAACTCGATTTTGGCCACTGATGACCTACTGCGCCGCAGTAGTAATCTACTGCGTCGCAACGGGCTTCGGTCACAAATTGGGTGCGTCGCACTTAAGTCCCTGTGCGTCGCAGTGAGCCTCTGAATTAAAACGTTGTTTTTTTGGAACAAACATAAATATATATATACATATATTATTATACATAGAGTAGTATATATTGACAAATATACGTTTTGGACTCAAAAACGTAATCGCAATCGTAAACATAATAATATTATTACGATAAATGTTAAACTCATATATTTTTCGATAAATATACTTTTTCTCAAAAATGAGAATGTTGACTTTTTAGTTGACTTTGACTAATTTTCGTAATCGTCGACTTTGACTAAAATCAACTATTCCCATAACGTTGATTTTAGCGAACTTTGACTAATCTTTGGTACAAGTATTCAATCTTCAATCGATATTTCTGTTAGTAAATATCTTTCCTTTCTATTCGTAACTATTAACTTAGATTGTCGATATCTTGTAGTAGCCATTATTGACTCGAAATATCGTTATCTTTTACTCGTCGCTTTGACTCGAAATATTATTTGTTGAAACACTTTTAATATACTATATAATATAACGTTAATCATTAAAGGCTAAACCCTACTAGACTTATAGAGATACTTAGAATTTCGATATCTTTTATGCTAGGGCACTTAGGCAGCGGAGCGATATTCTCCTGATTTGTTTACCCGACGTATTATTTGCCGATTGTGAGTTATTCGTTGCCCTTTTTACTATTTTATACTTTGGGAATGAAAAGCGTGAATTAAACTTTATATCTTGTTTTATGCATTGTGGATTGTGATGCCTTTAGATTTAGTGTTACTTTACTTATATGGCCTTAGTGGTAGTATAAGTCCCTCGGAGCATACATGTTAACTCTTTTGAGCCACCGGTACATATATATAGATCTATATGGGTTTTGCAAACCCTCGGCGCTGATATGGGATTATGACTGAGTGCTTTCCTTATGAGCCGATGTTATGACCGCATATTATTCGATACTATACCTTAGTTTGACACACTAAGGGTGGGGGTTAATGTTGCCTTTAAACGTAAGGTTCATGTGTAATGGTTGATCTAAGGCTATGCATATATCTTACTTTGTTCATGAAATAAAGATATCTTTACTATTGATTTATATATTTCAAATCGGGTCAAAACTTTCGAACTTAATGTTTTTATAAAATTGCGAATAACCCATCAACTTTATGTTGACGTCGTATTTTTACGTTTTTCGGGGATTTGAGGTTGTCGTAGTGTGATGCTTGCTTTTGTGACTATTTGGATCGTTTACGTGGAACTTGTTTTGCTTTGATTAGTTCCCTTAGGATCCATTTGACGTTATTTTACTTTATTTATTCGGATTATGTAAAACTTTAAACTTCGTATTTACTTATTTAATTTGATTATCCTTTTGTTATATAAATGTTGTAACATTGAATCTCTGATACTATTGAAACTGTTCGCACCTCGGGTTTCCGCCTGAGCGGGGTGTGACAAGAACAAAAAAAGGATCATAAACAATGTACGACTATAAAAGGTAAAATGTGCAATATTTATTTCCCAGACATAACAGGTTCAACTTTGTCGGACCCCATGCTATTTATCTGGATGGGATGGTAGAAGGATCTCTCGCTCATAGGAACCTTCAAAAACTCTCTTATCCTGTTCGCAATATCCCGAGATGGAGGAGCTAACCTTGAAAAGTTGGCTAAAATAAAAAAGGTTTGTAATAAATTACATATCGAAAATCTTAAATGTCATATATTACACTTTGTTATCAAAGAGTAAGGGAGAAGGTCACCATCCGGAATTGACTTTCGCTCTACAAAGAAAAATCTTCTTTTCCATTTGGGATCATTTTGGGTAGTGCGAAGGATGAGGTGTTGTTTACCAGATTTGATTTGGAAGAGAAAGTAGTTGGCACCGTGACTCCTACGATTATATGTTTGAGCTAATTCCACAACACCAACATTAAGAGAATGGGAGTCGATCAGGTTTTGCATGACAAACAGAGTTCGCCAAACCATAGGCATGGTTTGAGAATAGCACATCTTGGTGAGAGAAGAGAACTCAATGATCAGTGAGGGAAAAGGAAAAGAAAGACCAAGAGTAAAGGGATACTCAGGAAAGCAGACAACTTTTTTCGAACAAAAATCAGAGTGGGTTAAAGGATCGAATGATCTAAAGACGGTGTCTTTTGGAAATGCATGACTATATTTTATTCGATCGATGTCGATGTCAAGGAATTTCCAAGGTTCGGGGTTCGACAACCTTTTTTGATAGACAAAATCACCGGAGGTATGTTCGTCGGTATGTGAGTGAACGCCATTTGAAAAGAGAGACTTTACCTAAGGTCTTGTTTGCATAAAAGAAACTGAAGTTTAAACAGGGTTATGCTAATCAACCACCGAATAAAGAGGGGATTCATTTATTGAAGTGTGGTTATAATGGATGTTAAATATCATCTAATATATTTGAAACTTAAAATTCAAAAGTTGTGCTACCGCTAGGGCCCTAACGACAGCCAACTTGGGGACAATTGTTATGGGTAGAATCTCGGGCTAAGGATCTCGGGTTAAGGATCTCGGGATCAGGATATCATGTTAAGGATCTCAGAGTCAGGATATTAGGTTAAGGATCTCGGGCTCAAGATATCAGGTTCAGTATCTCAGGGCTTTAGGAACAAGGTTTGACTAAGTATACCATGAAAATAGAGATAAAAGGGTCAAAGAACGTGTTCACCAAGGGACAAGTCAATTAACACGTTTTTAGTCATCCACGGATCTCGTGGGTGATCCCGAAATTATAGGAAAGTTTGTTATTTCCATTTTTCTTTATAAATAGAGTCAAATGGTTGAAAATAGGGACAACCTATGGATTAAGGGATTTCCTCGTAAATACTCGTGTCTTTTTACTTTATTAGCACTTTTATTAAGTGTTCATCACTTTTATTCTAAACAGCCTCGTGATCACTGTCATGATCACAATAAAGATCACAACATCACTTAACCTCACTTTTACTGATTTGATCACGGAATTATCCTTAGTAGATTTTTAGTCAAAACACCTAGAATATAATAAAGTTAAGCAATATTAAGATTTAAACAAGAACGGGTCTTCAATTAAACATAAAAACATCTAATAACATCCAATTAACATAAACTAAATCATAACAAAAGATCCCTAATCCAAACAAGAGTTATAAATTTAGCTACTCATAGTTGTTGACATAAATGTAATGAAATTCATAATACCGAAATCGAAATTAACAAGTAAAAGAGTTTAGATGTCGAAAGTATGAAGATTCTCTTCAAAATCTCCGTTTTTGCTCTTCTTGCTGCCCAAAAATCGATTTCCTATCTGTAACACCCTGAATCAAAAAGCACATTGTTTTTGTTATATCTTGCAAAACATTTAACCAACGTTAGACAGTGTTACTACTTCATTACATAAGTTAACGATAGACAACCGTTAACATATTATTTTACAAACTTGAGCGGAAGCTCTTACGATTAACTTAGTATATTCGCGTAAAGCTTGCCTTGCCTTAAGTATCCCGATTACCTTCTTCTTTAGCTTGCCTTGCCTTAAGTGATGTTTTTCCCGTTCCCTTCTTCTTTAGCTTGCCTTGCCTTAAGTATCCCGATTACCTACAAAACATACAATTAACATAGTACATTCACGTAAAACTAGTGATTATATCTTTTTCTATGATAATTTAAATCTTTCAAGACTAATTAAAGTCTTATCTTTCTTTCACGACTTGTTAAAGTCATATCTTACTCTTTCTTTCCGGACTAATTAAATTCGTATCTTACTCTTTCTTTATCTTTCTTTCCCGACTAAGTAAAGTCGTATCTTACTCTTTCTTTATCTTTCTTTCCCGACTAACTAAATTTGTATCTTATTCTTTCTTTATCTTTCTTTCTCAACTAACTAAAGTCGTACCTTACTCTTTTCTTACTATTTAAAGTCATATACATACCATCATGGCATGTCAAGTTAATACTACTTCTTTCTGACTAATGAGATTTGAATTTACCTCTTTCCCGACAAGTAAATGTCATTTCTAACTCCTCTTTAACTTACCAATGGTTTAGGGTACAAATCATACACCTAAACTACATTAAAAACTACTAAAAACTGGTGTGGGCATCAATGCGGGGCAGTGGACAACAACTGCGACGCATTAACAACAACTGCAACCAAAACACCTCTTCTGGAATCCCAATGCAGCGCAGTGGTTTCCAGAATTGTTGTTTTGCTTCCCTTTTCAACTTCCTGCACTTCCAAGCTAAAGTCTAGCACTTCTAACCCTTATTTCCGTTAACCATTTCTTCATACATTAATAATGTATCTTACCAATCTTTCAAAAGTTATAATGTACGTTATATTAACATATGAAACATTATATACAATCTTCATATTCTCACCTTGAAGTCGAATTAAGCTTACTACATACACGTCTCTTTCTCTTTACTCTTAACCTCCAAATATGCGGTTTTACAACCAAACACAAATTTTTCTTTCAATAACTCTTACATACATATCAACACATGTATTAACTTCATTACAACTCTTTCTAAACCTTAAACTCTAAACATGTAACGACCCGAAAATCGTAAAAGGATTAGAAATGTAATAAGTTTTTGGTCAAACGAACATTTTTATAAAGGATTTGTAAAAATGACCAAATATGTCATGATGGAATAGTTTGAGGTTATAATCAAAAATAAGTTAATATATATCATTGCTTTTAAGGTGATAAGGAAAAGAATAAGAAATTTTGGTGAATGTGTGACTTCAACGTGGAGAAAGAAAAGAGAAAACAACTTAAGAGGGTTTATTTCAAAATCGGACGATACGGTAAGCATTTCTTGCCGGATAAATAAACGGAAAGCACCATAGCACTCATGGAGTCGAGGGGATCATTCTGGTATAAGCAAAAGTTAGTTTCGCGGTGGTTCATTTCAAGTCGAATCGATACCCATTTCGTTTTACCGAGGTATAATAAGTTATTTACGTAAATAGGTTGTTTCTAAGTCTTTTGCTATTGTTTAGTACAGTTTTTAGTAAGATTGGTGAACGTTTGTAAGCTTGCAACAATGGAGTTGTAGGCTGGTTGGAGAAGATGAACCAGGGGTTCCAACCGACAGTTGGATGCTCTGTGTCACGATATTTTGTTTCCGTTAAGTCTAGTATGTGGAAATAGAAATGCATTATGAGATGGTTGACGGTAATGATCTAAATAGGTTAATCATGAGAAAGCGTTGCGAGGGCGTTTGCTTAAGTACGTCGGATTTGAGGTGAGTACAGTATGATTTATAAAACCGAGCATAAAGATAAAATTAACGTTCTTGAAAAATGTTTTGAAACGACGTTGTTTTTATATAAAGATGTTTTGATCAAAAGTTAAACCAGTAACATATTAAACAAATCATGTTGTATGGGTGGTAAGTTTCTATCCATACTTGATAAATTAAAGAATATTTGTTATATAAATAGTACGTAGCTACCCATACATGTTAAAGTAAAGTTGTTATCTTGCATGGTAAGTAGCAGACATCCATGTATGATAAAGTTACGGGTGTTATGTGACTACATGTACGTTTGGATGACAGGGGGTAGGTAGCTTCTTGTATCCTTATGTGATATTATTATGAATGTGTTAAAGTTATAATTGTATGTTTATATGATTGTTGTTATTGAACTATGCATTATAAGGAGTATGCCTTAGTCTTGCAAAAGATGCCTTAGTTATATGTGGTATGTAGCTACTCATTGAAAGAAGATCTAGTGTGACTAACTAGGTAAAAGGAGTGGTAGGTAGCCGCTCATAGAAAGAGAACTTAGTGTGACTAACTAGGTAATAGTGTTATCCTAAAGTTGGGATCTTGGATTTCTAGATATCCTGGGCAACACATGGTTCTAGGGGTCAGCCTCAGAGATGGAGTGATACTGACCCGTAACGGTCGCCGGAAGTATTGCGTAGGAGTGGGTAGGTGCTAACTGGTCACCTTCGAACCCTCCTAAAACGACAACGCATTAATTTGCAACGTCGGAGTAGTGAAAGCCTACATTTCGGGTTATTATAAAAATTGGGAGTCACGCCCCAAGGCTATGATAATAATATGTCGGAATGTGAGAGTAATGAACGGGGTTAAGTTCCCTTGGGTAGAGATTTCCCTAGAAAGCAGAAAGTAAGAAATCAATGGACCAAACAAGTTGTATACTTAGGACATCGATAGACTGGATAAAGTGAATACTCAGGGCTCGATGGACCCTAGTATAATGAAGTTATATGCATTGATTTGAAATTGATTGTATGATGATATTAATTTCTTATGTATTTATTTGTATATTGTGGTATTGATTGTTGTTAATCATATCTGCTTACGAGGTTGCGGGTATGGTTTGGGATAGTAAAGAAAAATTATTTATATGAAACGTTTTCATAGTATTTACTATTAAATTATTGTCTCATCAGCTTTAGCTGATACTCTTTTCCCAAAATGTGTCTTTTGCTCGTAGGTGGCTTTAGATGTTCTTGGTGAGGCGGTATACTTTGGGGTAGACTGTTGTCCCCAATTGGTTGTCATTGTCAGTTTGGTTAAAGTTCAGCTTATTTATAATGTGAGTTTTAACGTAAACGAATGTTTTATTTACTGAAATAGTTTTATGAACCGCTAATCACTTTTTACTTACGTCATTCCGCTGTGATATCTTTTGATAAATATAATTTTTTTTTTTTGTAAAAGGTGATTTTTGAAAACCAGGTCGTTACAAGTTGGTATCAGAGCCGCGTTGCGAGTGAACTAAGTACAGAGAAAAGTGCTCAGACTCGTACAAAGACGGGGTTCAATTTTTTTAAAGGAAAACCTTGACCTAAGTTGGGAAAGGTGTGTGATGAGAGTTTGTTTCCGTTGTTTATTTATGTTCTAGTACTGATAAAAAAAAAGAATTTTGTAAATGTTATTGCTCGTTAAAAAGTACTCGGGTTTTTATTGTACTCAAGTTAAAGGAAATGTATATGTGGTGCATAAAGAAAGTGATGTCTCTAGAATTTGCCGAGTTAGAAGGGAAACTGGGAGGCTGTGATATTGAAATGAAAGGCAATACTTATAAGACGTTTTGTATGGTAATACCTCCATGTTTGAAAGAGGTAAGGATCCGTTAGATGTTGTTAATGAGTTCGTAAGATGAAGTGGGTATTTAGTATTGCTATATTTATGGGAATTAGAGAGTTTGATATGTTATCTGTATGTAAAACCGATAGACACTACATTAGCGAGACGTCGTGTTATCGATGTAAGCCCGGTTTAGATAGGCTAATGTTGGAAAGAAAGAAAGATTTCTGAACTTAAGGTTCTGTTTCTTATGGCGCAAGTAGATATTTTGTATCTTCGAGTTCTGATCTCAGTGCGCTATACCTTATAGTTCGATAGAAATTGCTTTAGAGATAAGTATAGCGGTAAGAAAATCCGTTATGATATGACAAGTTGATTATTCGTTCAGATGGTATTGAAAGGAGAATGTCTCTTCGTATCTCAAAGTTTGATAAACATCAGTGGTTTCGATATGGCGATCGATTTCGATTGATTAATATGAGATCATGTAGAGATATGTTGATCTAAGTTGAAAATATTAGATATTTTCGTGATAATTTATCTAGATTATTATTTGTTTGGGAACTAGAATCTAAGATTAGATTTGTTCCGGAATGTGATGTATATTGTTAAGTCAAACAAAAATTGTTCGTGGTAGAGAAAGACTGTATAATGAGAATGCGTATAGATTTTAAGAGTCGATTATACTCGCTGTTAAGAATAAGTATCCTTTAAATAGGATCAATGTTTTGAAAGATCAGTGATAGAGGAAGGATATTTCTCTAAAATCGACGTATGTTTAAGTTATCTTCGAATCAGGAATGGTAAAGTAAGATATTCCTAAGATAACTTTTGAACTAGGAATGTATAATACGAGTTCCGAATTGTGTTAAGAATTTTAACTAATTATGAGGAACTATGATGTTATATCTAGTGTGTGGATAAATAGTATGAGTTTCCATAATGGCAATGGTATGTGCTCTTATGCGAATATAAGAATAAGTTGAAAGAATTTCATGATAAGATTTAAATTTTAAGAGTAGTAATTTTTGTAAGTTATCTTTGATGAGATCAGGCATAGACTTAAGAATTGCTTGAACTCAGATATGACTTGAGGAAACGAAAGAGATATTAGGTTTTGTTATTCCTGTCTATTTCGAGATTGATTCCGGGACAGAAATCATTTGAAGGAGGGGAGAATTGTAACGAACCGAAAATCGTAAAAGGTTTAGAAATGTAATAAGTTTTGGTCAAAGGACCATTTTTGTAAAGGATTTGTGAAAAGGACCAAATATGTCATGATGTCATAGTTTGAGGTTATAACAGAAAATAAGTAAATATATATCATTGAGTTTAAGGTGATAAGGAAAAGAATCAGAAGTTTTGGTGAATATGTGATTTCAACGTGAAGAAAGAAAAGATAAAACAACTTAAGACGGTTTATGTCGAAATCGGACGATTCGCTAAGCATTTCTTGCCGGATAAATAAAGGGAAAGCACCATAGCACTCCTGGAGTCGAGGGGATCATTCTGGTATAAGCGAAAGTTAGTTTCGCGGTGGTTCATTTCGGGTCGAATCGATACCTATTTCGTTTTATCGAGGTATAATAAGTTATTTAAGTAAATAGGTTGTTTCTAAGTCTTTTGCTATTGTTTAGTACAGTTTTTAGTAAGATTGGTGAAAGTTTTTAAACTTTCAAAAATGGAGTTGTAGGCTGGTTGGAGAAGATGAACCAGGTGTTCCAACCGGCGGTTGGAATTGGCCAACCGGCAGTTGGATGTGTTCAACCGGCGATTGGTTTGGTCCAACCGGCAGTTGGATGTGTTCAACCGACGATTGGTTTGGTCCAACCGGCGGTTGGCTTTGTCCAACCGGCGGCTGGCTTTGTTCAACCGGCGGCTGGCTGCTCTGTGTCGCGATATTTTGTTTCCGTTGAGTTTAGTATGTGGAAATTGAAATGCATTATGAGATGATTGACGGGTAATGATTGAAATAGGTTAATCGTGAGAAAGCGTTGCGGGGGCGTTTGCTTAAGGACGTCGGCTTTGAGGTGAGTACAGTATGATTTATAAAACCGAGCATAAAGATAAAATTAACGTTTTTGAAAGATTTTTTGAAAGTAATGTTGTTGTTGAACGACGTTGTTTTTATATAAAGATGTTTTGATCAAAAGTTTAACCAGTAGCAGATTAAACGAATCATGTTGTATCGGTGGTACATTGCTATCCATACTTGATAAAGTAAAGAATGTTTGTTATATGAGTAGTGTGTAGTTACCCATACATGTTAAAGTAAAGTTGTTATCTTGCATGGTTGGTACGCAGCCATCCATGTATGATAAAGTTACGGGTGTTATGTGACTACCCGTACGTTTGGATGACAGGGGGTAGGTAGCTTCCTGTATCCTTATGTGATATTATTATGAATGTGTTGAAGTTATAATTATATGTTTATATAATTGTTGTTATTGAACTATGCATTATAAGGAGTATGCCTTAGTCTTACAAAAGATGCCTTAGTTATGGGTGGTATGTAGCTACTCATAGAAAGAAGATCTAGTGTGACTAACTAGGTAAAAGGAGTGGTAGGTAGCCGCTCATAGAAAGAGAACTTAGTGTGACTAACTAGGTAAAAGTGTTAGCCTAAAGTTGGGATCTTGGATTTCTAGATATCCTGGGAAACACATGGTTCTAGGGGTCAGCCTCGGAGATGGAGTGATACTGACCCGCAACGGTCGCCGGAAGTATCGCGTGGGAGTGGGTAGGTGCTAACTGGTCACCTTCGAACCCTCCTAAAACGACAACACATTAATTTGCAACGTCAGAGTAGTGAAAGCCTACATTTCGGGTTATTATAAAGATTGGGAGTTACGCCCCAAGGCTATTATAATAATATGCAGGAATGTGCGAGTAACGAACGAGGTTAAGTTCCCTTGGGTAGAGATTTCCCTAGAAAGCAGAAAGTAAGAAATCGATGGACCAGACAAGTTATATACTTAAGACATCGATAGACTGGATAAAGTGAATATACTCAGGGCTCGATGGACCCTAGTATAATGAAGTTATATGCATTGATTTGAAATTGATTATATGATAATATTAATTTCTTATGTATATATATGTATATTATGGTATTGATTGTTGTTAATCATATCTGCTTACGAGGTTGCAGGTATGGTTTGGGATAGTAAAGAAAAATTATTCATATGAAACGTTTTCATAGTATTTACTATTAAATTATTGACTCACAAGCTTTAGCTGATACTCTTTTCCCAAAATGTGTCTTTTGCTCGTAGGTGGTTTTAGACGTGCTTGGTGAGGCAATATACTTTGGGGTAGCCTGTTGTCCCGAATTGGTTGTCATTGCTAGTTTGGTTAATGTTCAGCTTATTTATAATGTGAGTTTTAACGTAACGAATGAATTATTTATTTAAATAGTTTTATGAACCGCTGATCACTTTTGATAAATATAAAAAGTTTAATAGTTTTATGCTTGTTTGTGCATTAGAATATTAAATGGGTCAAAAGACCCAAAAGGTGGCAAGATGGGTAGAAATAACAAACATGTTTTGTAACGACTTGGTTTTCAAAAATCACCTTTTACAAAAACTCTTTATATTTATCAAAAGATATCACAACGGAATACTATTAAAATAAATAATGTGGGGTTGTTTGTCTTCTATTTATAGGCTGAATTCTGTAATCCCGAAATATGTCCCGTTGTGCCGCATTCAGGACCACTGTGACGTAGTGGTCTTAGTTTCTAGTTGTACTTGTTTTGTGATACCCGTTGGGTCGCATTCCGCAACCACTACGCCGCAGTGGTTGGTCTTCTCGAATGTTCTTGCCGTTTAAATGTTCAATGGGCCGCATAGACCTTCATTGCGTCGCAATACCTGACCGGATCACCAATTCTCGTACTTTTGACCATTTTCATGCGTTTCCTTGGCCAAGTAACCTCTTACCGATCATATAAAACATGTCACTTAAAAAATAAAACACATTCACACTATTAAATGCAAAAACCTATCCTATCCATCATGATTTTAATACGAAAACCGAACGAATATCGCATATAAATATAGATGTATATATGCGATATCAGGAACACCTCCGAAAATAATCAATATCAGAACATGTGAAGCTCAAGGCTCTGGTACGGAAACCGCGGGACGTTTGGCTCGATAAGAGAATTGACTTCTTTCAGACATTTCATAAAGCCAGTTATGACATGTTGAATAACTTACAATACGAGCGAGAAGAAAAACGAAAGTTGATCGCTGAAAAGCTGATGCGGGAAGAGAGTAGGAAAGAAAAGTTTGCCAAAAGGAAGACGTTAAGATACAAAGAGGGAGATGCCTCTTTTGAAGAAGATGGAGAAAAGGAAGATCTTGGTGCACCTATCAATCATAAGTCTCTTCAAAATTCACGAAGAGAATAGCTAATTTTGGTCTTCCACCAAAGACAAATATGCCAAGCACTATCCAGCCGTACGATAGGACAAGAGATCCAGATGATCGCCTAAACACTTTTGTAGAGGTTGCAGAAACAGAAATGTGGCCTATGTAAGTATGTGTAAGTATGATGTTGTATGTTTGCAGTGCACAAACGTTAGTTGGACGAGCATGTGTGTGGTTTCAAGCCTTAGAACCTTGAAGCATAAACAATTATAAGGAATTAAAGATCAAGATTGAGTCTTTTTAGTCGCAACAAAAAAGGTACATCAAAGGACCAACCGATGATCGTAAGACAAAGCAAAGAGAAGGCGAAGAATTCAAGGACTTCGTAAAAAGATGAAAGAGGGAAATTCTATACGTCAAGGGCGCTGCTGAAATCATGAAAGTTTCCGGATTTAGGGAAGCGATCAAACTATCAATGCTCAAGATGAAAAAGGTGTTTCATATCCATAAGCATGGTTGAGATCAAGAAAGACAATGAAAAAACTTGAGACCAAATGGACCAATCACATCCCTCCATTTTAAAAACCCACCATAATTTATTTTTGTTTATAAATTAATTATCTCATAAACGATAAATGTATTAAACGAATAAATTGCACCATTAAAACGAGTATTTTCTCCTCTTTCTATAGAGCACCCACTCGACATACTTTTGACGAAATTTATTTTCGGGTTTTTTTACGGGTTTGAAATTTTATATTATAAATCACTGTTTTATCACATCTGATATCAGTAGTTTGACATATTAATTTTTTGTTTTTCTTTTTGATTGTAGTTGAATGTACGTAATATAACAAATCTATGTTTTGAAATTCGTATTTAGTGTTCAAATCACATGTGATATTGCCTTACGAATTTCAACATTTGGCCATAAACGAAAAAATAAAAAGTCGTCAAAATTCAAACTTTTTTCCGGGTCCATGTAGGTTATACATTGTATGACATTGTTGTGTATTAAAATTCATATTGGAGTTGAAATCATGGGTGTTATTGTCTTTTGAGTTTTTGAATTTTATATACATAATATCACATATGATTTGTATTCATATCACATATGATTTGTATTCATATCACATATGATTTACAGTAATATCACATATGATATAGTATTATCATATGTGATTTTAGTATATCATATTTTATGTCAAATATGATTTGTATTCATATCATATATGATTTACAATAATATCACATATGATATAGTAGTATCATATGTGATTTTAGTATATCATATTTTATATCAAAAACGAGAAAAAATAAAACTAGTTAAAATTCGTTTTTTTTTTCTTTCTAAATTTAGGTAGTTTATATATTTTAGAGTAATTCTCTTTTATAAATATGTACATATTGATGTAATATCACATGTAATATTACATCGTTACAATTTCAATACCCATAAAAAAAAAAAAAAAAAAAAAAAAGTCGTCGAAAGTATATAACACCACTGTTCTAATTAAAGATAAAAGTGAGACGATCGCAACGGTATATTTTGTTTCGTCTAACGATTAACGGTTTGTGAGATAATTTAATTTTAAAAAAATAAAAGAAAAGTTAGTTTTGGTTTTAATATTAGTCATTGGATTAAAATTGATGAAGGGTCAAGATATTGTCTTTTGATCTCAAAACAATTATAGGTATTAATTGATCATTTCTCTCCGTAAGCATACAAAAAAGTATTATGCTAAGTCAAATATTCAACGAAGGAATAACCCAAAGCTCCCGCCTCTAAAGAACCGAACATAAGTTCGTTTTCCCAAATTAACAAAAACGCATGCCTAAATATTAGCCACCAAAGTTAAGGCATGCCTTGTGACACCACCGGCTCTACATCTACAAGGACCCTGTAGAAAGGAAAACTACTGTGATTTGCTCATGGATAGAGGCCAATTTACGAACGATTTTTATGCCCTAAAAAGGCATATTAAAGAGGTAATTAAGTCGGGCATAAAGGCTAAGCAAGAAAGAAATTTGAAGAAAAAAAAAACAGATTGTTAAGGAAAAGAAATTCACATGACTCGGGCATGTCACACTAAATTTACCGAAGAAACCATGAAATCTTAGGATTTGATGGATCAAGTTATTGCATTTTTATCAATCTGTAACCTACTAACGAACCGATGATCATTAAGGCACAAATAGATATTCCGGTTGAGCACCGGGTTTACGTAGATGACGGAAGCACCACAAAGATAATGTTCGAAAAATATTTCTTGAAGTTGGATCCTGCAATTAAAATACGCTTATAGAGAACAGTCACGCCATTGGTCGGTTTTCAAGGGGAAACTAACTAGTCAATGGGGGAAATCCTCCTATCTTTTAGTATTGGAGAAGGGGAACACCAGATAACAACTAATTTGAATTTCCTAGTGGCACGAGCATCTTTATCGTACAAAGACTCGGACTCATAAAATTTGGAGCAGTATCATCCACAATACACTATATGAAGAAGTCGGTTCTCCTAAGGGCCCGTTTGGTTAGCGAAATATTTTTATAAGAATTGGAACTGAAATTTGAGGAATTTGAATTGAAATTTGAGGAATTGGAATTTAAATTTGAGGAATTGGAATTTGAACAAATTAAAAGTTGTCCTAATTGGTTAACAAAATTCAACGTAATTCAGTTTTCATTTTTTTGCATAATTTATGCGGATTTGTAATTCTTTCAAATTAATTGGAATATTGTAACATATGTTTGGTAAAGATCTTATAAGAGACTCAGAGCTCAAGCTTTTGAAAGAAAAGAAAAAAAAAAGATAAGCGTGAGCTTTTGAAAATAAACAACTTATAAATGGGCTTACATAAAGTTAGTGAAGAAAGATACATTGTTATTAGGGATGTAAACGAACCGAACGTTTGATGAAAAATTCTTGAACCGTTCGGCGAGAAGTTCCTTTATTTAGTAAAACGAGCAAACATGAACGTGAGATTCCGTCTGTTAAGTTAAATGAACGAACATGAACAAATGTAGCATTCATTCATTTAAGTTCGTAAACGTTCGTTTATTTATATATATTAAACGTTCGTTTATTTATATTTATTAATATATGTTTATTTATGTTTGTTATTTATATATATCTATATTAATTAAATACTATCATTGTCTTTGTAATTGCTTATTTATTTATTTTTTTTGAAAAATAATTAATATATTAATAAGTATAGATAAATTCATAATTATAAATTTTTATGATTTTTCATTAGATTTATCTATATATATAATCAATATTTTTTAGATGTTTAAATATTTGGAATGTTGGAACTTACGGACTATAATATGTTAGATTGTTGTTGTTCATTTGTGTTCGTGAAAAATGCATCACGACTTGTTAATGGTAGAATTTTATTTTCTGTTTTAATTGTTATTCACATTCACAAATGTAAATATGCTTAATGCATGGTTCTAGTCGTGACCTGCCATCGAAACTCAGTATATTGATACTGTTTGTATCATATGCATTTGCCTACGCCCTAGACACTTACATAATGGTTTTCAATCGTCCTCGGGATTCTTGTCATATCTTCCGGCTATTGAATTTCAATACATTATGTGTGTGACCCGACATGTTCAAATATGCTTACTAACATAGTTATAATGTCATCCATGTACATTAAATCCTACATACTCGACTCACAAAACATTACGGTTTCTGGACATCAATAGTAATAGTCTAACCACGAACACAAGAAGTACTTTTAATGTAGGTTGCTCCTTGCATATCATTATCTCGTTTTGATGCAAAATGCTTCAAGTCTCATTTATGTTTAGGTATCGTAAGCATGATTATAGTTACTTCGGATAACATCTTACACTCATCACTTATATTTCAGATATTGGATCACTTGTGATCCATTATCATATATCTTTTTAGTTTTAAAGGACAGAAACTTCATTAGAGGATGACATGACAAAGTTATAGATGATACATAGATCAGTACATAAGTAGGTCAAGAGATAGTTGTAAATAACATAAACAAGTTAGGAAAATAGATTAAGATTAGGATAGAACTCAACAAAAAGTGTTAAGAACGGATAATCTTAAACCACTAGGACGATCAAAATTTAGAAACGGTCATCAAGCAAAGTGCAACCATAATCAAACACCCAGTGTTAAGAACCAAGGCAATGACAACTGAAACAGGTTATAGAACAAGATAAAAAAAAATCGAGACAAAAAAGGTCTGTAAGCTTTTGTCCCGTGACAATGCAAGAACGAAAAGGCGAAATGTTTACACACTGTAACTTTAGATTAGTATCACCCCAAAGCACAATTTAATCCCAAAATAGAAATCAATAGCTTTCCCTATTACCTACCTCGTCATCACTCTCAACCAAAGCATACAAGCTATGGCATTCCATACGGTTTTTTTAGTTCAGACTCATAAATAGAATTTAAAGATAAATATTAGGACAACTTTAATTCATTATAACTGATGTTCAGAAATAGATAAGAATGAATACATACACAGAATGATATATAGAAATCAAAAGATTAACCAAAGCACTGATCTCCGGGAACAGGGACCGGACCAGGGATAAAACCTTGCTGATAAAACTGCAACCCAAACACGACTAGAATCGCCACCAAGGATAAGTAGGACAACCCTTCTACAGCACCTAACAATCCAAATGGTCCATTAGGCAAACCCGAGCCTGTTTTTGACTTGGTATACAAGGACCAACCCACAATCCCAACCACAACTAAGTAACTTACACCTTCCAATGCACCAATGGATCCACCGGGGCCTGGAGGAAGGCCGCAGCCGGTAGTCTTGAGGGTGTAAAGTGACCACCCAATAACTGGATTGGCAATTAATCCACCGGCTATTCCTGCAACTTGGTTAGTGGAAACTTCTTCGCCAGTTTGTTTCGCCATTGCTCGAACGTTGAGACGACGGTGATGGCATTGAGAAATGTAAGAGGAGGGTGGTGGTGTTAGATGGATTGAGGTGGAATAAGGTGATGAGAGCATCATTTTTGAGAGCTCCATTCTACAAAAAAGTGTAAGAGATAACAGGTTTTGTTTTTGTATGGATGTGGTGCTAATCTACTTACTTTATTTTTTCTCCATTACACACTTAAGTATGTTTTATCATTCATTTTAGGTTAATTCCTACTCGTAGCAAATATTATTGAAAAACTTTATTCTTTGTTAAATAAAGACACTCGTAAGACAAACCGACTAAACCTTTATTTTCGAATATCCCAACTATGGGTTCAGGTACCAACAATTCGGACCCAAAACTCGTTGGTTTTGGATATGGGATACACATTTAATGAGCACGATTTAATAAACTACCAGAACTAAACCATCACATAAGCACCCCGATATGACCAAGTTACAATTAGGTTCATAGATCAGTAAGACAGGACAGAAATGTTCAAATTTTATGAAAAACATGTATAAACTAGTTTAGACAGTATTTATAGATTGGATTTTTCTTAAAAATAGGCAAGAATTAGACCAAGATTAGCATAAGAATCAACAAGAAAGCCTTTGGACCGGTTAATGTTGAACTAGCAGAGCAATTCAATCTTAAGAAACTGGTCATGAAGCAAAGTCACCATTAATCGAACCGGAGTTAAAAACAAAAAACAAAGCTAACTGAAATAGGATATAGAACTGGACAAGAAGAACAAGAAAAAAAAAAGGTCTGTATATCTTTGATCCCATGACAACGTAAGAACGAAAAAGGTGAAATGTTTACACACTGTAATTTTCAGATTAGTATCACCCCCAAAACACAATTTAATCCCAAAACAGAAATCAACAGCATTCCCTATTACCTACATCATCATCACACCCCCAACCGAAATTATACAACTCCACTTAAGATGGCACAAAATAACATCGCAAAACCAAGTATAACCATTAACAAAATTCCACCCCTGTTTAACCTTTCTGAGTCCCCGACCTTGTATTATCCGTAGAAACACTACCACTTTCCTGTACCTTCAGAGCTTTAGGATCAAGTGGGATTGTTCCGACTGTCAGAATGCCAGAAGATTCACCAAAACCGTTAACTTTCACCGGCATTGACCCAACAGTCAAAACACTGCCAGGTTCAGTGGATACTGAAAAAGTAGTAGTACCAACTCCGGTAACATCACTCTCCAAAGACTTGGTTTCTATCCGCTTTGGGGATATAGCAAGTGAACGAAAACGTAAAACATCATCTTCTGTTGGTTTTCCATCAACCACTTGTCTACTAACATTGTTTGAATCATTTGATACATTACTGCTTGATGTATTAATATCATTGTTCTTGCCAGGTATCTCATCTCCACTTGAAGCCAAACCGAAAAAATTATTAAGCTTGCGGGGAGGATGTAGGACAGGCACAAATACTGGTGTTCCATAACTTTTAATTAGTAATCTTGCTTTCTCTTCTTGCAATATTTTTTGACGGTTCTCATAATACATAAAATCATCAAGTAAAGACGTCTTTGATGCATAGTTCTTGAATACTTTCAACATTTCTATACCTTTTTTATATTTTATCTGCAAATAACAAACGAGTATTAGATTTCTGAATTAAATGTGAGAATCATACAAATAACTAGATTCAATATGTAATCATGATATTAAATCTCGTAAGTGAAGAGAAACCAGAAAATAAGCTTGAGGAACTAACCTCTTGTGTATCACGGCTATTTGTAACTGGTTTATGCTCATTGTTCTCTAATATGATGTGTCGAAAGAGAGGATTTGGCACATCTTTTATTAAATGCCACTTCACCGGGAAACTTCCACTCCATTTGTCTTGCTGCCAGAAATCCATATCCTTGTGAAAATCTACATTACCTATTATCTCAGCAACGCCACAAAACTGTCCACTTGCATTAACCTAAAAACAGAAACTTGTCAGCATATTAATTAAAGTGAACAGAGAAGTAAATATTTACATTGTGATCATTACAAACTTACTGAGAAAAAAAGGAAGACGGGACAGCTTTTAGAGTCCCCTACTGATACTTTCTGGGCTTCTTCATAAGCACTATTCAGCTTTTTGTTTCCATTAGGTGTAGATGACCATACATTATACTTGATACTCTTATGAACATCATCTTCGCTGTAAGATTTTATAACATAGAACTTTGCATTCACATATTCAACAGGGAAATCATCTTTGTTATACTGGTCCACGGAAATTGTAATATTGCCTTGAGCATCAGCATTTCCAGCCCTTGTTGAGTAGGCTTTAACAGTCAAGCGGGTATTTGAAGTAGCCGTTCTAGGACCACGATTCTGTTCAGCCAAAGCATAGGGATTTCCATTCACATCATTTGTAGTTTTACCAAAGGGCAACTTCGATCGGACCTTATCCACTGCCACCCGACCATTACCGCTTGACCCAAAATTAGATAAGCCATTACCAGAAGGATAAGTAACTTTTAGCTGATTATGAGTAGACGCAGTTTTTCCATTTGATAAATTATCATTAGCATGACCACCTCGACCCTGTTTTTAGAATCAGAAATTAGATTCAACAACAAACACAGAAAAACAAGTACACTGACAATATAACAAAACATCTTACACTTTGTGGAAAAAGGGCCATACCTGGAGCATTTGTGACGATGCTGGACTAACAACATTGTTTGAGACGACACCACCACTGGCTGCAAGCAACTTGTTCGTCCCACCGTTACTTTTATAGCCTTCTGAAACCTTGCCAAAGCTACTTGATTGATTTGAAGCACCTCTCCCTGGATTCAAGGTATAAGTTGCAGCTGATGACGATGAGTTACCATTGAAACCAGATGAATCAACCCTATTGCCAGTAGATGTAGCCATATCCATGAACGTCTCTGTCGTACCATTTGTATAAGTGTCTACACCAGGTTGAACAAGCACGGGATAATAAGCTGGTGAAGAGGAACCGTTTTCATAAGAGGGTAAATAGTACTGTTGTGTTCCCATATAAGAGCCATCAGCTCCGATCATAGCACCGGGAATGTAAGGATTGTATGGGTTATATGGAGACTGTGCATATCCATAGCTAGGTGTATAATACACATAAGGCATACTTTCTGTCTGTGACCCCTGGAAGATAAAGTAGACGATATAAGTACCAAGACATTAACAAAAATCGTTTACTAAAAAACGAGTTACGTAGTTCATATACTTACTATGAACTGTATATTTTGACCATCTACACCAAAAACTCGATTATGGTCATCCCAATCACCAGGTGATTCCAATCCTGTTCACAGTAAAATATAAGAGAATAAGATATCGCAAATCACTAACGTATGCAAGAAGTAAAGAGTGACGAACAAAGCAAATTCAACAGGTACCTGTACAAATATAGCCGTAATTAGTAGCAGAAGGATAATACATGCCCTGATCAACAACAAACTCCGGAGCAGCTTCGTTATACATAGCTTCAAGTGTTGATAAGGAGGATTTGTTAATTGTAAATTTGAGTCAATAATGCCTTGAACCTGGAAAGAGAAGAGCGTTAGCGTTAACATGACACCATACAAAAACATATACATTCAATGTTGATCTCGTTTATATACATCCATTCCACAAAACAGCTACAACTTATCACACAAGCCAGTTTTAACAGAAATCACAAAAACTAACCAACATATGAGCAACGGTATTTCATTAGATTTTTTAACTCACGTTTGTATATCATGCGCTATAAATCAAATTCCATGATCAAAAGCAACATACAATAGCACAGTTTGAGTAACATTATACACATCCTAATACATTCGACTAACTCGAACCGACACACTCGGTAGTCATAACTCGTAAAGTTGGGCAAACTAGAAGATAATACGCAAATCAAATTATGAACACATGTATATTCAATGTTCATCTCATTCGTACATTAAATGTTCTAACATATCTCTACCATATACGTATCTGCAATTCCATGTTGTGGAACATTATACACATCCATTCCCCAAAAAGTATCCAACATATGAGCTACGGTATTTCATTAGATTCACGTTCGTATATAAAAGCTATTAATCAAATTCCATGATTAAAAAAAGCACCATACAATAGCACAGTCCGAGTAACATTATACAACGCCTAAACCACTCAATAAACTCGAACCGACGTATCAAGTAAGCACTGAAAGGACGCATATAATAACAAAATCATCATATAATTTAGCATAACTGTAACATAAACCCTAAAAAAAATAGGAAACACACAAGTGACAAATTAAAACGCATATAATATAAAACAAAAAACAATAAGTAACAACATCGATGAAAGTTGAGTAAAAAGGAATCGAAAAAAATCACAGTATGTGTGTAGAAGAAGATTAAAATTAGGATATACCTTTGAAGAAGGAAGAAAAGGAATCAAAATAAAGTTGAATTAGGGTTCATAAGTACCAGATAGAGATAGATATAGATATAGGTTTTGTAAGAATGAAAAAATAGGAGAAAACCCTAACCCTAAGAGAGAGAGAGAGAGAGAGAGAGAGAGAGAAAGAGAGAGAAAAAGGGTGGGAAGAAGAGGAAATTAAAACCAAAATTATTATTGATGAAGAAAGAGAAAGAGAAAGAGAAAGAGAGAGAGAATGATAAGAAGAAGGGGAGACAAAGGATTGATTCGCTGGATTTACTTATTTGTGGTGAGGAACAATTTTACAAACCAACCAACGTCGTTTCCTTTTCCTCTTCTCCTTTTATTTCGTTTCATAACAACATATTATTTTTACCAAATTTTTAATAAATTCATATTTTTTGTCATTTACATCACAACTAACTTATTGACTCGCGTAATATACGGAGAAGTTATATGAAAGATTAATAGAAACTTATTGGTCATTAAACAAAATGAATTATATTAACAAAAGTTACGTTATTTCGCTTATATATAAGCGAATTTATCTGGAACTTTATGTCATTTGTTTTTAAAAAATAATAATTGTGGAGCGGAAGATGAGATTATTATATTATTTCAAAAATATCATATACATATTGCCGATTTTGTAAGGCAATTCGTGCATGTTGTCAAGATGAGCTCGAAGTTAAGAAAAACAAATTAAAGACAAATAAACTCGCACTATGTATTGCATTTTAACAATATCATGATAACAAAAAACAGTTAATATACATTACGTATATTTAAAAGAAAAATAAAAGTCAAATAATTAAAAGATATATGTTACGTATTTTTTTAGATATTAATTTAAAGTAACCGTGTTAAGTTATTTAAAGTAAGGAGTTAATTCATTTTACGTATTCATTTTATTTAAATATTATTAAATATAAGGGCTAAATTTTTTAAAGTAAAATGGTTAAAATGAAATTAGTATATGATGACATCATCAAATTGATCTAATGGCCTAAATGAAAGTTTAAAACTAATCTAACGGTTCAAACTTTTACAAGTGGTATTTTAGGCCTCTCTTTTATTATATATTAAGAATTAAGATTTCTAACAACTAACTCATTAACACATTTTTTACAGACACCACTTCCAAATTACTAAAATCAAAATACAAGAAAAAAAAACTCAGTCACAACCGAGACAAAGGTTAACGAGTTGGTGGACTCGCCTAAAACCAAACTTGCCAAATTTTAAATGGCGACGCTATGCTTTCGAAAGAGTTCGTTGAATGATAATGAGCTCAATGGATAAGCACCGTCATGACGGAGCTAGTTTATTTCAATAAGGTTCACCCAAATCCATTTAACTTTTTAACTTTTTAAATTTTTACTATTTTAATATCAATTGTGAACTGATTTTATATACATGCATTTACTTATTTTATTAATTATTCTCATAAGAAAATATTAAGGTTCTATTATCATGCTTCATGATTTACACTTATTATTTCTTATACATCTTTCTTTCATAACATCTCTTTTTCAGCAAGTACCCGTAAATGAATTTTTTCCGATATAAGATTTCTAATAAGTTTGTCCCATTGGTAGGAGGTTGTACTCCCCTAGGGGAGGTCTCGGGTTCGAGCCTCCCTCTGGGGTTCCCTCCTTAGGTGGTTGTTAGGTAAGTACTTAGGGGGTGTTTGTGTAAGCTTATAGATAACTAACTTTGGTGTAAGGTTCGTGGGTCGCATACTGCCCTAAATGGATGTTACTGTGGCCCCGAATCACTAACTTTACCGTTCAAAAAAAAATATAAATTAGCAATTAAGAAGAGACTAATACTCTAATTTAATGCAAAACCATGTACAAATACAAAACCAATAATAAGATTTTATTATTTTGTTAAACGCAAAGCATATTGGATGTTGTCAAACAACAACAAAGCTGTCATTTTTCCCACAATAAAATAATTTATCAAAAATCTACCTTCTAGAAAGACCTAGTTGTTTTTACATATGGATTATATTAATTTAATAAATTCATAAAGGAAAAATATATTATATTTTAGATAGAAATAAAATAATCCCTAATGAAGATAAAAACGAAGAAACTACAAACTAGAAAACTATAAAAAGAAAGGTCATCTACCTACCTCTTCCTTGGGGACTAAGGCAGAATTCTATTTATATTTCTTTATGAGTAAGGTTATTAATCCTTAAATATAAATAATAAAAATAAAAATAATAATTATTATTATTATTAATTATTAGTATTAGTATTGTTATCATACGAATTTATCATAAAAGGATTAATTATTAATATTCACTGTAACTTTTTTTTAAAAGAAAAACCAATGTTTAAATAAAGTATTCATGCAAAAAATATAAAAAATGTAACATATCTACCTTAATTACAAAATCTTCCTATAAAATTTTGTAGCTTGTTTATAATAGGACACGTAGGTTGCTTATAATAGGACACGTAAGGTCTTGAAAAAGTTATATGAGGAAAATATAAAAAGAAAAAAAGAAATTGTTTGGGCTAAATCACGTGAAGCTAAAGACTTTTTTCCACCTTGTCAGATGATGCCATACCGATTAGGTGATCACTGTTGCCCTTTTTCTCTCCCCCAAATCAACCCCATACGCAACATAATTTATCACTCTCTTCTCTCAAATACTTATCTTAAGGACTTCATTCTCTGATTTCTCTCTATTTTGCAATACCGACTACACCATCAAATATGTAAGTAAGCTTTGGTTATTTTATTTTTATGGATACATGTTTGTATTTGAGATTTTTAGCTACAACTTATTGTGATGGTGACAATTTTTCTAATGATTAATTATTAGGCTTGGATGATGATGATGATATTTATGCTCGACTTTTTCGGAGTTTATATCCAGATGTTACTAAACCTTTCGAGTTGATGTGAACATTTTGGTTATGGTGTTAAATTCATACATGAAAAAGTAATTTAGATCTTTAGTAAAAAAATTTATTTTCATACACTTACTTTAATGATTTGTTTTTTTTTTTCTCAGTTTGAATCTTCAATAAATTTACTATTTCAATATACTTTATATGATTTTGATATACCGGAACTTTTTCATTTTGGTTTTTATAGATTTAAATAAATTTGGTGTTTAGAAGTCCTGGGAGCAAGGCATGTGCTTATTTCTTTCTTTCACTCTTACCTTATATTCTATTGGTATTAAATTAATAAATAGATACATGTATGGGTAATGTTTTTACTTTAAATTTTGCTGAAATCCTTTTATCAGTTTTTTTCATTTTCGTCCGTTTCGTTATTTTTTTTCTCTAACTTTCGATGTTAGTAAATTGAATTTTGAAAGAAAAATAGCTCAAACTTTGTTTATTGGCTCAAGAAGAAAGGTAATTACCAACTTATTTTCTAGCGTCTCATACATAATACTCAATATTGTTATGAATATTTTGTAACTTTTGTTGTTTAAAAAGTTTATCTAAACTTCCTCACATAGAAGGGAACAAAGGTATTGTAATTTGTACGCTTCAATATACAACTCTTACGGGTTATTTGCTTGGACTATATATTTTTTGGTACATATGCTCTGCTATATATCATTTTACGAGGTTGACATTAGGTAGATGAATTACAAAACTTTTGCAACATCCTTGCCCATGCATTATGGCCCATCTTTTTTCATTAGATTTTGATCAAATTTGTGAGTTCTCAAAATGACATTTCCAAGTTTAGATATCAATGACAATTCACAAATTTGATACCTTTTGTTAATTACTATTAGGTGTTCTAACCATTCATTTAGCTATCAATGACACTCAAGTTTCTTCTACATTGGACTCAACGATTTACTTTTTAACACATGTTTCCTCGTTGATGGTCTATTATTAGCTTTCAAGAAAATTGAATTACTAAGGTAATCTGATGCTATTTTGTTAAAAAGTGTCGCCTATTATTTTAATGTAAAATATCTGTAAGGGTGTTTTACAGTTTGTTCTTTCAAATGTGTTTCATGTGGGTGTATGTGTATCTTATTTGGGTTTCTAAGGAGTGCATGATACGTGCTCGATGAAATGTCTGAAACATAATAAGTTGTTGAAGTATATTCTGTTTTAGTGGCAAATATTTAGCAACTTCCTATAAGTTAACACTTAACACCACTGGATTATAGCGTATTTCTATTTGCGTTAGTTGTTGAGTAATGAATATATGTGACAAGTTTACGTTGGGGTCTAATTTTCATCAAACATCTCTCGTCATCAAATGTTAATGGATTGTCGTGGTTTGTAGCTTTTATTACAAAGTATAAATAGTTCGTGGGCTGTGCATTTGCACAGCCAAAAGTTTCCCTAGTATGTAAAAGAAAACTATAAGATGGAAGCTTCATTCATGTGGCCAGATGTGACATCAAATTTTCCTATTATAGTTTTTCATTATATCACAATATAATTACATGTGAGTAACTGATATGCTATTTACTTCATACCTTTTAGTATATGGAAATTGTCTTTAGCGTGTTTGTTTGGACTTATATAACGACTTATAGGCTTATTGAATTTTGAGTAATAAAAAATAATAAGTTTATAAGCTATAAAATCTCAACTTATGAAACATAAACAAAAAATCAATAAGCTCATAAACCGTTATATAATCTCAAACAAACTTCCAAACACCCCCTATATTTCATCATATTTTTTACTTTGTAACGCGAAATGTTTTGTACAGCACATAACATAGTTTTAATTTTTTTTTTAATTGTCAATTTATCATTTAATTTCCTTGTCTACTAAAACAATCATGGCTAACAACAATTGCAGCTACAACAAACTTAATTGTTTTAGGGCTTTAAGTAAAAAATTAGGTTCGCATTAAAGAATCAAGATCAAGAAAATCAGGGAGAAATGTGATTTTTTGGAGTTACACAAGAACAAAGAAAATAAATTTCAATTAAAAGCATTTCAAGTCTTAATAAAAATATTTAACTTCTCTATTTTAAGGTATGATGGTGGCTGGGAATCGCTACAACCGTAAACATAAATGACAAACCAAGACTACACGTAACACTAGAGTAAAAACCAGTCACGTAGGACCAAAAATGACACGCAAGACATCCAAAACAAAGCCTTTCTTCACCGAATATAACAGAGGCCGATAAAATAATCCACGTACCATATATCGTTTAGGGTTCAGCAGATTGATTCACCAAAGAAGGATCAATGCTACTCTCAGGTGGTGGTACTGAAAAACGAATGTCTTGTTGGGGCATCCCCGGATCAGTGTTTTGAAGCGGAACAGCAACTGATGACAAGTCAGCCTCTTTCTGATCAAATTTAGACTCACGACGCCTCTCACGCCTAACAGGTGTACGGCTTCGGCTCCGACTGCGGCTACGCCTAGGGCTACGGCTGCGTGACCAGCTGCGGCTCCTGCTCCTACTCCAGCTTCTGCTACGACTTCGACTCCTGCTTCGGCTATAACTTCTTCCCCTGCTACGGTCAACATCCCTTCTGTTATCAAATCTCCCTCTGCCACGACCACGACCCCCACCACGGGAATCCATGAATCTATCATTCCTACCAAAACCGCCATCTGGACCACCAAATCCAACACCCCTAGGACCACTACGACCACCAAAGCTACCATCCCTCCCTCCAGCGCGACCACCAAAGCCACCACCGTCTCTCATTCCAGCACGACCACCAAAACCACCATCTCTCTGGCCACGACCTCCGAACCCATCATCCCTTGGGCCAACTCTACCTCCAAACCCACCATCCCTCATAGCATTAAAACCACCATCCCTAATGTCACCGCGGCCACCAAATCTTCCATCTCTCATGTCAACACGGCCACCAAAACCCCCGTCCCTTGACTCAACACCACGCCCCGCAAAAACACCACGGCCACCACCAGAATCCCAACGTCCACCACCGCCTCCAGAATCAAAGCGACCCATTCCACCCCTGTCCTTGCCAAAACCAGGCCCACCACGAGAGGCAATCTCCCGCACCTCATGGGGTACAGGCTGATTAGCTCCCTCGAGAACTTTTATAAGATCAGGGGCGTGTTTCCAGTCCTGTTCTGAAAAGAAAGTGTATGCCACCCCCTTTGCTCCTGCCCTGCCAGTTCGCCCAATTCGGTGGACATAATCCTCTACACCATTCGGGAAATCATAATTTATCACCACCCTGCAAACCATGACAATATAACGAAACAATTAAACTACAGAATTTTTTTTCTATTTTTCATGAAGCAGGAACAAAATCTCATACCTTACATCCTTCACATCAAGACCTCGTGCAGCAACATCTGTAGCAACTAATATGGGGGCCTTTCCAGCACGGAATTGATTCAGAACGAAGTCTCTCTCACCCTGAGATTTGTCTCCATGAATGGCTGCAGCACCAAAATTACGACCAATACTTCGTGTGAGCTGATCACATAATTTTTTCGTTGAGCAGAAAATAATAATTTTGGAACCCCGTTCTTCAGATCTGAGAATCTGCTCCACACGTCTCTGTTTCTCCATGTGAGGAACTACTTCAACATACTACATCATACAAGAGTTACTGTCATTACCAGTTCTAAATCTAAATAACAATTTTCTATATTAGTTGCTTATAATAACATTACGTAGCCATGTACCTGTGTTATGGACTTGTTTGCAGCAAGCTCATCTGCATTGCCAATGTTGACCTGAACAGGATTGACAAGAAGATCGCCAGCTATTTTCCTTACTTCTTTGGGCCAGGTGGCAGTATACATAAGAGTTTGCCTGCGGGGAGGTATTTCATTGACGATCTTCCTTATTTGAGGTTCAAAACCCATATCAAGCATTCGATCAGCCTCATCAAGCACGAGAAGAGAAACTTGACGAAAGTCAACCTTCCTCATCTCAAGAATGTCATTAAGTCGACCAGGAGTAGCAACAACAATATCTGCTCCTCTTTCCAATTCTTTCAACTGTGGACCCTTCGGAGCGCCACCATACAAACACTGAACAACATTCATAAACGTAAGCTAATTTATATATGCTAAAAAGAAAAGATAAATAATTTGTAATTGAAGACTCACAGTGCAAGAGATTCTAATGGATCGGCCAAACTTAATGGCTTCATCTTGTATTTGCGTAGCAAGTTCTCTGGTGGGAGCTAAAACGACAACTGTAGGTCCATTCTGAGGATTGTTGTGGCAACGTCTGAGCAGCATGAAAGCAGGAATCAGATACCCTAATGTTTTACCAGAGCCTGTTTTCGCAATTGCCACAATGTCCCTGTTTTGTAAAGCAATTGGCCAGGTTTGTGCCTGAATAGGAGTCGGAGAAGCAAAGCCTGCAGCGTGTATCTGAAACAGAATAAATATTAGTAAACCCTCTAGTTTTGAAAAATATATTCTGACCGATTCCTACAGCATTTAAAAAGGCCTACAGTTCAAAGGATGCCTGAACTGGAAAAGGAAAAGAAAAAAAAGAAAAAAGTATATTTGCTAAATGAAGGCCTATAGATATAGAGTTGCTTACTGAAGCAACTCGAGGCAAGAAAAGGGTGCAATTAAGACAAAAGAGGCGGAGCCAACTTCAGAATTTGCAGCCTAACTCAGAATAAATGTTCCAAAAGTGTGTGAATAGCAGGGCAGCGTACGACATGTGCTCCGTTTCTGGAACAGATATCGCACCTGCGACAAGTCACAATTGTTAATTCTAAAGTACAATTTTCAAAAAATAGAGCGAGAAAACACCAAAAATGCACTTTTATTATATTCCAGGTCACAATTAAATAGCTTTGAACAACTTATAACAGCCCAGAAGAATGACTTACCTCTCTCAATAATTCTGGAGGAAATCCAGTGGACTCAAATGACATGAACGGAGCCGGAACATTATCACCCTATGGAATCAAATCCGAGATCAGAAGAATACCATATAAGTTATCGATACGAATTTGTTGTTCATTACAACATGGTAATTGGAGAAATCAGCTGATAAGAAGGTTTGTAAAACGTATACAGTAAATAGGTAACACTATGATCCACATATTACACAAGTCAGTAAACAAACCGTTGCTGTTACATCATGTTTCTGACGGTAAACGTCAACAGATGATAGATTCATAGAATCTGGAGAGGCCATAACTGTTGGATTTGGCCTCATCATAGCATTATTCATATACGGTGGGCCACCAGTAGGTTGTCCATACATGTTATGCGCTGTGGGTCCGCCAGGGAGACTAGGTGAGACATTGTGATGCAGATGACCAGCAGAATTCATCTCCTGAAACGACACAAATGGGATTAAGTATCATGCAGTAAGTACGTATGCAAAATAGCAAACATGAAACATAGTATAGATAGAAAAACTAAAACAGGAAGTGAAGCTCAAAAGTAAAAAGTACAATGTCTTACCGGTTGGTTTCTTGTCATCGGAATAGCTGCAAGCTTAGGTTGATGAGAGACATTAGTGGGCCCACCGTTTTTAGCATTATAATAGAGATCGTTACCTCCTCTTGGAGGATTATCTTCGAAGCCCATCTTCGATACTGGAGGAACATTCGACTGCTGACCATGTATCAAAGGCTGACCCATTTGATTCTGAAACGGAGGTCCATGTTGCTGATAGTCAACACTACTCTGCTGCATAAACGACGAAGGTTGTTGCATGTTGAACTGGGAGCCACTGTATTGAGTAGCTTGGCCAGGTTGACCAATGGGATTCACATCTGAAGACTGATTTTGGGCAAGTGGAGGACCACCTTGTTGAAAACCGCCATCCTCTCTCTGAGAGAACGCACCTCTATGATCTTGTTGATGCGGAAACTGTTGTAAATGCTGCGGCTGTTGCTGCTGCATCATATTAGGTGGCCGCTGTTGATACCCCATGTATGGCATCTGTTGATGCGCATACTGATAACCCTGCGAATTATCCATACCAACACCCTGGTACGATTGCTGAGGTGGCATTTGTTGTTCCGGAGCCGAATACATTTGATGTCCTTGTTGACCGTTCCCCTGTTCTGTCCTTGCACTCGATACAGACGGAGGTTTATGCGCAGAGGCCACAGGCGGCGGTCCAGACGGAACTGGAGGCGGCAAAGCAGTCGGTTTCTCATACTGAGTAAAGTTAGTATCAGGATTCCAATAGTACATCACTCCTGTACTCCCATCAATTAGCCCCTTCCAAGGCTCAGGCAAAGTAGGATCAGGTGGAGCGTAACGAGGACCCATAGCATCTGAAGCTCCATCAGCAGCCATGGTTCGTTCAAAATCTGATATCAAATATCAAAATATTAATTACATTAATTCAATTTAAAACTATAAACACATATAACTACATCATATACATATGACATCCTATTACACGATTACGATTTCGAACAAATGCATGTAGGAACCTAAAAATTACAGGTCATACATTTAATTAAAGTACTAAATCTATATAAATTATTAAATATGCATAGATAATTACACTTTTCAGCACAATAATTAGGATTATACGATCTAAAATAAACGATTATAACAGATTGAAATATTAAAAATAATAAATAAAAAGCATGAAACAGCATTGAAATTAGGTTACCTTTTAACAGAATCGATCTACAAAATATCTGGAAATTATAGTAATAAAGGAAGAGGTAATTGAAAATTGAGAAATTTAGGGTTCAAGGGAAGAGGAGCACAGCCGCTCCTGTTGTTGGTAGTGTTGGTTGTGGCCACTTTTCTTCTCAGATTAGTTTTGTACGGGTTAGGGTTGCTGACGGGATGGGTAATTAGTTTTTTCAAAGTAAATATGACATATTAAATAACCAAAAGTTAATAATTAGGGTCATGCTTCTAAATTTGTGATAAACGTACGTGTGATATGAACTTTTAATTTGATTTTAGAAGTTTTAAATTGAAAAATAAAAACTATTAAATATAAAAGCTTTGTTTGGTTATCATTAGCTTTAAGTTTTTAATTTAAAATAAAAGTTTTAAATGAAAAGCCTTTTTAAAGAGTCCGAAGCTTTTAAAAGTCTCAAAATAAAAGTTCTCATTTCAAGTCTCATTTACGTGAAACAAATCCAAACTAGATTTTTACACCTACCAATGAAAATATAACAAAAGACATTGTTGGGTCTTGAATTAAAACTTACTTGGTCAACTCAAGTGTTTAATTCGGAAGAACGAATCTTAACTTTCGAAAAAACAAATCTTAATTTTCGAATTAAAACTTACTTGGTCTACTCAAGTCAACATCGAAAAATTTAACTCTGATGATGAAGCTCTACTTCTGAGTTAAAGTAAATAGTTTCAGAGATAAACAAAGTTGTTTATATTGTCTTTATGTATTTTTAGAAAATCTATAAATAGGTGAGAGATTTAACAGTTTGTTGTGTGCTTTTGACGAGATATTTTGTAACTAGCTCTCATGCCATTTTATGGCTTTTGAATGAAAACAATACTTAGTGAAAACTTGTGTTTGTTCATACTTCATAATCATCAATTTAATTCTAGATCATAATTCCGCCATCATCTACTATTAGGTAACTAGTTTATAACCCGCAATAGCGCGGGATATATATCGAAACTAATAACACAAAAACATTCAAATTTATAATATCACTTATGTTGTAACAATCTATACAATTATGTATATGCATACCTTGCTTGAAGTTAATATGTAAACCCGTTATTATATTTTTAACAAATAATTAAAATTAACACAATGGTACATACTTATAGAAAGTTAACTACAAAATTAGAAACCCATTAACAATATAAAATAAACATGATTTGTGTTGTCAATATCGTAAACAGTCAAATATGAAGATTCATATTGATTGATTCATTTATAGTTTTATACCCAAAAACGTTGTAATGGGGTTCCATTTAAATACAAATATAATATGTGAAAACCGATGAAACATCGTGTATCATTAATAATATATGACAATATGAGTTGTGATATCATATATTTATTGTTTCGTTTATATTTATGTGTTTCAACTTTACTTTTAAATTTATATACGTAGAGAACTCTATTGAAAATAATACAATTTTAACCTATTAAAAAATTGTGGTTTGGTGTTTATAAATTCAATAAAATAGTTAATTTTGCTAAGTTTTATATGTGGGCCATTTCGATGTTTTAGATGATTATAATCTATCAAAGTTTAAATTTTAAATTATATCTTGGGTTATGCCATGGAGAAATGATTTACATGCCTACTCCACATCCCTACCAACACGCTTAATGCATTCAAGTGTTATACCAATTGCATTAAATGTGTAACAACAATTTCTCTCTCCTCATTTTCAAAGCATTTGGTACAATATCTTAATGCGTTAGGCATGTCAGTAGACATGTAAAGTAGGTATGAATATCATTTCTCGTTGTCATGTTGGTAGAATTAGGTATTCAGTGATTTTTTATTCAATTTTGCTTTATTTAAGGACATAGTCTTAAAGGTCAAACTAGATAGTCTCATAGTATGAATTTTTAGGTTTTTGTTAATCTATTATGATTGTTTGTATCAGTACACAAAATGTGTCATTTTGTATGTCAACATTCATTTTTATTATTTGTTATAGTTGTTTTATACTCGTACTATATATAGAATCTTAGAGGTGTCATGTCAACACTATTTTTTTTTCTTATGGTTATATTTTTTTATTTTCTTAGAAAGAAAAGACCGAAAAAATGGTGACAACCGTCTAATTCCAGGTGCATTTTTATACTCTATGTCTCTTTCGGTCTATCTAGTCTTTAACTATTCAATAACCGGAACCGCGACAGTGTCGGAACCACAACCGGAATCAAATTAAATAAGTCCTAATACCAAGAAAACTCCTAATGAACTTTCCTAAGTTCATAATGTAACATACTTTAAAACTTTAGTTAACGAAAAGGTCCAACGAAACAATTATACAAAATCAGCCAAAACACAAAATTTATTACAAAAACCGTCCAGGACGACGCACAGAGGCCATGTGCGTCGTCCTGAAGGACGAAAATTGTAATAAATTTGAATTTCTTGCATGTCTCGATTTCCTACAAAATTCAACCAACCAAACTCGATTTTATGAACTCATTTACTGCCATTTTACTGCCCCAATACACTCCATTATTATTTTTTTTATTTCCTTTTTACATATTCATTTTTACAAAAACAAAACACACACTTACATACTTTTCTCTCTAAACACCTCTCAAGAACCCACCAAAAACACCATTTTAATCCATACAAATCGTTTAGAAACACTAAAGGAAGCAAGAGGTGTCGATTATTTCGAAAAAGGACCATTCTTGTAAAGATTTTTGAAGCTAAAATCCGGCCAAAAATCATCATCCGAGCTTTTCCTCCGGTAGATTTCTGTCTTTTTACTATTTTTATGCAAATAAACTCTTGCATGTAAGATCTAACGGTTCAAAATGAGTTTTTATACAAATCTATGACTTTTTATGGTCAAAAACGTTTTTAATCGAAATCACCTTTGGATCCACGAATTTGTGACTTAATATACTTTATAAACTGTTAAAATGATGTTTTAATAAGTTTAAACCTATTGCATGTCGGAATCTAAGGCTAAATAAACGTTTTACAACAAAAACTCGAAAACCACTCGATCTGTGCGCCGTCCTAGAGCACAGAAAGACGCAGCGAGCCCAAAAATGACTTCTGTGCGCCGTTCCAGTGGTCACAGCGACGCACAAAGCTGCTGTTTTTCCGAAAACTCGTTTTTGGCACGTTTTGACTATGTTTGAACCGCTGACTTTTTGACATATAACATTTTGGGACTGAGTTTGGTAAATGTAATAATATTTGAGACATGTATGGACTATTTGGACTTAAAATGAACTAGAATATGTATATATTTATGTTATAGGTGATTTGTGAGCGGAATTGGTTGTACATTTTTGGATATGAAATTTGGGCGCGGAAGCGCTGCCCAAATTTCCTTAGAAAAATGTAAACCACTTCAGCGAGCAAAAGCACTCGTAACTTAATAATAATAAACGTTAAATCAAACTTTTGGACAAAAGCGTGACAATTACCATTTCGGACTATTTTGGACATTACTTAACCTTGACACTTAAAGTTTAATAACATTTTATCTATTATATTATATAAAGAACATAATAAGATAATAACTAATTAAACTATCTTGGTATTATTAGGCAATCCGTGATTCCCGGCTTCCATTTCCGACCGACTTCCGTGTTCTTATTCTTCGCAATCCGTGAGTTACAACCCCTTTATTTTATATGTATTTTGCATGATTTTGGGGGAAACATAAGATTAATTGTACTTTGAGAACATTTATAAACAAATTGCAACTTTGTGAACTTTTGACTTATTACAAAATTTATGAAACTATTTTGACCTTGGAACTTTTATGAACTATTTTGACTTTGGAACTTTTATGAACTATTATGACTTTGGAACTATTGAACTATTTTGGACAAACTCTTTGAACTCTTATGCGTAAACACTTTTACTCTATTGGCTTACTTGAACTTACCGGCTTGCCCCCTTTTTCGGCTAAACTAATTATTGATGCTTGTATGCGAGACCGACCCTTGATGGAACTATAACATGACTCTTAAGTGACGAACGACTATCTCTTTTTAAAACAAAACTACTTAGTGCCCAGCTGCTTTTTAGAACTTTACACACTATTAACTACATAGCCGTTTAGTAATTATGGGTATCGATACTTAGGAAAGAACCGTTCCTTGCTTAGATGGCAGTCTAAGTACATATTACTAAGAACTTGACAACTCCCCGTAGGATAGGCGGGGAAAGGGGCCTCACGGTTGAACAATCGGTTTAGTGTGAACACTTAAGTTATAGATGCCAAGAGGTTGATACAAGAATCTAATTAGTTACTTATACGCATAAATTTACGAACTTTTAGCGATTGTTTCCGCAACTATGATTTGACTAAATTTGACTCTACTTAGTCTTTACGAACTTTAGGGCACCGATTCGCCCGTTACTTGAAACTTTAAAAGTATATAAACCTTAAGCGACTTTTCTCCGTTAACCTCCTTTTTGGAAACTTTACTTTTATATACTTAACCAACTTTTTGCCGAACTACTTAAACTGTAACTCACTCACTACTTTCGTAGTTGACACTTTATCTTATGTTTCAGGAAATTTAGTGTAAGCATGAGGTGCATGGCATGGACGGGTCAAGGCGGTCGCGTGAGAACCATATTGGGAAAAGACTTGACCATTTTCTTTTGGGAATTTTAATTTGAAACTTGTTCTATGTATTTTGTACTAAATTGCTATGACTTGGTTATCTATTTCTGAACTTGTAAACACTTTTAATATTTATCAATGACTTGAATGCCGTTATGTTTCTTATAACCCGTGTAATGATCTTTCAGCTCTTCACATTCCGTGTTTCCGCTTTAGCGGGGTGTGACAAAAATTGAAAAAAAAATCTTTATCTTTTTATTAAAAAAGTTTAATATTAAATTAATAGTGTCAAAATATGCTTTTTAAAATATGTAGTTAAAAATTGAAGGGTTAAAATTGTATTTTTAATTGAAAGGTTAAAATAAAAATAGTTAATTATGATGTCATATGACATCATCATTTTGATCTAAAAGTGTAAGATTAATCTTCAAATCCATCTGGTGACCCATACTTTGCCATGTGGTTTTTAATCCACCTCTTTTAGTATATATTATAGATCACATTATATTGATCCGTAGGGTTAAATATCCTGTCAATTGGTATCAGAGCCGGAATTTCATTCAATTTGAATTTTAGTTCATTATTTGATCAGCATCGAGTGATCGTGAGCTGATTTTAGAGTGATTAATCGAATTGTAAAGGTTAGAGGTTAAGTTCTAGAGTTTCGCTAAATTATGAGTTTGAATTTTGGCGGTAAAAGTAGTTACCTCAATTTTAACAAATACATTGTTTAACTAAGTGTGGATTTTAGCAAATAAGTTTAAATTGAGTGATATTCTGGTGTTATTTGAAACTTGCTAGTGAATTGAAGCATTGGGGAGAATTTATTATAACAGAGTTATGGCTAGTCCAATCACTAACTACGATAATGAAACCGGATCTGGTGGAAAACCTCCGAAACTGCTACCAGGAGCTGATATCATGATGTGGACGTTGAGATTCAAGACATTCATCTATTACAGTGAAGTGCAGTTGTGGAATTCAATCACAAATGGTCCTCATAATCCTGTAGTGCAGGAAACTGGAGGAACACAGATGATACCACTTGATCCAGAGAGATACACAGAGCAGGACATGTCACACCCCACTAAAGCGGAAACATAGGGTGTGAAGAGCGAGGTTAATCAGTACGCAAGTGTATAGATAAGTACCAAGTTTATGTTATATAAAATATCCATTCAAAGTTTACAAGGTATAAGTTTTAAGATTACATAACGTTTACAAAACAAAAGCTTTCGAATCCAAACCGCCCGAACCATTCCCTGATCTTGAAGTTATCCAGCCAAAACCCGCAAAAGTCATTCGTAATCTACAACATAACCAGCAACTTACTCGTTTCCTGAAAATATGAGTAAAATATTAACTACGGGAGACGTAGTTAGTGAGCTACAATGTATAGTATAAGCATATAAAGTTTTGACACATAAAACGTTTGCGTAAAGTATAAGTATATAAGTTTTTCATATGCGCGTTGTACGAAACTAGGTAACATGGCATAAGTTTCAAGTATGTAGGTATCGACCACATAGTGTACGGCTATGTGACGATCCTAGCGTATTGCCCAATGATCGTTGCTAAGTCTCAAAGCCTACCCAATTAATAATCGTGCACAATCGTTGTTGTGAGGGTTTAACCACCCTAATACCGCTATCCACAATTACTAACGGTCCTTTCCAAAGGGATTAATAGCAACTAATATGTCTTCGTATTATCGGGAATTTTAGTGCTATCATACGTACATGTTGGATAATTCCACAACATGACAAACATAAGTTTAAGTTCACTGGAAATTTAAGTTTAAATGTATACAATCCATGTATAAAAGTATAAGTTTCATACATAAAAAAAATTAACGTTTTAAGCATAAGACCCGTATTTCACCCCAAAGCATATAAAACATTTAAAAGAGGGGTTTGTAACTCACTTGTCGTAAAAGTCGGTGTGTCTCGTAAATCTCGTGAAATGTCGAATCGGAATCAACGGAACCCCACGTATATTAAAGTCTTGTATAAGTATTATGTAATTTCGTTTTACTCGTTTTATAAGCTAATATTAACTTATTAGTCTCGTTTCGATATGTTAAATATTATTTACCTAATTTGTCCAAAAATACTCATTTACTAGTCTCGAGTCCAAAATAGTCCGATAATTGTCTAAATCAACAAGTTTTCATTTCAATTCAATATTTTATATGTTCTTGTAGAAAGTTTTCATTCTAAGTCCTTTTTAATCATATGTCAAACTAAATTTCAACAACTTCATATTTGACAATTTAAATCATATTTTTAGTTTATAAAATCAATTCTCTTGTTTACTAACTACAATTTCATGTTAATAATATGTTCATATATCATAATAATCAAATTTTAAAACAATATCTATAAACAAGACTAACCAAATTCTAGTCTTATAAACATGATTATTTTAGGTTTCAAAATTATTGATTTACATATAATTCTTAATAACAAATTTATACCCAAGTTATCATATCAAAATCTAGCTTATTACAAGATCGTATTACGTTTAAACAAGGATTTTAAAAGAGTTAACATGAATAATACCAAAATGATTCTTGTAAGCTTTGAATCTTGATTTAAGACTATCAAGCTTTCTTTTTAAAAATCTTCCTTCCTAGCTTACTCCTTAATACCCCTTTCTTTGCTTGTTCAAATTTACCCAAAGAACACCCAAATTTCCTTGAAAAACCTTACAAAATACTTGCTCTTTAAACTTTCCAAAGTGTATGTATGATTGTGTGTATGTCTTAAGTTTGTGTAAAGAGGATTATGAAAATAAGCTTTTGAAGATATACAAATGACTCTTAATGAGTCATTTATGTGTTAATTGAGCATATGCCACGTTTAGGACAAGTGTCAAGTGTTTAACCTACTAAGTATGACTAATCAAACAAATTAAAAATATTTGTCCAGCACCTCACTGCGTCGCAGTGAGGTCTACTGCGGCGCACCGGGGTGCTGAACTTTGGCTTTTGTTTTACGTTTGCGTTATCGTTAAGCACTTGCGTTGTTTAGAGTATACGGTTGTTTTGGAATGAACTTAGAAAAGTTCATTATATGTTTTCTTGGTATTAGGGTTCGGTTATTGATTCGGTTCCTATTTTGAGACATACATGTTTAAAGTTTATGTAACGTAAAACCTACGTTAAAAGCTTTGCATGAGTTACTAAGAGCTTAGCTTAATAATAAATTATGCTTACGTAACTACGTAACACATAAAATTAGCTATATCAAGTATCACAAGTATGTAGTCGAGGTTAATAGTTAGTGAACTCGACCTGCGTTTAAGACGGTTGTCACATTCTCCCCCCGTTGAAAGAATTTCGTCCCGAAATTTCAAATTGTAGCATTTGTTGTGGGAGAATTGAAAGGATGAGGATACTTTTGCATCATTTGATCCTCACGTTCCCATGTGTACTCAGGGCCACGTCTTGCGTTCCAACGTACCCTTTCAATGGGAATTCGGCTATGTCTAAGCCTTTTAGTTTCACGGTCAATGATTTCAATTGGTTCTTCGATGAATTGAAGTTTTTCGTCTAGTTGAACTTCTTCTAAAGGAGTAATGAGTGTTTCGTCTGATAAACACTTTTTCAGCCTTAATACATGAAAAGTGTTATGTATGTTGCCGAGTTCTTGAGGTAGTTCTAAACGATACGCTACTGGACCTATTCTTTCAAGTATCTCGAATGGTCCTACATATCTTGGACTAAGTTTTCCATGCTTTCCTCGGCGTATTACTCCTTTCCAAGGTGATACCTTAAGAATAGTTTATCACCGATTTGAAATTCTAAGTCTTTTCTACGCACATTAGCGTAACTCTTTTGACGGCTTCTAGCAGTCTTAAGTCGTTCCTTTATCATCGTGATTTTATCGATCGTTTCTTACACTACATCCATACTGATTAGTTGTCGATCCCCTGGTTCCAACCAACATAATGGAGATCAGCATTTTCTTCCATAAAGAGCTTCAAATGGCGCACATGTAATGCTAGCATGATAACTGTTATTATAGGAGAACTCTATTAGTGGTAAATAATTATCCCAACTTCCCCCGAAGTCAATAATACATGCTCTTAGCATATCTTCTAATGTTTGTATTGTACACTCGCTTTGTCCGTCAGTTTGCGGATGATAAGTTGTGCTTAAGTCTAATCGAGTGCCAAACGATTTTTGGAATGCCTTCCAAAATCTGGAAGTAAAACGAGTATCTCTATCCGAGATAATTGATGTGGGAATTCCATGACGAGTTACTACTTCGTTGATGTATATCTGGACAAGTTTTTCTACTTTATAACTTTCCTTGATGGGAATAAGGTGTGCTTATTTCGTTAGTCGATCTACTATAACCCAAATCATATCATTACCCTTTGTTGTACGAGGTAATTTGGTAACGAAATCCATTGTAATCTGTTCCCATTTCCATTCGGGAATTTCTTGTTGTTGTAGTAATCCTGATGGTTTTTGATATTCAGCCTTCACTTTTGCACAAGTCAGACATTTCTCCACATACAAAGCAATATCTCTTTTCATATCGGGCCACCAGAAATGTTCCTTAAGATCTTTGTACATCTTATTCGACCCTGGATGAATAGAGTATCATGTCCGGTGTGCTTCATCCATAACGATCTTTCTCAAGTTGTTAGTTGTAGGAATCCATGCCGGATCGTTAAAATAATAGACACCGTCATTCTTTATTACAAATTCCTTATCATGCTTATGTAATGTTTCAACCTTTTTATTTTCTGCCTTCAAAGCTTCATGTTGAGCATATGCTATACGCATTTTCAAATCTGGTTTAATATATATACCCAATGCACGTGCTCGAGCTGATTGCTGCTTTTCTTTCCTACTCAACGCATCTGCTACGACATTTGCCTTACCAGGATGATACTTAATATCACAGTCATAGACGCTAAGGAGTTCTAACCATCTCCTTTGTCTCATGTTGAGTAGTTTCTGATCTAAGATATGTTGTAAGCTCCTATGATCAGTGAATATGGTGCATTTGGTTCCGTATAGATAATGTCTCCAGATTTTAAGAGCAAAGACTACTGCTCCCAACTCTAAGTCATGCGTAGCATAATTGACTTCATGTTTCGTAAGTTGTCGAGATGCATACGCTATAACTTTGTTTCGTTGCATTAATACACAACCTAACCCTTGGTTAGATGCGTCACAGTATACAACAAAGTCTTCATTTCCCTCGGGAAGAGATAGAATAGGAGCATTGCACAATTTTGTTTTTAAGATATCGAAAGCTCGTTCTTATGCATCTCCCCAATTGAATTTCTCGTTCTTTTGAGTTAACCTTGTCAATGGTTTGGCTACCTTAGAGAAATTTTGAATGAATCGCCGATAATATCCAGCCAATCGTAAAAATTGGCGGATTTCTGTCGGACTTTTAGGAGTTTCCCATTTCTCTATAGCCTCGATTTTTGATGGATCAACTTGAATTCCGGATCCATTGACTACATGGTCGAGAAATTTTACTTCACGCAGCCAGAATTCGCACTTAGAAAACTTTGCATAAAGTTGTTGTTCTTTGAGTAATTCTAACAACAATTTCAAGTGCTCTGCGTGATCTTCTTTGGTACGAGAGTATATTAGAATGTCATCAATGAATACGATAACGAATTTGTCTAGATATGGTCGACACACTTTATTCATTAAATCCATGAATATAGCCGGTGCATTTGTGAGTCCTAATGGCATTACTAGGAACTAAAAGTGTCCATATCTAGTACGAAATGTGGTTTTTGGAATATCATCTTCAGAAACAAGGACTTGATGATATCGAGATCTTAAATCGATTTTTGAGAAGTAGGTTGTTCCTTGGAGTTGGTCGAATAGATCATCGATTCGTGGAAGAGGGTATCGATTTTTAATAGTTAGTTTATTCAACTCACGGTAATCGATACACATACGAAATGATCCATCTTTCTTCTTAACGAAAAGGATTGGCGCACCCCAAGGTGATGAGCTGGGTCGAATAAAACCTTTATCAAGCAATTCTCGAATTTGATCTGATAATTCCTGCATCTCTATTGGAGCTAATCGATATGGCGTCTTTGCCACTGGTGCTGCTCCTGGAATCCATTCGATCCTAAATTTTACCTGTCTCTGAGGTGGTAGACCTGGCAGTTCTTCGGGAAATACTTCTGGATAGTCTTTAACTATCGGTATGTCCTTAAGGTTCGCTTCCTTTGCTTGTTTGTCTTTTATGTTTACTAACAATGCGAAGTAGCCTTTATTCAAATACTTACGCATCTTCATTACCGATACCAACTTTGAGACTTGACCCGACCTATCTCCATGTATTATTAACTCCTTCCCATATTCTAATGGCATTCGAATTGTTTTATCTAGGCATAATATTTTTGCATCATGAATGGTCAACCAATCCATTCCTAGTATTACGTCGAAACTTTCAAGCTCTATAGGAATCAGATCTATTTTGAAAGAATGATCAGCTAAAGTCAAAGTACAATTCTAAATTACGTCTTTAGCTTGATATTTCTGACCATTAGCGTATTCTACCATAAACTTTTCGCTTAAAGGCTCGGTTTCTAATTCAATCAAAGGTCTAAATTCTAGAGATACAAAACTTCTATCTGCGCCTGAGTCGGATAATACGGAGGCATAATAGTTGTTAATAAGAAATGTACCTGCAACCACTCGGGGGTCGTGTCTTGCTTCCTCAGCTCCTATCACGAAGGCTCTGCCACGACCTTGTCCCCCATTGTTGCCCCTTTGATTGTTCTGATTTTGGGGTTGGTTTTGATTACGATTCTGGTTTGGATTTTGGTCACGGTTCAACCTTGGAAAGGCGTTACGGTAGTGTTCCCTACTACCAGATTCGAAACAATCGCCACGACGAGGCCTCTCGTTTTGTTGTGGCCTTTCTGCTTGTCGCGGTCTTTCAATCTGTTGTTGCCTTTCCGCCTGCTGCGGTCTCATGTTCATTACCCTGCACTGTTGAGCCCAGTGTCCAAGCCTATTGCAATTTGTACATGATTGACAATTTCCAACGTGATGATACCCACACCTATCGCACCTTGGTTGTTTTCCTTGATAGACGGTATTCTCAACCATCACTACTCCATAGTTTCTTACCGTTTTAACCTTCTTGTTAAAATGATCCTTCCTGTTTCCAAATGTTTCATCAACTTTTTTGCTTCCCTTTAGCATCCTCTTGGACCAACAACAACACACCTCCGTTCTTTATCCAATCATGAGTTAGGCAGGTAGCCAAACTCACAGTATGCTGCATTGTGATTGGATCGGCAGATGTCACCATATCCCTGACCTCAGGTGCAAGTCCCTAAATATAATGCTCGATTCGTTTCTCCTCAGGGGTTACCAGTTCAGGTACTAAATTAGCTAGCTCGTGAAATCGAGCTGTGTATGAGTCGATGTCAGTCCCAACCATAGAATGGTGCCAAAGTTCGTTCTAAAGTTTCTTTACAACTTCTTTAGGACAATACTCGACTATTAGCAGTTCTTTGAATCTCGCCCATGTCATACCATAAGCAGCATCCTGTCCCTGGACTTGTAGTTGGTTGTTCCACCAAGTTAAAGCTCGACCTTGGGGCATACAGGAGGTAAATTCCACTTTTCGGTTATCAGCACACTGGCTGATCCTTAGTACCACCTCCATGCTTTCAATCCAACGTGATAATCCTATGGCACCCTCGGTACCATGGAATTCTTTTGGTCTACAAGATATAAAGGTCTTATAACTACATCCTTGGTTATTGTTTCGTTCGTTGTTATTTTCATTTCCACGTTGTCCTCCTTGATTAATGCCCACATTGATTCGAGCAATGAGGCCGGGTAATGCCTCATTCAATCGATCATTGATTTGCTGAGCGTCGCGATCGGCCATTTTCCTACACAAGAGAGAACTCGTGTTTAGGGTTTTGATACTTTTTCACTTTAGAATCAAACAACGATAAATAACAAGAACATAAACAATTGTAGTTATAATCCGACCATTTTATATATATAACGCTTCAAAATTTGATGTCCGTACATATTTACAACCAAAATTCAACATCCTCGACCATCATCGTACATCAACTACCAACATATACTACTACGTTTACAACCAACCACAAACTACAAGTTCTACTACTACAACGTTTTACAAGTCATACATACAAACCAAAAGATATCAACCAACAACATCTAAACCCTACGTATAACCATCACAACCATAGAAACACCAACACGAAACATATCAACATCCACCAATGTGTCGCTCGGACTGCCCTGCGTGCCATCAGTTTCGCGTGCAGCACATCGATATACAGATCCTGTATCTGGGTGGTATGCTCCAACACGACCTGTGTGAATCCGCGGAGGTCAACAGACATGTTGCACAGTCCATGAATCTCGCCGGGAGTCAATCCCCGCGTGCTAGGTAGTTGTGGCATATCTCTCCGAGGTCTGCCCTTGGCCTGTCGCTCTCGTACCTCGCGCATGTCATTCTCGAAAGAATACCTTTCCGTCACTGTCTGAGGCCTCGAGTAAGGATCCGGTGAACGCCGAGTACAGTATGTCGGGGGTCGTGAGTAGGGGTGTAATCAAATCAAGCTTTTATCAAATAATTTGAGCTCGAACTCGAGCTTGACTCGATTGAGTCAAGCTTTTATCAAGCTCAAGCCCAAACTCAAGCCCAAAAATAAGCTCGAAACCCTTAACAAGCCTAGCTCAAGCTTTGTATAGCTTGACTCGAGTTCTTATCAAGCTTTTTCAAGCTTTAATGTATATATGTTTTCATAACAAATTCTTATAAATAATTAGGGGTTAATTTATAAGGACTCAATTCGAAAATATGTGATTAAGTATTCTAGGAGTTTTAAGTTTTACCTAACGATTGATATTCTCTAGTTCTTCATAATTTTTTTCACTTTCCAATTCATCAGGCCTTCAGTCTCTTCTCCGATCATTGTTCACATCTTATCTTTTTACCTTTTTTAGAAAAATTGTAAGTTAGGCGGAAAGTTATTGTTTTGTACGTTTGAACGTTAATCAGTACTTTAGCTTGTGTTTGTTTCTAATATTGAACTTTGGTACGAGAATGTTATTGTTGGTTTTATTAATGGTGTTCAGTTATAATTTTTATTTGTTTTACTTTATACATATGTTTATTGATAAGTTTGGACGTTTAGCTATTACATACAATGATTTTGTATACATTCAAGCTTTCAAGCCAAGCTCAAGCTTTGATTGAATCCACTCAAGTCAAGCTCAAGCCTAGATGATTAAAGCTTGACAAGCTATCAAGCCAAGCTCAAGCTTATTATTTTTCTTTCAAGCCAAATTCAAGCCTTGTCAAGCTTGAGCTCGGCTTGACTCGGTTACACCCCTAGTCGTGAGCATCCTACCCCGTTCTGACGGAGAGGAGACAAAGTCGGCATCGGGCCGCGAGGACCCGTCCTCATTCTAGCAGTCCTACAGAATGGTGGTGAATAAGCAGGCACGGACTGAGTCGTAGGTGGTATCGGCTCCTGACTCCTAGAGCGTGATAGTGATCCGTAAAAGGACTCGGATTCGTCGTCGGATAAGGTTAACGCCTTTCCATTCGGCATAGCATAGACAGGAAATGGGTTGAATTAGTACTACGACTTACGTTAATGTTAGTAATAAGCTGAGCATATATTGTATCTTAAGTTTAGCATCTAAGTCTATACGGGTCTGACTTCAAGAATGTCGGGGAATGTTCGTTTAAAATGTTTACCAATTCCTCTCTAGCATAATTTAGTTTAAATTATTCGTAGTTGATCAGGCTCCAAATAATTTAAGTTTAAACAATGCTTTCACGTTTTGGTTAAATAAAATTCTTCGTTTAGAAAACTGGTTATAGTTTGATTTTTGAAAATCGGTATTCATTATAACCTTGGCTCTGATACCAAGTCTGTCACACCCCACTAAAGCGGAAACATAGGGTGTGAAGAGCGAGGTTAATCATTACGCAAGTGTATAGATAAGTACCAAGTTTATATTATATAAAACATCCATTCAAAGTTTACAAGGTATAAGTTTTAAGATTACATAACGTTTACAAAACAAAAGCTTTCGAAGCCAAACCGCCCGAACCATTCCCTGATCTTGAAGTTATCCAGTCAAAACCCGCAAAATTCATTCGTAATCTACAAGCATAACCATCAACTTACTCGTTTCCTGCAAATACGAGTAAAATATTACCTACCGGAGATGTAGTTAGTGAGCTACAATGTATAGTATAAGCATATAAAGTTTTGACACATAAAACGTTTGCGTAAAGTATAAGTATATAAGTTTTGCATATGCGCGTTGTACCAAACTAGGTAACGTGGCATAAGTTTCAAGTATGTAGGTATCGACCACATAGTGTACGGCTATGTGACGATCCTAGGGTATTGCCCAATGATCGTTGCTAAGCCTCAAAGCCTACCTAATTAATAATCGTGCACAATCGTTGTTGATGTTGTTGTGAGGGTTTAACCACCCTAATAGCGCTATCCACAATTACTAACGGTCCTTTCCAAAGGAATTAATAGTAACTAATGTCTCTTGGTTTTATCGGGAATTTTAGTGGTATCATACGTACATGTTGGATAATTCCACAACATGACAAACATAAGTTTAAGTTCACTGGCAATTTAAGTTTAAATGTATACAATCCATGTATAAAAGTATAAGTTTCATGCATAAAAAAATTAACGTTTTTAAGCATAAGACTCGTAGTTCACCCCTAAGCATATAAAACATTTAAAAGAGGGGTTTGTAACTCACTTGTCGTAAAAGTCGGTGTGTCTCGTAAATCTCGTGAAATGTCGAATCGGAATCAACGGAACCCTACGAATATTAAAGTCTTGTATAAGTATTATGTAAATGCGTTTTACTCGTTTTATAAGCTAATATTAACTTATTAGTCTCGTTTCGATACGTTAAATATTATTTATCTAATTTGTCCAAAAATACTCATTTACTAGTCTCGAGTCCAAAATAGTCCGATAATTTTCTAAATCAACAAGTTTTCATTTCAATTCAATATTTTATATCTTCTTGTAGAAAGTTTACATTCTAAGTCCTTTTTAATCATATGTCAAACTAAATTTTAACAACTTCATATTTGACCATTTAAATCATATTTTCAACTTCATATTTGACAATTTAAATCACATTTTTAGTTTATAAAATCAATTCTCTTGTTTACTAACTACAATTTCATGTTAATAATATGTTCATATATCATAATAATCAAATTTTAAAACAATATTTTTAAACAAGACTAACCACCTTCTAGTCTTATAAACATGATTATTTTAGGTTTCAAAAATTATGATTTACATATAAGTCTTAATAACCAATTTATACCCAATGAATTATATCAAAATCTAGCTTATTACAAGATCATATTATGTTTAAACAAGGATTTTAAAAGAGTTAACATGAATAATACCAAAATGATTCGTGAAAGCTTTGAATCTTGATTTAAGACTACCAAGCTTTCTCTGTAGAAATCTTCCTTCCTAGCTTACTCCTTAATACCCCTTTCTTTGCTTGTTCAAATTTACCCAAAGAACACCCAAATTTCCTTGAAAAACCTTACAAAATACTTTCTCTTTAAACTTTCCAAAGTGTATGTATGATTGTGTGTATGTCTTAAGTTTGTGTGAAGATATACAAATGACTCTTAATGAGTCATTTATGTGTTAATTGAGCATATGCCACGTTTAGGACAAGTGTCAAGTGTTTAACCTACTAAGTATGACTAATCAAAAAAATTAAAAATATATGTCGGCGCACCGGGGTGCTGAACTTTGACCTTTTGTTTAACGTTTGCGTTATCGTTAAGCACTTGCGTTGTTTAGAGTATACGATTGTTTTTGAATGAACTTAGACAAGTTCATTATATGTTATCTTGGTATTAGGGTTCGTTTATTGATTCGGTTCCGATTTCGAGACATACACGCTTAAAGTTTATGTAACGTAAAACCTACGTTAAAAGCTTTGCATGAGTTACTAAGAGCTTAGCTTAATAATAAATTATGCTTACGTAACTACGTAACACATAAAATTAGCTATATCAAGTATCACAAGTATGTAGTGGAGGTTAATAGTTAGTGAACTCGACGTCCGTTTAAGACGGTTGTCACAGGACAACAAGCCGATTGATAGAGATTTCAAAGCATTAGAAGCTATTATACTTGCACTTCCTACAGTAATCTACAACAATTCAAGGACTACACGTCAACAAAGGAGTTAATGGATGCTATGGAACTCAGGTATGAAGGTAGCTTAGAATTGAAAGAGAGTAAGAAGGATATGAAATGTTTGAGTGGATCAGAGGTGAAAGCTTGCTAGATCACATTAATAGATTTTCATTGATAGTGAGTGATTTGAAGAGATTGGGAGTGACTTTGAAAGACAATGATGTTTGTAAGAAGTTGTTGAGTTCATACAAATGAAGTGTTCAAGTTATGATCATCAAACGAACTGGAAACTTGAATGATATGACTCTGGAAGAGCTAATTGGAATTTTGCAATCATATGAGGTAGATATGAATATTGATGAGAAAAACAAGCAAAGTCTGGTGATGGATGTTCTTTGGTAACCTCACAAAGTTCTACAACAAACATTGGTTCAATCAATTCTAGCCAGTATCAATCAATGTCTTCTTGTTGTGCTGGTAATGTTCATAATCATGGAATGATTTATGGAAATCATCATGGAATTGGAAGTAGTAATGTTCAGTATCAAGGAGTTAATACAAGTTCCTACAATTCACCAAGTCAAACTGCTAGTATGAATTCTAATGTTGATTTAAAGAATGTACATGCTGATGAGAGTGGAGTGTTGTACAAAGCATCTGTAGCTAGTTATGAAGCTTTTTTTGATGGTAGTTTGACTCAGTCTGAATTTGAAAGAGAAGATCTTGAGCAGCTACATCCAGATGATCATGAAGAAATGGACATCAAACGACAAATGGCAACGATTAGCTTAAGAGCTAATAAGTTTTTCAAGATGACTGGTAGGAGCTATTTCAGAAGGGAAAATAGAGATAGAGTGGGATTTGATAAGAGAAAAGTCAAGTATTACAACTGTGATGAACTGAGACATTTTTCAAGGGAATGTAGAGCTCCAAGGAGAGAGAATTCAGCCTTCCAGAAGAACACTTATCAAAACATTACTGAAGAGTAGAAAATGATCAATTCAAATGGGAAAGATTGAAGTTTCTAAAGCAAGCAGTTTTGGAAAGAAGCAAACATTCATCACTGTTGGAGGAATGGGATGAAATGGCAGAAGGTGACTTCAGAAACAAGAAGGTTAAAGCCTTAATGAGTAAGGTCAATTCGGATTCTCATGATCAGGTACTTTCTAACTCTTGTTCACTTAAATGTTTGAATACTATTAATTATGTTAGAGAACACAATCAGAAATTATTTGATGAAATTGATATAATTAAATATCATCAAAGATAATTTGTTAAAGTAGATAAACTTTGTAAAGACAATATTAAAGCATTGGCAAGTGATGTTTTTGAATACAAGGGTAAAATGGGAAGGTTGGAAACTCGACTTAAGGATTTGTTCAAAAGATTTCCAAAGGAAAAAAAGTGACTTAGACAACTCAAAAAATCAAGTTGACAAGTTCAATCTTTCTTCAAAAACTTTAAATGGAATTCTTTACAAACAAATTATGGAAAAAGCAAATGTGAGAACTGGATATTCATATTTTCCACCACCTTTCAATGACAATTACACTATCATGCCCGAATTTACAAAGTTTGTAAGTCATCTCTCTATTTTGAATAAATTTGATGATCAATTTGTCTTGCAAACTAGTGTAGATTTGAAACTGAAGTTAATTGATGAGTGTAATGAGTCTTCCGTGTTGAATGATTTAAGTGATTCTGTTTGTATTTGTAGTTCTAGTACTAATTTGAGTAATATCTTTGTAGCAGGTCATAATGTAGAAGAGTATGAGGAGTTAGAGAATGTGTGCTTTAAAGTGTATGAAGAAGTGTTAAGAGAGGATAATGTTTTAGAATCTTTTGGTAAGTCTTGTAATAGTAATAATTATAAGAGTCGTGTTTATGTAATTCATGATTTAGATAATTGTAATAATTTGGATGGTTTTGTGATTGGGGATTTACGTGTTGAAAATGTTCATAATTGTGTGCATGAAAAGTGTTATTGCTTTGACAACAAAAATGTTTATATGTTGACCATGAGTGATTTGATATCTAATGAGTTTAAACTTAGGAATTTAAGTGGAAAATATGTGAATGTTTATAATTCAGTGAAGTCTAAAAGGAAACCAAAGTGTAAATTGTGCAAAAAGAAACATAAGTCAAATGTTTGCTAGTTGGAATCAGAATCTAAGAATGTGAAATATAATGTAATTCATGTAATTCAATTTGGTAGAATTAACTTAAAAGAATGTATGCTTAATTATGAAAAATCTAAAGTTGTGCATAAATTTCAGTTTGATATTATTACACCTACAATGTTACTTGATCAACAATTGAATTTAAAAGAAAATTCTTCTTCCTAGATAAAATTTTTTTAATTCTGAAGTTCATAATTTTAATTCCGAAAAAGAAAATCGTATGAAATTTAACATTTTAATTCGGTAAAGAAGAATTTTAAGTTTGTAGATAAAATTTTTAACTCGAAAACATATTTCTGAAAGGAAAAGTTTTGGAAATGTCAAAATGTCAAATTCAAGTCTAAAAAGGCTTGGATTTCAAAATCTCATTAAATGGTGTGTATGTGTAGGAGAAATCTACTCAAAATGAAGATAACATATGGATTGTAGACAGTGGTTGCTCAAGACACATGACTGAGAATGTAATATTGTTGCAGAATTTTATTTTCTTTCTTTCGAGGAGAGCTTGGTGGTTCCATTACTGGTCAAGGAACAGTTCCAAATGGTAAGCTTACACTGGACAAGGTAAATTTTGTGAAAAAGCTTAATTACAACTTGTTGTTTGTATCACAAGTGAGTGACAAAAAGTTTACAACTACATTTACATCAGATTCATTTTATATTCTTAAACCTGAATTTGTGATTCTAAAGGACATGATTGTATTAAAAATTTCAAGACATGAGGACATGTATATTTTTGATATGAACAAGGTTAAATTAAAAGATAATTCTGCTGGTTTCATTTCTAAAACCACTAAGAAATAGTCCGATATGTGACATAGGAGATTAGGTCATGTAAACCTTAAAAATATGAATAAATTGGCCAAGGATAACCTAGTCATTGGGATACTTAAAAAAGGATTTTTTTTCTTGAATGATCACTGCATTTTATATTTAAAAGGTAAACAACATAAATCAAGTTATAAACTCAAAACTCAAAACTCGGTGGATACAAATCTTCATCTTTGCACATGGACTTATTTGGTCCAGTCTATGTAAAAATTCTTGGTTTGAAGTCTTATTGTCTTGTTATTACTGATGACTATTCTAGATTTTTTTGGGTGTTCATTCTTGCCACAAAAGATGAAACACCTGAGATTAACAAATCATTTATTGTGTAAATTGACAATTTTAAAAATAGTTTGTTAAGATGATAAAATGTGATAATGGGACAGAGTTTTAGAACTCAAACTTGAATGATTTTGTGAGGAAAAGGGATTACTAGGCAATATAGTTCTCCTAGAACACCACAAAAAATGGGGTTGTAGAAAGGAAAAAACATGACTCTAATAGAAGGAGCAAGATCTATATTGAGTAATTTATTGTTACCTGTAACCTTTCGGGCTGAAGCTGTTAACACTATGTGTTATGTGAACAATAGGATTCGTGTGGTGAAAAGCCTAGGAAAGACTTCGTATGAACTTTTTGTAGGGAGAAAACCATTTATTGGATTCTTTAAGGCTTTTGGTTGTGCATGTTCTCTTCTTAATACTAAAGATCATTTAGGGAAGTTTGATTCTAAGGTTGATGAAGGGCATTTCATTAGATATTCTGGGTGTATAATAGGAGAACTAGAATGATTGAGGAATATATCAATGTGATAAGTAATGAGTTTACACCAAATGTTAGGAATTCCGGTGCTACATGGCTATTTGATCTTGACACATTTGTATATTCATTTGATGTTTCCTATCAAGAGTTCGTTGTAGAGAAATCAAAAGTACATGAGAATGTGAAGCTTGAAGACGGTAATGATTTTGTGCTTGGATCAAACATAAATGCAAGAAATGAGTCAACTCCAGAAAGTATAGATCAACAAAGTGAAGCAGTTCAAGATTATATTCCAAGTGACACACAAGTTAATCAAACAAAGGATATATCAACTGATGCAGACATTTATGAAAATGAAGACATTTCAGTAACCTATAATGATCAACATTTCACTTTGGAAGCACAACAATTCAACACTGGTGACTCATCATTTAAATATGTAGACCAAGATATTAACTCTGAAGAAGACCAACACTTTAACTTTGAAGCAGAAGAAGTTAACTCTCAAGAATAACAAGTTAACTCTGAAGACCAAGATTTTAACTCTAAAGAATATCATGTTAACTATGAAGCATCAAGCCATGACCAATCCAGTGAAGAGATTTCTAATTCTTTATCTTTAAAAAATCTTGACTTGAATCACACAAATTTGCGTGTTACTATTACAGAGGATGCAAACTCATTTTTGATAGTTCAAAAAAATCATCATTTGTCTAATATAATTGGCAATTTTCCTGAAGGAGTCAAGACAAGGAGTAAATATGGATTAATAAATTTATGCTTGTTTCTATGTTTCTTATCATAGATGTTTTATGTTTCTTATCATAATTGGCAATTTGCATTGAATGTTTAATAGATGTTTTATGTTTGATTGAAGATCCGTTTTTGTTTAAATCTTAAATACTGTCTAAGTTTCTTATGTTGATTGAAATTCTAGGTATTTGAGAAGAATCTAGATTTAGGTTAAACATTGAATGAATAAATCAATCGTTCTATAATTAATTAGAATTACCAATACGAGAGGAATTGTTAATAGAAACTAAAACAATTAGGTTAAAACAAGAACGTTAGTCTATAATTACAAGAGATTGGATTCGAAAACAAGATAAGTTATTCTAGAGGAAGCTTTATAAGATCAAATCATAATCATTGGCTTGGTTCTTAATGCTTAGTTATTTAGGACTTAGACTGTATGAGAGTGGAACAATACTGTTTTGAATAATTAAAGTTAATTAGGTATTCGGGAGGAACTTCGTTATAAACTAAAAGTAAGCTAACATTCAATTACTTAAGTGAAATTAAACAATTAGTGAACTACCAAAACAAGTGCTGTAAGATTTGAGAATCACCAAAAGTCTAATTATTCATCACACCCCTTACCTATTTATAGGTAAGGGGTTAAGGTTCATTACATCACATATTAGAAACCATATTAACTATTCTAATCTCTACAATTTCCCCCTTTGATATAGTTTCTAGAGATGTAATTACAAATTTTTACAATACAATTCAAAATTCTATGCTAAGCTTCAAGTCTTCTATTCTTGAGTTGGAACTTCTGGTTCTTGAGATGCTTGTTCTTTTTGAGCTTGAGATTGGCTTGTTGTAGATTCCGTTTCTTTGAACTCGGGGTAGAGTTTTTCGCACTCATCTCTTTCTTGTTGCATTTCATGCTTTCTTCGTGCTTTGATTGTTGTGTAAATTGAGTACTTATTATCCCGAATCTTCAAGCACATTTCATATCGTTGAATAAGTCTTCTGTTTTCCAAGCATTTCTCAATAGCATCCTTTCCGAACTCATATTCTCTTCTTTCTGCTCTCCACCTAGGATAGCCATCAGAGTTCACACTATTCTGTTCGTCACCATTCTTAATAATGGTATCTATTTCCTTCTTGATTAACCTCAGAGTGCCTGTAGAAAAATGATGTACTTCGTCGAAAAGCATAAGCACATTCTCACTCCAATGAGGGCTTGAATAGATAATCCCTTTGTTTCCGATGTTCACGATTCCCCACTTTCTAACGTGTTTTAGCTCAAACTTTTGCTTTGGAGCAACCAAATTCACCTTTCCTCTTCCACTTTCAAGGGCAATGTGGAAGTCGAAGTATGTTGCTTCTTTCACCTTTCCTTCCATGAAGCGCTTTATCCTTGATTCAACAAATCTTTCAACGCTCTTTCGTTTGACCAACTTTTCATAGACATGAAGAGCCATTCGATGTCATTTGGGTTTAGATCGTTGAAATCTGCTTCAGTGAAGTTGTACCCTTTTCCGTTGCTCCTTGCTATCTTGAATGTAGCATACTCGATCCCGTTATGAAATTTAGAGCTTATGTTTCGAACATCTGAGATTCCGTGAATCGAGTATACTTTTTCGGTTCCTTTACATTTCTCGTGGATGAAGTGTTTGAATTTGCTCCATAATTCCTTTTCGTTTGAAGTGAACCCATGAAGAATTGACGCTTCTACCTTTTTCGGAGTTTGAACAAAGAAGTCTTGAACTTGATCCTCCATAAATGGTTTATTAATTCTTTTATGGATCCTTTACTGTTCTTCAATGTCAATGTCATCATATTTTGGAATACCAATATCGTTTGACAAGGCATACTTGTAGAGTTCTTTATGTTCTTCTTGAAGCTTCATGGTCTGTCGTTGAATATCTTCCTCATGGAGGTCTTTCACATCCCTTTGCTTTAGCCTGTTTTCAAATGCATATTTTCTTAACTTCCATTCAATTTTCTCATCATAATTTCTCAATTCACGAAGACGAGCACACACCACTTTTCTGAACAACGGAGCAAGATCTTCATCGTTTTCAAGGACCATCACGTTGTGATACAAGTCTTCACTATATCGATCTTTATTCTTTTGAGCACTCCTTTCTTCATTATGTTCTTGATCTTGCTTTTCCATTTCGATCTCCTCATCTACATTTTCATTTTCATCTTCAAGATTAACAAATTCTTCATTAGATCCCAAATCTACCGCTTTTTCAGTTTTGCTTTTCTTTGAACGCCTCTCTTTTTCCCCCTCATTCGGATGATCATCGAGATCATCATCCGAATGTCGACGTTTATCGTTCTTCGCTTGAGCACGACAAGTAGATTTCAAAGACTTGTACTTTGCAATTACACATTTTTCTTCCTGTTGTTCCTGATCAAATAACTCCTCCATACTTGTTGGTTGATAATCTATATCCAAAGCAATAGCATCCATGATCATACCGTCCAGAATAGAATGCTGTTCATTGTTAAGAATTTGCTCTAGTAGAGTTTCTTCAATTAAGCCCCGAGGTAATGTCTTCAAAAACTCCTTAACAACCTCATAATCTGATATTGGATCCGAGGAAGGTTGTTCGGTTTGAGTTTCATGAGTAGCTTCCTCAGATTCAGGAGTTTCAATGATCGTCACCAACTTTCTCTTGACCCTCTTTTTCTTTTTCTTGGGAAATGCCGAATCCGTTGTTGCATGAGTAGCTTCCGTTGTTGGTGGTGGAAGGATCAGAAATAAGTCAGGCCTTGAACGGAGTGATCTATCTTCACTATCATTTATCGAAATACTTCGTTTAGCAATTCGTTGCCTCATTTCAATAACATCTAGATGATACCGGATCCTTTTCACCGGGTCAAGCTCCTCTACCTCCTTTCCTTTGCCTTCGGTACTTGGGTAAGGTATGGACGTTCGAGCAAGCGATCATCCACGATTTTAACCCGAGATCACTAAGATTGCTCGTTTTCGTATCTAGAGATGACACAAATGCACCTCTAGACGGACCTGCTTCGACCGTTGGCATGATAATGACGGAGGCAGGATTTCTGGTTAATCCTCGAAAGCGTTCGGATTGCGAACGTCCTATAACCGTTCCGCTAGTGTCACGAAGACTACTAGTTTCATGTGCAACCTTAGATAGAAGTTCTAGTGAGGGACTGGACTCGTGCACAGTAGAATTCGAGAGTCTGGGATGTTGACTCTCTTTTTCAATAACATCCGGCTCCGAAGGAGTGGACGTTAGTTGACTAGGGTTTGCTCCCGTGCTTTGTGAAACATCACCCAGTGGGGATGATGAATGGTGAGGAGGGGTATCCGCCATTTGCGTCGGTGGGGAGTCAAGGTCTTTTTCAATACTCTCTGTCGACATACGACTGAGAGTAGATGATTTGGTGCCCCGGTGTCTAATCTTAGGCTCGGATGGGGTTCGTTTTCTTTTCTTTTTATCCCCACTCTTTTTTCGCTCACTCTTATTCACCATTTTTAACTCCTTCCTCGTATGTGACCGAAGGACTCGCTAGTACAAGTACTGGCGGAGTGTGTACCGGTGTCCGTACAACCACATTTCTCCCATCTCCCCCTACTTCAGCATTCTCATCAATATTTGTATCATCATTACCACCACAATTTCGATCTTCATCCTCTCGCTCCCCTAAAACTAGACCCTCACCCTGGGTAGGCGCTAATACTCGTGGGGAAGGAACAATCGGCTCTGATTGTCCCATACGAGTGGTTGAATTCCTTTAGGCTTGTAATCGTGCATCACCATGTGGTATACAACTGAGCAAATACTCAGGATTCGACATTCCTTCTTTTTCCGTGGCAAATTGACGAGGTCGAAAAACGAGAGTGAAGAACTCCTGATAAGTATGATTGCCAATCCGTCTATTTAATTCGCCAGAAGCATCTTGAAGTACTTTTGCAACAATTGTTTGAAGGAAACGTTGGTAAGGAATGTATGGCTTTTTAATCTCCTTCTTATTCCTTTTTAACACCTTTTTCGAAGGATTCGACGCTTCGTCATCCTTCCTTTTTTCTTGCTCGAAGTATTTATCCCGTTTGGAGATGAAGTCTCGTAAGTCATCAAAAATCAGACGTGCCACATCATACTTCTTGTCAAAGATGAAAGCAATCCACATTAGAACGGTAATCCTATTTGCATAATATTTTCCTCGTTCCTTAGGTATGAGATTGTGCACCATCAACTGAAGAAGAAATTGCCAACGTCTTGGAATTAAATCCCAATCAAGCTTCAACGCCGACAACTCCCATTGATAACCCAATTGTAGAATAAACGGGAATAAATCTTCATCATTTCTCGGAATTGCCTCATATTCATCGTAGAATGGTAACTCCAAAATATTTCTTAGCTCGTCAACCGTCAAGTCTAACTGACAAACTTTGAAATCACAAATTAATGATTCTTCAAGGATATCGTCGGGATTAGTATCATCTACTGGCTGATATGTCATCTTGTGCCACAAATGTTGCAAATAAACCCTCAGTACTCGCGGATGGTTGGCGATGAATGTTCCCCATTGATGATATTTGATAATTGATATAAAAATGGGGAATGGACATTGATAAGTCTCAACGTCTATCGTCGTGTTGTTCGCCACCATGTCTAACCATAATCTTGTTGGAAGAATGGACTCTTCATTTGGAAATGCTGGAGAGAACATTCGTCGAGCAACAAGCTCGGTGTATCCTTCCATTATGTGATAAGCTTGGATTTCAGAATCTGTCTTAACGGTCTTCTTCGTTCGCGTCATTTGAGCTTTGAAAATGAAACAACCCGTTAGAATTAATCAAAAACTTTTGCAAAGTGTGATTTTGAGAAGATTTTATCATTTTTATCACACTTTGAACGTGAATGTTTTACGAAATATTTTCATTAACACCGTAAAAAGTGATTAGTTCTAGTCGTGGTCAATTGAATATGCTACTTAAACACATCTTCTCCAGAGTAAAAATGTGCAAGTTCTAGTCGTAGTTCAAAAGATTTGCTACTATTTCACTTTTCACGTGATTAACTCAATATTTAGAAAAACAAACCCGTGAATCACATGTTATCGTTTGATTCATCACTGAAAGTTTTTTGATTTATCATAAAGTATCAATGAATATTCGTTTTCGAAGACTTTGAATGAATGTACTAGTTCTAGTCGAGATCTCGAGAAACCGCTACTAAAATACATCCACCCTAGTCCACAAAAACTCCGTTCTTGAAACTTCAAGTTTGTGAAAAGATAACGAGATCTATACATATTAAATGAACACAAAACGAATGAACTAGTTCTAGTCGAGACTTGTAGTCCGCTACTAAAATTCATCCGTAATGAATTCACATAAAATGTTTACATACCGTTTCGTTTACGCTCAAGTGCTTTTGAAGACCGAGTCCCAATCTCATGTAATTGGAAGTCTAATCCGAAAAAAAATCTTTTTGAATCATGTTAAAAAAGCCATTCGAATGAGGGAGTTCGTGTATGTGAAAAATGGATTCGAACAAAACCATTCGTGTATGTTTAAAAAACGTTTGAATACATCTAATCGAATGTGCTAATTCTTGTATGGTGAAAAATGATTCGAAACCACACTTGGTTAAAAAGATTTTATCTGATCGAAAGAATGTGTTTGTGTTCAGTGAAAAATGATTCGAATGCACACTTTAGAGAAAAATGGTTTTTCTGTTCGAATGTTTGTATTCGTATACATTAAAACCTCATTCGAACGTTTTTATTCGTGCATGTTGAAAAACCATTCGAACCAACACTTATAATTTTTTTAAACATATAAACTCTTATCCACCTCAAACATGTATTCGAATTAACCTAGTCGTCTACCCATTCGTTTCGAATTGATAAAACACTTAAGGCAAACCTATTCGTGTACGAGAAAAAGATCATCCTATTCGAATCACAGTCTATTCGAAGTACCACATCATCCGAATTGGTTAAACACTTAAGTTCTAATGGAATGCTATTGGAAATCCTATTCGAAGCACAATGTATGTACAAATTCTATTCGAATTGATCTATACGTGTAAGCACAAAAAGCAGTCGAACCATTCCATTCGTGTACGTTAAAAAACCGGTCGAATGAACACTTAGCAATTTTTCATTCACATTAAACCTATTCGTCTATCCTAAAAAGCTATTCGAATATGCTATTCTAAAGTAACAGATCACGAACTATTCAAGCACAAACACAAAAAATATCACATAATCCTATTCGAATGAATCAAATTCAACTAACAAATCACAAAATTTTCACATAAACACAATTTAACACACATGATTAACCTAATCACAAACTTTTTCTAAAGGAAAACTAAGAACATTAAGAACACTAATAGAAAAATTTACCTAATCACTTATGTTCTTCGTAAAAAACGACTCCTTTGATCCGTAAAAACTTCAAATTTCTTCAGAAAACCGTTTTATCCAGAGAGTTTGAAATTTGAGAATCGAATGAATTATGAAAAATAAAAAGTTTTTGACCTTATATAGAATCCGAAAACCCAATGGGTTATCCATGGATACCCATATTCATATTTACATTTTTCACCCTCAAGTTTTTTTTTTTTTTTTTTTTTTTTTAAATCTATATACATCACAAGAACACAGGATCATATAATCACAAAATCACATATTTACAATGCAATATTCCCCCTCAGATCGTGATTCCCCCTCAAACGATGATTCCTCCTAAAAATTTAAAAACGTAACTAAACACATATTCAAATGAAAAAATAACAAAAAGAAACGACGAAATTACAACTCTAAGTAACCGATTTAATCTTTCAAATTCAACATACCGAGCTTGGAGATAAGAAATTTAAAACGTTTTTCATCCAAAGCTTTTGTGAAAATATCGGCAATTTGAAAATCGGTTTCAAATTATGAACCCTTTCGAACTCATACTGACAGTTTTTACCATAGTGATTAAGCCTTTCAAAGTTAGACAGAATACTAATTGAAGAAGAAGAATTATGAATTGAGCGAGAACTGGAATGAAATCCTAACAGGAAAGATGAGAAACAATTGGTACCTTTAATTAAAGCAGCAACTCTACTTTCGTGTCTTGCCATCGGTTTGGTTGGCGCTTTTTTGATTTCACCCCACGTGTATATAACTAGTTTATTTAGGGTTTTCACAATTACCGATTTTAATTTTTTTTTTAACAATTTAATTAAGTAAAAGGCTAAATAAAGTTCTCAAAGTTATGTTTATGAGCGGTTAAACTTTATTAATTATACCGAATAAACTAGTTTACATTAAAGGGTCAACTAATATGACATCGATTTCGCATTCGCTATAGGTGACATCTTAAAAAAATATAATGTCACTGATCTCTAGTATGCCCTTAAACATAAACTTGTTTCTTAAAGATGAAACATTAATATATGGGTACCGACGCAGAGGCTCGATCACGAACACAATGCGACGCGCTGATGTTCTAGTGCGCCGCAAAGTTCTGGTCACAAGCTTAGTGTGACGCACTGAGTGTGCCACACTAGCTGCTGATTTTGTAATTTCGCATATTTTAAACGAAAATAAGTATACATAAACATATATTATTATACATAAAGTAATATATACTGATAAATATACGTTTTGGACTCAAAAGGTAATCCTATCTTAAAACATAATATATATACTAAGTCAACTATCTTTTGATGTTGACTTTAGTTGACTTTGACTAAACTTTGATACCAATATTCCTTTCAACCGATATTTCTGTTAGTCATTTTCGTCTCGGAATATCATTCATTTCTAATCGTCTTCATAGACTTAAATGATCGATATCTTCTAGTAGTCATTATTGACTCGAAATATCAAATATCTTTTACTCGTCACTTTGACACGAAATATCGTTATCTTTTTATTCGACAACCTTAACTCGATATATTGATCTTTCGAACACTTTTAACATATAATATATAATATAACGTTAATCATATAAGGCTAAACCCTACTACGTTATAGATACTTAGACTTTCTATGTCTTTATGCTCGGGTACTTAGGCGGTGGAGCATTATTCTCCTAATTGTGTCTACCCGACTTACTTATCGCTGATTCGTGAGTTATTCGTTGCCCTTTTTACCGCTTTTTACTCCTTTTTACCGCTTTTTACTCTTAGGCATGATTAGCGTTATTTTAAACTTAAGATATATCTTGATTATGCAAATATAGATCACGATGCCTTTAGATTTAGTGTTGCTTTACTTATATGGCCTTAGTGGTAGTATAAGGCCCTCGGTTTAACACATGTTAACTCTAGTTTTGAGCCATCGGTACGTATATATATAGATCTATATGGGTTTTACAAACCCTCATCGCTGATATGAGAAATTGTCGGTGTGCGGTCCCTATGAGTAGATGTTATGACCGTTTACTTCTCGTGATATACCTTAGTTTGACACACTAAGGGTGAGGGTTAATGTTGCCTTTAAATTTAAGGATCAGGTGTAGATGATTATCTAAGGTTTTTGTATATATCTTACCTTGTCGTAATTCAAGATATTATCTATTTTTTTTACTATTGGTTTTAAATATATATATATATATTGGGTCAAAACCTTCAAATTTAATGTTTTTATAAAAATGCAAATAACCCACCAACTTTATGTTGACGTCGTATTTTTAACGCTTTTAAGGAGGTTGAGTTTTGCATCGATTGTGGAGTTACTATATTGCCTTGGATTTTGTGGGGCCTTTCGAAGAGACATAGCTACACGTACTTTAGTTTCTATATAGACCACAAACTTATTTTTATGTTGTTTTTACTTTGTATTATTGTAACTTCTAAACTTTATTTATGTAAACTTATTGTTATAGTTCTATTCGATGTAATTCTTGGTCTTCTGATACTTATGATATTGTACACCTCGGGTTTCCACCTGAGCGGGGTATGACAGACTATATGCTCGTTAAGCCCCTCACATATGTATTACGAATGATAAAAAGACATATTTTCTAGTTATAGCGAACTATATTAACTAAATTTTTTTTTCTCTATGTTTCAATGTTCTCGTAAGATCCAAAGATAATATTGATGCTATGAAGAAAGCTTTGGCAAAACCGGTAAGTATGTTTTTCAACTTGTAATTTTTCAAATAACACAATATTATATCTCTATATGTTTCCTTATATAATATTGCTATCGATCGAAAACCAAGTAATTTGACCTTTAAATAATCATTTTGGAACGAAACAAATATTAAAACTGTATTTTATGCTTAATCACAAATCATACAGTTTTTATTTTTCATCGGCCCGTTAAATATACCAATCGTCAATGTGAAGAATTAAGTGCATTTGACGTTCAAACCCATATCTCGACCCTTTGTAGTTTCGATTTTGGTTTTATGTGAAAGCCAAGCAGCATTCACCATGAGTTTTTTTAAGCATATTTTAGGAATTAACAACTCCTCATTTTAATGTATCGGGTGTTGTGGTCGGATATCCCTTCCAAACGGGATTAATGAAGCACCAAGATGTAATTTATATTTTAACCTTTTTTCCTTATTTATTTTATACAAGAACTCATAATGTTAATTGTTTTGAATGTCTCTTAATTAGCAATGTCAAATCCAAACTTTCATGCAAGACATCTCTGGAAACGAAAACGAGAAACTAAAAGATTTGTTATTTACTTCACACATCAAGGGTATGATTTAACATTTTGTAGATGCATTAGATATATATAATCATAACTTGTTAAAAACTAATTATTACTTGTTCACAGATTATCCCGAATTGAAAAAGACCCTTAGTGATAAATTCGCTTCCGCAATGATTTTACACGTATAAATTGAAGTAATTAACCCTCTTTTAATTTAATTTTGTTAATTAAAATGTTATTAATACGTTGTTTTATTTGTAGAGTTACTTGGATGCATTTAATAGGATGAGAATGTCTCTTAATCACAAGGCACCAGAATGATCGACAAAATATTCTCACAGTTGATCGATTCCTTTTACATTGTGAAACTAAAAGAGTTATTGGTTACGTACTGCTAAGATCATGTCTCTTAATCACATATACGTTTCTTGTACTGCGGCCGAACTACTAAAAGAGTTATTGGTTACTATTAGTATTATATGATTGTGTAATAAGCCCATATGCCGCCGGTTGCCCACTCTTGCAGCCCGTCTTTGAAGTAGAATAATGCGTCTCGCTCCGACAAATATTCGATTTCAAACATCATCGTAGTAAATTCTTTAATATAGTCAGAGATCGTACCTTGTTGGTATAATCGTCTTAGTTTTGCTTTTGCTTCGGTGTCCGCGTTGTGAGGTATGAAGTGTTTGCGTAGTTCGGCCTTAAAGTCATCCCACTTCTCGATTACACATGTTCCTTTCTCTCTTTCCGAGTACTTCATTCTCCAACAAAGTTGGGCAGAATCTCGAAGAAACGTGGGTGCATGGCTAATATTTGCCACATCGTCTATCACACCCATTGCATCAAAGTATTGGTTGAGTTCGAAGAAGAAATTTTCGTCGAGAGTCGCTTTTCGAGTACCGTTGAATGAATCAGGTTTTGGTACTTTTAGGGTGGGCCCAAATGTGTTAATGCTACTTCCACTCGTATTTGTACGGCGAAAGTTTCTCCATTCTCTTTTCAAGGTCTCCATTTCTTCACGTACGGAGTGTATCTCATCTTCAACGAACATCCGCGTTCCTTGAATTTTCTGTGACATAATATCAATATCCTTCTTGACCTCTTCTTTGAAACCCTCTATCATCTCTTTTTCCACCTTGGTTACTTCCATGGTTTCCTCGATCCAGCAATCAAGTCCCTGATTTACGTCATCAGTCTGTGTCTTTAACCTCATAACTAGGGATTCAAGATTAGCAATCCGGGTTTCTGGATCACTCGTAATGGGAGGTCGCGACCTGCTTCAACTCTTCATCCCATGAGGATGTGTTCTCTAGATTGCGTCCCCTGCCTTCAGCTTCTATATTCAGTGCTTGATCAACTCCTGCCATCGTGTTTTCTTTCCAAGTGATTGAATGAATTCGAGCCTTGCTCTGATACCACCTGTCACGGGGTTAAATTCTTGAACCCGTGTGGCACTTAGCTCACTGATTTCGGGCAACTAAGTAAGCCAACAAGACTTGAAATGTCTTACGAGAACACTTGCTAGGAGGATATGAAAGCTTGATGTTTGTTGATTCACAGAAATCTGATAATTACAAATGAGGCTGATTACAAATATATATAGGCTCCTAGGGAACTTTCTAATTCCTCGGTCCATTTCGATTTTGGAGATATGAGAGATGAGGGGCCAACTTTTTCTAATTGGAGGTGATCTCTACATCATCTCTCTTTACGATAAACCACTAATTTTATTGTATTCACTATTTTACCACCTTCATTTAATACACCAAAATTCTTCTTCAAACTTACAATTTACAATTATTATCTTCTAAATATTCATTTATTCTTCTTGAAAATAAAAATATGTAATTAATAGTTTCTAAATATCATAAACAGTTCAATTTTCGAGAATAATATTGGTGTATTAAATGAAAGACACATATTAGTCAAACCCAATTTATAGATATTAAGGATAATGTTGTGTTATTTATTTCATCATTTTAAATGTTAGACACATGAACTTATATTTCAAAATTGATATAAATTTTAAATATATTTTATGTAATTTATATAACATATTGTCACACCCCGCTAAAGTGGAAACACGGGATGTGAAAAGCGAGAGTATTCGATACACAAGTTTATAGATAATCACCAAGTTATATTACATAAAAATATAACTTCAAGGTTTACATAGTAGTTTAAAACATTGTTTACATATCCGAATAGAACATAAAGGTGTTCATAACCAAGTCACCCGAACCCTTCCCTTTCTTGAAGTCGTCGACCAAAGCATACAAGCATCATCTCAAAGCTTACTCGTTTCCTGAAAATACGAGTCAAGTGTTAACTACGGGAGACGTAGTTAGTGAGTTACAAGTTTATGTAAAAGCATTCACGTAATGGCGCATAACATTGCGTAAAGTATAAGCATTCAAAGAGTTTACGCATAACAATGCGTAAAGTATAAGTATTCATGTTTGTAGGCATTGACCACATAGTGTACGACTATGTGACAATCCTAAGGTATTGCCTAATGATCGTTGCTAAGCCTATAGCCTACCCACTTAATAATTATGCACCATCTGTTGTTGTTGTGGTGAGGGTCTATCTACCCTAATAACGCTATCCATAACTACTAACGGTCCTTTCCAAAGGGATTAACAGCAACTGTAGCGTAGCGTTCTGTTGGAGTGTATGGGAATTTTAGTGGTATCTCACGTCCATGTTGTACAACGTCCGCAACATGACGATCCGATGTTTAAGTCATTGGCAAAAATAGTTTTTGTTTCCTCAGCATTGTTGGCAAAACCATCAACAATGCTCGCAAAATAGTTTTCATATAGTATTCAAGTAAATAAGCGTTTCGTTAAGCATTCAAAGCATGTTCAGCATAAGCATTGTGTTTAAGCATACGACTCGCATTTCACCCCAAGATATATTAAAAACGTTTAAAAGAAGGGGGTTTGTAACTCACTGTTTGCGAAGATTTCCTAGCGTGCTCGGAAATGCTCAGAAGGTGCTCGGAATCACCGGAATCCTAATATGTATCAAATTCTCGGATAAGTATCATTATGTGTTAACTTTTGTATTCGGTAGTCAACGAAATGGTTATTGTTTAAGTGTTATCGTTAGGTCTAACTAAATTCGGGCAGCGCTTCCGCGCTATGTAATTTTGAAATTCATATTTTACTAACACTTACCCGCTTACAATTTTATAACGAAATTTAATCTAATTTACAACACAAAAGGTGTTTGTATGTTCAATATGTCACTTTAATACAGGTTAAAGTCGTTACAGTTACTTCTGGACAGATACATGAAATATCGAGCTTAAAGTTACGTTTTACACGAATTAGTTACGATTTCTAGACCTGATCTTAGTTACGTAGCGTAACTGTAGTTAGTTACGCCAACGTAACTGTAGTTACGCTAGCGTAACTATAGTTACGTTAGCGAAACTGAGATCAGTTCCTTTATTTTGTCAAAATCGTTTTCGTGTTGGATTTTCATCTTTTAGTGGTGGATTTCGATATGTAATGATAGAAAGATCAAAATATATTATAAATGACAGTTTATATCAACTTTTTAACCACAAAAACTAAGATTTAAGTAGTGATTTATAAAGACCCGTTTTGTTATGTAAAACACTTTAAAACTTCATAAAAACCTATTTTCAATTGTTAGATCTTACATGCAATGTATGATTTGAGTAAAAACAGTAAGTACAAGGGTTTATACCAAAGAGAAAATGGAGGAATGAAGCTTTGGAGAGTCTTGGTGACGATTTTAGCTTCAAAAACGGTAGAAAACGACTATATAACCCAAATAAAAGACACTCCTTGCTACCCTTGCTTATTAGCACGATTTTAGTGGTGTTTTTATGACGATTTTTACTGCTAATATTACTGAATATGATGAAGTTTTAGAGAGAATTTGAGGTGTGTCTGTGTTTTTGAGTATGTGTTTGTGTGTGTAATTTGTGAGAGAGAGAAATGAGGTATGGGTGTTTGTAAAATTTCGCTTTCTGTAATTTAGGGTGGTCCAATAGGGGTAGTACAGGTGTTAGGGACGTAACGAGAAGTGTCCCAATCGTCTTTCATGCAAAAGTGACTCATCACCCATCTGCACACTAGTTTCGCTAGCGTAACTATGTAGTTACGTTAGCGTAACTATTCCATATAGTTACGCCAGCGTAACTGCATAGTTACACTGCGTAACTGTTTGGTTTCTGGAAATTGTTCGTTTTTCGTTATCGTTAAGCATTTTCGTTAGTTGAAAGTTTACGATTTGATATGAAATAAACTTAGGCAAGTTCATTATGCGTTTTCTTGGTATTAGGGTTCATTTATTGATTTCCGATTTCCAATTCCGATTCCGAGACGCACATGTTTAATGTTTAAGTAACGTAAACCTACGTTAAAAGTTTTGTATGAGTTACATCGACCTTAGCTTAAAGAGTTATGTTTACATAACCACGTAACACATAAAGTCAGTTATAGCAAGTATGAATTAAGTATCGAGGTTATCAGTTAGTACACTCGACCTGAGTTTTCGACGGTTATCACACATATAAATTTTATTTAGATAATAATAATTTGCGTTATTGTAGCAGGGTCTTACGATATCGATCCGATCTTACGGTTAAAATCTTGTAAACACAAAAACAATCCTACATAGAATCTTGATCTTAACAACCTTGATCTGCATGCTTCAATTCTATTAATAAGCATCCTCTTGCTTAATTTCTAATATTGCACAAACCCATTAAACAAAATAACAATGTAAAATTTTAATTTCTATTGATCGAAAACACTTATGTATATAACCGGACAACGTACAAATATTACACTAGTTGACATTGTCGATGGATCATTTATACAATTTACTCTTTAATTAAATAAGGATTCAAACCAGATTATACCACATACGCCCCCATATGAAAAGAAAAATTCATAAAGATCATAACTCAAATTTGGATATAAGCAAAAAATAAATAAATAAAATAGGAAACCGTCCACAAGGAATGAATTAATAAAAGAAAAAAAAATTTAATATAAGGCACTAAAACTTCGATTAATAAAGATAAATATGCAAATTTCACTTAAATTTACCTTTGGACAAGGATTCAAACTAGACTATTTGTAGTATGTATTATCCTCTTATACCAAGAAACCTGAAAATTGGTCGGAATAGACGTTGGTGCCGTCGGATTAGTATAAACGGACGGTACCAGATTTTTTTTGGAGAAATGGTATAGCTGGCGTTGGCAACGCCGGCTTATGCCATGTATGCTGCCACTTCACCTTTCTACTCACACTCTTGTCCAGTCATCAGCTTCCTTTACACGTCAGATTAGCACTCACACCATAAGCCGGAGGTGTGAGTGCCGACTTTTGATCAAAAGCTGCAACCGTCATATGCGCACCACCCACTAGCCAATAGCATCTTGACACGTCATAAGCCGGAGGTGCCAACCCCGACTTATGGTGTCTTTAAAATCCCACCGTTTCAAGCATTCATACACACCTGCTTACACTATATCAATTACACACACACATATACACACCTACTTAGTCAAATATCCGTTTCACGTGTTTATAATGGCGCAATTTGGAGCTAGTTCATCCCCGAGAAACACTATTTTGTTGTTTTTGCAAGATGGTGAGCACCATCGTTCAACTAGGTTATTCAACGGTGAGCAAGATCCTCTCGAAACAATAAAATCCAGACGATGTGATGCGAGACTTTGGGACCACACGGATGTAATTGAAGAAGGTGTTAGAAAGTGGATAATAAGTGCTGGTTCTGACGGTGTATTACGCACCGGGTATCACAAAATAGACCACACTCTAATTACCTCTTTAGTTGAAAGGTGGCGTCTCGAGACACATATATTACACTTCCCAGTCGGTGAAGCTACTGTTACGTTGCAGGACGTACAAGTTCTGTGGGCTTTGCCGATAAACGGACCGGTGGTGTCTGGACAATGGGAGTGAAAAAGTCAGGATGAATGGCTTAGTGACTGTGATGGCTATTTGGGGTTTGTTCCAGACCTTGATGAAGTTGATGCTGGTAGAGTAAAAATTCGTACTTTAATAGAGGAAATTCAAAAACGGTGCCGAAAGAGTAAGAAAAGCTATAAACAAAGAGCTAGAGTATATATTTTAGCTCTTTTGGGTGGGCACCTGTTTAGCGATTCACGATCGATGATGTTTCGCTGAATTTCCTAAAAAACATACACAAGCTCTCTGAAGCTTGTAGAAAAAGCTGGGGCAGCGCAATATTGGCATTTTTGTATCGACAATTGTGTAATGCTGCGGAGAAGAAGGATGTGAAAGGTATTCAGGGCCCGTTAATTTTACTCTAGCTTTGGGCCTAGGAGAGAATACCACAGATTGCTCCCCGTATTTTATTGGGTGATTTACCTATTCAGTACCAACACTGCTATGGGAGCATGTAATACTTATACTATTATATTTTTATTATTATGAGTATTATTTTGATTAATTTAGATTACGAATATTACAATTAAATTTATGAGTATTAGGTGGAATCGGCACTTTAGTCACACTACGACACTTGCTCATGAGTTGGTTTCATATCGTGTTGCTTTCACCGCCTTACAAGAGGGGCAATTTATATGGTGTCCTTATAGTGTTGTCTTGGGGTCACTTGCGGGTGATTGCACCAATGATAGCGAATCATGGGCATACTGTGGATGGCTTGTCTTTTGGAATGTTGTCGAACCCCATGTACCTAACAGAGTATGCAGACAGTTTGGATACGTACAAGGGGTTCCCGATGTGTTGTATTTATTTACAATTCGGCAACATAAGAAATTTCACGAAGCTAAGCTTACGGGTGGACGTGGTACGGACTGGTTAGAAAAGAAATCAACGGAGGTAGGGTGTTGGAATAGTAGACATTCAAATGTCTATCAATTTTCTGGAGCAGAAGGAGGCGGTGTTCTACCGGGCTATATGCAGTGGTTCTACGAACGCACTATATTACTTATCACGTCTCCGACTGCACAAAACGCTCCAAACGTGTATCCAGAATGGGGTGGTGTTCAACAAACTCAGGTAATATGTGTTGCATACTTATTTTATATTATATATTAAATTTAAATTTTTATATTATATTCAAATATTTATATATATTATTTTTAATATTTTTATATATATGATATATTTTTATATTATATATATATATTTAAATTTATTTTGCAGAACGAAGCATTGAGGGAAATCCACGTTCGTGGTGAAATTGATAGTGGAGTGGGTAATAGCGAGATGTGGCAGGATTTTGTTCAAATCCCTACTCAAGCTATGGGATATGGACATAATCCGGACCGGTAGAATTACGGGTCCCAACAATATGCGTTTCCCCCACCTGCTTATTATCCACGTCACCCAACTCCTCAAGGGTACACTGGGTCTCGACCCCATTACGGAGGTCAGTTTCAGGATGGTTGGAGTGGTCCCCAGTACGGGCAGCAGTTTCAGGCTGGTTGGAGTGGTCCCCAGTACGGGCAGCAGTTTCAGGCAAGTGGGAGTGGTTCCCAGTATGGGCAGCAGTTTCAGGCTGGTGGGAGTGGTTCCCAATATCAGCATGATGTTGGAGCTAGTGGTGCCCATAATATTGATGGCCTAGACATGATTAATGAATTGCTTAAACCCCTGTCTGGCTTTCGTTGTCACCAAATATACCTGGGGAGCACAGTAACCGGGTACAACCAAATTACGAAAGAGACTCGGATACTGACATGGTTGCACTCCGGTCTGCCTATGCTGATAATAGCCCGGTTCAAGTTCAAAGTTTTGGTGATTTTGAGTTATCACAAAACATAGATATCAACCAACCACCCAACGCACAAAAGGACGCCACTGGTCAAGACCGACGTACAAGACCAGTCAAAAATCCTCAACCAACCAGATGTGGAACGGGCAGTCATCTTCTACCACAACCTCCCCGTCGTTGCTAGAGTTTCAGAATTGTTTGTATCTTTATATGTATTATGTTTTTATTAATAAAAACTTATATTGTTTGTGTTTTAAATTTTGTTTCGTATTTTAATATTTGTTTGTGTTCAATTCATAACATACATAAAAATATATAAAACATACATACATAACATAAATAAAATTATGTTTCGTGTTTTAATAAGTAAACAAACATACATACATAACATATATAAAAATATATAAAACATACATAATATAAATGTAACGTCGTCTCATTAAGTTGTATCTAATTATCTTGAGAAACTTAACACCGGAACCTGAGAGGCAAATGAAAGCAAAGCCCTACAAATATGTCTACTACTGCCATTTCATTTTTAATACAACCCAAATCCGGACTCGAGAATACCCGACCCACACGAGACCCGAACCCTTATTAGGATCGGGTTAGGGTCATTTTTGAAACAAGCTAACCGGAATTGACCCGACTCGACCTGAAATATGCTTATTAGAGTCGGGTTAGCCCGACTAACACCCCATATGTGTCATTCGAATTCATTAAATGACCAATAGGGTGGCACATGAGAAGAAATGTAGCAGAAAATACAGAAGTTTTGTTAAGCTGCTAACTATATATAATCAAGTGATTGATTGGCATCATTCACAATCCGAGACAACGAATATCCACCAATCAAATCACACCACACACCACACACTCTACAAACACAACACATTCTACCTTAAGCACAACATTTTCAATGTTTTCTATAGAACACTACTTACTAGTTACTACTAACAAGTTTCTTTATCGTTTTCTTTTTGTCGGCATTAATATGTATTACGTGTGATTACTTTGTCGTTCCATAATCGATAAGCTCTATTTAACAAATGCTATAATTGTTTTGGTTTATTAAAGATGCATGGTCAAGTAAAAGAGATTTATGATTTAATAATTGTAAGTTAATTTTCTTATACTAATACAATTATAATTTTATAGTGAACTAAAGTAACAACATTTTTAATTTTTAAATTTACTTCATGTTGTGTATCATGTGAAACAAAAGATGGACACGATCATTAATAGTAAATCAGATTAGTAATAATTTTTGGATTACAAGATTCAAAGTAACTATATGTCATATACAAAATCAATAAAATATACAAATTGAATTTACTCATTAGATTTTTAGTTATGAATCTTTTTTCAATTTAAGACGAGTGATTCTGAAATTTACAACCAATCATACAACGCACAAATCTAATCTAAAAGTTACTTTATCATAATATTTACCATAAACTCATCTCCATACAATCTTTAGCAACCAACCAATGACATAAATTTTACGTATATATTCAAATACAGAGTAACATTTAACCCAACCCACCTACCACACCTACCAACATAAATTTAGTCGCATCCTTTTTTAACTAACCATAGTTGATATCTGACTTCTTCATGGTCAAGTCAACACACCCATTTAATAACATTTCTTGTTCTCAGCGTGCGAACCCTTATTCAAATCAAATTTTCACAGTGAGGTGTTATCCTCTCCTTTTACCTTTCAAAAATTTCATAAACAAAGATTCATTAACAAAGATGCGGTATAAAGCGATTTGTCGAGGTAATCTTTCATGGCGTCTTATTCAACATCATCCATTTGCAAAGTCATCATCATCATCATGACGTGTTCTTGAGCTTTAATAGGTGATTTTATCGTTGCTAAAGTCTCGACCCAATGTAGTTTCGATTTTGGTTTTATGTGAAAGCCAAGCAGCATTCACCATGAGTTATCTTAAGCATATTTTAGGAATTAACAACTCCTCATTTTAATGTTCGCAGGTATCACATTGTAACGTGTCGGGTGTTGTGGTCGGATATCACTTCCAAACGGGATTAATGAAGCACCGAGATGTAATTTATATTTTAACTTTTTTTCCTTGTATATTTTATATCAGAACTCATAATCTTAATTGTTTTGAATGCCTCTTAATTAGCAACGTCAAATCCAAACTTTCATGCAAGACATCTCTGGAAACGAAAACGAGAAACTAAAAGATTTGTTATTTACTTCACATCAAGGGTATGAATTAACATTTTGTGTATGCATTAGATATATGTAATCATAATTTGATAAAAGCTAACTATTACTTGTTCACATATTGTTGCTCAGATGTTAAAGCCTTTGAAGATTGATCCCGAATTGAAAAAGACCCTAAGTGATTCCAATATGTCTCTTTGCGTATGGCCCGACACATTTCTTTTGTCTAAATTTATAAATTCTTGGTGATTCCAATATTTTTGGCATGGTGACATAAGCCAGTCAACCTTTGGTGACGGAACTTTCGATGTTTTAGGCCATGGAGATCCAAATAGTGTTTCGACCCATAAGGGCAGCTTGTGGTGTCTTTCATACAATACAATGGGGAGTGCTGTTTACTAAGTCAACTTGGAAATCCTAATGCTGTCGGGAAAGCTTCCCTTTGGTGTTGATTGTAAGCTTTCAGAAAGTTTTGTAGAAGAAATAGCTTGTGGAGCCCATCATGTTGCTGTTCTAACTTCGGGGACAGAGGCCGGAGATACAGATGATATAAATTATACAACGCAGTAGAAGACGTAAAAGATAAACAAGTTAATCTCAAACGAAAGCGCCACAACTGTGGTCTTGTATGTTTTCTGTCATTCTTGCAGCAGCAACAAAAAGTCACTAATAAAGAGCTTGTATGGCACTGAATTCAGAAAAATTGTATCGTGTTTGTGATAATAGTGTTAGTAAGATGAAGAAAGCTATTGAAAATGATGGCTCATCTGCGAGTCAAAGTAGTTTAAATGAAGGCTTAGGTTATCCCCCCCCCCCCCCCCCCAATGTGGTTATCCCCACACCCCCTTCCAGTTTATGTCACATCTATGACATACATGTGTCATAGATGTGACTTTTTTTTTGTGTCTTTAATGATGGCTCATCTGCGAGTCAAAGTAGTTTAACTGAAGGCTTAGGTTATCCCCACCCCCCCCTGTGTGGTTATGCCCACACCCCTTTTCCACTTTATGTCACATCTATGACATACATGTGTCATAGATGTGACTTTTTTTTTGTTTTTTTGGTATTTTTTTGTCTTTTTGTTGTCGTTTTTTTTAATTTTTCAAGTATCGTAAAATAACAAACATTATAAATAATTTGACGAAAAAATAAATTGTGTATTAAAATGCAACATTCGTATTCTATTATTCACATACTCGGTATAATAAAAAACAGTATAATGATGTAACGAACAAATACATTATGTATTAAAATGCTACATTCGTCTTCTATTATTTACATATTCGGTATACGCAATCTGTCGACTTGAATATTATTTTTCCCATTCGAACGCGTTCCCAATTGCGAACCTTCTCCATTGTGGATGATTTTCAGGGAGTGAACTATTTTCATTTAACGTCAAATTAACAAAATGATTATCCGCCACATGTAAGATCACTATTGGACCATTCGTGTCACACCCCGCCATTGGCGGAAACGCAGGGTGCAACACGATTGGAGATCGTCATAACACAACAGTAATATAAAGAATATAATCTATATGAAATAATAAATAATGTATTGTTATGACGTCGCCATACTCAAGGTGTAAACCTTAGTACACGAAAATCGTCAAACACTACAATAAGAATATTCAAATGTAAACATCGACGAATGAAAGAATACTTGGGCGTGCAAACCCGAAATGTAATTCAAATGTATAAATATAAAATGTCCACAATGCGAAGATATCCTGAGATCATCTAGAGTCCGACTCCTACATCCAAGGGTATAAATTAACATTTTTTGTATGCATTAGATATATGTAATCATAATTTGTTAAAAACTAATTATTACTTGTTCACATATTGTTGCTTAGATGTTAAAGCATTTGAAAATTGATCCCGAATTGAAAAAGACCCTTAGTGATTCCAATATGTCTCTTTGCGTATGGCCCAACACATTTCTTTTGTCTAAATTTATAAATTCTTGGTGATTCCAATATTTTTGGCATGGTGGCATCAGCCAGTCAACCTTTGGTGACGGAACTTTCGATGTTTTAGGCCATGGAGATCTAAAAAGTGTTTCGACCCATTAGGGCAGCTTGTGGTGTCTTTCATACAATACAATGGGGAGTGCTGTTTACTAAGTCAACTTGGAAATCCTAATGTTGACGGGAAAGCTTCCCTTTTGTGTCGATTGTAAGCTTTCAAAAAGTTTTGTAGAAGAAATAGCTTGTGGATCCCATCATGTTGCTGTTCTAACTTCAGGGACAGAGGCCGGAGATACAGATGATATAAATTATCCAACGCAGTAGAAGACGTAAAAGATAAACAAGTTAATCTTAAACGAAAGCGCCACAACTATGGTCTTGTATGTTTTCTGTCATTCTTGCAGCAACAACAAAAAGTCACTAATAAAGAGCTTGTATGGCACTGAATTCAGAAAAATTGTATCGTGTTTGTGATAATAGTGTTAGTAAGATGAAGAAAGCTATTGAAAATGATGGCTCATCTGCGAGTCAAAGTAGTTTAAATGAAGGCTTAGGTTATCCCCACCCCCACCCCCCTATGTGGTTATCCCCACACCCCCTTCCACTTTATGTCACATCTATGACATACATGTGTCATAGATGTGACTTTTTTTTTTTTTTTTTTTGTCTTTAATGATGGCTCATCTGCGAGTCAAAGTAGTTTAAATGAAGGTTTAGGTTATCCCCACCCCCCTGTGTGGTTATGCCCACACCCCCTTTCCACTTTATGTCACATCTATGATATACATGCGTAATAGATGTGACTTTTTTTTGTTTTTTTTCTCTTTTTTTGTCGTTTTGTTGTCGTTTTTTATTAATTTTTCAAGTATCGTAAAATAACAAAAATTATAAATACTTTGACGAAAAAATAAATTGTGTATTAAAATGCAACATTCGTATTCTATTATTCACATACTCGGTATAATAAAAAACAGTATAATGATGTTACGAACAAATAAATTATGTATTAAAATGCTACATTCGTCTTCTATTATTTACATATTTTGTATACGCAATTTGTCGATTTAAATATAATTTTTCCCATTCGAACGCGTTTTCAATTGCGAACCTTCTCCATTGTGGATGATTTTCAGGGAGTGGACTATTTTCATTTAACGTCAAATTAACAAAATGATTATCCGCCACCTGTAAGATCACTATTGGACCATTCGTGCACACACCGCCATTGGTGGAAACGCAGGGTGCAGCACGATTGGCGATCGTCATAACACAACAGTAATATAAAGAATATAATCTATATGAAATAATAAATAATGTATTGTTATGACGTCGCCATACTCAAGGTGTAAACCTTAGTACACGAAAATCGTCAAACACTACAATACGAATATTCAAATGTAAACATCGACGAATTAAGAATACTTGGGCGTGCAAACCCGAGATGTAATTCAAATGTATGAATATAAAATGTCCACAATGCGAAGATATCCTGAGATCATCTAGAGTCCGACTCCTACAAGGGTATGAATTAACATTTTGTGTATGCATTAGATATATGTAATCATAATTTGTTAAAAACTAATTATTACTTGTTCACATATTGTTGCTTAGATGTTAAAGCATTTTAAGATTGATCCCGGATTGAAAAAGACCCTTAGTGATTCCAATATGTCTCTTTGCGTATGGCCCGACACATTTCTTTTGTCTAAATTTATAAATTCTTGGTGATTCCAATATTTTTGGCATGGTGACATCAGCCCGTGAACCTTCGGTGACAGAACTTTCGATGTTTTAGGCCATGGAGATCCAAAAAGTGTTTCGACCCATAAGGGCAGCTTGTGGTGTCTTTCATACAATACTATGGGGAGTGTTGTTTACTAAGTCAACTTGGAAATCCTAATGCTGACGGGAAAGATTCCCTTTTGTGTCGATTGTAAGCTTTCAAAAAGTTTTGGAGAAGAAATAGCTTGTGGAGCCCATCATGTTGCTGTTCTAACTTCAGGGACAGAGGCCGGAGATACAGATGATATAAATCATCCAACGCAGTAGAAGATGTAAAAGATAAACAAGTTAATCTTAAACGAAAGCGCCACAGCTGTGGTCTTGTATGTTTTCTGTCATTCTTGCAGCAGCAACAAAAAGTCACTAATAAAGAGCTTGTATGGCACTGAATTCACACAAATTGTATCGTGTTTGTGATAACTGTGTTAGTAAGCTGAAGACAGCTATTGAAAATGATGGCTCATCTGCGAGTCAAAGTAGTTTAAATGAAGGCTTAGGTTATCCCCCCCCCCCCTATGTGGTTATCCCCACACCCCCTTCCAGTTTATGTCACATCTATGACATACATGTGTCATAGATGTGACTTTTTTTTGTGTCTTTAATGATGGCTCATCTGCGAGTCAAAGTAGTTTAAATGAAGGCTTAGGTTATCCCCACCCCCCTGTGTGGTTATGCCCACACCCCCTTTCCACTTTATGTCACATCTATGACATACATGTGTCATAGATGTGATTTTTTTTGTTTTTTTTTTGTCTTTTTTTGTCTTTTTGTTGTCGTTTTTTTTAATTTTTCAAGTATCGTAAAATAACAAACATTATACATAATTTGACGAAAAAATAAATTGTGTATTAAAATGCAACATTCGTATAAAAATATTATTCACATACTCGGTATAATAAAAAACAGTATAATGATGTAATGAACAAATAAATTATGTATTAAAATGCTACATTCGTCTTCTATTATTTATATATTCGGTATACGCAATCTGTCGACTTGAATATAAGTTTTCCCATTCGAACGCGTTCCCAATTGCGAACCTTCTCCATTGTGGATGATTTTCAGGGAGTGGACTATTTTCATTTAACGTCAAATTAACAAAATGATTATCCGCCACATGTAAGATCACTATTTGACCATTCGTGTCACACCCCGCCATTGGCGGAAATGTAGGGTGCAACACGATTGGCGATCGTCATAACACAACAGTAATATAAAGAATATAATCTATATGAAATAATAAATAATGTATTGTTATGACGTCGCCATACTCAAGGTGTAAACCTTAGTACACGAAATCGTCAAACACTACAATAAGAATATTCAAATGTAAACATCGATGAATGAAAGAATACTTGGGCGTGCAAACGCGAAATGTAATGCAAATGTATAAATATAAAATGTCCACAATGCAAAGATATCCTGAGATCATCTAGAGTCCGACTCCTACATCCAAGTCCTATGCATGCTCATTACTTGAAAGAAAAGCTGAAAAACGTCAACATTAAGTTGAGCGAGTACATCGAGTAGTAGTAAAAGTAATTAATCTCATAGTACAAATCAGTAAGGAAATATTGTGTAACTAATGCATTTTTAGTAGTAGGAAAACAATCATCTCATCGTACAATATAGAGGTACATCACAAACATTCAATATAATCTGAACATATCAAGTGCATCTCATAAAGAGCGTGCGGTATCGGTATGAAACTCATTCCGATAATCCATCGTAATAGTAAGTGCACCTCATAAGAGCGTGCGGTATCGGTATGCAACGCATACCGATAATCCATCGTATAGTAAGTGTACCTCATAAGAGTGTACGGTATCGGTATGAAACACATACCGATAATCCATCGTAATAGTGCACCTCATAAGAGCGTGCGGTATCGGTATGCAAACGCATATCGATAATCCATCGTATAGTAAATGTACCTCATAAGAGTGTATGGTATCGGTATGACAACGCATACCGATAATCCATCGTAATATATCGAAGCAAGTATTGAACAACTGTTTGTGATGTTTTTAGAAAATCGCATTAGCTTTTTGTAAACAATTTAGAGTTTCGAAATATCGTAAATTTCCATAAGTAGAATTATCTATTTATGGTAAGTTTCCAAAAATAGAATTATTTCCAAAAATAGGAAGTAGTACATCATACTCGTAAATCATTTTATTTCAAATCATATTTAGGTTGCTTTACTTTCCCCCGATTTAAATCATAGAAAACAGTAGTAAGTAAAGGGGGCGATGACTCACCTTATCGAGTGAGCGAATGTAAACGGTACTGTGTGTATATGGCATAATAAGTTGGTCACAACTAGAGTCCTCACTAGTCCTAGAGCTCCCTAGATAAAGGTAGAAATGTATAAGAATAATATTCGACGGTTAAAGACTTTGGATAATACGACAAAACTTTTCAATGAAGACATGGGTTCATTCAAACTGAGATAAGTAAAGTTACAGAAAGAATTAGACGTCAAAGGAAATATATTTGAAAGATAGACACCGAGAGATACGTTTTAAACTAGGATATCATTACAAAAGAGTTCGTTATGAATGAGATATGATTAAAACGAAACTGATTAGCTAATATGTCCAAAAACGTTATTTTTATATAAGTTGAGTTTATTACTTTATAAAATCGTATAATTTAGGTGTAGACAAGATAAACATTTTTAATACCTTTTAGACCTGTTATTAACTTATAATAAACCAATTTAATCATTATTAAGCTTATCTAAATGGTTACACAAAATATATTATTGAACCTAATAACTTCACTCAAAATATTCAGATTAGACCCCCTGCTGGTATTTTACGTTTTTAGAAAGTTCTATAGAGAGTTAGAAAATAAATCTTACGTTTTTGAAAACTAGACTCCAATACCTATAACATTTATTCAGATCACAGATTCTAATTCCTAATACAATACTGAGTAAAATACAAAGGAAAACAGATTACAACTGAAAAACCAAAACTGTCCAAACGTTCAAAAATGACCGACGACTTAGGGTTTTCTACCGATTTAATTTACAAGCGGAATGACACGATATAGGTAATGATCAAACAACATAGCACGAGTTATAATGGAGTCCAATTCAGTTTGGATGATACACCAACAAGGTTCACCACAACTAATCAAACAAGTAACAAAGGTAAAGGTGTATACCACAAATCGTAACGGTTTGATTTCCAAATGACGAACACCGTTACAAGCAATATACCCAATGACGACAATAGGGGCTGTACAATATTCAGTCATGACATCAAATCCAAACGACAGAAATAAATTTGCAACATACATACATTAACGACCAAAAAATCGGCTAATGTATATATACTTACATGATGGCATTAACGACCCGATTTGCTATAGTTTGCTTAGAGATGATTATGACCCGACTAAAGAACGTTCCAAATCTGCAATTGGGTCATCCCATTCGTGACCAGGTGTAACACCAACACAAACGTTCACACCGATTAGCAAAAATCTAAAACAACAACTAGAAATGAATTGAAAAGATTGGTTAATGAATACCATACGTACATGATGAATTTGTGTGATTATAAACCGTTGGAAACCCGATCGAAAGGACGATACAACCTGGACCGACCCATCATCATTATAATCAGTTTACAACAATTAATATAAACACCAACATGAGTGTCGATTTGGTTAAGCAAAATCTGAAAATCATTACACATATTCCAATTTCCAAAACCTAACAATGTCGTTTACAATTTCAGGTTTGACCAACGTTCACTAAATTACAGTTTCTGAGAGTTCTATAAAGAATTAGAGGACGAGGTTTATATTTTCAAAAATTATATTCCGAGAGCTACAACGACGAATCAAGATTCATCTAAAAATCATAACAAGATATGATCAGAACAAGTTAGACAAAAACTTGTTGACCCGTTCAGTACTTAGTGTACCTGAGTTTGTAAAAACGTTTTTAAATATCAAACGACCACGTAAAATTACCAACATCTCCAGATCATAAATCTGACATATAAAAAAGGACTTCATGTTTTAAAATCTCCATTTATAAGCTTTTAAGACATACAACAAGTGAACACAAATTCGGATATAAAAACCATCACCAAAACACAGTTTAGACCCCCGTTCACTAAAAGTCAGTTTTAGAGAGTTTGAAGATGAAGTAAACCACGAGTCTTACAATTTTGAAAACTAGATTCCAAGGGCTACAACATTCGTTTGGGTCACAGTTTAAAATTCTATATCATCTCAGAGTTATTGTTCGAATAAGACAGGTAAAAAAAACACTCAGCAAGGTTTACGAATAAACATATGTATGTATATAATCGGCTAAAGAACAGCAAGCAACAAATGATTAACGAAATGAATCGAAGAACCTTATAGAGATGATCTATATTAGTTTGTCAACGAGCTGGAATCAAGACTCTTGTGGTGAATATCGTGGCTGAAAACAAAACAACATACCTGAACTGAATTATGGTGATTAGAATTTCGGTGGGGAGTAATTCACAAACAAAATGACACCATACCCTGATTACTTAGAGACTCGAGATGGTGAATTAAAACACTGAAAAGGTTGCTCGATGGTGATGAAGATGGTGAGGAAACAATCGGCTGAATCAAAGAACAACATTCGAATATGAAAACTGCAATTAGGGTTTCGGCTAAGCAAACTCACATGAAAATTAACACAATACTGTTGGGAAAATCAACGATTTAACCCAAGTTAATAAATCTGTTTATTAAAGTCTTAGTTGATGAGTCTGAGTGACTTTGAGTCTGAGTGACTCTGAGTCTGAGTGACTAAAAGCGACTAAGGCATTATGGAGCTGACTACTCAGCTTCATAATGAAACGTATTGCTTTTTTTTAGGTATGTTTGTTAGATTAAATCTTCTATCCTTTTAGAAGATTTACTAGGATTCGTACTTATCAAGCTCGCTATTATTGTATATAAATAGTGAGCTTGAGCTTAGTAATTCGTTGTACCTTTTGAATCAATATAACTGTGTGTTATTCTCGTTGGTTTGTTATTATATTTCCGCTATAATAAACTAAGAAATTGAGCACTTAATCGATTCGTAACAATTAACATCTAAATACTTATTTGTAATTGATAAGCTAGTGTTTGAGATCTTATTGAGACCTAACAACTGGTATCAGAGCAAATAAGATTTAAATTTTAATAAATTTACTAATCTTAAACGATCAATACATAAAATCTCAAATACAATGTCATCATCTTCATCCAATACACCCGCTATGGCTGGAAAAGGTATTCCTATTTTCAGTGGTCACAACTTTGCTCACTGGAAACTCAAAGCTGAGTGGCATTTGTCCGGAATTCATGAAGAAATGATGAGGACTGTAACGGAAGGACCAATTATTCCAGGAAAGCATATTGATGAGGTCAAGGAAGGAGACAAAGTTGTCCAACGGGCAAGGTGGGTTCAAACTCCTAAATCACAGTGGACAGATCTTGATAAGCTACTCTTTAATCTAGATCCAAGAGCAAGAAGCATTCTAGGAAATGCTGTGTCTGAGCAAATATTCTCAAAGATTGCTGGATGCAGATCTGCTAAAGAAATATTGGATACATTAATTGTATCTTATGAAGGAGTTCCAATAGTAAGGGAACAAAGGTTGAACAGTCTAATTAGAAATTATGAAAATTTCTACGTAAAAGATAAAGAAACCTTAGCTGATGTGCATACAAGGTTTCAAGTACTGTTAAATGACCTATCAGCCCTGGGAATGATGAAGGAAGATGATGAAATTTGCAAAAAGTTTGTTGACATCTTGCCCAAAAAATTTGAATCTGTTATCACTTCTCTTGTGGTTAGTGAAAAATTGTCCACCTACAAGCTGCCTGGACTCTTTGGATTGTTGCTGAATTTTGAAGAATCTCAAGAGAGGAAAAAGATAAACACAAGAAGGACTACAAGAGATCCAGAAGCTGCATTAGTTGCTACCAGCAAAAGGAATAAAGAAATTTATTCTAAAGCTGACTCATCTGAGTCTGAGTCACATTCAGACTCAGAATCAGATGATGAAACTAAGGTCAAAAAAGTCAGCTTGCTCTGTTAACTATGAAGCTTGAACAGAAGACAGGCTACAAAGGAAAGAAACCTTTCGATCTGAAGAAGGTTAAATGCTTTAAATGCAATGAATATGGTCACATGGCTGCTGACTGTAAAGTAAAGAATGCTCAGACTGAACACATGGATGAGGTTGCTGAGAGGGCCCAAAGATACCGACAAAAGTATCTTAAATACAAGAAAGGCAATAGTTCAAGCACTCAAAAGCCTCAAACTGAGCAAAAGGCATTCTTTGCTGAAGAATGGTTAGATGAGGAACTATCGTCTGATGAGGAGGAAGTGGTGGATAAGTGCTTGATGGCGTTCACAGAGGAAGTGACTGAAGCTGAGAAATCTGCATCTCAGTTCGAGAAGGATCTGAAGGAAGCTGAGAGACTGAGCTGTAACTCAGACTGGAACAAATCAAAACTTTACAAGGTACATAACTTTAATACTTATACTAATGAACAAAAACTTCAAATGTTTGAGTATATCTTTATTGATTAAACCACCACTTTAGAAGAACAATCTGAACTTAAACAAAAGATTAAAGATTTTGAAAATGCTTTGAAAATGAAAGATGATAAAATAAGTGAACTAGAAAGTTGTAAAGTTCTTTTAAATACTCAGATTGAAGCTTATAGTGATCTTGCAAAAGAAAACTATAAATTTAGAGAAGAAACTGAGCATTATAAAAGAATTTGTAAATCATGGTGCATATCATCCTTAAAAAATGAAGATTGTTTAAGCAGACAGGTACCCAAACAAGTTCAAGCTGTGTTAGGTGAGGACTTCAGTCTGAAGAAGCATATGACTGAAGAAGAAGAAGAAGCTGAAAAGGCTGAAAGAGAAAAAATCATTTTCAAACCTGAAATTCTTCCAAATACTTTCACTTATATGAAAGGAGAAAAAACAATGATGTCAAATGCTTTTGTCAAACCTGTAATTTCCCAAGTTTTTAATAAAAGTGATTCTTCATCTTCTTCTCAGTCTGAATGTGTTAATTTATCTGAAACTGATACAAATGTGCATGCTGAAAAAGATTCTGTGCATTTAAATAATGTCTTGCCCAAGGTTGTGAGTAAACCTAAGATTCAGCGCCAAGTCAGTTCCAAAATTCCTAACAAAAGTCATGAAACAAAAACTATTGATAAATTGGGAAATCAATTGTTGGAACTGACTAACATCGTAAAAACTCTAGTCAGGAATAAATCACCTAATCACATCAGGCCCAAGACTCCTCCTAAGAGAATTTGCTACAATTGTGGTGAAAAAGGACATGAAGCTGTGTTTTGTAAGCAACTGACCCAGTCTAGACCACAGAAAAACGCTTTTCAAAAATCATCAAAACATTGGTCAGCTCCATCCATACATAAGTCGGTTTCACCAAAGTCTAGGCCAGTTTCATCAAGGTCAGTTTCACCTCAAAAGCAAAGACCAACATCTCAATCAAAGACAAAGTCTGTGAAACCTACCAAGACTAAGTCAGTCTCTTCTCAAGTCAGTCTCAAAGACACTCCATGTAAATACTGTGGTGTCATAGGTCATTATTCTGTTAACTGCATGAAGGAACTAAATAAATGGAACTACATCAGCTCCAAAACTGACTGCAAGACTGAACCTGAACTTAAATCTGCTTCAGTTCATGGATCCACTCTAAAGTGGGTACCCAAAAGGAACTAATATTTTCTATCTTCATGTGCAGGACTCTACAAAATGGTATCTAGATAGTGGAGCTTCAAGGCACATGACTGGAATGAGGTCTTTTCTGCAAGACTATAAAGAAGAAGATGGGCCTCAAGTGAGATATGGTGACAACGGGGTATCAATGACAAGAGGATATGGAAAGATTCATGCTGGAGCTGTTACATTCAAGAGAGTTGCATATGTAGAAGGCTTACAACATAACTTACTAAGTGTAAGTCAAATCACTGATGAAGACCATGAAGTCAGATTCAGAAAGCAAGCTGGAATAATCTACAGTGCCAAGGGAAAACCATTACTACTTGCCAAGAGAGAACGAGATGTCTTTTGTCTGGATCTGAGTACAGCCAATGATGAGGTTGAGACGTGTTTGTTCACAGAAACAAAAGAAGAACTTAATTGGCTATGGCATCGAAGGTTATCACATTTAAACTTTAAAAACATAAATGCCTTGTCAAAGAGTAAATTGGTTAGAGGTCTTCCTGAACTGACCTTTACCAAAGACAAAGTTTGCTCAGCTTGTGTGCTTGGAAAGCAAACTAAGACTCAATTCCCATCCAAAATGTTGCACTCCATTGATGAACCTTTATTCATGCTACATATGGATTTGTTTGGACCAATTGGGATTGAGAGTCAAGGAGGAAAGAAATACACCCTTGTAATTGTTGATGAATTTACTAGATTCACTTGGGTTATATTCTTAAGGGCTAAAAGTGATGCAGCTGAGGAAATCATCAGTCTGATCAAAAGAGAACAGCGACAGAAAAATACTCTTGTTATACAAATGAGAAGTGACCATGGAACTGAGTTCAAAAACTCAGTCTTGATAGACTTTTGTGATCAATTAGGAATAGTCCAAAACTTTGCCTCAGTTCGGACTCCTCAACAAAACGGCGTTGCAGAGAGAAGAAATAGGACATTAATTGAAGCTGCCAGAACAATGTTGTGTTATGGGAACATGAAGATAAAATTCTGGGCTGAAGCTGTGAACACTGCCTGCTTCACACAGAATAGGTCCATCATAGTGAAGAGGCATGGAAAAACAGCATATGAATTGTATCATAACAAAGTTCCTTCCATTCATTATTTCCATATCTTTGGAAGTAAATGTTATATTCTAAATCAGCGGGACTTGTTGTGTAAGATGTCTCCTAAAGCTGATGAAGGATTGTTCGTTGGATACTCAAGCATCGCAAAAGCATTCAGAGTCTACAATGAACGAAGAAAGGTTGTGGAAGAAAGCATTAATGTTACATTTGATGACACTACTCAGTCTGACAAAGATGAATCATCATCACAGACTGACATAGCCACTATCAATCAGCTGTGTGATGAATTACTAGTAACCACATTTGAAGCTGACTCTCATACTGAAGATCAGAATGGTGCACAAGTCCATCACAATCAAGAATCTGAAAGTGAACCTGATGAATCACCCTTCCAAAGTGTCCCTGATATTGAAAACACTGAGTCCACTGAAACTGATGAAACGCAGACTAACACCCTTCAGTCTGACCAAACTCAGCTTCAAACTACTCAGCCTGATGATACTCAGTCTCAAGCAGATGCAGTTTCCCACAATGAGATAGGAAACATCAAGACTGTCAAGGGACATCCCATATCATCGGTTATTGGTTCATTAACTGAAGGAGTCAAAACCAGACGAAAGACTGCCACAGCTAATTTGTGTTTCTATACAAATTTCTTGAGTCTGATGGAACCAAAGAAGGTTGAAGAAGCTTTATTAGATGAAGACTGGGTTGATGGAATGCAAGAGGAGCTTGGAGAATTCATAAGGAACAATGTTTGGACAAAGGTCCCACGTCCCTTGTTTAAGACTATCATTGGACTTAAATGGATCTTTCGAAATAAATATGACAAAGATGGAGTGGTGATCAGGAATAAAGCTCGATTGGTGGCACAAGGATACAAGCAGGAAGAAGGCATTGATTATGATGAAACATTTGCTCCAGTGGCCATAATTGAAGCAATTCGACTATTCTTAGCATATGCAGCCTTTAAAGATTTCTTGGTGTATCAAATGGATGTGAAGAGTGCATTTTTGAATGGTGATCTACACGAGGAAGTCTATGTCAAGCAGCCTCCAGGTTTTGTTGATCCTAACTTTCCTGATCATGTTTTTAAATTAAACAAAGCATTATATGGTCTCAAACAAGCTCCCAGAGCTTGGTATGATACTCTATCTGACTTTCTTCTCAAAAATCATTTTAAAAGAGGATCAATTGATAAAACACTTTTTATCAAAAAGGAAAATGGACATGTGATTCTGGTACAAATATATGTTGATGACATCATATTTGGATCCACAAATGAAAAGTTGTGTACTTGGTTTTCAAATCTCATGTGTAGTGAATATAGGATGAGTATGATGGGAGAACTCACGTTCTTCCTTGGTCTACAAGTAGAACAAAAGAAAGATGGAATTTTCATAAATCAAAGTAAATATGTTCATGATCTAGTAAAGAAATTTGGTTTTGAAACATGTTCTGAAATGAAAACACCAATGAGTACTTCTGATAAGTTGCATAAAGACTCATCTGGCAAGTCAGTTTGTCAAGCTACTTATAGAGGTATGATTGGCTCTTTACTTTATTTAACTGCTAGTAAACCTGACATCATGTTCTCTACATGTCTATGTGCACGTTATCAAGCTGACCCAAAGGAATCCCATCTTAAAGCTGTCAAAAGAATTTTCAGATATCTTAAGGGTACACCAAATCTTGGTCTATGGTACCCTAAAGATTCTGGTTTTGAATTAATTGGCTACACAGATGCAGATTATGCACGGTGTAGATTGGACAGGAAAAGTACATCAGGAGGATGTCAGCTTCTGGGAGGAAAACTAGTCAGTTGCTCAAGTAAAAAGCAAAACTCAGTGGCAACTTCCACAGCTGAAGCTGAGTACGTGGCTGCAGGGAGCTGTTGTGCACAATTACTATGAATGCAACATCAATTGGCAGATCTTGAAAATCAAGATTCAAAATACTCCAATCATGTGTGACAACAAAAGTGCAATTCAAATTACTGAGAATCCAGTCTTCCACTCCAGGACAAAACACATTGAAATAAGACATCATTTCATTCGAGACTGTGTGGAGAAAGGCAAAGTCAGACTGGAGTTTGTAGCTACTCATGATCAATTGGCAGACATTTTCACAAAACCTCTGAGTGAGGACAGGTTCTTCTATCTGTTAGGAGAACTGGGCATGTTAAATCCTTAATCTGTCAAAATAATAAATTTCAGGCTGACCTTTTAGTCAGCTTGTGATTTGTCAGTCTGACTTGTTAGTCAGCTCACGATTCTTCAGTCTGACCATGTGCTCAGACTGAATATAATTTTCGTATATATCTTTTAAATTTTAATTTTTTTTCTTTAGTCTGTAAAGTTTTTTATTTTATATTTTTCTTTTTTCTTAATTTTTTAAAAAGGGTCAGTTCTAAATTTTTCTTTTAATCTCAAGGGTCAGATTTGTCAATAGAGTTAAATTACATAGATTAAATGGAAAGTTTCCTAACTTAGTTACTTAAATTTCGCTCCCTTAGTTTAAATTCAACTTAATTTCAAATTGTAACCTAATTCTTATTTTCTCTTAGTTTTCTCTAATCTTTTTCTTGAAAGCTCATCAATGGCGGATATGAACATGATCCTTCACGTTACTCCTCGCATGATTCCTGGCGCTAATTTTCACAGTCGAGTTCAAATCAAAGATAACAATAGTTTGGCCACTATTGATATTCCCGCCAATCGACATAACAGGGGGTTCGAGCAAATGTGTCAATTCATGAAGGCACATCCACTCTATGGCGCTTATTTTTTTTAACAGTGGTGTATCCACCGGTGTTGTGTGAGTGGTGGTACACATGCACCGCCAATGATGAAAAGACTGCACTCACTGGCACGTATAATGATGGGAGACAGACTATTACCATCACTGAGGAGACTATTCGCGCAGCCTTATTGCTTCCCACCGTTCTTGAAGCAGGTGAAGGGGGATTCCAGGCCAGACTGACCAAACAGCAAGCTCGAGCTGAGGCATTCCCTCTCATTGGTCAGCCTGAAATCCAAGGCGTAATTGAATATAAATTTTTTTACCGGCAGATGGAAATTCCTATTTTCCATGATCACACGGTGTTTGGGGGGTAAATCTGGCAGTTTGAATCAGATGAATGAATTTGAAACCCATCTTTTTCATTCCATGGTAACGGGTAGAAGAATCTCTTATTCACAACTCTATTTTGATGAGATTCTCTCCCTTGCCTTGAAAACAAAACGACCGAATGATGTGGCCAGTTTGGACCTTGCCAGAGTGGAAAACATGTATAATTTTGTCTCATTGATATAGATATAATTGGCCGATTATATAATGAAGCAATGATCAACCGTGTGTGTGGCGTACTCACCTATTTGTCTGGTGGCGCAAATCCAGATAAAAGATGATCAATTTTGTACCGAATAAACTCAAGTCCATCAGCGTACCACATATCGGTGTACAAATCCCTATTAAGATTTATAGCTTGCAACAAATCTTGTCGAATTTGTGGCCACATTTTAATTAAACTATTAACACATTTAATTAAACCATTAACACATTTTATATAAATATTTATATAAATATTTTTATAAAAACATTTTTATATCCTAATTACTATTTTTATAAAAACATTTTTAAAAATATTTATATTAAACATTTTTATATCCTAAATATTAATATTAATTAAAATATTTTTATAAAAACATTTTTATAAATATTTTTATTAAACATTTTTATATCATAAATATCAATATTAATTAAAATATTTTTATAAAAATATTTTTATATAAATTTTTTTATAAATTTTTTAATTAAATTTTTTTATATAAATGTTTTTAATGTCTACATCGAGAGGCCTAAAGAATGAGATATTCATTTACAACCAAAAAAATCGGAATTAAACTCTTTTGGAACAACAACAAACACTTGTACTGTACAACTCATCATAACATATTTTATGTTGACCCATTTAGTACCCTGCCAACACATTTTCCTAGGTTTGGGTAGGAGGGGTGTAAGCTAGGGGTAGAGGTAGGGGGTGTGGCAATAACACGAATGCTAGATTATTAGCCTTAGTGAAATTGATTTGACCTGTTTGTGATAAAGTACAACACAGATTTTGACTAAATGGGCCGGAAAATGCCACCTTTGCTAGATAATGATTTGCTTATAGAGTGCCACCGGTGTTCCATTTTCGTCATTTTTTGTTTGTCATAAAATAGCAACACACTTTTTCATATTTCCACATTCGTTAATGACCAAATAACCAATATGGTTGGTATTGTTGTTCGGGAAAGCTATTAACATGGAGTGACGGTACCTAGTTCTGTTTATTACTACTTCGGGTCACATGTATACAATGGGAACTGATTATGGTCAACTGGAAATCCTAATGATGATAAATTTCATTATGTCCGAGTGCATTTTGGTGGGGCAAACTATACCTTGTTCTTGTTATATCCAGAATGATTAATGATAAGGAAAATCCAAACACCTTTTAGAATGTTTGTGATGATGAATTTCTGTCTCGTTAGTGTAATACTCTCATGGCGGCGATGTTCTTTCTTTCCTATATGAAATATTCAGAATTTGCCAAACGGTTATCTTATAATTGCAATAGCATTATGTAGTCCGTTTTTTCTTATTCAAGTTATTCTATATCGAGGTATCAGTATTTAATGGCTCTGATGATGAATTTTAATGAGATTACGTACTCTACTTATCCGTTTGTGTTTCACATACTCGTTTGATATACAAGATGGAATCTAAATCAAGCTTTATTCTCCGTAACTACATTGTTTGTTTCCTTAGTAACTCTTGTACGTTGAGAATCCGTCGTGTTGATTTGATGCCACATCCATCGGGAGGGCGGAAGCAAAAGGTTTTCAGGTTGTAATTTTTTTTTTCTTTCAAAAATTAATTTTTTTTTCTTAGGCCCAAAACATTACTTGGGCCCCAAGTTTCATCAGTATCACATAAACAAACACAGAAATATATATATATACACTAGTATGGTACCCGCACATTGCGGCGGCAGACAAAAATGTATATTTTACAAAATTACATTAGTTAATATCACTACGAAACTAAATAGATAGAATGGTAAAAATAAATATAAAAAAGGAAAAAGAATTTAAACTACAATGATAATGTGAAAAGTGAAAATACAAAATTTATTCAAAAGAATAACATTAACTATTGAAACACCATGTAATTAATTCATTATGTAAAACTTTTAGATAGACAACATGTGAGGTGTATAATCTGTTTGCGGCTTCACTAAAACATTTGTATTTTCACATGATATCTCTTTTGACAAAGTGACATAGAAATGTTCCGCAGAAGATAGATTACGTACTTATGTGTAATAATCAAGGGAACATTGTTCGTTTTGTTTTAAACATTGTTGCTCGAAGTATTGTTGGTGGTGGTTGGGGAAAATGTTGATTTGAGCATTGTTTCTTGGGGTAGTGTTTAGGCTTTGTGCATTGGTGTTATGACTTTAAGAGTTTATGTTGAATTGCACAATATCTTGCTCACAAAAATATTTAATTGTGAAAATGAACTTATATAGTGTTTTAGTATGTCAAAATTAATTTTTTCATAATTTGTATGTGTTTTCACCCATCATCTATTTTTGAGAATTTCAATTTATAAAAGTCGAGGCATACCATCTACTTTTGAGAGTTCCAATTCATAAAAGTTGAGACACGTCATCTACACCAATAGAAAAGTATTAATCTTAAAACTTGCTAATACTACACCAAATCTAAAGTTGAAGTAAAAAAAAAATTATTGATGATAAAGCCCGTTTTAACGTCTCACCTTGATCATACCTCAACAACTCCCGCACAACTAAAGAGAATATTAATGAATAATTTTTTCTCTTAAAGTCTATGAGCACTCTGCACCCACATAATTTATAAAAACATAATTTAGTAAGCTCGTCTAACGGGTTAAAGAAATATATTATTTGATACGTAAATTGTAAATAATAAGGGATAATGTGTTTAGGTCAATCCATGAAACATGTTTGGGTCTTTTAGAAAGAACAAAACTTGTTTTCAACTTGAATTGTTCTAGTTCCTACCTATAAGTGGCGAGTGCACATCCTCGTTGCCATTTACAAAACAAAGTGAATAGATGAAGCATTATTGATTCTTGAACCTCTTTCGACTTCTCATACTCTATCAGACTTTATTGATTGTTGTAGAGTTTGTAATTAAACTTGTTTATGAATTTGACTCAAACATTTGTCCCACTTTGTTTAAAATTAAATGTCGTTAATTATCGCATGGACTCACATAAAAGTTTTGGTTTCCAATCATAAATTCCTTAATCAATATATCAATATTGTTTTTAACAAAACATAAAAATAGTTTTATTATATGAAAGAAAATGGCTAATAGTACTTTAGTTATTGTTATTGTGGTAATTAAAGACATAGTAATCTAGATTTATAAACTATTATTTATTTCCTTTTTATTAAATTTATATATTAAGTAACATTAATTGTAATAAGATGTTTTAAATAATGATATGTTGTGGGAGGTATAAAAAGGGTAGATAAGTAATTTCAATTACTTAAAATTTAAGGGATTAAGAGTATGGAGGAAATGTTTTATAATATAGTAAAGATTATTAAATTTATACATTAAGTAACGTTAATTGTAATAAAATGTTTTAAATGATGATATGTTGTGAGAGGTATAAAAAGGATAAATAAGTAATTTCAATTATTTAAGGGATTAAGAGTATAGAGGAAATGCTTTATAATATAGTATATATATATATATATATATATATATATATATATATATATATATATATATATATATAGTATGTGGATCAAATACAAACCATGCTTAAAATATATACCAATAAGTACGTTTTAAAAAATTATTTAAAAATAGTTTAAAAAAAAATCACATTTTTTTTCGGAAAATCTTCCTAAAATAACCTCCAGAATCTTTTTATGAAATTAAAAAAAAAAATTGATTTTTTTCGAAAAAAAAACGTAGATGCATTTTTCTAATTTTATAAAAAATGCATCTACTTATTTTCAAATATGCATCTAGTTTATGGATAAAACTGTATCTTATTATTAATATTACAAAAAAAAATTGAGTTAAAATGCACCTTATTTTTGAAAATACATCGACTTTTCTAAAAAAATGCATCTACCGAGAAAATGCATCCAAGTTTTTAAAAATTAAAAATTTCGAAAAAAAATCAATTTTTTTTTATTTCATAAAATGATTCTTGAGGTTATTTTAGGATGAATCTCCGAAACAGTTTTAAAAAAACATTTTTTTTACTATTTTTAAATTGATTTTGGAGTGTTCCTACCGGTATGCATTTTAAGAATGGAGTGAGCGGAACCTCACCCTATATAGAGGTTTATTGGCGGACCCTCTCAAGCCCGTGTCACTTTTGTGACCGACCGACCCAGCCTGCACGAAGTCTTGGTCCCGTTGGCGGACCCTCTCAAGCCCGTGTCACTTTTGTGACCGACCGACCCAGCCTGCACGAAGTCTTGGTCCCGTTAAAACACCCCTGCTGAAAGAGCCACAAGCATTGGTAGAAAATCTTCTTGGGAGGTCACCCACCCCAGTACTAAGTTTCGAACTCGTGACCTCCCACACAAAGGTGACAGGTGATAACCACTTGGGCAAGCCCTAGTGGTCACCTCACCCTATATATATATATATATATATATATATATATATATATATATATATATATATATATATATATATTATATATATATATATATATAGGGGTGAGATCTGCAAATATCGTAAAAAGTGTGAGAAGCGATTACAACCAATCATTAATACTTAAGTGGGTTTTTATAAAAATCAATAGAAAAGGGTATTCCCGTCATTTAACATTTACATAATACACTAATAGAAAACCAACAATCAATCGTTCTTCACACACAAAATCCCGCCCAATTCACAAACCCTCCCCAATTCACGAAATTAGGGTTTTCAGAAATCGATTTTTTACTACAAATCCGCCATTGTTGTACATCATAGTCACTCAACACTCTCGATTCTTTGTTAGATGAAAGGAAAAATGAAGATAACGGATGAAGATTTAACTCGTAAGTGTAAAAAATTCTATATCGTGTATTATATCAGTTAATATTTTGAAGTTTTCTAATGAAATCCGCCATTGTTATACATCATAACCAGCATAACGTTTTCGATTTAATTTTGTTTAGCAAAAAGGCGAAGCAATAGACTGATGAGGTTATCAGCAACTTTCAAAAACACAGAAGACACAGAAATAAATGAAGATGAAGATGAACCAGAGAAGAGTGTACCCACTGAGAGACGATCAAAGTTTAAAAATGATCGTCCAGCTCCAAAAGGTATAAAAGTAATTTTTTTATTTCATATTATAAATTTCTGTGATTTATTTCATTATACATATGTTAAATGCATATAAAAAAATGTTGTTTATTGTAGTATAATTTTTGTTTGTGTGGTACATATTTGTTGATTCAAAAAACAGTTATATATGTATAACCATTGTGTATCATAATTGTTGATACACAACAGTTTTTACACATATATGTAACACACAACAGATATTAACTATATGATACACAGATTATATACTTAACTGTTGTGTATCATATTGTATGAAATTGTGTATATCATGAAACTTAACAGGATATGCATCTAATATGTATATAAAAACTATATGCAGGTCCTAAACAGAAACTAACTTATCAACTTAAGGATCTTCCCATTGAATCGGACCAGATGACGATTTTGTAACAGTAAGTTGGTAGTTAGTAACAAAAAAAAGAAGTTAAGTCCAATGAGGGAAACTGAAGTAGTAGAGAATTTAGAAAATTTGAAACGCATCAGACAACGAAACCCCCCTAAGTTACTGTTGAGGCACTAGAAAACCTAAGTGACGCACAAGTAAAAGATATTAAAAGTTTGGGGTTTAAAGAATTGGTAAACTTTAATATTGAAAGTATACCAGCAAGATTGGGGTACTTAGTTGTTAAGAATTTAGATCCAAAAACTTGAAATTGAAAATTAAGAATGTATCATTCACAATTACAAAGGATGTTGTCAAAGAAATTATTGGATTTCCACTGGGAAATATTCCAATAAAGACGTTTAAGAAGAAAAAATTGGTTGATGATCCATTAACTAAATATTGGAGAGAACAATACACCGACACAAATCCTTCTAGAATTTATATGAAAAATGTGACTGATAAGATGAAGAGTCAAAGGGAGGGGGGTGCATTATACAAGCTAAACTTTTTTGGTCGCTGTTATGACGGTATTAGGAAAAACAAATAAGTGTGGAACAGTAAACCAAACCTTTTGTATACTTTGACAAACCCTGCTGAAGTGAAGAAAATGGACTGGTGTGGGTTTTTCCTAGATTGTTTGAAAAGTAGTCGAGAAGAGTGGGATGAAGTAAGCCATTTTCAACGGCCCACTATTGTTCCTTGAAGTAAGTAATATTTTTTTGCACATATTAATAAATTAGTTATATGCACAGATTTTATGCGTATTAAAAATAAGTTTTCTTTGTGTAGCTATTGTTTGCAGAATCCAAAAGACCAGACCCTGAAGGTAACGAACCATTAATTCCACCATTGCAGTACTGGACTGCGGAAAAATTAAAGTTGTTGGAGGAGGAAGAATTGGGAGTTGCGGGAGTTAAAAGACAGAAACGAGAGGCTGAATTTGTGAAGCTGATTCAAGAAGAGCTTCAGATTAATCAAATTGAAGATGTACCAATTTCAGAAGACCACATCTGCATTCAAAAGAAGATGCACATCCAGAAAAAGAAGATGCACCGCTGATTTCAGAGGAGGAAGCTGCACATACAGAAGAAGCTGAAAAAACAGAATCTGCACATGTTGATTCAGAAGACCATGTGCATTCGGAAGATTCTGATGATTTTTTCCAACAAGAACTGGAGATACCTTCTCCAAGAAATGCAGCCGTGGAAAGTGAGATAATCAAAAACAATGAAAAAGCCACTGCAAGTCAAGGTACAATCAAAAAATTAATTTTATTATTCGTATTAAGTTTTATAAATTATAAAAAATGATAATAACTTCTTTTACCAGAATATTATGCTCCAAAAACACGTGATGTAACATCTCCAAGAATGACAAAGAGCATCGCAAAAAGAACTCCAACAGTGGCAATTGAGGATCCTTATCCAAAAAAACAGAAGTTATCATACACAAACGAAGAGGTAATATTCTAAGATTAGTATCAATGCATTATACTAACATTTGATATATAATAAAACATATTTTGTCTTGTTTAGAAGGAGTGTATTTTGGAAATACAAGAAATATATAGACAAATTGACGAAAAGGAGAAGCATGCCAAAAAATTGATAGAAAAGGCACTTCTTCAATTCCCAGGAAGTATTCTTATTGAAGACTTGAAGAAAACAAGATTGGATATGAAACAAAATGAAGGAGGTTAGTTTAGTAATTTTTGTATATTGATTATAATGCACATCTAATCACTTTTTGTATATTGATTATGAAGATGCTGAGACGTTGGAAACAAACAAAGAACAAGGAAATGTTGCTGTTGAGAGAATTGAAAGTTTTGAAGGTCCGAGCTTCAGTTTAAATATCACACAACTGAACGAATCCCCTGTTAAAAAACCAAACACAACAACTCCCGAACCACAAAAAAATCAAGATGAAAATAACCAATTCAAAAACGCCAATTGCACCAATACCCCAACAGTTATCAAAAACCAAAAGTGCAACACAGAAAAAACTAAGCAAGATGACTCTGACAAGAAAGAAACAATCAGCAAAGAAAAAACCCCGAAAGGTTAAAGGAAAAGAAATCGTACCACTGGTTGAAGCACCAAAAAAAATTGAACAAATCCTTCCAGAAAAACCGAAACGTGCATTAAAGCTGACATATTCAATGAGGTCTCCTTACGTGAAAAGAGTTGTTCAATTGGGGAAAAGTTGATTGATGCGGAAAATAAAATTTCTGAAAGCATTTTCTCTGCTACATTTGGAGAACAGTAAGTTTTAGTTTAATACATATGTTTAGTTAATATAATTCTTATCTTTATGTATTGTTTAATGTTAACTACGATGCACTTTTGTATAAAAGGGATATCATCTTTAAAGATGAAATGGAATTGAAGCACAGAGGGGAATGTTCGAGAGTTTAATTCCAGACATGCTTAACCATGAAGGTTCAATCAGGGTTTGGGCGAATATTTGTAACCAGGAAGATGAAAAATTAAGAGGTCCCGATTCAGCAAAACGTTTTTTTCCATACTGATATCATGGTATTATTCTAAACTCAGTGTTTTAAAATACCGTTATAGTTAATATGTGTATAATGCACATTTATAATTCATTGCAGAATGATAAAATGGTGAGTCAAAGCACAAATGTCGAGGATCTATTTGAAGAGTTTTGGTTTAACATTGTTGACTACGGTAATTGCTACAAAAAGAAAAACCTTCATGAGTTTGACTTGGTAAGAAATCCGTCAAAGTTTAAACATATACATAATATATATTAAAATGTTAATGCATTTTTACTGACAAAAGTTGTCCAAAATAGGTGTTTTTTTCCGGTGTTTTCTCAGTTAAAGTACTATCTCGTATGCTTTAACTTGAAGAGTCCAAAAATTATGATTGTTGACAACTGTGGGATTGAAAAGGAATTGAAAGATAAATATGAAACTGTACCATTGCTTTTGGTAAGAATGATTACTTTTATATAATGTTTTTAGTATGAATAATAGATATTTCATATGTATTTTATAATGTTTTTTACAGATTAACTTGTTTAAAAATTACTTGGATTCGGAAAAACATCCAAAAGCAAAAGTAATGAAGTTGGTTGAGCCCGAGATAATACAAATGCCATGGAGAACAAAACAGAAGAATTCTGATGGTGGGGTATTCCTTATGAGGCATATGGAGACGATCAATGGCAACAGTTATGAAAGCTGGGCAACTGGATTCCGTGAAGAAGGTCCTGAACAGAAAAAACAGCTTGATGAATTGCGAAAAAAATATGTTACCAAGATGATTCTCTCGGATGTGAACTTGATGAGGAAAAAAGCAATCAAAGAGGCAGAAAACTACTTGAACATGCCTGAAGAAACCAGAAAAAGTCTAAAAGCCGATGCACATGAAAGAATTCAAGAACGTTTGTGTAATCTGTAATCTGGATGTTAATTTAGTTTGGTAACATGTGGTAAAAACAATTGGATGTAATGGGATTAACACTGACGTAATGTGGGTAGAAATCTTTTGTTTAAAACAATATGATGTAATTGGGTAGAAAATCTTTTGTAATGGTATTAAAACAATATGATGTAATCTGGGTAGAAATCATTAGTATGTACTGATTAATATGTTTTAGACGCGGTTTGGTTTTTGCTCCAGCTGTTGAGTATCACATGTAAAATATGTTGTATTAATTTAGGTTGATAAAATGTATGATGAAATCTCGAAATGTACTTGGCAAAAGATTCATAATGTATAATGCACAAAAATGATTCACAAGAATGATGCACAACAGTGAAGTGTATTGTTATGATGCACAAGAATGATTCACAAGAATGATGCACAACAGTGAAGTGTATTGTTATGGTGCACAAGGATGATGCACAAAAATATTTCACAACAATGATGCATAATCTCATGATGCACAACAATGATGCATACTGTTATGATGCACAACTATGATGTATTCTACAAAAGGAAGTGTACATCATACATTTTCCGTACAAATTCTGAAGTTTTTTTACAGAATCTTTATTTTCAAAACTAAAAAAATAGTACATATAGAAAAATATAAAGAAAGTACTAAACACAAAATCAAAATGAAAAAAAGAAACGATCAAATTTCTACTAAATCCGTGTCACAATTTCGAGAATCATGGCGCTTATATTGGTTGCATTTTCTGCAAAGTCTTTTCTTTTTGATCTTTATTTTCTCAGCCACTCCAATTAAACGTTTCTTCTTTCCACAACCTTTGTTACGGATATTTTAGGATTCCCAATAGTAGCTTTATTACCTTCCAATGGTTTTTCTACACCGAGGAAAGAACCAATGAGATCATCTTTGTTCAACAAAGGGCAAGCTTCAATGTCTTCAAGAACCTTCAATGCTAAATCCTTCTGCTTGTCGAGATAAGAAATTAACTTCTCATTATCAGCAACTAGACGGTTAATGCACTCATCTACATTCTGATACACTTGGCGAATAATGGCTTCCCTTCCATCATTTCCAGTTCCATTGCTTGAGGAAGGTATGATTCTGATCGGTTCCATCATTCTCATTTGCAGTTGTAAATTCAGAACTCGAGTCATCAGATATGGGAGGAACAACATCCCTTTTCCAGCGCGTATGAATGTACCTCTTGGGAAATTCTTTGACTCTACAAATCCTCAAAACATAGAAAATATGTCGACATAGTAAGCCATACCGCTCATACTGTTTGCACGCACATGATATGATACCACCACCACGATTAAAATCAACCTACAAAAATAAATATACAGGATCTGATGAAACGGTAAAAGAATGATGTATATTGTTATGATGCACAACTATGATGTATACTGTTATGATGCACAACTATGATGTATACTGTTATGATGCACAACTATGATGTATATTCTTAATTTCATCATACAGAATTTTTCTTATTACAGTGTATCGTATAAAATTATATAAAAAAATTAAAGAAAAAGGACAAATGAGTATGTACCTCAAATTCATCATGAGAATCCTTTGCAGAATAGATATCTATCGCGAATTACATATTTTCATAGCTTTCATTTCTGGTGAAATTAACAGACATGCATTTCCAGAACGAAGCATATATCTCCTCTTGAACTTCGAAAAGATGGTTCTTGTGTAAATCAGAGAAGCTTGTTTCTCGATTTCACTATTAGTTTTCAAATCAGGATTAGTATACCTTGTATCATGATCATTTTTCCTATGAGTATATCTCTGAGCATCCATCGCCGTATCAAATGACTTACAAACTCAACCAGTGTCAAATCAGAAGAAGTCAGCTTCCCAAAAAATGATTCTCGCTCTCAGACCTTGAAGATGTACGCATAAGACCAGATAAGGAGTATCACGGTAGTAAGCTGGGATCCATCGGTCCTTCATTCCGAAATGTCACTAAGCCATTTATTATCTTGAAGAAAGAACTCATTAATAATCTCAACCCATTTTTCTTCAAACTCGACAGGCTCTATGCTATCGGTCCAGACAATATTGCAAAGTCTTTGTTTGAATGGTGTTATTACATATACTTGTACCCACCTGTATATAAATCATTATAATAATAATTGTAAAAAACACAATGTGATGCATATAAATTGATATTAATAAATAAAAACTTACAAAATTAAATAGTTAAGATGCACAACTGTAATGCCTATAAAGGTAACATAAATACCTTTGTCGTGAGTTTTTCCATTATATGCCACATACAATATCGGTGTCTAGAAGAAGTAAAGATCGCCTCAATAGCTTGTTTGATGGCAGGGTCTTGATCAGTAACTACGACTCGGGGTTCTGGACCAAAAGCGTCTTTAAAAGACTTCAATAACCACTTATACGACTCGATATTTTCTTTTGAAACCAAACCAGCGCCAAATGTCACGCATCTGTTATGGTTATCAATACCAGTGAAAGGTATGAAAACCATCTTGTACCTGGAAAAAATAAAAATCAGTATTATAATAATGAATTACATAAATGTATATATAAAAACTAGAGTTAAAGTTAACTACACTTGTTAGTCCTGAACGTAGCATCGAATGACATGATGTCCCCAAAAATCGAGTAATTGCGCTTAGCTTCAGCATCTGCCCAAACAAACCACTCAAATCCCCTTCTTCATCCGTACAGTATTCAAAAGTGAAACCTGGTACAAATTCTGCCTTGTAAGTCAATTTTTGAATTACCATATCCGCATCATAATCACCGATAAAAGTATTTATGTCTCTTCTGAAGTTCTTACAATCAACTGCAGTTACACCTACTTTCTCAATCCACCATAAAGCTCTTTCATTATTTTAAAACCCCTTACTGGACCAATGTTGATCTTCGACACATTTGCAAAAACTGTGTATGCAAGTAGGTCAAATCTCGGGAGGAATTCAAAAAAGGCATATCATCTTTCTCAACCAAAATATGGTTATGCTTCTCTTCAAAAAAATATATCTCATACAAATTACCAGGAATCGCCTTAAGACGGATCTCTGCCTTACAATTTGTTCTACAAGATGGCGGCACTTTTCTCTTATTGATCGTCTTCCCAACATTTTCAAAGTATCGATCTTAAATTGTTAGTCTTTCTTCCTTGCTTTGAACACCCAAAATACTTCAGTACCACCTTTTTAGTGGAATTGCAGAAGTGTTGAGCAGATTTCCGAACAGAAAAACCACCGTTCTTTGCATAAGTTTTATAGAACTCGTAGGCTTGATCCAAAGAAGTAAAACGTGCACCTTGAAGAGGTTTCAACGATACATCAGGGATCCAATATCTAGACGTTTCCTCGTAACCTGTGAAGTAATTTTTACACGTAAATTACTATAGTATGATGCACAATACATAATTTCTGTTTAAATTAGTATAATCCACACGAATACCAATTAGCCTAAAATTACTATAGTATGATGCACAATACAGAATTTAAAACTAGTTAAATCACACACGAAGAACAATTAGCCAAAATTAAACAAATTAACCTAAATCGAAATCAAAATTAATATATTACAGTTATTCTCTATACTATGATGCACAATACATAATTTCTGTTAAAATTATAATTTTTAACAGAATTTAAACTAGTTATATCACAACGAAGAACAATTAGCCAAAAATTAAACAATTTAACCTAAATCGAAATCAAAATTAATATATTTACAATTATTCTATATGATTAACAGAACTTGATTTATTAAACATTCAAAAAATTAAACTGAATCGAAAACAAAATTAAACTTACAATCAGATTCATTAGGCTGAATCGAAGCTGACATTATACTGGATTGTTGAAGCAATAGACGAATCCGAAGAGCAATTAGCCAAAATTGAAGCTTGAATCGACCAATCCGAGGAACAATTAGCCAAAATCCGGAATTGAATCGAAACGGTTGTAACGAAAACGATGATGATTAAATACCGCCATATATATAGGGAACGGTTGTAAAGAAAACGATGATGAACAGGGGAGAAGAAAGCAGTTGATCGATTGAATTAAATTAGGTGAAAAGACAATCATACCAAAAAAAGTAAAGGAATAGACACATGGCAATCTGTGATTGGTTCCTACACTTTTTACAAAATATATACTTTGTATATGATCCTACATCTATATATATATATATATATATATATATATATATATATATATATATATATATATATATATATATATATATATATATATAGGGTGAGGTTCAAATGGGATCCTCAATTTTCTAGAGATCTATGGATCCACTTTTTAGCCACACAAATTCACTTAGGGGTCAAAACCACAAAGGCTTCCTAGCCATACATTTTTCCCTTTATTTTTTTTTATTTTTTTTTCATTTTTTTTTTTTCGTTTTTTAATTCGGTTTTTTTTTTTCTATGTTTTACTTAACTTTTTTTTTTTTCAAAATCACATGTGATTTTTTTGTAAAAAATTGAAATCACATGTGATTTTCAAAAACCAAAATTTATAACTTTTAAAATCACACGTGAATTTATTTATTTTTGTCGAAAATCACATGTGATTTTCAAAAAAATCACATTTGAAAAATTTGTTTCTTGAAAATCACATGTGATTTTATAAGCAAAATAGTTTGTAAGTTAAAAATCACATGTGATTTTGGTAAAAAATAATCAATAATTTTTTTAAATCAAACGTGATTTTACCCATAAAATATTTGTATATTGAAAATCACATGTGATTTTTAAAAAGTAAGGTTGAAAATCAAATGTAATTTTCGAAAAAAAAAAAAAAAAAGAAAAAAAAAAGGAAAAAAAAAAAAGAAAAAAAAAAATTAAAAAAAAAGAAAAAAAAAAAAAAAAACAAAGATATAAGGAAAAATGGGTGGTTAGGAAGGGATCCCTGGATCTCTAGATAATTAGGGATCCCTTTTGAACCCCAATCTATATATATATATATATATATATCTATATATATATATATATATATATATATATATATATATATTATATATATATATTATATCTATATATATATATATAATATATA
>CAJVGC010000065.1:43289464-43313068 GCA_910822075.1 Senecio squalidus
TGTCGAGTACGTCCATCGAAATTAATTTTGGGACCTTGTTTATACTTCCAGTTTCAGCGTCATTTATTAACATTTCGGACATTTTAGAATTAGTACTTGCCATTGCGTATTCCATTTTAAAATGTTGAAAAATAATATTTAAAGCTGGTTTGTACGGATGAACTGCCTGATACGTACGAATGAGAGTGATGCGTACGAACGAAGAAGGACCAACTAAAATCTATACGAATGAGTTATTCGTACGGATGAGTGAATTGATGCGCACGGGCGAAAATTCTATACGTACGGAGGAAACCTATACGTACGGATGTACTGAAAGTTAAGCTTTTGACTCAAAAACCTAGATCCGCACGGACGAAGACCTATTCGCACGGATGAGACTTTTCAAGAACTTGATCCGTATGCGCCGCTAAACTTTAGGGTTTTTCTAAAAACTCGATCTACAACTCGATTTTTTATATCAAATCACTTCCTAACTGCCCAGATTGTAAACAAAATCACCCAGAAACGTTTTAAAACACTAAAACGACCCTTTTAAACGTAAAATCCAAACTTAAGTTTCAATCAAAACGAAAAATCTTAAAGAAAACGCTAGAAGAACGTTGATTTCTACAACCAACGCTCTGATACCACTTTGTTGTGGTTGTATGGATCTTAAGATTGCAACGTTATATCAATAACCTAGCGGAAATAAGCTATCGATTATCTAGCGAATATTTAACCTTCGGAAACGAAATCAAACAAATGATTATTGATAAGATTAGACCTTAGGAAGACTATTCGGATGATTGATTATATATTATAATCAGTTTTGGAATCAAAGAAAACGGCAGCAGCAGTTCAAACACGCACAAAAACCCTAGGACGACTAACTCCCTAATGCAGGAAATAGATGGGTATATATAGGCCCAGATATTCATCCGTACGGATCACTTTCTATTCGTACGGATTACTTCCTATTCGTACGGATCTGATCTCATCCGTACGAATGCAAAACTTTAACAAACACTCTTGTTTAATTTACTTAATCGTGCGGATAACAGTTCATGCGCACGGATGCATCCTCATCCGTGCGAATGTAATCTGAATATTATTTATACATCACAAATCGTATATTTGATTAATTCACAATAACGTAAACGTTCAAGCATATAATTAATCAAACAAGCAACATTAATATCCAAACAATACAAAGACTGATATTATAATAACGTGTAATTACATATGAATCTAGTAACTAACAAAATGCACCTATACTCTCGTACCGGTAGGAAATGAGCAGACTTTGTTAATCGGTCCACAATTACCCAAATTGTTTCGTTACCCTTTGCCGTCCGGGGTAACTTGGTAATGAAATCCATGGAGATTTGTTCCCACTTCCACATAGGAATCTCCGGTTGTTGCAGTAGTCCTGAGGGCTTCTCATATTCCGCCTTGACCTTGGAGCAGGTAAGGCACTTGGCTACGTACAAGGCGATATCTTTCTTCATGCCCGGCCACCAATAATACTCCCGAAGGTCCTTGTACAACTTATCGGATCCAGGGTGGATGGAGTATCGAGAACGGTGGCCCTCATCCAAGATTAGCTTGCGAAGATCTTCGTATTTCGGGATCCAAGCTCGGCCCTTGAAGTAATGGATTCCGTCGGATTTGATTTCGAACTCCTTCTCATGATTGTGCAATGTTTCGCCCTTTAAGTTCTCAGGTTTCAACGCTTCTCGCTGTGCCTCGGCGATTTGAGTTTGAAGATTCGTTTGAATCTAAATACCTAATGCCCTAACCCGATATGGTCTCACCCTTTCCTTCCGACTCAGGGCGTCTGCTACTACGTTTGCCTTACCCGGGTGGTACTTGATCTCGCAATCGTAGTCACTCAGCAGTTCGATCCATCTCCTTTGTCTCATGTTGAGCATCTTCTGGTCTAGAATGTGTTGTAGGCTCTTATGATCCGTGAAAACCGTGCAGTTAGTACCGTACAAATAATGTCTCCAGATTTTTAACGCGAATACGACGGCTCCCAGCTCTAGGTCGTGAGTGGTGTAGTTCTGTTCGTGCACCTTAAGTTGTCTTGAAGCGTAGGCGATGACTTTATCCTTCTGCATAAGGACACATCCAAGTCCTTGATGGGATGCATCGAAGAATACCACGAAGTTATCCGTACCCTCCGGTAGGGACAAAATCGGTGCGTGGCAAAGTTGGAGTTTAAGTTTCTGGAAGGATTCCTCTTGTTTTGTACCCCAAACAAAATCCTTGTCCTTTTGAGTGAGCTCGGTGAGTGGCTTAGCGATCTTCAAGAAATTCTCGATGAACCTTCGATAATAGCCGGCCAACCCTAGGAATTGACGAATTTCCGTAGGAGTCGTTGGGGCTTGCCATTTCTCGATCGCTTCGATTTTTTTGCCGGATCCACATGGATCCCTTCTTGGTTGACCACATGACCAAGGAAATGTACTTCCCGGAGCCAAAATTCACACTTCGAGAATTTGGCGTACAGTTTCTGGTCTCGGAGGAGTTCTAAGATAAGTTTCAAGTGTTTCGCGTGATCCTCTTTGTTTCTCGAGTAGATAAGGATGTCATCAATGAATACGATCACGAATTTGTCCAAATAAGGTTTACACACCCTGTTCATCAAGTCCATGAACACCGCTGGTGCGTTGGTTAAACCAAATGGCATGACAAGGAATTCGTAATGACCGTAACGAGTACGAAAAGCGGTTTTGGGAATGTCGGTCTCACTGACACGAACCTGATGATAACCCGAACGGAGGTCGATTTTCGAGAAATAAGTTGCACCCTGCAACTGGTCGAACAGGTCATCGATCCTCGGGAGTGGGTATCGGTTCTTGACTGTCATCTTGTTCAGTTCGCGGTAGTCGATGCACATACGAAAGGATCCGTCTTTCTTTTTAACGAAGAGTATTGGGGCTCCCCATGGGGACGAGCTTGGACGAATAAGACCGTGATCCAAGAGTTCCTGCAGCTGTTTCGATAGCTCTTGCATTTCCGGCGGGGCTAGACGATACGGTGTCTTAGCGACCGGTGCTGCACCAGGAACTAGGTCTATCCGGAATTCCACTTGTCGATGCGGAGGTAGCCCGGGTAAATCTTCGGGAAAGACTTCAGGGTGATCCTTGACTACTGGGATATCTTGTACACGGATCTCCTTGGGTTTACGTTCGACAACGTGAGCGAGAAATGCGTAACAGTCCTTCTCAAGGTAATTGCGCATTTTCATGGACGACACGATACGGAGTTGTCGTCCGGGTTTGTCTCCTTGAACAACTAGAGTTTCGGTGTCAGAGAGATGGATGCGAATAAGTTTGTCAAAACAGACAATCTCGGCTCGGAAACGAGAGAGCCAATCCATTCTGACGATCACATCAAAGCTTTTCAGCTCGATTGGAATTAAGTCAATGGGGAAGGTTTTATCAGATAGGCATATGGAACATCCTAGGATTATATCCTTAGCTTCGAACTCTTGACCGTTAGCGTACTCTATGGTGAAGCTATCCTTAAGAACTTTAGATCCTAAGTTAATGAGGGGTCTAAATTCTAAGGATACAAAGCTTCTTTCAGCTCCTGAATCGAACAGTACGGAAACAACTTGGTTGTTTAAAGGAAAATTTACCTGGCGCGGCATTTGAACTCTGTCTTGCGTCTTTGGCAGTGATTGCGAGAGCACTGAAAGCTTCGGTCAGCGTCGCTTCTGTCGAGAGGCATAATTCTACAACGGAGAAAAGAAACTAGTTTAGACGCACGAATAGGATACGATAAGAATATGATCCAATGAATAATGATAATGACAACGCACGAGTAATATGAAAGAACAAATAGTACACGCACGACAATGATTCAAGAGATTCACACGACAAGGATTCACACGCAAGAGAATAATTTAACCATAGAACAAGATTCATACGACAATAGCAAAAATAGATAATTAAAGGTAGAAATTTCATTAATAATTAAGTTTGGTACATAGGACAAAATACTGAATGGAAATAAAGTGCAATACATGGGAAAAGAATATATAAGTAGCTTAAGTCGTTTACAATAGAAAATTACGACTAAGCTTAGTACAGTACAAATACAAAGGAAGTATGACTAATGATGCCTTTCTAGGAACATCTTAGCCATCATGACCGCGATCAAGGTTCCCATTACCAGACACACCCCTACGAGGTGCTGCACAGTCCGTGTCGTGGCTCGAGTCGATGCGATAATTCGCATCGGCTGCTCGGACAAGTGGTGCGCCGCATCGGTGACTTCGCTGATGAGGAGTCCCTGTTGATGGTTCTCCTCTGCGAGTCCCCGAACCTCGCGGTGCAGGTGCAAGAATGCGGCTGGTGGGGATGGCTGGAGAGTAGGCGGCATCATAGGTCGGGAGGGGCCGGCCTCCTGAGCACGTCGCCGCTCCTCAAGGAACTGACGCTCCCACGCATAGCGTTCCATTACTGGAGTGCGCAGGGCGGGATCGTAAGGGTCCACGAAGGACTGAGGAGGTGCGGGTCAGAACGGACCCGGCTGCTGGCGCGTGGTCGACCTAGCGTGAAGCCCTTGGGGCTGCGGTGGTACTGCAACGGGTGTCGGTCGAGGAGGTGGTAGCACGGTCCTCGGGCTGGATCCGTGGCTGCTACTGATCGTCATCGACGTATCCTCTGTCGGGTCCATCGTCTGATGGCGTAAGCTTTCCGAGGCGGTGTGGCCCTCAGAAGCCTCGCGGAATGACGCGGCTCTCGGTAATGAACGTGTCTGGGATCGCGATGGTGATCGTGAGCGAGACGAATGAGACATGACGGATCTGCGAACAAGGAGTTTCGTAGGTACGGGGAGACAGAGTAATATTAAAGGAAAATGTGTAAAGAAATGCATGTACGGGTCAGTCACGTGAGATCGGGAAATAATAAGACCGGGAATTTTCGACTCGAAAACCGTTTAACATTAGTAATTACGTTCCGTCCTGGCATAATTCATTTTGAACTAGGCATGGGTGATCAGGCCATGCATAGTTAAAAACAATCATGCAATCGCGAAATTAATTCCCTAAAGTTTGAACCCATAATGATTTTCCGAAAAAGCCTTGGTTATAGTTTGGTTTCGAAAACTTTTGAAAAAAAAAAAATTAAAACCGTTTTTACTATAACATGTGCTCTGATACCAAGTCTGTCACACCCCGCTATAGCGGAAACACGAGATGTGAGAGCTGGAATATCATTACAAAGGTTATAATCAAAATAAACTGTTCGAGTCATTGAATTAAAATAAAATAGTTCACAATCCAAAACAACCAAGTAGTTTAATTGAGTAATACAAATGCATGATAAGAAGTTTCAAATTCATAAATTCCCAAAATAAAAGGTCTTTCCCAAGTTTCTATGATGAAAAACAATAGAATTGGGAACCTTTACAATCGATTATGGGAGGCTTGAAGTCTTGATTATGGAGCTTTGTGTGGGTTTGATTTTTGACAAAAAGATACCAATTTATAGAGTTTGATATGTGATAAAGAAAGGTCAAAATGTAACTCCCCTAATAATTAACTCTAAATTTAATTATTGTAGGTTACAAAAAGAAATGGTTAAAGAGGTGTTTAAAGCCATAAATAAGAAATGTGTAACTCATTTGACCAAACTTGAAGGCTAAGAACAAGGCTAAGAACAAGGAAACATACATACATACATACATACATAGTTCCTTGCATGCATGTATTAATTAAACTACTTGTCTTTAACACATTACTAGAATTACTTGCATTTATATAAGTCCATGTGTATTAAACACATTTTAGTGTACATTAATGTACACATGCAAGATAACACATTAATAATGTTACAAGGTTTAAATAGAATTAAGATAACCCAAATATACATAACTCAAATCGAACTTTTATAAATCGTCAAATGTATACAATTACAAAGTCCGAATTAAAGTTACAAGTCAAGTATCGGGTCGGATTCGGGCACGGTGTTACAATACCGACCCTTCCATGCCATGCACTTCGACACTTACACTAGTTTCCTAAAACATAAGATAAAGTGTCAACTACATAAAGTAGTGAGTGAGTTACAGTTTTTGAGTTTCTCGATAAAAGTTTCCAAAGTGAAAATATATATGTATAAAGTATCATAAATGAAAAGAAAGCGGAACGGCGCTAAAACATATATATTTATTTATAAGAGTTTCGAACACACGCAAGTAGAGTAGAACTCGTAACATAAAAGTTATAGCGGAAACAATCTCTAAAATGTTGTATATGCGTAAGTATTATGTGATTAACTAAATTAGTATCTTGTATCAATCTCTTGGCATAATATAACGTAAGTCTAAACTAAACCGATTGTCTGGTCCGAACACGCCCCAAAGTTTCACAATAATGGAGTTTCATCTGATTCTTAGTAATATGTACTTAGGTCGCGAACCACAAGTAAGGAGTGACCTCTCCTAAGTATCGATACCCATAATACTAACGGCTATTGCTAATAGTGTATAATGTTTCTGAACTCTAAAAACGGGCCACTTTGAACTCTGTTTCTAAAATAGTAGTAAGCACTTACGGAGTTTATATTCTCATCAAGGATTGGTTTCGCATACAAGTAACCTAAATTTAGTTTACCAATTAACGGGGCAATAACACATTTTACGCATATAAGTTTCACAAGTTCCTCAAAGTTTCACAAGTTTCTCAAAGTTTCACAAGTTTCTCAAAGTTTCACTAGTTTCTCAAAGTTTCACAAGTTTCTCAAAGTTTCACAAGTTTCTCAAAGTTTCACAAGTTTCTCAAAAAGTTTCACAAAGTTTTCATACGAGTTGCCAAAAGTTTCATAAAAGTTACATAAACAATTACATCTTATGTTTCCCCCAAATAAAGTTAAAAACAGTAAAATAGTGGGGTTGTAACTCACGGGTTGCGGAGATAAGATTCGAGTAAGCGAGAATGGAGCGGAACGCGTCGGGAATCAAAGGTGACCTAAAACACCGGAATATTGTGAAAGTATAATTTGTATGATTTAAGTTATGTTAAAGTTCCATTTTAACATTTTTAATATTAAATCATTAAGGTTCAATACGGAAAATTTATATGTTAATACGTGTTCGTGTACGTTTTAAGGTCCTATTAGTCCAATTATGTCCAAAAAGAGTCAATGTTCAAGGTCAAAATGCATAAGTTACAAAAACGTTAAGTCACTGAGTTTTAGTATAAGTTTACGGTGAAATTTGGGCAGCGCTTCCGCGCTATAAAAATTTAATCCATTTTCGAACCACTTTCCCGTTTTAAACAAACATTTTTAACCATAATAAACGATAATACAATAGTTTTTAATCCTTAAACTTTCCCAAACAATTTTATTCATAAAAACAGTAAGTTTTCAAAGTACCAATCTGTGGTAAACTTATTTGGACTTATTTTAACGTTTAAAGTTCTTAAAACGACGATTTTAGTGAACAGCGAGATCCAGACAGCGGCTGGAGATATTCAGCCGCCGGCTGGACCTTGGCCGCCGGCTAGATATCTTCAGCCGCCGGCTGGAGCCTTCGGCGAGTTTCTTGTTTTCGGTATTTTTCGATTTTTAGCCCGTTTTAGTGTTAGATTCTTACATGTAATCTGTTATAAGTCAAATATATTCATTTTAGAGTAAAAGTTTCAGTTTCTTTTAGATTTATTTCATCAAAATGTGGATCTATGTGAAAAACTCGTTTTTAAGCAAGAAAACGTTTTAAACTTTTATAAAAACCATTTTTCAACCTTTGGATCATCCATGCAAGCAAGGATTTATGTAATAACAGTAAGTTTAAAGAGTTTTACCGAGGGAAAACTTTAGGTGACGGTTGGATGAGATTTGGCTTCGAAATGGATGAACAACTTCTTCAAAACCCGTTTTAAAGCTTCCTCTTCGTTACCCTTTTTCTTATGGATGATTTGTGTAGCTTTTGATGGATGATTTTTATCTTTTGTTGCTGTTTTGTGGTGTAAACTTTCTGGTTTGCTAGAAAGATTTGAGAGAAAAGTGTAGAGAGAGAGTGGTATGTGTGTGTTTTGTTTTGAAAATATGAAATGAAGTAAATGGAGGAGTGTGGGAAAGGGTGTTACTGCCCTAGGGAACCCAAATGGCAGTAATGGCTAGCCCAATCCCGTTTAATGGTGTTGGTCCAATCACGATTCATGCAAAAATGACTCATCAAGTCACAGTCAGCGGCCTTTCAGCCGCCGGGTGGCCATATCCAGTCGGCTGGATGGCATTTTCCAGCTTTGTGACGTTTTAAGTTTTCCGTTATTGTTAGTTGTGGACTAGAATTTTATTAGTTTCCGTTATGAACTTAGTCAAGTTCTTGTATAGTTTCTTTGGTTTTAGGATTTATAAGTTTATTCCGACTTTGGTTCTGACACAATAAAAGACACAATATGTACGAACTAGAACAATACGATCACGATAAAATGCAACTAGAGATTCGAACCGATATATTAACTGAGAATCACCTGAATTTTAGACGGTTGTCACAGCATCCTAACAATCGGACATAAAGCCATGTTTCAAGTCTCGTGTTGACCGACCCTTAGGTCAACAAAGTCATTACTTACACTACTTGATTTTCTAACCTATTACCTAAATTAAACACAAACACAAACCCTAACTTTTTCTTTTTTCCTAAACCCGCCACCCAAACCCCCTTGCACCCAATTCTTTTCTTCTCCATCCTCACCATCGATTTCATCAATTCAGCCCCAAAATTCGTCATCATTGAAGCAGCAATCAACCAAGGTATTGTGTTAATTTTCATGTGAGTTTGCTTAGCCGAAACCCTAATTGCAGTTTTCATATTCGAATGTTGTTCTTTGATTCAGCCGATTTTTTCCTCACCATCTTCATCACCATCGAGCAACCTTTTCAGTGTTGTAATTCACCATCTCGAGTCTCTAAGTAATCAAGGTATGGTGTTATTTTGTTTTGGAATTACTCCCCACCGAAATTCTAATCACCATAATTCAGTTCAGGTATGTTGTTTTGTTTTCAGCCACGATATTCACCACAAGAGTCTTAATTCCAGCTCGTTGACAAACTAATATAGATCATCTCTATAAGGTTCTTCGATTCATTTCGTTAATCATTTGTTGCTTGCTGTTCTTTAGCCGATTATATACATACATATGTTTATTCGTAAAGCTTGCTGAGTGTTTTTTTTACCTGTCTTATTCGAACAATAACTCTGAGATGATATAGAATTTGAAACTGTGACCTAAACTAATGTTGTAGCCCTTGGAATCTAGTTTTCAAAAATGTAAGACTCGTGGTTTAGTTCATCTTCAAACTCTCTAAAACTGACTTTTAGTGAACGGGGGTCTAAATTGTGTTTTGGTGATGGTTTTTATATCCGAATTTGTGTTCACTTGTTGTATGTCTTAAAAGCTTATAAATGGATATTTTAAAACATGAAGTCCTTTTTTATATGTCAGATTTATGATCTGGAGATGTTGGTAATTTTACGTGGTCGTTTGATATTTAAAAACGTTTTTACAAACTCGGGTACACTAAGTACTGAACGGGTCAACAAGTTTTTTTCTAACTTGTTCTGATCATATCTTGTTATGATTTTTAGATGAATCTTGATTCCTCGTTGTAGCTCTCGGAATATACTTTTTGAAAATATAAACCTCGTCCTCTAATTCTTTATAGAACTCTCAGAAACTGTAATTTAGTGAACGTTGGTCAAACCTGAAATTTTAAACGACATTGTTAGGTTTTGGAAATTGGAATATGTGTAATGATTTTCAGATTTTGTTTAACCAAATAGACACTCATGTTAGTGTTTATTTAATTGTTGTAAACTGATTATAATGATGTTGGGTCGGTCCAGGTTGTATTGTCCTTTCGATCGGGTTTCCAACGGTTTATAATCACACAAATTCATCATGTACGTATGGTATTCATTAACCAATCTTTTCAATTCATTTCTAGTTGTTGTTTTAGATTTTTGCTAATCGGTGTGAACGTTTGTGTCGGTGTTACACCTGGTCACGAATGGGATGACCCAATTGCAGATTTGGAACGTTCTTTAGTCGGGTCATAATCATCTCTAAGCAAACTATAGCAAATCGGGTCGTTAATGCCATCATGTAAGTATATATAGATTAGCCGATTTTTGGTCGTTAATGTATGTATGTTACAAACTTATTTCTGTCATTTGGATTTGATGTCATGACTGAATATTGTACATCCCCTATTGTCTTCGTTGGGTATATTGCTTGTAACGGTGTTCGTCATTTGGAAATCAAACCGTTACGATTTGTGGTATACACCTTTACCTTTGTTACTTGTTTGATTAGTTGTGGTGAACCTTGTTGGTGTATCATTCCAAAATGAATTGGACTCCATTATAACTCGTGCTATGTTGTTTGATCATTACCTATATCGTGTCATTCCGCTTGTAAATTAAATCGGTAGAAAACCCTAAGTCGTTGGTCATTTTTAAACGTTTGGACAGTCTTGGTTTTTCAGTTGTAATCTGTTTTCCTTTGTATTTTACTCAGTATTGTCTTAGGAATTAGAATCTGTGACCTGAATAAATGTTGTAGGTCTTGGAGTCTAGTTTTCAAAAACGTAATATTTATTTTCTAACTCTCTATAGAACTTCCTAAAAACGTAAAATACCAGCAGGGGGTCTAATATGAATATTTTGAGTGAAGTTATTAGGTTCACTAATTTATTTTGTGTAACCATTTAGACAAGCTTAATAATGATTAAATTGGTTTATTATAAGTTAATAACAGGTATAAAAGGTATTAAAAATGTTTATCTTGTCTACACCTAAATTATACGATTTTATAAAGTAATAAACTCAACTTATATAAAAATAACGTTTTTGGACAGATTAGCTAATCAGTTTCGTTTTAATCATATCTCATTCATAACGAACTCTTTTGTAATGATATCTTAGTCTAAAACGTATCTCTTGGTGTCTATCTTTCAAATATATTTCCTTTGACGTCTAATTCTTTCTGGAACTTTACTTATCTCAGTTTGAATGAAGCTATGTCTTCACTGAAAAGTTTTGTCGTATTATCCAAAGTCTTTAACCGTCGAATATTATTCTTATACATTTCTACATTTATCTAGGGAGCTCTAGGACTAGTGAGGACTCTAGTTGTGACCAACTTATTATGCCATATTCACACAGCACCGTTTACATTCGCTCACTCGATAAGGTGAGTCATCGACCCCTTTACTTACTACTGTTTTCTATGATTTAAATCGGGGGAAAGTAAAGCAACCTAAATATGATTTGAAATAAAATGATTTACGAGTATGATGTACTACTTCCTATTTATGGAAATAATTCTATTTTTAGAAACTTACCATAAATAGATAATTCTACTTATGGAAATTTACGATATTTCGAAACTCTGAATTGTTTACAAAAAGCTAATGCGATTTTCTAAAAACATCACAAACGGTTGTTCAATACTTGCTTCGATATATTACGATGGATTATCGGTATGCGTTGTCATACCGATACCGTACACTCTTATGAGGTACATTTACTATACGATGGATTATCGGTATGCGTTTGCATACCGATACCGCACGCTCTTATGAGGTGCACTATTACGATGGATTATCGGTATGTTTTTCATACCGATACCGTACACTCTTATGAGGTACACTTACTATACGATGGATTATCGGTATGCGTTGCATACCGATACCGCACGCTCTTATGAGGTGCACTTACTATTACGATGGTTTATCGGAATGAGTTTCATACCGATACCGCACGCTCTTTATGAGGTGCATTTGCTATGTTCAGATTATATTGAATGTTTGTGATGTACCTCTATACTGTACGATGAGATGATTGTTTTAACTACTTAAAATGCATTAGTTACACAATATTTCCTTACTGATTTGTACTATGAGATTAATTACTTTTACTACTACTCGATGTACTCGCTCAACTTTATGTTGACGTTTTTCAGCTTTTCTTTCAAGTAATGAGCAGGCATAGGACTTGGATGTAGGAGTCGGACTCTAGATGATCTCAGGATATCTTTGCATTGTGGACATTTTATATTTATACATTTGAATTACATCTCGGGTTTGCACGCCCAAGTATTCTTTCATTCATCGATGTTTACATTTGAATATTCTTATTGTTGTGTTTGACGATTTCGTGTACTAAGGTTTACAGCTTGAGTATGGCGACGTCATAAAAATACATTATTTATTATTTCATATAGATTATATTCTTTATATTACTGTTGTGTTATGACGATCGCCAATCGTGTTGCACCCTGCATTTCCGCCAATGGCGGGGTGTGACACGAATGGTCAAATAGTGATCTTACATGTGGCGGATAATCATTTTGTTAATTTGATGTTAAATGAAAATAGTCCACTCCCTGAAAATCATCCACAATGGAGAAGGTTCGCAATTGGGAACGCGATCGAATGGGAAAACTTATATTCAAGTCGACAGATTGCGTATACCGAATATATAAATAATAGAAGACGAATGTAGCATTTTAATACATAATTTATTTGTTCGTTACATCATTATATTGTTTTTTATTATACCGAGTATGTGAATAATATTTTTATACGAATGTTGCATTTTAATACACAATTTATTTTTTCGTCAAATTATGTACAATGTTTGTTATTTTACGATACTTGAAAAATTAAAAAAAAACCACAACAAAAAGACAAAAAAAAGACAAAAAAAAAACAAAAAAAATCACATCTATGACACATGTAAGTCATAGATGTGACATAAAGTGGAAAGGGGGTGTGGGCATAACCACACAAGGGGTGGGGATAACCTAAGCCTTTATTTAAACTACTTTGACTCGCACATTAGCCATCATTAAAGACAACAAAAAAAAAAATCACATCTATGACACATGTATGTCATAAATGTGACATAAAGTGGAAGGGGGTGTGCGGATAACCACATCCGGGGGGGGGGGGGGGGGGGGGGGGGATAACCTAAACCTTCATTTAAACTACTTTGACTCGCAGATGAGCCGTCATTTTCAATACTAACACAGTTATCACAAACACGATACAATTTGTCTGAATTCAGTGCCATACAAGCTCTTTATTAGTGACTTTTTGTTGCTGCTACAAGAATGACAGAAAACATACAAGACCACAGTTGTGGCGCTTTCGTTTAAGATTAACTTGTTTATCTTTTACGTCTTCTACTGCGTTGGATAATTTATATCATCTGTATCTCCGGCCTCTGTCCCTGAAGTTAGAACAGCAACATGATGGGATCCACAAGCTATTTCTTCTACAAAACTTTTTGAAAGCTTACAATCGACACAAAAGGGAAGCTTTCCCGTCAGCATTAGGAATTCCAAGTTGACTTAGTAAACAGCACTCCCCATTGTATTGTATGAAAGACACCACAAGCTGCCCTAATGGGTCGAAACACTTTTTGGATCTCCATGGCCTAAAACATCGAAAGTTCCGTCACCAAAGGTTGACTGGCTGATGTCACCATGCCAAAAATATTGGAATCACCAAGAATTTATAAATTTAGACAAAAGAAATGTGTCGGGCCATACACAAAGAGACATATTGGAATCACTAAGGGTCTTTTTCAATCCGGGATCAATCTTAAAATGCTTTAACATCTAAGCAACAATATGTGAACAAGTAATAATTAGTTTTTAACAAATTATGATTACATATATCTAATGCATACACAAAATGTTAATTCATACCCTTGTAGGAGTCGGACTCTAGATGATCTCAAGATATCTTCGCATTGTGGACATTTTATATTTATACATTTGAATTACATCTCGGGTTTGCACGCCCAAGTATTCTTTCATTCGTCGATGTTTACATTTGAATATTCTTATTGTAGTGTTTGACGATTTTCGTGTACTATGGTTTACACCTTGAGTATGGCGACGTCATAACAATACATTATTTATTATTTCATATAGATTATATTCTTTATATTACTGTTGTATTATGACGATCGCCAATCGTGCTGCACCCTGCGTTTCCGCCAATGGCGGGGTGTGACACGAATGGTCCAATAGTGATCTAACAGGTGGCGGATAATCATTTTGTTAATTTAACGTTATATGAAAATAGTCCACTCCCTGAAAATCATCCACAATGGAGAAGGTTCGCAATTGAAAACGCGTTCGAATGGGAAAAATTATATTCAAGTCGACAGATTCCGTATACCGAATATGTAAGTAATAGAAGACGAATGTAGCATTTTAATATATAATTTATTTGTTCGTAACATCATTATACTGTTTTTTATTATACCGAGTATGTGAATAATAGAATACGAATGTTGCATTTTAATACAAAATTTATTTTCTCTTCAAATTATTTATAATGTTTGTTATTTTACGATACTTGAAAAATTAAAAAAAAAAACGACAACAAAAAGACAAAAAAAAACAAAAAAAACAAAAAAAAAGTCACATCTATGACGCATGTATGTCATAGATGTGACATAAAGTGGAAAGGGAGTGTGGGCATAACCACACAGGGGGGGTGGGGATAACCTAAGCCTTCATTTAAACTACTTTGACTCGCAGATGAGCCTTAAAGAAAAAAAAATTAAAAAAATCACATCTATGACAAAAAAAATTAAAAAAATCACATCTATGACACATGTATGTCATAGATGTGACATAAAGTGGAAGGGGGTGTAGGGATAACCACATAGGGGGGTGGGGATAACCACATAGGGACGGTGGGGGTGGGGATAACCTAAGCCTTCATTTAAACTACTTTGACTCGCAGGTGAGCCATCATTTTCAATAGCTTTCTTCAGCTTACTAACACAGTTATCACAAACACGATACAATTTGTCTGAATTCAGTGCCATACAAGCTCTTTATTAGTGACTTTTTGTTGCTGCTACAAGAATGACAGAAAACATACAAGACCACAGTTGTGGCGCTTTCGTTTAAGATTAACTTGTTTATCTTTTACGTCTTCTACTGCGTTGGGTAATTTATATCATCTGTATCTGCGGCCTCTGTCCCTGAAGTTAGAACAGCAACATGATTGGATCCACAAGCTATTTCTTCTACAAAACTTTTTGAAAGCTTACAATCGACACAAAAGGGAATCTTTCCCATCAGCATTAGGATTTCCAAGTTGACTTAGTAAACAACACTCCCCATTGTATTGTATGAAAGACACCACAAGCTGCACTTATGGGTCGAAACACTTTTTGGATCTCCATGGCCTAAAACATCGAAAGTTCCGTCACCAAAGGTTGACTGGCTGATGTCACCATGCCAAAAATATTGGAATCACCAAGAATTTATAAATTTAGACAAAAGAAATGTGTCGGGCCATACGCAAAGAGACATATTGGAATCACTAAGGGTCTTTTTCAATCCGGGATCAATCTTAAAATGCTTTAACATCTAAGCAACAATATGTGAACAAGTAATAATTAGTTTTTAACAAATTATGATTACATATATCTAATGCATACACAAAATGTTAATTCATACCCTTGTAGGAGTCGGACTCTAGATAATCTCAAGATATCTTCGCATTGTGGACATTTTATATTTATACATTTGAATTACATCTCGGGTTTGCACGCCCAAGTATTCTTTCATTCGTCGATGTTTACATTTGAATATTCTTATTGTAGTGTTTGACGATTTTCGTGTACTATGGTTTACACCTTGAGTATGGCGACGTCATAACAATACATTATTTATTATTTCATATAGATTATATTCTTTATATTACTGTTGTGTTATGACGATCGCCAATCGTGCTGCACCCTGCGTTTCCGCCAATGGCGGGGTGTGACACGAATGGTCCAATAGTGATCTAACAGGTGGCGGATAATCATTTTGTTAATTTGACGTTAAATGAAAATAGTCCACTCCCTGAAAATCATCCACAATGGAGAAGGTTTGCAATTGAAAACGCGTTCGAATGGGAAAAATTATATTCAAGCCGACAGATTGCGTATACCGAATATGTAAATAATAGAAGACGAATGTAGCTATTTATTACATAATTTATTTGTTCGTAACATCATTATACTGTTTTTTATTATACCGAGTATGTGAATAATAGAATACGAATGTTACATTTTAATACACAATTTATTTTTTCTTCAAATTATTTATAATGTTTGTTATTTTACGATACTTGAAAAATTAAAAAAAAAACGACAACAAAAAGACAAAAAAAAACAAAAAAAAAACAAAAAAAGAGTCACATCTATGACGCATGTATGTCATAGATGTGACATAAAGTGGAAAGGGAGTGTGGGCATAACCACACAGGGGGGGTGGGGATAACCTAAGCCTTCATTTAAACTACTTTGACTCGCAGATGAGCCTTAAAGAAAAAAAAATTTAAAAAATCACATCTATGACACATGTATGTCATAGATGTGACATAAAGTGGAAGGGGGTGTAGGGATAACCACAAAGGTGGGTGGGGATAACCACATAGGGACGGTGGGGATGGGGATAACCTAAGCCTTCATTTAAACTACTTTGACTCGCAGGTGAGCCATCATTTTCAATAGCTTTCTTCAGCTTACTAACACAGTTATCACAAACACGATACAATTTGTCTGAATTCAGTGCCATACAAGCTCTTTATTAGTGACTTTTTGTTGCTGCTACAAGAATGACAGAAAACATACAAGACCACAGTTGTGGCGCTTTCGTTTAAGATTAACTTGTTTATCTTTTACGTCTTCTACTGCGTTGGATAATTTATATCATCTGTATCTTCGGCCTCTGTCCCTGAAGTTAGAACAGCAACATGATGGGATCCACAAGCTATTTCTTCTACAAAACTTTTTGAAAGCTTACAATCGACACAAAAGGGAATCTTTCCCATCAGCATTAGGATTTCCAAGTTGACTTAGTAAACAGCACTCCCCATTGTATTGTATGAAAGACACCACAAGCTGCACTTATGGGTCGAACCACTTTTTGGATCTCCATGGCCTAAAACATCGAAAGTTTCGTCACCAAAGGTTGACTGGCTGATGTCACCATGCCAAAAATATTGGAATCACCAAGAATTTATAAATTTAGACAAAAGAAATGTGTCGGGCCATACGCAAAGAGACATATTGGAATCACTAAGGGTCTTTTTCAATCCGGGATCAATCTTAAAATGCTTTAACATCTAAGCAACAATATGTGAACAAGTAATAATTAGTTTTTAACAAATTATGATTACATATATCTAATGCATACACAAAATGTTAATTCATACCCTTGTAGGAGTCGGACTCTAGATGATCTCAAGATATCTTCGCATTGTGGACATTTTATATTTATACATTTGAATTACATCTCGGGTTTGCACGCCCAAGTATTCTTTCATTCGTCGATGTTTACATTTGAATATTCTTATTGTAGTGTTTGACGATTTTCGTGTACTATGGTTTACACCTTGAGTATGGCGACGTCATAACAATACCTTATTTATTATTTCATATAGATTATATTCTTTATATTACTGTTGTGTTATGACGATCGCCAATCGTGCTGCACCCTTCGTTTCCGCCAATGGCGGGGTGTGACACGAATGGTCCAATAGTGATCTAACAGGTGGCGGATAATCATTTTGTTAATTTGACGTTAAATGAAAATAGTCCACTCCCTGAAAATCATCCACAATGGAGAAGGTTCGCAATTGGGAACCCGTTCGAATGGGAAAAATAATATTCAAGTCGACAGATTGCGTATACCGAATATGTAAATAATTTAAGACGAATGTAGCATTTTAATACATAATTTATTTGTTCGTTACATCATTATACTGTTTTTTATTACACCGAGTAAGTGAATAATAGAATACGAATGTTGCATTTTAATATACAATTTATTTTTTTCGTCAAATTATTTATAATGTTTGTTATTTTACGATACTTGAAAAATTAAAAAAAACGACAACAAAAAGACAAAAAAGACAAAAAAAAAACAAAAAAAAGAGTCACATCTATGACACATGTATGTCATAGATGTGACATAAAGTGGAAAGGGGGTGTGGGCATAACCACACAGGGGGTGGGGATAACCTAAGCCTTCATTTAAACTACTTTGACTCGCAGATGAGCCATCATTAAAGACACAAAAACAAAAACAAAAACAAAAGTCACATCTATGACACATGTATGTCATAGATGTGACATAAACTGGAAGGGGTGTGGGGATAACCACATGGGGGGGGGGGGGGGGGGATAACCTAAGCCTTCATTTAAACTACTTTGACTCGCAGATGAGCCATCATTTTCAATAGCTTTCTTCAGCTTACTAACACAGTTATCACAAACACGATACAATTGGTGAGAATTCAGTGCCATACAAGCTCTTTATTAGTGACTTTTTGTTGATGCTGCAAGAATGACAGAAAACATACAAGACCACAGTTGTGGCGCTTTCGTTTGAGATTAACTTGTTTATCTTTTACGTCTTCTACTGCGATGGATAATTTATATCATTTGTATCTCTGGCCTCTGTCCCCGAAGTTAGAACAGCAACATGATGGGCTCCACAAGCCATTTCTTCTACAAAACATTTTGAAAGCTTACAATCGACACCAAAGGGAAGCTTTCCCCTCAGCATTAGGATTTCCAAGTTGACTTAGTAAACAGCACTCCCCATTGTATTGTATGAAAGACACCACAAGCTGCCCTTATGGGTCGAAACACTTTTTGGATCTCCATGGCCTAAAACATCGAAAGTTCCGTCACCAAAGGTTGACTGGCTGATGTCACCATGCCAAAAATATTGGAATCACCAAGAATTTATAAATTTAGACAAAAGAAATGTGTCGGGCCATACGCAAAGAGACATATTGGAATCACTTAGGGTCTTTTTCAATTCGGGATCAATCTTCAAAGGCTTTAACATCTGAGCAACAATATGTGAACAAGTAATAGTTAGTTTTTAACAAATTATGATTACATATATCTAATGCATACACAAAATGTTAATTCATACTCTTGATGTGAAGTAAATAACAAATCTTTTAGTTTCTCGTTTTCGTTTCCAGAGATGTCTTGCATGAAAGTTTGGATTTGACATTGCTAATTAAGAGGCATTCAAAACAATTAAGATTATGAGTTCTGATATAAAATATACAAGGAAAAAAAGTTAAAATATAAATTACATCTCGGTGCTTCATTAATCCCGTTTGGAAGTGATATCCGACCACAACACCCGACACGTTACAATGTGATACCTGCGAACATTAAAATGAGGAGTTGTTAATTCCTAAAATATGCTTAAGAAAACTCATGGTGAATGCTTCTTGGCTTTCACATAAAACCAAAATCGAAACTACATTGGGTCGAGACTTTAGCAACGATAAAATCACCTATTAAAGCTCAAGAACACGTCATGATGATGATGACTTTGCAAATGGATGATGTTGAATAAGACGCCATGAAAGATTAGCTCGACAAATCGCTTTATACCGCATCTTTGTTAATGAATCTTTGTTTATGAAATTTTGGAAAGGTAAAAGGAGAGAATAACACCTCACTGTGAAAATTTGATTTGAATTGGGGTTCGCACGCTGAGAACAAGAAATGTTATTAAATCGGTGTGTTGACTTGACCATGAAGAATTCAGATATCAACTATGGTTAGTTAAAAAAGGATGCGACTAAATTTATGTTGGTAGGTGTGGTAGGTGGGTTGGGTTAAATGTTACTCTGTATTTGAATATATACGTAAAATTTATGCCATTGGTTGGTTGCTAAAGATTGTATGGAGATGAGTTTATGGTATATATTCTGATAAAGTAACTTTTATATTAGTTACTAGATTAGATTTGTGTGTTGTATGATTGGTTATAAATTTCATAATCACTCGTCTTAAATTGAAAAAAAGATTCATAACTAAAAATCTAATGAGTAAATTCAATTTGTATATTTTATTGATTTTGTATATGACATATAGTTACTTTGAATCTTGTAATCCAAAAATTATTACTAATCTGATTTACTATTAATGATCTTGTCCATCTTTTGTTTCACATGATACACAACATGATCAAGTAAATTTAAAAATTAAAAATTTTGTTACTTTAGTTGTAAATAAAAAAAGATAAATCGCTATAAAATTATAATTGTATTAGTATAAGAAAACTAACTTACAATTATTAAATCATAAATCTCTTTTACTTGACCATGCATCTTTAATAAACCAAAACAATTATAGCATTTGTTAAATAGAGCTTATCGATTATGGAACGACAAAGTAATCACCCGTAATACATATTAATGCCGACAAAAAGAAAACGATAAAGAAACTTGTTAGTAGTAACTAGTAAGTAGTGTTCTATAGAAAACATTGAAAATGTTGTGCTTAAGGTAGAATGTGTTGTGTTTGTAGAGTGTGTGGTGTGTGGTGTGATTTGATTGGTGGATATTTGTTGTCTCGGATTGTGAATGATGCCAATCAATCACTTGATTATATATAGTTAACAGCTTAATAAAACTTATGTATTTTCTGCTACGTTTCTTCTCATGTGCCACCCTATTGGTCATTTCATGAATTCGAATGACACATATGGGGTGTTAGTCGTTCTAACCCGACTCTAATAAGCATATTTCAGGTCGAGTCGGGTCAATTTGGGTTAGCTTGTTTCAAAAATGACCCTAACCCGATCCTAATAAGGGTTCGGGTCTCGTGTGGGTCGGGTATTCTCGAGTTCGGATTTGCGTTGTATTAAAAATGAAATGGCAGTAGTAGACATATTTGTAGGGCTTTGCTTTCATTTGCCTCTCAGGTTCCGGTGTTAAGTTTCTCAAGAAAATTAGATACAACTTAATGAGACGACGTTACATTTATATTATGTATGTTTTATATATTTTTATATATGTTATGTATGTATGTTTGTATACTTATTAAAACACGAAACATAATTTTATTTATGTTATGTATGTATGTTTTATATATTTTTATATATGTTATGAATTGAACACAAACAAATATTAAAATACGAAACAAAATTTAAAACACAAACAATATAAGTTTTTATTAATAAAAACATAATACATATAAAGATACAAACAATTCTTAAACTCTAGCAATGACGGGGAGGTTGTGGTAGAAGATGACTGCCCGTTCCACATCTGGTTGGTTGAGGATTTTTGACTGGTCTTGTACGTCGGTCTTGACCAGTGGCATCGTTTTGTGCGTTGGGTGGTTGGTTGATATCTATGTTTTGTGATAACCCAAAATCACCAAAACTTTGAATTTGAACCGGGCTATTATCAGCATAGGCAGACCGGAGTGCAACCATGTCAGTATCTGGGTCTCTTTCGTAATTTGGTTGTACCCAGTTACTGTGCTCCCCAGGTATATTTGGTGGCAACGAAAGCCAGGCAGGGGTTTAAGCAATTCATTAATCATGTCTAGGCCATCAATATTATGGGCACCACTAGCTCCAACATCATGCTGATATTGGGAACCACTCCCGCCAAGCATGAAACTGTTGCCCATACTGGGAACCACTCCCACTTGCCTGAAACTGCTGCTCGTACTGGGGACCACTCCAACCAGCCTGAAACTGACCTCCGTAATGGGGTCGAGACCCAGTGTACCCTTGAGGAGTTGGGGGCGTGGATAATAAGCAGGTGGGGGAAACGCATATTGTTGGGACCCGTAATTCTACCGGTCCGGATTATGTCCATATCCCATAGCTTGAGTAGAGATTTGAACAAAATCCTGCCACATCTCGCTATTACCCACTCCACTATCGATTGCACCACGATCGTGGATTTCCCTCAATGCTTCGTTCTGCAAAATAAATTTAAATATATTAATATAATATAAAAATATATCATATATATATATATATATAAATATTAAAAATAATATATATAAATATTTGAATATAATATAAAAATTTAAATTTAATATATAATATAAAATAAGTATGCAACACATATTACCTGAGTTTTTTGAACACCACCCCATTCTGTATACGCGTTTGGAGCGTTTTGTGCAGTCGGAGACGTGATAAGTAATATAGTGCGTTCGTAGAACCACTGCATATAGCCCGGTAGAACACCGCCTCCTTCTGCTCCAGAAAATTGATAGACATTTGAATGTCTACTATTCCAACACCCTACCTCCGCTGATTTCTTTTCTAACCAGTCCGTACCACGTCCACCCGTAAGCTTAGCTTCGTGAAATTTCTTATGTTGTCGAATTGTAAATAAATACAACTCATCGGGAACCCCTTGTACGTATCCAAACTGTCTGCATACTCTGTTAGGTACATGGGGTTCGACAACATTCCAAAAGACAAGCCATCCACAGTATGCCCATAATTCGCTATCATTGGTACAATCACCCGCAAGTGACCCCAAGACAACACTATAAGGACACCATATAAATTGCCCCTCTTGTAAGGCGGTGAAAGCAACACGATATAAAACCAACACATGAGCCAGTGTCGTAGTGTGACTAAAGTGCCGATTCCACCTATTATAAATTTAATTGTAATATTCGTAATCTAAATTAATCAAAATAATACTCATAATAATAAAAATAATGGTATAAGTATTACATGCTCCCATAGCAGTGTTGGTACTGAATAGGTAAATCCCCCAATAAAATACGGGGAGCAATTTGTGGTATTCTCTCCTAGGCCCAAAGCTAGAGTAAAATTAACGGGCCCTGAATACCATTCACATCCTTTTTCTCCGCAGCATTACACAATTTTCGATACAAAAATGCCAATACTGCGCTGCCCCAGCTTTTTCTACAAGCTTCAGAGAGCTTGTGTATGTTTTTTAGGAAATTCAGCGAAACATCATTCGATCGTGAATCACTAAACAGGTGCCCACCCAAAAGAGCTCAAATATATACTCTAGCTCTTTGTTTATAGCTTTTCTTACTCTTTCGGTACCGTTTTTTGAATTTCCTCTATTAAAGTACGAATTTTTACTCTACCAGCATCAACTTCATCAAGGTCTGGAACAAACCCCACTAAGCCATTCATCCTGACTTTTTCACTCCCATTGTCCAGACACCACCGGTCCGTTTATCGGCAAAGCCCACATAACTTGTACGTCCTGCAACGTAACAGTAGCTTCACCGACTGGGAAGTGTAATATATGTGTCTCGAGACGCCACCTTTCAACTAAAGCGGTAATTAGAGCGTGGTCTATTTTGTGATACCCGGTGTGTAATACACCGTCAAAACCAGCACTTATTATCCACTTTCTAACACCTTCTTCAATTACATCCGTGTGGTCCCAAAGTCCCGCATCACATCGTCTGTATTTTATTGTTTCTAGAGGATCTTGCTCACCGTTGAATAACCTAGTTGAACGATGGTGCTCACCACCTTGCAAAAACAACAAACTAGTGTTTCTCGGGGTTGAACTTGCTCCAAATTGCGCCATTATAAACAAGTGAACCGGATATTTGACTAAGTAGGTGTGTATATGTGTGTGTGTGTGTGTAGTTGATATTGTGTAAGCAGGTGTGTATGAATGCTTGAAACGGTGGGATTTTAAAGACACCATAAGTCGGGGTTGGCACCTCCGGCTTATGACGTGTCAAGATGCTATTGGCTAGTGGGTGGTGCGCATATGACGGTTGCAG
>CAJVGC010000065.1:43313168-43352931 GCA_910822075.1 Senecio squalidus
CAAGCTGCCCTTATGGGTCGAAACACTTTTTGGATCTCCATGGCCTAAAACATCGAAAGTTCCGTCACCAAAGGTTGACTGGCTGATGTCACCATGCCAAAAATATTGGAATCACCAAATTTATAAATTTAGACAAAAGAAATGTGTCGGGCCATACGCAGAGACATTTGGAATCACTTAGGGTCTTTTTCAATTCGGGATCAATCTTCAAAGGCTTTAACATCTGAGCAACAATATGTGAACAAGTAATAGTTAGTTTTAACAAATTATGATTACATATCTAATGCATACACAAAATGTTAATTCATACTCTTGATGTGAAGTAATAACAAATCTTTTAGTTTCTCGTTTTCGTTTCCAGAGATGTCTTGCATGAAAGTTTGGATTTGACATTGCTAATTAAGAGGCATTCAAAACAATTAAGATTATGAGTTCTGATATAAATATACAAGGAAAAAAAGTTAAATATAAATTACATCTCGGTGCTTCATTAATCCCGTTTGGAAGTGATATCCGACCACAACACCCGACACGTTACAATGTGATACCTGCGAACATTAAAATGAGGAGTTGTTAATTCCTAAAATATGCTTAAGAAAACTCATGGTGAATGCTTTTGGCTTTCACATAAAACCAAATCGAAACTACATTGGGTCGAGACTTTAGCAACGATAAATCACCTATTAAAGCTCAAGAACACGTCATGATGATGATGACTTTGCAAATGGTGATGTTGAATAAGACGCCATGAAAGATTAGCCGACAAATCGCTTTATACCGCATCTTTGTTAATGAATCTTTGTTTATGAATTTTGGAAAGGTAAAAGGAGAGATAACACCTCACTGTGAAAATTTGATTTGAATTGGGGTTCGCACGCTGAGAACAAGAAATGTTATTAAATCGGTGTGTTGACTTGACCATGAAGAATTCAGATATCAACTATGGTTAGTTAAAAAAGGATGCGACTAAATTTATGTTGGTAGGTGTGGTAGGGTTGGGTTAAATGTTACTCTGTATTTGAATATATACGTAAAATTTATGCCATTGGTTGGTTGCTAAAGATTGTATGGAGATGAGTTTATGGTATAATTCTGATAAAGTAACTTTTATATTAGTTACTAGATTAGATTTGTGTGTGTATTATTGGTTATAATTTCATAATCACTCGTCTTAAATTGAAAAAAGATTCATAACTAAAAATCTAATGAGTAAATTCAATTGTATATTTTATTGATTTTGTATATGACATATAGTTACTTTGAATCTTGTAATCCAAAAAATCGATTTACTATTAATGATCTTGTCCATCTTTTGTTTCACATGATACACAACATGATCAAGTAAATTTAAAAATTAAAAAATTTTGTTACTTTAGTTGTAACTAAAAAAGATAAATCGCTATAAAATTATAATTGTATTAGTATAAGAAACTAACTTACAATTATAAATCATAAATTCTTTTACTTGACCATGCATCTTTAATAAACCAAAACAATTATAGCATTTGTTAAATAGAGCTTATCGATTAGAACGACAAGTAATCACCCGTAATACATATTAATGCCGCCAAAAAGAAAACGATAAAGAAACTTGTTAGTAGTAACCAGTAAGTAGTGTTCTATAGAAAACATTGAAAATGTTGTGCTTAGGTTAGAATTGTTGTGTTTGTAGAGTGGTGTGTGTGTGGTGTGATTTGATTGGTGGATATTTTGTTGTCCTCGGATTGTGAATGATGCCAATCAATCACTTGATATATATAGTAACAGCTTAATAAAACTTTTTCTGCTACGTTTCTTCTCATGTGCCACCCTATTGGTCATTTCATGAATTCGAATGACACATATGGGGTGTTAGTCGTTCTAACCCGACTCTAATAAGCATATTTCAGGTCGAGTCGGGTCATTGGGTTTAGCTTGTTTCAAAAAATGACCCTAACCGATCCAATAAGGGTTCGGGTCTCGTGTGGGTCGGGTATTCTCGAGTTCGGGATTTGCGTTGTATTAAAAATGAAATGGCAGTAGTAGACATATTTGTAGGGCTTTGCTTTCATTTGCCTCTCAGGTTCCGGTGTAAGTTTCTCAAGAAAATTAGATACAAACTTAATGAGACGACGTTACATTTAATTATGTATGTTTTATATATTATTATATATGTTATGTATGTATGTTTGTATACTTATTAAAACACGAAACATAATTTTATTTATGTTATGTATGTATGTTTTATATATTTTTATATATGTTATGAATTGAACACAAACAAATATTAAAATACGAAACACAAACAATATAAGTTTTATTAATAAAAACATAATACATATAAAGATACAAACAATTCTTAAACTCTAGCAATGACGGGGGAGGTTGTGGTAGAAGATGACTGCCCGTTCCACATCTGGTTGGTTGAGGATTTTTGACTGGTCTTGTACGTCGGTCTTGACCAGTGGCATCGTTTTGTGCGTTGGGTGGTTGGTTGATATCTATGTTTGTGATAACCCAAATCACCAAAAACTTTGAATTTGAACCGGGCTATTATCAGCATAGGCAGACCGGAGTGCAACATGTCAGTATCTGGGTCTCTTTCGTAATTTGGTTGTACCCAGTTACTGTGCTCCCCAGGTATATTTGGTGGCAACGAAAAGCCAGGCAGGGGTTGTTAAGCAATTCATTAATCATGTCTAGGCCATCAATATTATGGGGCAACACTAGCTCAACATCATGCTGATATTGGGAACCACTCCCACCAGCCTGAAAACTGTTGCCCATACTGGAACCACTCCGCCTGAAACTGCTGCTCGTACTGGGACCACTCCAACCAGCCTGAAACTGACCTCCGTAATGGGGTCGAGACCCAGTGTACCCTTGAGGAGTTGGGGGCGTGGATAATAAGCAGGTGGGGGAAACGCATATTGTTGGGACCCGTAATTCTACCGGTCCGGATTATGTCCATATCCCATAGCTTGAGTAGAGATTTGAACAAAATCCTGCCACATCTCGCTATTACCCACTCCACTATCGATGCAACCACGGATCGTTGATTTCCCTCAATGCTTCGTTCTGCAAAATAAATTTAAATATATTAATATAATATAAAAATATCATATATATATATATATATAAATATTTAAAAATAATATATATAAATATTTGCATATAATATAAAAATTTAAATTTAATATCTAATATAAAATAAGTATGCAACACATATTACCTGAGTTTTTGAACACCACCCCATTCTGTATACGCGTTTGGAGCGTTTTGTGCAGTCGGAGACGTGATATATAGTGCGTTCGTAGAACCACTGCATATAGGCCCGGTAGAACACCGCCTCCTTCTGCTCCAGAAAATTGATAGACATTTGAATGTCTACTATTCCAACACCCTACCTCCGCTGATTTCTTTTCTAACCAGTCCGTACACGTCCACCGTAAGCTTAGCTTCGTGAAATTTCTTATGTTGTCGAATTGTAAATAAATACAACTCATCTGGGAACCCGTTGTAACGTATCCAAAACTGTCTGCATACTCTGTTAGGTACATGGGGTTCGACAACATTCCAAAAGACAAGCCATCCACAGTATGCCCATAATTCGCTATCATTGGTACAATCACGCAAGTGACCCCAAGACAACACTATAAGGACACCATATAAATTGCCCCTCTTGTAAGGCGGTGAAGCAACACGATATAAACAACACATGAGCCAGGTCGTTAGTGTGACTAAGTGCCGATTCCACCTAATATTATAAATTAATTGTAATATTCGTAATCTAAATTAATCAAAAATATAATGGTATAAGTATTACATGCTCCCATAGCAGTGTTGGTACTGAATAGGTAAATCCCCCAATAAAATACGGGGAGCAATTTGTGGTATTTCTCTCCTAGGCCCAAAGCTAGAGTAAAATTAACGGGCCCTGAATACCATTCATCCTTTTCTCTCCGCAGCATTACACAATTTTCGATACAAAAATGCCAATACTGCGCTGGCCCCAGCTTTTTCTACAGCTTCAGAGGAGCTTGTGTATGTTTTTTTAGGAATTCAGCGAAAAATCATTCGATCGTGAATCACTAAACAGGTGGCCACCCCATAAAGAGCTCAAATATATACTCTAGCTCTTGTGTTTATAGCTTTTCTTACTCTTTCGGTACCGTTTTTTGAATTTCCTCTATTAAGTACGAATTTTTTACTCTACCAGCATCAACTTCATCAAGGTCTGGAACAAACCCCAAATAGCCATCACAGTCACTAAGCCATTCATCCTGACTTTTTCACTCCCATTGTCCAGACACCACCGGTCCGTTTATCGGCAAAGCCCACATAACTTGTACGTCCTGCAACGTAACAGTAGCTTCACCGACTGGGAAGTGTAATATATGTGTCTCGAGACGCCACCTTTCAACTAAAGCGGTAATTAGAGCGTGGTCTATTTTGTGATACCCGGTGTGTAATACACCGTCAAAACCAGCACTTATTATCCACTTTCTAACACCTTCTTCAATTACATCCGTGTGGTCCCAAAGTCCCGCATCACATCGTCTGTATTTATTGTTTCTAGAGGATCTTGCTCACCGTTGAATAACCTAGTTGAACGATGGTGCTCACCACCTTGCAAAAACAACAAACTAGTGTTTCTCGGGGTTGAACTTGCTCCAAATTGCGCCATTATAAACAAGTGAACCGGATATTTGACTAAGTAGGTGTGTATATGTGTGTGTGTGTGTGTAGTTGATATTGTGTAAGCAGGTGTGTATGAATGCTTGAAACGGTGGGATTTTAAAGACACCATAAGTCGGGGTTGGCACCTCCGGCTTATGACGTGTCAAGATGCTATTGGCTAGTGGGTGGTGCGCATATGACGGTTGCAGCTTTTGATCAAAAGTCGGCACTCACACCTCCGGCTTATGGTGTGAGTGCTAATCTGACGTGTAAAGGAAGCTGATGACTGGACAGGAGTGTGAGTAGAAAGGTGAAGTGGCAGCATACATGGCATAAGTCGGCGTTGCCAACGCCAGCTATACCATTTCTCCAAAAAAATTCCGGTACCGTCCGTTTGTACTAATCCGGCGGCACCAACGTCTATTCCGACCAATTTTCAGGTTTCTTGGTATAAGAGGATAATACGTACTACAAATAGTCTAGTTTGAATCCTTGTTCAAATGTAAATTTAAGTGAAATTTGCATATTTATCTTTATTAATCGAAGTTTTAGTGCCTTATATTATATTTTTTTTTCTTTTATTAATTTATTCCTTGTGGACGGTTGCCTATTTTATTTATTTATTTTTTGCTTATATCCAAATTTGAGTTATGATCTTTATGAATTTTTCTTTTTCATATGGGGGCGTATGTGGTATAATCTGGTTTGAATCCTTATTTAATTAAAGAGTAAATTGTATAAATGATCCATCAACAATGTCAACTAGTGTAATATTTGTACGTTGTCCGGTTATATACATAAGTGTTTTCGATCAATAGAAATTAAAATTTTACATTGTTATTTTGTTTAATGGGTTTGTGCAATATTAGAAATTAAGCAAGAGGATGCTTATTAATAGAATTGAAGCATGCAGATCAACGTTGTTAAGATCAAGATTCTATGTAGGATTGCTTTTGTGTTTACAAGATTGGAACCGTAAGATCGGATCGATATCGTAAGACCCTGCTTCAATAACGCAAATTATTATTATCTAAATAAAATTTATATGTGTGATAACCGTCGAAAACTCAGGTCGAGTGTACTAACTGATAACCTCGATACTTAATTCATACTTGCTATAACTGACTTTATGTGTTACGTGGTTACGTAAACATAACTCTTTAAGCTAAGGTCGATGTAACTCATACAAAACTTTTAACGTAGGTTTACGTTACTTAAACATTAAACATGTGCGCCTCGGAATCGGAATTGGAAATCGGAAATCAATAAATGAACCCTAATACCAAGAAAACGCATAATGAACTTGCCTAAGTTCATTTCATATCAAATCGTAAACTTTCAACTAACGAAAATGCTTAACGATAACGAAAAACGAACAATTTCCAGAAACCAAACATTTACGTAGCGTAACTATGCAGTTACGCTGGTGTAACTATATGGAATAGTTACGCTAACGTAACTACATAGTTACGCTAGCGAAACTAGTGTGCAGATGGGTGATGAGTCACTTTTGCATGAAAGACGATTGGGACACTTGTCGTTACGTCCCTAACACCTGTACTACCCCTATTGGACCACCCTAAATTACAGAAAACGAAATTTTACAAACACCCATACCTCATTTCTCTCTCTCACAAATTACACACACAAACACATACTCAAAAACACAGACACGCCTCAAATTCTCTCTAAAACTTCATCATATTCAGTAATATTAGCAGTAAAAATCGTCATAAAAACACCACTAAAATCGTGCTAATAAGCAAGGGTAGCAAGGAGTGTCTTTTATTTGGGTTATATAGTCGTTTTCTACCGTTTTTGAAGCTAAAATCGTCACCAAGACTCTCCAAAGCTTCATTCCTCCATTTTCTCTCCGGTATAAACCCTTGTACTTACTATTTTTACTCAAATCATACATTGCATGTAAGATCTAACAATTAAAAATAGGTTTTTATGAAGTTTTGAAGTGTTTTACATAACAAAACGGGTCTTTATAAATCACTACTTAAATCTTAGTTTTTGTGGTTAAAAAGTTGATATAAACTGTCATTTATAATATATTTTGATCTTTCTATCATTACATATCGAAATCCACCACTAAAAGATGAAAATCCAACACGAAAACGATTTTGAAAAAATAAAGGAACTGATCTCAATTTCGCTAACGTAACTATAGTTACGCTAGCGTAACTACAGTTACGTTGGCGTAACTAACTACAGTTACGCTACGTAACTGAGATCAGGTCTAGAAATCGTAACTAATTCGTGTAAAACGTAACTTTAAGCTCGATATTTCACGTTTCTGTGCAGAAGTAACTGTAACGACTTTAACCTGTATTAAAGTGACATATTGAACATACAAACACCTTTTGTGTTGTAAATTAGATTAAATTTCGTTATAAAATTGTAAGCGGGTAAGTGTTAGTAAAATATGAATTTCAAAAATACATAGCGCGGAAGCGCTGCCCGAATTTAGTTAGACCTAACGATAACACTTAAACAAAAACCATTTCTTTGACTAACGAATACAAAAGTTAACATATAATGATACTTATCCGAGAATTTGATACATATTAGGATTCCGGTGATTCCGAGCACCTTACGAGCATTTCCGAGCACGCTAGGAAATCTTCGCATACAGTGAGTTACAAACCCCCTTCTTTTAAACGTTTTTAATATATCTTGGGGTGAAATGCGAGTCGTATGCTTAAACACAATGCTTATGCTGAACATGCTTTGAATGCTTAACGAAACGCTTATTTACTTGAATACTGTTAGAGCAAGGATTGACAGGCTCAGTAACTTGGGTGTTTGGGATTCAACCCCTTGACCTCCTGCTTAGCAGTGCGAACCTATCAAGCTCTTGGCGAGCCTAAGGTGGTCAAGTGGCTAGTTGGAGAAAGATGATCGGAATATGTTTACTGCGGGAAGTGTATAGGTATTCCGGTCAAGAGATACTGTGTGCAAGTATGAGAGTGGAGAAGATGTGTCCAAAACTTGAAGTGTTGAGTATTTATACCCAACACTACCAGGCATCAACAACGTATGGCAATGATGACCATTTATGGCTCATCAATAGGATTCCAACGGTTATTAACGTCTATATCATTATATAACTTTATTAATGCTCTGACGGTTACACTCAAGGATTAGGCTTGAGTGTCTGACCGGTAGGATGTCAGGATCATTATACTACGAGAGGCATCCCAAGGCATTAGTGTTGGTTTAGAGGAATACTATACTTACTAGATGTAAAGTATAAGTATAGGTTCCGGAGTGTCGGACCGAGAGTGTGAGTGTCGGACACCAAACGTCTCGGGACATAACTGACAACCTGGTGTCGGATGACGGGTCCTGGTGTACGAGTGCCGAACGCCGGGACACGAGTGCCGGATGCCGGGTCACGAACTCCGGACCCCGGGTCACGAGTGTCGGGCGCTGAGGCAAGCCTCCCGGATACGGGGCCGGAGCCCGGGTGCAGGGGCCAAATCTCCGGACACGGGGCCTTTCTCCCAGACACGGGGCCGAAGCCCGGGTGCCGGGTCCAAATCTCTCGGACACGGGGCCTAGCTCCCGGGCGCCGGGGCCAAACTCCGGACACGGGGCCTAACTCCCGGGTGCCGGGGCCAAAGCCTTGGTGTCGGGGCCAGGTTTCCGGACACGGGGCCTAATTCCCGGGCGTCGGGGCCAAACTCCCGGACACCGGGCCTAACTCCCGGGTGTCGGGGCCAAAGCCTTGGTGCCGGGGCCAGGTTTCCGGACACTGGGCCTATCTCCCGGACACGGGGACGAAGCCCGGGTGCCGGGGCCAAATCTCCCGGACACGGGGCCTGATTCTCGGTGTCGGGGCCAAATCTCCTGGACACGGGGCCAAGGGCCAAGTGTCCGGACGCCGGAGCCTTGTGTCCGGACGCCGGGACGAAATGTCCGGATGCTGGGGCCAAGTGTCTGTACGCCGGAGTCTTGTGTCCGGACGCCGGAGCCTAAGGGCCGGAGCTAGGAGATAGCAGGCAAGCTTTTGTAAGTCAGGTTATGTGTTTAGGGGGTTAATGGGCTATGTGTATGAGCCATTCCCTACTAACACTATCATGCCCCCCAGTTAGGTTTTAAAATGGTGTTTTGAAGCCTAACTTTTTTTGTTCTTATTGTCTCTTCCGGCGATTCTTTGGCCATGCCTTTCTTGGCCGCTTGAGGTTGCCTTGAGAAGTAGTGACCGAGGCCATGTCCAATGTGTCTTTGAAAAATAATGTTTTATTGGGTGATCAAGCCAATAACACATTTTTAACCTGTTATCTTGGATGTTGTGTCACACCATCTTGGGTGTGCGTAAGAGTAATCATACTGAATTGTGTCTATGACACTCATTTGAGTACCTATGGTTCTTTTGTATGCCGATGACATAGCTAGATGTTGGCATCTCATGTATATTTCATATCGTGCCGATGGCACTTTTGTTGGTCAACCTTCAATTTGTTTTACTCGCGAGTGATGTCGCTTCCCAATGAGAAGTGCTTGCCTTTTCCCGGTAGGTAAAAAGACGAATATGCGATTGCATGTTTGGCGTAGACTGAAGATGTCTATATGTGCCTTTTGCTAAATTTCCCTCCAAACGTAGTTTGGGGTGGTGCATCAGGTTTGTTGCCTTGTGGGATACATAGATCAGACCACTTTGTATTTTGAGGAGCATTTCTGTGAATGACTCTTTGAAGAGTGTTTTCTTATGGTGTGGCCAAGTCCCTGATGAGTGAGATGGCCAAATACCAAAGTTTGCCAGATTTCCCAGATATCCAGACTTGGCTAGTTGTTGATTGTCAAGGTGTACCATGTTGTAGAGACATCCGGACTGGCCGGCTGTTCAGGTTTTATTTTTTATTATTTTTTTATTTTTTTTGTTAAACTATTGAAACAACTGTTGGCTAGGCACATTCTGACGGGTGTTGTGGTTGTAAGTGCTGACAATCAGCAATAATATGTAAATATTAAACGTAACACCTTTTTAGATTCATTGCATTCCATGTCCTGGGTAATGGTTGTCCATCTAAGTCAGACAGGGTGTAGGAGACAGTTCCATGTGCTTCAAGGACACTATATGGGCCTTCCCATGTGGGACCCAACTTGCCCAAGTTTACGGTCCTGCTAGCTTCATTCTTCCGCCATACGAGATCTCCCACTTTGAAAGATGTGTGTCGGACTCTTTGGTTATAATACTTAGCCATCTGTCTATGGCTTTCTGCTTGTCGGATGAGAGATATTTCTCTTCGCTCCTCGATGATATTCAAGTTCTCCCTTAGGGCTTCTTCGTTTAGCTCCGGATTGAAATGAAGGGTCCGGTGAGTAGGGATTGTAAGTTCTGGTGGGATAACTGCCTCAGAGCCATAGACTAGGCTGAAAGGGGTTTCAGATGTAGTTCTGCCGGGGGAAGTTCTATGTGCCCAAAGAATGTCTGGGATTTCGTCTACCCATGCCTTTGCATATTTTCCCAATCTGGCCTTAATTCCCTTGACGATTGCTTTGTTCATGACTTCCACCTGACCATTAGCTTGTGGGTGTGCCACAGAGGTAAATCGTTGTGGGATATCCATATCCTGACACCAAGTCTTAAATGGATTATCTGCAAATTGTTTTCCATTATCACTGACTAGGACGTGTGGAACTCCAAAGCGACATACTTAATGTTCCCAAACGAAGCTTATCATTCGAGGCCCGGTGATAGTTTCCAAGGGCTTAGCTTCAATCCATTTTGTGAAATAGTCCACAGCCACTAAAAGGTATTTAACATTGCCTACTCCAGGGGGGAATGGTCCGACAATGTCGATTCCCCATTTGTAAAATGGCCATGCGCTAGTCACTGGAATGAGGTCCTGCTTTGGCATTTTTGAGACTGACGCATGTTTTTGGCATGATTCACATTTTTCAATTTCTTCCTTTGCATCTTTGTGCATGGATGGCCAGAAGTATCCAAGTCTCATGACCGTAGTGGTTACCGAACGAGGGCCTGCATGCATGCCACAACTTCCACCATGTACATCCTGAATTAGATCCTTTGCTTGTGTTGGGCCGACACATCTTAGATGTGGACCCAAAAAAGACTTCCTAAACAGGTAGTTGTCTATGAGGAGATACATTGGTGCCTTCATTCTGATTTTCCTTGCTAGTTGTTTGTCTTCCGGGAGTTGTCCATTCTGAAGGAAGTTTTTTATTGGAGTCATCCAACAGTCTTCCTCCGTTATTGCGGCCACTTCCTTTGTTGGCACTATGGATTCTCAGTTAGGACTTCCACCAACAATTCTTTCTTGAGGTGGGCGAAGGAGGATGCTGCAAGTTTGCTCAATGCATCTGCTATTTTGTTACGGTTTCTTGGCACTTGCTCTATGGTAAATTTTGAGAAGTCCGAAATGATTTTTCTGGTTTCTTCCAAGTATTGTTGCATGGAAGTTTGATTTGCTTCATAGCTACCATTAATATGATTAGCTACCAACTGGGAGTCCACAAAAGCTTCTATATTTTGAACTCCCATCTTTCTAGCTATTCGTAGCCCTGGTAAGAGAGCTTCATATTCGGCTTCAATGTTGGTTGCCGGGAAGTCAAACTTAAGGGCGTAGGTATACTCGTTTTTGTCTGGATCTGTGAGTATGAGGCCAGCTCCTGACCCTTCTAGGCTGGATGCGCCATCTGTGAAGAGGGTCCAAGGAGGGCTGTCTGTCACTAATGGATCCTTTGGTTCTTCCATTCCTTCGATTTCAGCCAGGAAATCTGCCAAGATTTGTCCTTTCATCGAGTTTCGAGGTTGGAAAGAAATTTCATGTTCTCCCAGTTCAATTGCCCATTTTGCTAATCGTCCCAACACTTCTGGTTTTCCCAATATTTGTTTGATTGGTTTGTCTGTTAGCACTTGGATGGGATGTCCTTGAAAATATCTCCTCAAACGTCTAGACGCATGAACCAAAGAGAGTGCCAATTTTTCCAAACATGGATAATTAACCTTTGGGCCTTTCAGTGCCCTACTGATGAAATAGATCGGCATTTGTGAGTCGCCCCTTTGGGCTACTAAAACTGCGCTTACACATTCCTTGGAAGCAGCCAAGTATATAGTTAGTGTCTCCCAGGCTATTGGAGCCGTGAGTGTTGGGAGATTGGCCATGAATTTCTTCATTTCTTGAAATGCCACTTCTGCTTCTTCAGACCATGAGAAGTCTATTTTCCGAATGCATCCCTTTAAGGTATTAAAGAAAGGGAGGGATCGATCTGCGGCTTTGGACAAGAAACGGCTAAGTGCTGCTAGCTTGCCATTTAGGCTTTGGACTTGCTTTTTGGTGGAAGGAGATGGCATGTCAATGACTGCCTGAACCTTCTTAGGATTGACTTTGATGCCATTAGGTGTAACAATATGTCCCAAGAATTTTCCTTCCTCCATGCCAAAACTACACTTGGATGGATTAAGCTTCATGTTAATATTACGTAATGTTTGGAAAGTTTCCAGGATATCAGCCAACATGATGTCTTCCGTATTGCTTTTGATAACTATGTCATCTACATAGGCTTCTGTGTTCCTTCCCACTTGATTTTTGAAAGTTTCATCTATTAGACGTTGATAGGTTGCTCCAGCGTTTTTCAAGCCAAATGGCATTTTTTGGAAACAAAATATGCCTTGGTCTGTGTGAAAAGCTGTTTTGTCTTCATCACCTTTTTTCATACAAATTTGGTGATAACCTTTATATGCATCTAAAAAGCATTTGAGTCTAAATCTATCTAAGGATTCCACTTTCCAATCGATTTCTGGTAAAGGATAGTTGTCCTTTGGACAAGCTTTGCTGATGTCTTTGAAATCAACGCATAATCTCCAAGAACCATCTCCCTTCTTTACCATAACTGGATTAGCAATCCAAGTTTGGTATTTTACCTCTCTGACAATCCCTGCTTCGACCATTTTGTTTACTTGGTCACATGCAGATTGACTACGATCCGGGGCCATGCCTCGTTTTTTCTGTCGGATTGGCACAATATTGGGATTTGCGTTTAGGGAATGCTCTGCTAGTTCCCTTGGGACACCAGTCATGTCTGATGTCTGCCATACAAAGACATCAAGGTTTGATTCTAGTAACGCTATGAGTTTAGTCTTTGTATGTGCTGGGAGTTGTGAACCAATGGTCACTGGTTGTTCAGGGAAATTTTTATTAATAATAACTTTTTGTTCCGGACCATCAATGATTTCCATTGCCGGATCACTTTTGGGACCCTCTACCAGTTTTGGTTTCTCTACCTGTTTGCACTCTTTAGGCCATGACGTTCTAGCCCTGACTGTGGCTATGCCAGCTGGGGTAGGGAACTTTATCATGCCATGAATGGTTGATGGAATTGCTCCAAATTTTTGTAATGCAGGCCTGCCCAGTAGGACATTGTAGGCCGATGGTGCATCAATGATTGCAAAATTAATCATTTCTAACCTATAGTGTGGATATTCTCCTAACATCATGTTTATTGCTACCTCTCCGATTGGCCAATGCGTCTCACCTGAAAACCCCACTAGATGGAATTGTGTTGGACGCTTTGAATGTTGTACTTTTTCAGGGAGCTTCCTAAAACAGTAGGCATAAATAATGTCCATTGAGCTCCCTGTATCAACATATGCCTTATTCACTTCATAGTTGGCTAACCGGATTTTTATTACTACAGGGTTGATGGAAGGAGTTTCAATTGGTGGAAAGCAAATAGGCTCCATCACCCAATCCTGAAGGACTGGTGCCTTCCTTTTGCGAGATGTAGTTTCTTCCTGCGCCATGTATATGTAATTAGGTGGGGTGGTGGATGGGGTATTGGTGGTTGTCTTTGGCTTAAGTGAACCGATTTGTGATGAGGAATTGCCTTCCATGGAGAAGAAAAAATGGTGGTGAAACTAAGAAATGAAATGAAAAAAGATAGAAATGAAATGAGACACCGTTGCTAAAACGTGTCCCACGGATGGCGCCAATGTTAGAGCAAGGATTGACAGGCTCAGTAACTTGGGTGTTTGGGATTCAACCCCTTGACCTCCTGCTTAGCAGTGCGAACCTATCAAGCTCTTGGCGAGCCTAAGGTGGTCAAGTGGCTGGTTGGAGAAAGATGATCGGAATATGTTTACTGCGGGAAGTGTATAGGTATTCCGGTCAAGAGATACTGTGTGCAAGTATGAGAGTGGAGAAGATGTGTCCAAAACTTGAAGTGTTGAGTATTTATACCCAACACTACCAGGCATCAACAACGTATGGCAATGATGACCATTTATGGCTCATCAATAGGATTCCAACGGTTATTAACGTCTATATCATTATATAACTTTATTAATGCTCTGACGGTTACACTCAAGGATTAGACTTGAGTGTCTGACCGGTAGGATGTCAGGATCATTATACTACGAGAGGCATCCCAAGGCATTAGTGTTGGTTTAGAGGAATACTATACTTACTAGATGTAAAGTATAAGTATAGGTTCCGGAGTGTCGGACCGAGAGTGTGAGTATCGGACACCAAACATCTCGGGACATAACTGACAGCCTGGTGTCGGATGACGGGTCCTGGTGTACGAGTGCCGAACGTCGGGACACGAGTGCCGGATGCCGGGTCACGAGCTCCGGACGCCGGGTCACGAGTGTCGGGCGCTGAGGCAAGCCTCCCGGATACGGGGCCGGAGCCCGGGTGCCGGGGCCAAATCTCCGGACACGGGGCCTTTCTCCCAGACACGGGGCCGAAGCCCGGGTGCCGGGGCCAAATCTCTCGAACATGGGGCCTAGCTCCCGGGCGCCGGGGCCAACCTCCGGACACGGGGCCTAACTCCCGGGTGCCGGGGCCAAAGCCTTGGTGCCGGGGCCAGGTTTCCGGACACGGGGCCTAATTCTCGGGCGTCAGGGCCAAACTCCCGGACACGGGGCCTAACTCCCGGGTGTCGGGGCCAAAGCCTTGGTTCCGGGGCCAGGTTTCCGGACACGGGGCCTATCTCCCGGACACGGGGCCTGATTCTCGGTGCCGGGGCCAAATCTCCCGGACACGGGGCCAAGGGTCAAGTGTCCGGACGCCGGAGCCTTGTGTCCGGACGCCGGGACGAAATGTCCGGATGTTGGGGCCAAGTGTCCGTACGCCGTAGTCTTGTGTCCGGAAGCCGGAGCCTAAGGGTCGGAGCTAGGAGATAGCAGGCAAGGTTTTGTAAGTCAGGTTATGTGTTTAGGGGGTTAATGGGCTATGTGTATGAGCCATTCCCTACTAACACTATCAAATACTATATGAAAACTATTTTGCCAGCATTGTTGATGGTTTTGCCAACAATGTTGAGGAAACAAAAACTATTTTTGCCAATGACTTAAACATCGGATTGTCATGTTGCGGACGTTGTACAACATGGACGTGAGATACCACTAAAATTCCCATACACTCCAACGGAACGCTACAGTTGCTATTAATCCCTTTGGAAAGGACCGTTAGTAGTTATGGATAGCGTTATTAGGGTAGATAGACCCTCACCACAACAACAACAGATGGTGCATAATTATTAAGTGGGTAGGCTATAGGCTTAGCAACGATCATTAGGCAATACCTTAGGATTGTCACATAGCCGTACACTATGTGGTCAATGCCTACAAACATGAATACTTATACTTTACGCATTGTTATGCGTCAACTCTTTGAATGCTTATACTTTTCGCAATGTTATGCGCCATTACGTGAATGCTTTTACATAAACTTGTAGCTCACTAACTACGTCTCCTGTAGTTAACACTTGACTCGTATTTTCAGGAAACGAGTAAGCTTTGAGCTGATGCGTGTATGCTTTGGTCGACGACTTTGAGAAAAGGAAGGGTTCGGGTGGCTTGGTTATGAACACCTTTATGTTCTATTCGGATATGTAAACAATGTTTTAAACTACTATGTAAACCTTGAAGTTATGTTTTTATGTAATATAACTTGGTGATTATCTATAAACTTGTGTATCGAATACTCTCGCTTTTCACATCCCGTGTTTCCGCTTTAGCGGGGTGTGACAATATGTTATATAAATTACATGAAATATATTTAAAATTTATATCAATTTTGAAATATAAGTTCATGTGTCTAACATTTAAAATGATGAAATAAATAACACAATATTATCCTTAATATCTATAAATTGGGTTTGACTAATATGTGTCTTTCATTTAATACACCAATATTATTCTCGAAAATTGAAATGTTTATGATATTTAGAAACTATTAATTACATATTTTTATTTTCAAGAAGAATAAATGAATATTTAGAAGATAATAATTGTAAATTGTAAGTTTGAAGAAGAATTTTGGTGTATTAAATGAAGGTGGTAAAATAGTGAATACAATAAAATTAGTGGTTTATCGTAAAGAGAGATGATGTAGAGATCACCTCCAGTTAGAAAAATTTGGTCCCTCATCTCTCATATCTCCAAAATCGAAATGGACCGAGGAATTAGGAAGTTTATATCACATATCTCTCTTTCTCGATTTTGCCAAAATAACATATTTTAATGCATATTATCCGAAATTTTGTTTCTCTCAGTATTTGTCAAATCACGAGTTACTTTATACTCTGTATCCAACGGCTCCTAAGCTTCTACGTCATACTTACCAAAAACAACCATTGGCTAGAATTAGAAAACACCAACGGCTAACCAATCCAATCCAAAGGCTCCTAAGCTTCCACGTCATCCAACTTTTTAGCAACAGTATAACCCAGACTATACCATAGGGGTCTTTCACCTTTCCCACGCGCACGTTGTTACATGCGCCTTCAGCCACAACCCCAACTTTCACGTTGTATTTGTACCATTTTCAGATAAAGTTATAATTATATTCAAACCTATAGAGACAAATATTGTATCTATAAACTACTTTGACTCGCATCATTTTCAATAGCTTTCTTCAACTTACACAAACACGATACAATTTGTCTGAATTCAGTGCCATACATGCTCTTTATTACTCACCAAAGATAATGCAATCCCAAACCCCCCCAATAAATCCATTATTCCAACTTGTTTCGTAGTTTTATTAAACATTGACCAAAAAAACATTTTGTTTATAAACCAAAAAATAAGCTAATACAAACACCCCTAAGTTGTGTTATTAATCCATTATTTCGTGGTTTGTTTATCAGTTTTATTAAACATAAACCGAAAACACATTTTCATTATGTTTATAAACCCAAATATAACACCCCTAAGTTATGTTATCATATATTATGTAGTCTCGTTTATGTGTATAGGGCTTCAACTTCATTTTCAAATTCATATTGATTAACTTTAACAACGAACAAACCTTATCGGTTTGAAAGATAATGTCATGTGTATTTTTAAGTTTATACGTGTACTATAAGTTAAGAATAATTAAACCAATTTCAAAGATCAAAATAAGTAACATTTTTGGTTAATAACCAACTAAAATACTAAAGTAAATACTGTAAGTATCCATCTATACAGAAAGTAAACCAAACCGAACCGAACCATGTAACTCGTTAACTATCATACAATTAAAATTTTAGGCAGGATTTAAATTTTGAAGTTAAGCAATCACATATCAAAACAAAGTTAGATGATGAAAATTAAAAACATTTATATAAAAGAAAAAGACGGGATAAGGCCTAATTGTTAAAAGAACTTGTAACATGTTAATTTTTTTTATCAAAAGTTCAGATTTGTTTGTAATACTATTAATAAGTTGAATTATATTAATAAAGAAAAAAATTCAAGTATCAATCTATTATTAAATAAAACAAGTATAAGTCAATAAAGAAAAAGAGTAATCATGCTAATCTAGTGTAATACACATGCGTTGAATCAGCATAGAGGAAAAACACACACACACACACATATATATATATATATATATATATATATATATATATATAGTATCATTGAGTTAACTGGTTGTTTGTTTTCGTATATATATTTATATGTATAATAGCCTTATATATACTTTTTTCATGATAAAATAATGAAGTTTAATAGGTTATAGTTATATTTTCATACATAGAGAGGAACAAAATAACCAAAAGAGTTAGAGGTGAGATATAGACAATATTTCCTCTACAATTTTGGAGAGCGTTTGACTTAAATATAGGAGGCCGGTTTTGGAATATACGCTCGTGGTTAATTAGCAAATACCTAAAATTAAAGAAGAAACATAGCGAAAAATTTGAGTTAGACTAACTTACAAAAGAGAAAAAAAAAAGCCTCGAAAGACCATAACAAAATTGGGTAAGAGTTGGGGTTTAAATTAATTGGGTCGAATTAATGATATCAATTAAAAATAATATTAAATATAAGTAGTTGATTAAAGAATTTGCATAGGAAAAAAGGTAGGAGGATGCAATTTGTATCGAAATGAAATATTTATAAGTACTAGATTGTATCGAAAAAAGGTAAGCTAAAGGTGGATCACATAACATCTACTTACATTATGTCCTCACTCTATAATTTAATATGCTATGTCCCGAGAATCAAACTTGTATATTATGTGGTTAAAAGACAAAATACACAAACTTGGTACTATATTTTGGATTTGGATTGTTTACTATAATGTTTGAAATAGTTGAGGGACGATATTTGCAAAAGAGTGAAACATAGAAAAGGCAGTGAGAGTGAGATTAAAAGATTCTTAAAATAGTAAAATTTTGGAAACCAGATTCAGAAATAAAATAAAAATGGTGATTCAGTCAGGTATCTATTATGATTATTAGATCACTCTGTTATTTAGTTACCGAAAACCAAATGTATAATAATAGGTTAGCTTAGTGTTACAAGGCGCACATTATGTCCGAAACGATCCCTTCGATGCCAGAAAACTTCTAGAATAATTGGGAAGAATCAAGGATAAACCTGGTGCATTTTAGAAATTGTCTAGATATTCCTAGATTAGTATTTTGTGTTCTAGACTAATCCTAGAGCATTCTAGATTAGTCATAATATCTAGCTTAGTTCTAGATTATTCTAGGATATTATCTAACTTAGATATCTAGATTAGTCTATATCTAGAAAATTCCCTAGGAGCCTATATATATTTGTAATCAGCCTCATTTGTAATCATCAGATTTCTGTGAATCAACAAACATCAAGCTTTCATATCCTCCTAGCAAGTGTTCTCGTAAGACATTTCAAGTCTTTTTGGCTTACTTAGTCTCCCGAAATCAGTGACCTAAGTGCCATACGGGTTCAAGAATTTAACCCCGTGACAGGTGGTATCAGAGCAAGGCTCGAATTCATTCAATCACTTGGAAAGAAAACACGATGGCAGGAGTTGATCAAGCGCTGAATATAGAAGCTGAAGGCAGGGGACGCAATCTAGAGAACACATTCCCATGGGATGAAGAGTTGAAGCAGGTCGCGACCTCCCATTACGAGTGATCCAGAAACCCGGATTGCTAATCTTGAATCCCTAGTTATGAGGTTAAAGACACAGATTGATGACGTAAATCAGGGACTTGATTGCTGGATCGAGGAAAGCATGGAAGTAACCAAGGTGGCAAAAGAGATGATCGAGGGTTTCAAAGAGAGATCAAGAAGGATATTGATATTATGTCACAGAAAATTCAAGGAACGCGGATGTTCGTTGAAGATGAGATACACTCCATACGTGAAGAAATGGAGACCTTGAAAAGAGAATGGAGAAACTTTCGCCGTACAAATACGAGTGGAAGTAGCAGTAACACATTTGGGCCCACCCTAAAAGTACCAAAACCTGATTCATTCAACGGTACTCGAAAAGCGACTCTCGTCGAAAATTTCCTCTTCGAACTCAATCAATACTTTGATGCAATGGGTGTGATAGACGATGTGGCAAAGATTAGCCATGCACCCACGTTTCTTCGAGATTCTGCCCAACTTTGGTGGAGAAGGAAGTACTCGGAAAGAGAGAAAGGAACATGTGTAATCGAGAAGTGGGATGACTTTAAGGTCGAACTACGCAAACACTTCATACCTCACAACGCGGACACCGAAGCAAAATCAAAACTAAGACGATTACACCAACAAGGTACGATCTCTAACTATATTAAAGAATTTACTACGATCATGTTTGAAATCGAATATTTGTCGGAGCGAGACGCATTATTCTACTTCAAAGACGGGCTGCAAGAGTGGGCAACCGGCGACATATGGGCTTATTACACAATCATATAATACTAATAGTAACCAATAACTCTTTTAGTAGTTCGGCCGCAGTACAAGAAACGTATATGTGATTAAGAGACATGATCTTAGTAGTACGTAACCAATAACTCTTTTAGTTTCACAATGTAAAAGGAATCGATCAACTGTGAGAATATTATGTCGATCATTCTGGAGCCTTGTGATTAAGAGACATTCTCATCCTATTAAATGCATCCAAGTAACTCTGCAAATAAAACAACGTATTAATAACATTTTAATTAACAAAATTAAATTAAAAGAGGGTTAATTACTTCAATTTATACGTGTAAAATCATTGCGGAAGCGAATTTATCACTAAGGGTCTTTTTCAATTCGGGATAATCTGTGAACAAGTAATAATTAGTTTTTAACAAGTTATGATTATATATATCTAATGCATCTACAAAATGTTAATTCATACCCTTGATGTGTGAAGTAAATAACAAATATTTTAGTTTCTCGTTTTCGTTTCCAGAGATGTCTTGCATGAAAGTTTGGATTTGACATTGCTAATTAAGAGACATTCAAAACAATTAACATTATGAGTTCTAATATAAAATAAATAAGGAAAAAAAGTTAAAATATAAATTACATCTTGGTGCTTCATTAATCCCGTTTGGAAGGGAGATCCGACCACAACACCCGATACATTAAAATGAGGAGTTGTTAATTCCTAAAATATGCCTTAGAAAACTCATGGTGAATGCTGTTTGGCTTTCACATAAAACCAAAATCGAAACTACAAAGGGTCGAGATATGGGTTTGAACGTCAAATGCACTTAATTCTTCACATTGACGATTGGTATATTTAACGGACCGATGAAAAACAAAAACTGTATGATTTGTGATTAAGCATAAAATACAGTTTTAATATTTGTTTCCAAAATGATTATTTAAAGGTCAAATTACTTGGTTTTCGATCGATAGCAATATTATATAAGGAAACATATAGAGATATAATATTGTGTTATTTGAAAAATTACAAGTTGAAAAACATACTTACCAGTTTTGCCAAAGCTTTCTTCATAGCATCAATGTTATCTTTGGATCTTACGAGAACATTGAAACATAGAAAACAAAAAATTTAGTTAATATAGTTCGCTATAACTAGAAAATATGTCTTTTTATCATTCGTAATACATATATGAGGGGCTTAACGAGCATATAGTCTGTCACACCCCGCTCAGGTGGAAACCCGAGGTGTACAATATCATAAGTATCAGAAGACCAAGAATTACATCGAATAGAACTATAACAATAAGTTTACATAAATAGAGTTTAGGAGTTACAATAATACAAAGTAAAAACAACATAAAAATAAGTTTGTGGTCTAAATAGAAACTAAAGTACGTCTAGCTATGTCTCTTCGAAAGTCCACACAAAATCCAAGGCAATATAGTAACTCCACAATCGATGCAAAACTCAACCTCCTGAAAAGCGTTAAAAATACGACGTCAACATAAAGTTGGTGGGTTATTTGCATTTTTATAAAAACATTAAATTTGAAGGTTTTGACCCAATAGATATATATTTAAAACCAATAGTAAAAAAAATAGATAATATCTTGAATTACGACAAGGTAAGATATATGCAAAAACCTAGATAATCATCTACACCTGATCCTTAAGTTTAAAGGCAACATTAACCCTCACCCTTAGTGTGTCAAACTAAGGTATATCACGAGAAGTAAACGGTCATAACATCTACTCATAGGGACCGCACACCGACAATTTCTCATATCAGCGATGAGGGTTTGTAAAACCCATATAGATCTATATATATACGTACCGATGGCTCAAAACTAGAGTTAACATGTGTTAAACCGAGGGCCTTATACTAACACTAAGGCCATATAAGTAAAGCAACACTAAATCTAAAGGCATCATGATCTATATTTGCATAATCAAGATATATCTTAAGTTTAAAATAACGCTAATCATGCCTAAGAGTAAAAAGCGGTAAAAGGGGCAACGAATAACTCACGAATCAGCGATAAGTAAGTCGGGTAGACACAATCAGGAGAATAATGCTCCACCGCCTAAGTGCCCGAGCATAAAGACATAGAAAGTCTAAGTATCTATAACGTAGTAGGGTTTAGCCTTATATGATTAACGTTATATTATATATTATATTTTAAAAGTGTTCGAAAGATCAATATATCGAGTTAAGGTTGTCGAATAAAAAGATAACGATATTTCGTGTCAAAGTGACGAGTAAAAAATATTTGATATTTCGAGTCAATAATGACTACTAGAAGATATCGATCGTTTAAGTCTATGAAGACGATTAGAAAGGAATGATATTCCGAGACGAAAATGACTAACAGAAATATCGATTGAAAGGAATATTGGTATCAAAGTTTAGTCAAAGTCAACTAAAGTCAACATCAAAAGATAGTTGACTTAGTCAAAGTCAATGATTTTGGAAGAAGTCAAAGTTAACTAAAGTCAACATCAAAAGATAGTTGACTTAATCAAAGTCAACGATTTTGGAAGAAGTCAAAGTCAACTAAAAGTCAACATTCGACGTTTTGAATAATTTAAGAAATCGTTTGAAAATTTTGGGTAAACATAGTTTAAATCACTTTTATGAAAGTTTAACGAAAGATAAGGTTTAAAATTCAAGATTTCAATCGTATTTAAGAAAAAGTATATTTAACGAAAATGCGTATGTTTTGCGAGTAAAATAGTAATATATATTATGTTTAAGATAGGATTACGTTTTGAGTCCAAAACGTATATTTATCAGTATATATTACTTTATATATAATAATATATGTTTATGTATACTTATTTTCGTTTAAAATACGCGAAATTACAAAATCAGCAGCTAGTGTGGCACACTCAGTGCGTCACACTAAGCTTGTGACCAGAACTCTGCGGCGCACTAGAACATCAGCGCGTCGCATTGTGTTCGTGATCGAGCCTCTGCGTCGGTACCCATATATTAATGTTTCATCTTTAAGAAACAAGTTTATGTTTAAGGGCATACTAGAGATCAGTGACATTATATTCTTTTAATATGTCACCGATTGCGAATGCGAAATCGATGTCATATTAGTTGACCCTTTAATGTAAACTAGTTTATTCGGTATAATTAATAAAGTTAACCGCTCATAAACATAACTTTGAGAACTTTATTTAGCCTTTTACTTAATTAAATTGTTAAAAAAAAAAAAAAAAAAAAATCGGTAATTGTGAAAACCCTAAATAAACTAGTTATATACACGTGGGGTGAAATCAAAAAAGCGCTAACCAAACCGATGGCAAGACACGAAAGTAGAGTTGCTGCTTTAATTAAAGGTACCAATTGTTTCTCATCTTTCCTGTTAGGATTTCATTCCAGTTCTCGCTCAATTCATAATTCTTCTTCTTCAATTAGTATTCTGTCTAACTTTGAAAGGCTTAATCACTATGGTAAAAACTGTCAGTTTGAGTTCGAAAGGGTTCATAATTTGAAACCGATTTTCAAGTTGTCGATATTTTCACAAAAGCTTTGGATGAAAAACGTTTTAAATTTCTTATCTCCGAGCTTGTTATGTTGAATTTGAAAGATTAAATCGGTTACTTAGAGTTGTAATTTGCTCGTTTCTTTTTGTTATTTTTTCATTTGAATATGTGTTTAGTTACGTTTTTAAATTTTTAGGGGGAATCATCGTTTGAGGGGGAATCACGATCTGAGAGGGAATCACGATTTGAGGGGGAATATTGCATTGTAAATATGTGATTTTGTGATTATATGATCCTGTGTTCTTGTGATGTATATACAAAAAAAAAAAAAAAAAAAAAAAAAAAAAAAAAAAAAAAACTTGAGGGTGAAAAATGTAAATATGAATATGGGTATCCATGGATAACCCATTGGGTTTTCGGATTCTATATAAGGTCAAAAACTTTTTATTTTTCACAATTCATTCGATTCTCAAATTTCAAACTCTCTGGATAAAACGGTTTTCTGAAGAAATTTCAAGTTTTTACGGATCAAAGGAGTCGTTTTTTACGAAGAACATAAGTGATTAGGTAAATTTTTCTATTAGTGTTCTTAATGTTCTTAGTTTTCCTTTAGAAAAAGTTTGTGATTAGGTTAATCATGTGTGTTAAGTTGTGTTTATGTGAAACTTTTGTGATTTGTTAGTCGAATTTGATTCATTCGAATAGGATTATGTGATATTTTTTGTGTTTGTGCTTGAATAGTTCGTGATCTGTTACTTTAGTATAGCATATTCGAATAGCTTTTTAGGATAGACGAATAGGTTTAATGTGAATGAAAAATTGCTAAGTGTTCATTCGACCGGTTTTTTAACGTACACGAATGGAATGGTTCGACTGCTTTTTGTGCTTACACGTATAGATCAATTCGAATAGAATTTGTACATACATTGTGCTTCGAATAGGATTTCCAATAGCATTCCATTAGAACTTAAGTGTTTAACCAATTCGGATGATGTGGTACTTCGAATAGACTGTGATTCGAATAGGATGATCTTTTTCTCGTACACGAATAGGTTTGCCTTAAGTGTTTTATCAATTCGAAACGAATGGCTAGACGACTAGGTTAATTTGAATACATGTTTGAGGTGGATAAGAATTTATATGTTTAAAAAAATTATAAGTGTTGGTTCGAATGGTTTTTCAACATGCACGAATAAAAACGTTCGAATGAGGTTTTAATGTATACGAATACAAACATTCGAACAGAAAAACCATTTTTCTCTAAAGTGTGCATTCGAATCATTTTTCACTGAACACAAACACATTCTTTCGATCAGATAAAATCTTTTTAACCAAGTGTGGTTTCGAATCATTTTTCACCATACAAGAATTAGCACATTCGATTAGATGTATTCGAACGTTTTTTAAACATACACGAATGGTTTTGTTCGAATCCATTTTTCACATACACGAACTCCCTCATTCGAATGGCTTTTTTAATATGATTCAAAAAGATTTTTTTTCGGATTAGACTTCCAATTACATCAGATTGGGACTCGGTCTTCAAAAGCACTTGAGCGTAAACGAAACGGTATGTAAACATTTTATGTGAATTCATTACGGATGAATTTTAGTAGCGGACTACAAGTCTCGACTAGAACTAGTTCATTCGTTTTGTGTTCATTTAATATGTCTAGATCTCGTTATCTTTTCACAAACTTGAAGTTTCAAGAACGGAGTTTTTGTGGACTAGGGTGGATGTATTTTAGTAGCGGTTTCTCGAGATCTCGACTAGAACTAGTACATTCATTCAAAGTCTTCGAAAACGAATATTCATTGATACTTCATGATAAATCAAAAAACTTTCAGTGATGAATCAAACGATAACATGTGATTCACGGGTTTGTTTTTCTAAATATTGAGTTAATCACGTGAAAAGTGAAATAGTAGCAAATCTTTTGAACTACGACTAGAACTTGCACATTTTTACTCTGGTGAAGATGTGTTTAAGTAGCATATTCAATTGATCACGACTAGAACTAATCACTTTTTACGGTGTTAATGAAAATATTTCGTAAAACATTCACGTTCAAAGTGTGATAAAAATGATAAAATCTTCTCAAAATCACACTTTGCAAAAGTTTTTGATTAATTCTAACGGGTTGTTTCATTTTCAAAGCTCAAATGACGCGAACGAAGAAAACCATTAAGACAGATTCTGAAATCCAAGCTTATCACATAATGGAAGGATACACCAAGCTTGTTGCTCGACGAATGTTCTCTCCAACATTTCCAAATGAAGAGTCCATTCTTCCAACAGGATTATGGTTAGACATGGTGGCGAACAACACGACGATAGACGTTGAGACTTATCAATGTCCATTCCCCATTTTTCTATCAATTATCAAATATCATCAATGGGGAACATTCATCGCCAACCATCCGCGAGTACTGAGGGTTTATTTGCAACATTTGTGGCACAAGATGACATATCAGCCAGCAGATGATACTAATCCCGACGATATCCTTGAAGAATCATTAATTTGTGATTTCAAAGTTTGTCACTTAGACTTGACGGTTGACGAGCTAAGAAATATTTTGGAGTTACCATTCTACGATGAATATGAGGCAATTCCGAGAAATGATGAAAATTTATTCCCGTTTATTCTACAATTGGGTTATCAAGGGGAGTTGTCGGCGTTGAAGCTTGATTGGGATTTAATTCCAAGACGTTGGCAATTTCTTCTTCAGTTGATGGTGCACAATCTCACACCTAAGGAACGAGGAAAAGATTATGCAAATAGGATTACCGTTCTAATGTGGATTGCTTTCATCTTCGACAAGAAGTATGATGTGGCACGTCTGATTTTTGATGACTTACGAGACTTCATCTCCAAACGGGATAAATACTTCGAGCAAGAAAAAAGGAAGGATGACGAAGCGTCGAATCCTTCGAAAAAGGTGTTAAAAAGGAATAAGAAGGAGATTAAAAAGCCATACATTCCTTACCAACTTTTCCTTCAAACAATTGTTGCAAAACTACTTCAAGATGCTTCTGGAGAATTAAATAGACGGATTGGCAATCATACTTATCAGGAGTTCTTCACTCCCGTTTTTCGACCTCGTCAATTTGCCACGGAAAAAGAAGGAATGTCGATTCCTGAATATTTGCTCAATTGTATACCACATGGTGATGCACGATTACAAGCCTAAAGGAATTCAACCACTCGTATGGGACAATCAGAGCCGATTGTTCCTTCCCCACGAGTATTAGCGCCTACCCAGGGTGAGGGTCTAGTTTTAGGGGAGCGAGAGGATGAAGATCGAAATTGCGGTGGTAATGATGATACAAATATTGATGAGAATGCTGAAGTAGGGGGAGATGGGAGAAATGTGGTTGTACGGACACCGGTACACACTCCGCCAGTACTTTTACTAGCGAGTCCTTCGGGCACATACGAGGAAGGAGTTAAAAAATGGTGAATAAGAGTGAGTGAAAAAAGAGTGGGGATAAAAAGAAAAGAAAACGAACCCCATCCGAGCCTAAGATTAGACACCGGGGCACCAAATCATCTACTCTCAGTCGTATGTCGACAGAGAGTATTGAAAAAGACGTCGACTCCCCACCGACGCAAATGGCGGATACCCCTCCTCACCACTCATCATCCCCACTGGGTGATGTTTCACAAAGCACGGGAGCAAACCCTAGTCAACTAACGTCCACTCCTTCGAAGCCGGATGTTATTGAAAAAGAGAGGCAACATCCCAGACTCTCGAATTCTACTGTGCACGAGTCGAGTCCCTCACTAGAACTTCTATCTAAGGTTGCACATGAAACTAGTAGTCTTCGTGACACTAGCGGAACGGTTATAGGACGTTTGCAATCCGAACGCTTCCGAGGATTGACCGGAAATCCTGCCTCCGTCATTATCACGCCAACGGTCGAAGCAGGTCCGTCTAGAGGTACATTTGTGTCATCTCTAGATACGAAAAAGAGCAATCTTAGTGATTTCGGGTTAAAACCGTGGATGATCGAGCTTGCTCGAACGTCCATACCTTACCCAAGTACCGAAGGCAAAGGAAAGGAGATAGAGGAGCTTGACCCGGTGAAAAGGATCCGGTATCATCTAGATGTTATTGAAATGAGGCAACGAATTGCTAAACGAAGTATTCCGATAAATGATAGTGAAGATAGATCACTCCGTTCAAGGCCTGACTTATTTCCGATCCTTCCACCACCAACAACGGAAGCTACTCATGCAACAACGGATTCGGCATTGCCCAAGAAAAAGAAAAAGAGGGTCAAGAGAAAGTTGGCGACGATCATTGAAACTCCTGAATCTGAGGAAGCTACTCATGAAACTCAAACCGAACAACCTTCCTCGGATCCAAGATCAGATTATGAGGTTGTTAAGGAGTTTTTGAAGACATTACCTCGGGGCTTAATTGAAGAAACTCTACTAGAGAAAATTCTTAACAGTAGAACTTGTAGTTTGTGGTTGGTTGTAAACGTAGTAGTATATGTTGGTAGTTGATGTACGATGATGGTCGAGGATGTTGAATTTTGGTTGTAAATATGTACGAACATCAAATTTTGAAGCGTTATATATATAATGGTCGGATTATAACTACAATTGTTTATGTTCTTGTTATTTATCGTTGTTTGATTCTAAAGTGAAAAAGTATCAAAACCCTAAACACGAGTTTTCACTTGTGTAGGAAAATGGCCGATCGCGACGCTCAGCAAATCAATGATCGATTGAATGAGGCATTACCGGGCCTCATTGCTCGAATCAATGTGGGCATTAATCAAGGGGGACAACGTGGAAATGAAAATAACAATCAACGAAACAATAACCAAGGATGTAGTTATAAGACCTTTATATCTTGTAGACCAAAAGAATTCCATGGTACCGAGGGTGCCATAGGATTATCACGTTGGATTGAAAGCATGGAGGCGGTACTAAGGATCAGCCAGTGTGCTGATAACCGAAAAGTGGAATTTACCTCCTGTATGCCCCAAGGTCGAGCTTTAACTTGGTGGAACAACCAACTACAAGTCCAGGGACAGGATGCTGCTTATGGTATGACATGGGCGAGATTCAAAGAACTGCTAATAGTCGAGTATTGTCCTAAAGAAGTTTTAAAGAAACTTAAGAACGAACTTTGGCACCATTCTATGGTTGGGACTGACATCGACTCATACACAGCTCGATTTCACGAGCTAGCTAATTTAGTACCTGAACTGGTAACCCTTGAGGAGAAACGAATCGAGCATTATATTTAGGGACTTGCACCTGAGGTCAGGGATATGGTGCATCTGCCGATCCAATCACAATGCAGCATACTGTGAGTTTGGCTACCTGCCTAACTCATGATTGGATAAAGAACGGAGGTGTGTTGTTGTTGGTCCAAGAGGATGCTAAAGGGAAGCAAAAAATTTGATGAAACATTTGGAAACAGGAAGGATCGTTTTAACAAGAAGGTTAAAACGGTAAGAAACTATGGAGTATTGATGGCTGAGAATACCGCCTATCAAGGAAAACAACCAAGGTGCGATAGGTGTGGGTATCATCACGTTGGAAATTGTCGATCATGTACAAATTGCAATAGGCTTGGACACTGGGCTCAACAGTGCAGGGTAATGAACGAGAGACCGCAGCAGGCGGAAAGGCAACAACAGATTGAAAGACCGAAATAAGCGGAAAGGCCACAACAAAACGAGAGGCCTCGTCGTGGCGATTGATTCGAATCCGGTAGTAGGGAACACTACCGTAACGCATGTCCAAGGTTGAACCGTGACCAAAATCCAAACCATAATCGTAATCAAAACCAACCCCAAAATCAGAACAATCAAAGGGGCAATAATGGGGGACAAGGTCGTGGCAGAGCCTTCGTGATAGGAGCTGAGGAAGCAAGACACGACCCCCGAGTGGTTGCAGGTACATTTCTTATTAACAACTATTATGCCTCCGTATTATCCGACCTAGGCGCAGATAGAAGTTTTGTATCTCTAGAATTTAGACCTTTGATTGAATTAGAAACCGAGCCTTTAAGCGAAAATTTTATGGTAGAATACGCTAATGGTCAGAAATATCAAGCTAAAGACGTAATTTAGAATTGTACCTGATCATTCTTTCAAAATAGATCTGATTCCTATAGAGCTTGAAAGTTTCGACTTAATACTAGGAATGGATTGGTTGACCATTCATGATGCAAAAATATTCTGCCTAGATAAAACAATTCGAATGCCATTAGAATATGGGAAGGAGTTAATAATACATGGAGATAGGTCGGGTCAAGTCTCAAAGTTGGTATCGGTAATGAAGATGCGTAAGTATTTGAATAAAGGCTACTTCGCATTGTTAGTAAACATAAAAGACAAACAAGCAAAGGAAGCGAACCTTAAGGACATACCGATAGTTAAAGACTATCCAGAAGTATTTCCCGAAGAACTGCCAGGTCTACCACCTCAGAGACATGTAGAATTTAGGATCGAATTGATTCCAGGAGCAGCACCATGGCAAAGACGCCATATCGATTAGCTCCAACAGAGATGCAGGAATTATCGGATCAAATTCGAGAATTGCTTGATAAAGGTTTTATTCGACCCAGCTCATCACCTTTTTCGTTAAGAATAAAGATGGATCATTTCGTATGTGTATCGATTACCGTGAGTTGAATAAACTAACTATTAAAAATCGATACCCTCTTCCACGAATCGATGATCTATTCTACCAACTCCAAGGAACAACCTAATTCTCAAAAATCGATTTAAGATCTCGATATCATCAAGTCCTTGTTTCTGAAGATGATATTCCAAAAACCACATTCCGTACTAGATATGGACACTTTGAGTTCCTGGTAATGTCATTTGGACTCACAAATGCACCGACTATATTCATGGATTTAATGAATAAAGTGTGCCGACCATATCTAGACAAATTCGTTATCGTATTCATTGATGACATTCTAATATACTCTCGTACCAAAGAAGATCACGCAGAGCACTTGGAATTGTTGTTAGAATTACTCAAAGAACAACAACTTTATGCAAAGTTTTCTAAGTGTGAATTCTGGCTGCGTGAAGTAAAATTTCTCGGCCATGTAGTCAATGGATCCGGAATTCACGTTGATCCATCAAAAATCGAGGTTATAGAGAAATGGGAAACTCCTAAAAGTCCGACAGAAATCCACCAATTTTTACGATTGGCTGGATATTATCGGCGATTCATTCAAAATTTCTCTAAGGTAGCCAAACCATTGACAAGGTTAACTCAAAAGAACGAGAAATTCAATTGGGGATATGCACAAGAACGAGCTTTCGATATCTTAAAAACAAAATTGTGCAATGCTCATATTCTATCTCTTCCCGAGGGAAATGAAGACTTTGTTATATACTGTGACGCATCTAACCAAGGGTTAGGTTGTGTATTAATGCAACGAAACAAAGTTATAGCGTATGCATCTCGACACAAGAAACATGAAGTCAATTATGCTACGCATGACTTAGAGTTGGGAGCAGTAGTCTTTGCTCTTAAAATCTGGAGACATTATCTATACGGAACCAAATGCACCATATTCACTGATCATAGGAGCTTACAACATATCTTAGATCAGAAACTACTCAACATGAGACAGAGGAGATGGTTAGAACTCCTTAGCGACTACGACTGTGATATTAAGTATCATCCTGGTAAGGCAAATGTCGTAGCAGATGCGTTGAGTAGGAAAGAAAAGCAGCAATCAGCTCGAGCACGTGCATTGGGTATATATATTAAACCAGATTTGAAAATGCGTATAACATATGCTCAACATGAAGCTTTGAAAGCAGAAAATAAAAAGGTTGAAACATTACATAAGCATGATAAGGAATTTGTAATAAAGAATGACGGTGTCTATTATTTTAACGATCGGGCATGGATTCCTACAACTAACAACTTGAGAAAGATCGTTATGGATGAAGCACACCGGACATGATACTCTATTCATCCAGGGTCGAATAAGATGTACAAAGATCTTAAGGAACATTATTGGTGGCCCGATATGAAAAGAGATATTGCTTTGTATGTGGAGAAATGTCTGACTTGTGCAAAAGTGAAGGCTGAATATCAAAAACCATCAGGCTTACTACAACAACCAGAAATTCCCGAATGGAAATGGGAACAGATTACAATGGATTTCGTTACCAAATTACCTCGTACAACAAAGGGTAATGATATGATCTGGGTTATAGTAGATCGACTAACGAAATCAGAACACTTTATTCCCATCAAGGAAAGTTATAACGTAGAAAAACTTGTCCAGATATACATCAATGAAGTAGTAACTCGTCATGGAATTCCCACATCAATTATCTCGGATAGAGATACTCGTTTTACTTCCAGATTTTGGAAGGCATTCCAAAAATCGTTTGGCACTCGATTAGACTTAAGCACAGCTTATCATCCGCAAACTGACGGACAAAGCGAGCGTACAATACAAACATTAGAAGATATGCTAAGAGCATGTATTATTGACTTCGGAGGAAGTTGGGATAATTATTTACCACTAATAGAGTTCTCCTGTAATAACAGTTATCATGCTAGCATTACATGTGCGCCATTTGAAGCTCTTTATGGAAGAAAATGCCGATCTCCATTATGTTGAACCAGGGGATCGACAACTAATCAGTATGGATGTAGTGCAAGAAACGATCGATAAAATCACAATGATAAAAGAACGACTTAAGACTGCTAGAAGCCGTCAAAAGAGTTACGCTGATGTGCGTAGAAAAGACTTAGAATTTTAAATCGGTGATAAACTATTCTTAAGGTATCACCTTGGAAAGGAGCAATACGCCGAGGAAAGCATGGAAAACTTAGTCCAAGATATGTAGGACCATTCGAGATACTTGAAAGAATAGGTCCATTAGCGTATCGTTTAGAACTACCTCAAGAACTCGGCAACATACATAACACTTTTCATGTATCAAGGCTGAAAAAGTGTTTATCAGACGAAACACTCATTACTCCTTTAGAAGAAGTTCAACTAGAAGAAAAAATTCAATTCATCGAAGAACCAATTGAAATCATTGACCGTGAAACTAAAAGGCTTAGACATAGCCGAATTCCCATTGTAAGGGTACGTTGGAACGCAAGACGTGGCCCTGAGTACACATGGGAACGTGAGGATCAAATGATGCAAAAGTATCCTCATCCTTTCACTTCTCCCACAACAAATGCTACAATTTGAAATTTCGGGACGAAATTCTTTCAACGGGGGGAGAATGTGACAACCGTCTTAAACGCAGGTCGAGTTCACTAACTATTAACCTCGACTACATACTTGTGATACTTGACATAGCTAATTTTATGTGTTACGTAGTTACGTAAGCATAATTTATTATTAAGCTAAGCTCTTAGTAACTCATGCAAAGCTTTTAACGTAGGTTTTACGTTACATAAAATTTAAACGTGTATGTCTCAAAATCGGAACCGAATCAATAAACGAACCCTAATACCAATAAAACATATAATGAACTTGTCTAAGTTCATTCCAAAACAATCGTATACTCTAAACAACGCAAGTGCTTAACGATAACGCAAACGTAAAACAAAAGCCAAAGTTCAGCACCCCGGTGCGCCGCAGTGAGGTGCTGGACAAATATTTTTAATTTGTTTGATTAGTCATACTTAGTAGGTTAAACACTTGACACTTGTCCTAAACGTGGCATATGCTCAATTAACACATAAATGACTCATTAAGAGTCATTTGTATATCTTCAAAAGCTTATTTTCATAATCCTCTTTACACAAACTTAAGACATACACACAATCATACATACACTTTGGAAAGTTTAAAGAGCAAGTATTTTGTAAGGTTTTTCAAGGAAATTTGGGTGTTCTTTGGGTAAATTTGAACAAGCAAAGAAAGGGGTATTAAGGAGTAAGCTAGGAAGGAAGATTTCTACAAAGAAAGCTTGGTAGTCTTAAATCAAGATTCAAAGCTTACAAGAATCATTTTGGTATTATTCATGTTAACTCTTTTAAAATCCTTGTTTAAACATAATACGATCTTGTAATAAGCTATATTTTGATATGATAACTTGGGTATAAATTTGTTATTAAGAATTATATGTAAATCAATATTTTTGAAACCTAAAATAATCATGTTTATAAGACTAGAATTTGGTTAGTCTTGTTTAAAGATATTGTTTTAAAATTTGATTATTATGATATATGAACATATTATTAACATGAAATTGTAGTTAGTAAACAAGAGAATTGATTTTATAAACTAAAAATATGATTTAAATTGTCAAATATGAAGTTGTTAAAATTTAGTTTGACATATGATTAAAAAGGACTTAGAATGTAAACTTTCTACAAGAACATATAAAATATTGAATTGAAAAGAAAACTTGTTGATTTAGACAATTATCGGACTATTTTGGACTCGAGACTAGTAAATGAGTATTTTTGGACAAATTAGGTAAATAATATTTAACGTATCGAAATGAGACTAATAAGTTAATATTAGCTTATAAAACGAGTAAAACGAAATTACATAATACTTATACAAGACTTTAATATACGTGGGGTTCCGTTGACTCCGATTCGACATTTCACGAGATTTACGAGACACACCGACTTTTACGACAAGTGAGTTACAAACCCCTCTTTTAAATGTTTTATATGCTTTGGGGTGAAATACGAGTCTTATGCTTAAAAACGTTAATTTTTTTATGCATGAAACTTATACTTTTATACATGGATTGTATACATTTAAACTTAAATTGCCAGTGAACTTAAACTTATGTTTGTCATGTTGTGGAATTATCCAACATGTACGTATGATCCCACTAAAATTCCCGATAATACGAAGACATATTAGTTGCTATTAATCCCTTTGGAAAGGACCGTTAGTAATTGTGGATAGCGGTATTAGGGTGGTTAAACCCTCACAACAACGATTGTGCACGATTATTAATTGGGTAGGCTTTGAGACTTAGCAACGATCACTGGGCAATACGCTAGGATCGTCACATAGCCGTACACTATGTGGTCGATACCTACATACTTGAAACTTATGCCACGTTACCTAGTTTGGTACAACGCGCATATGCAAAACTTATATACTTATACTTTACGCAAACGTTTTATGTGTCAAAACTTTATATGCATATACTATACATTGTAGCTCACTAACTACGTCTCCCGTAGTTAATATTGTGACAACCGTCTAAAATTCGGGTGATTCTCAGTTAATATATCTGTTCGAAATTCTAGTTGCATTTTATCGTGATCGTGTTGTTCTAGTTCGTACTTATTGTGTCTTTTATTATGTCGGAACCAAAGTCGGAATCAACTTATAAATCCTAACACCAAGAAACTATACAAGGACTTGACTAAGTTCATAACGGAAACTAATAAAATTCTAGTCCACAACTAACAATAACGGAAAACTTAAAACGTCACAAAGCTGGAAAATGCCTTCCAGCCGAAGGCTGAAAGCTGTCAGCCGGCGGCTGGATATGGCCAGCCGGCGGCTGAAAGGCCGCTGACTGTGTTTTGGTGACTTATAATTGCATGCAAGGGGAATGGCCAACTCTGGTATTGGACCATTTACTACCATTTGGGGTTCCCTATGCCAGTCCCTACCCCTTTCCCACCTCCCTCATTCACTTTTGTTTTCATTTCAAAATCATAAACACACACACACTACCATCTCTCTCTCATTTTCCTCTCAAACTCCTCAAGCAAAACAGAAACTTTACACCACAAAACAGCAACAAAAACACAAAATCGTCCATTAAAATCTTACGCAAATCGTCCTAAGGTTAAGGGGTAACAAAAAGGAAGCTTAAAACCGGGTTTTTGAAGAAGTTTCTCTACCATTTTGAAGCTAGAATCACATCCAACGGTCACACAACTTTTTCCTTCGGTAAAACTCTTCTATTTTACTCTTATTACATAAATCTTTACTTGCATGGACGATCCATAAACTGAAAAATGGTTTTTATAAAAGTTTAAAACGTTTTCTTGCTTAAAATCGGGTTTAACACAAAGATCCACATTTTTATGTAATAGATCTAAAAGAAACTTTGATTTTTACTCAAAAATGTATATATTTGACTTATAACCGATTGCATGTAAGAATCTAACACTAAACCGGGCTAAAAATCGATAAATACCAAAAAACAAGAAACTGGCTGAAGATATCCAGCCGGCGGCTGAATATCTCCAGCCGCTGTCTGGATCTTGTTGTTCACTAAAATCGTCGTTTTGAGAACTCTAAACGTTAAAATAAGTCCAAATAAGTTTATCACAGATTGGTACTCTGAAAACTTACTGTTTTTATGAATAAAATGGTTTGGGAAAAGTTGAGGATTTAAAACTATTGTATTATCGTTTATTATGGTTTAAAATGGTTGTTTAAAGCGGGAAAGTGGTTCGAAAATGGATTAAATTTTTATAGCGCGGAAGCGCTGCCCAAATTTCACCGTAAACTTATATTAAAACTCAGTGACTTAACATTTTTGTAACTTATACATATTGACTTCGGACATTGACTCTTTTTGGACATAATTGGACTAATCGGACCCTAAAACGTACACGAACACGTATTAACTTATAACTTTCCGTATTGAACCTTTGGGACAGAATTTAAAGTACTATGATTTAATATTAAAAATGTTGAAATGGAACTTTAACATAACTTAAATCATACCCTTTATACTTATACAACATTTCGGTGTTTTAGGTCACCTTTGATTCCCGACGCGTTCCGCTCCATTCTCGCTTACTCGTATATTTTCTCCGCAACCCGTGAGTTACAACCCCACTATTTTACTGTTTTTAACATTATTTGGGGGAAACATAAGATGTGTTTGTTTATGTAACTTTTATGAAACTTTTTGCAACTCGTATGAAAACTTTGTGAAATTTTGAGAAACTTGTGAAACTTTGAGAAACTTTGAGAAACTTTGAGAAACTTGTGAAACTTTGAGAAACTTGTGAAACTTTGAGAAACTTGTGAAACTTTGAGAAACTTGTGAAACTTTGAGAAACTTGTGAAACTTTTGAAACTTATATGTGTAAAATGTGTTATTGCCCCGTTAATTGGCTAAACTAAATTTAGGTTACTTGTATGCGAAACCAATCCTTGATGAGAATATAAACTCCGTAAGTGCTTACTCCTTGCTTGTGGTTCGCGACCACAAGCAACAGAGTTCAAAATGCCCCGTTTTTAAGAGTTCAGAAACATTATACACTATTAGCATTAGCCGTTATTATTATGGGTATCGATACTTAGGAGAGGTCACTCCTTGCTTGTGGTTCGCGACCTAAGTACATATTACTAGAATCAGAGAAACTCCATTATTGTGAAACTTTGGGGCGTATTCTGACCAGACAATCGGTTTAGTGTAGACTTACTTTTATATTAAGCCAAGTGATTGATACAAGATACTAATTTAGTTAATCACATATTACTTACGCATATACTTTAATTTAGCGATTGTCTCCGCTATAACTTTTATGATACGAGTTCTACTCTACTTGCGTGTGTTCGAAACTCTTTTTAAATAAATATATATGTTTTAGCGCCGTTCCCCTTCTTTTCATTTATGATACTTTTTACATATATATTTTCACTTTGGAAACTTTTATCGAGAAACTCAAAACTGTAACTCACTCACTACTTTATGTAGTTGACACTTTATCTTATTGTGACAACCGTCAAATTTCAGGTGCATTTTTTTATACTCTATGTCTCTTTCGGTCTATCTAGTCTTTAACTGTTCATTAATCGGAACCGCGACAGCGTCGGAATCACAACCGGAATCAAATTATATAAGTCCTAATACCAAGAAAACTCCTAATGAACTTTCCTAAGTTCATAATGAAACATACTTTAAAACTTTAGTTAACGAAAAGGTCCAACGAAACAATTATACAAAATCAGCCCAAACACAAAATTTATTACAAAAATGGTCCAGGACGACGCGCAGAGGCCATGTGCGCCGTCCTGGAGGACGAAATTTGTAATAAATTTGAAAACTTTGCATGTCTCGATTTCCACCAAAATTCAACCAATCCATCTCGATTTTCAGTCCATCATTACTGCAAATGGCAGTCCCAACCCCCCCTATACCATCATTTTTGTTATTTCATATTTTATTATCATTTTACTAAACCAAAAACACACATACAAACAAACTCTCTCAAATCCTCTCAAAGAGTTCTTCATTTCCAGTGATCTCCAACAAATAAAACACCATTTTAATCCATACAAAACGTTTGAAACATCAAGAGGAGCAAGGGAAACCAAAAGATTTCGAAAAAGGACCATTTTCGTAAAGATTTTTGAAGCTAAATCCGTCCAAATCCTCATCCAAGCTAATCTCTTCGGTAGAAACCTTTCTCTTTTCATTTTATACTGATTTTATTACTTGCATGTAAGATCTAATGGTTTGAAACAAGTTTTTATACAAATCTATGACTTTTTATGGTCAAAAACGTTTTTAACCGAATAAACCTTTGGATCCACGAATTTGTGACTCTAAATACTTTAGAAACTGTTAAAATGATGTTTTAATAAGTTTAAACCTATTGCATGTCGAAATCTATGGATAAGTAAACGTTTTGCAAGAAAACCTTGAAAACCCGCGATCTGTGCGTCGTCCTAGAGCACAGAACGACGCAGCGGGACACAAAAATGTGTTCTATGCGCCGTTCTAGTGCTCACAGCGGCGCACAGAGCTGTAACATTTTCGAAACTTTGTCGTTTTGTCGTTTTTGGCACGTTTGTACTATATTGACCCGCTGACTTTTTGACATATAACATTTTGGGACTGAATAAGTAAAAGTAATAACATTTGTGAAATATATGGACTATTGGGCCTTAAAATGAACTAGAATATGTATATATTTGTGTTATAGGTGATTTGTGAGCGGAATTTGTATTTGCATTTTTGGATATGAAATTTGGGCGCGGAAGCGCTACCCAAATTTCCTTAGAAAAATGTAAACCACTTCAGCGAGCAAAAGCACTCGTAACATAATAATAATAAACGTTAAATCCGACTTTTGGACAAGAACGTGACAATTACCAATTCGGACTATTTTAACAATACTTAACCTTGACACTTAAAGTTTAATAAAATTTTATCTATTATATTATATAGAGAACATAATAAGATAATAACTAATTAAACTATCTTGGTATTATTAGGCAATCCGTGATTCCCGGCTACCGTTCCGATCGAATTTCCGTGTTCTTACTCTTCGCAATCCGTGAGTTACAACCCCTTTATTTTAGTATGTATTTTTGCATGATTTTGGGGGAAACATAAGATTATTGTACTTTGAAAACAATTATGAACAATTGCAACTTTGTGAACTTTTGAACTTATTTACTTTTATGAAACTATTATGACTTTGGAACTTTTATGAAACTATTATGACTTTGGAACTTTTATGAAACTATTATGACTTTGGAACTATTGAACTATTTAGGACAAACTCTTTGAAACTCTTATGCGTAAACACTTTTTGCTCTATTGGCTACTTGAACTTACCGGCTTGCCCCTTTTTCGGCTAGACTAATTATTGATGCTTGTATGCGAGACCGACCCTTGATGGAACTATAACATGACTCTTAAGTGACGGACGACTATCTCTTTTTAAAACAAAACTACTTAGTGCCCAGCTGCTTTTTAGACTTTACACACTATTAACTTCAGAGCCGTTTAGTAATTATGGGAAAGAACCGTTCCTTGCTTAGATGGCAGTCTAAGTACATATTACTAAGAACTTGACGACTCCCCGTAGGATAGGCGGGGTAAGGGGCCTCACGGTTGAACAATCGGTTTAGTGTGAACAGTTAAGTTATAGATGCCAAGAGGTTGATACAAGAATCTAATTAGTTACTTATACGCATAAACTTACAAACTTTTAGCGATTTATTCCGCAATACTTTTAGCGATTGTTTCCGCAACTATGATTTGGCTAAATTTGACTCTACTTGGTCTTTACGAACTTTAGGGCACAGTTTCGCCCATTACTTACAACTTTAAAAGTATATAAATTTTAAGCGACTTTTCTCGGCTAACCTCCTTTTTGGAAACTTTTACTTTTATATACTTAACCAAATTTTTGTCGAGCAACTTAAACTGTAACTCATTCACTACTTTCGTAGTTGACACTTTATCTTATGTTTCAGGAAATTTAGTGTAAGCATGAGGTGCATGGCATGGACGGGTCAAGGCGGTCGCGTGAGAACCATATTGGGAAAAGACTTGTCCACGTATTTTGGGAATTTTTAATGGAACTTTATCTATGTATTTTGTACTAAATTCTATGACTTGGTTATCTCTTTGAAGTTGTAAACACTTTTAATATTTATAAATGACTTGAATGCCGTTATGTTTCTTATAACCCGTGTAATGATGTTCCAGCTCTTCCCACACTCTGTGTTTCCGCTTAGCGGGGGGTTGTGACAGACTTGGTATCAGAGCACAGGTTATAGTGGA
>CAJVGC010000065.1:43353031-43370599 GCA_910822075.1 Senecio squalidus
TGAGTTTGTTGTCGATCTTGACCTCGTCGAGCGGGATGACGATGGTCTCATCAGATAGGCACTTTTTCAAGTGCGAGACATGGAACACGTTATGAACATTGGAAAGAACTTGCGGGAGTTGGAGTCGATACGCTACTGGACCAATACGCTCGATGACTTCAAACGGTCCGGTGTACCTCGGGCTTAGCTTGCCGCGTTTCCCGAAGCGAACTACCCCTTTCCATGGCGATACTTTAAGAAGTACCCGATCGCCAACCTGGAACTCAAGGGGTTTCCTTCGGTTATCGGCGTAGCTCTTCTGCCGAGTACGGGACGTCTTCAGTCGTTCTCTGATGGTGGTGATCTTGTCGATGGTTTCTTGAACAATGTCGAGCCTTGTGAGCTGTCGATCACCGGCTTCTAGCCAACAAAGCGGCGACCGGCACTTACGTCCATATAAGGCCTCGAACGGGGCGCACTTAATGCTAGCGTGGTAGCTGTTGTTGTAAGAAAACTCGACCAAGGGAAGGTGAGTATCCCAACTTCCTCCAAAGTCAACTACGCATGCTCTAAGCATATCTTCAAGTGTTTGGATCGTTCTCTCGCTTTGACCGTCGGTCTGAGGGTGGTAAGCTGTGCTAAGGTCTAGTCGCGTCCCGAGGGATTTTTGAAGCGCGTTCCAAAAGCGGGACGTGAACCGACTATCCCTGTCAGATATGATGGAGAGAGGTGTCCCGTGGCGAGAGATGATCTCGTTGATGTAGATTTGCGCGAATTTCTCCATCGAGTGAGTTTCTCGTACCGGCAAGAAATGAGCAGACTTCGTCAATCGGTCCACAATTACCCAAATTGTGTCGTTACCTTTTGCCGTCCGGGGTAACTTGGTAATGAAATCCATGGAGATTTGTTCCCACTTCCACATAGGAATCTCCGGTTGCTGCAATAGTCCTGATGGCTTCTGATATTCCGCCTTGACCATGGAGCAAGTAAGACACTTGGCCACGTACAAGGCGATATCCTTCTTCATGCCCGGCCACCAATAATACTCCCTAAGGTCCTTGTATAACTTGTCGGATCCTGGGTGAATGGAGTATCGGGAACGGTGGCCCTCATCCAAGATTAGCTTTCGAAGATCCTCGGACTTCGGAATCCATGCTCGGCCCTTGAAGTAATGAATCCCGTCGGATTTGCGTTCGAACTCCTTCTCATGATTGTGCAAAGTTTCTCCCTTTAGGTTCTCGGGCTTCATCGCTTCTCGCTGAGCCTCGGCGATTTGCGTTTGAAGATTAGTCTGAATCTGGATACCTAAAGCTCTTACTCGAGATGGTCTCACCCTTTCCTTCCGACTCAGGGCGTCTGCTACTACGTTTGCTTTACCCGGGTGGTACTTGATCTCGCAATCGTAGTCACTCAGCAGTTCGATCCATCTCCTCTGCCTCATGTTGAGCATCTTCTGGTCTAGGATGTGTTGAAGACTCTTGTGATCCGTGAAAACCGTGCACTTAGTTCCATACAAATAGTGTCTCCAGATTTTTAGTGCAAATACGACTGCTCCCAGTTTAGACGGTTGTCACAGTTGGAATGAAAGCCGGGAATCACGGATCGCCTATTAATACCAAGATAGTTTAATTGGTTATTATCTCATTATGTTATTTTTATATAATATAATAGATAAAGTTTAATTAAACTTTAAGTGTCAAGGTTAAGTATTGTCCCAAAATGGTCCGAAATGGTAATTGTCACGTTTTCGTCCAAAAGTACGATTTTTACGTTTGTTATTGTCGCGTCACAAGTGATTTTGCTCGCTGAAGTGGTTTACATTTTTCTAAGGAAATTTGGGCAGCGCTTCCGCGCCCAAATTTCATATCCAAAAATGCAAGCACCAATTTCGCTCACAAATCACCTATAACACGATAACATATTAATCTAGTTTATTTTATGTCCAATTAGTCCAAACAAGTCACAAATGTCCTTACTTTCACCAAACTCAGTCCCAAGTGTCGTATATTAAAAAGTCAGCGGGTCAACTAAGTCAAAAACGTGCAAATAACGAGTTTTCGGAAAAGTTGCAGCTCTGTGCGCCGTTGTGAGCACTGGGACGGCGCACATAACACATTTTTGTGACCGCTGCGTCGTCCTGGTCTCTGGGACGGCGCACAGAACGCGAGTTTTTCGAGTTTTTCTTGTAAAACGTTTATTTATCCATAGATCTCGACATGCAATAGGTTTAAACTTATTAAAACATCATTTTAACAGTTTCTAAAGTATTTAGAGTCACAAATTCGTGGATTCAAAGGTTATTTCGGTTAAAAACGTTTTTGACCATCGAAAGTCATAGATCTTTATAAAAACTCATTTTTTGACTTTAGATCATACATGCAAGTAATAAAATCAGTATAAAATGAAAAGGGAGTGATTTCTACCGAAGGAATAGCTTGGATGATGATTTGGCCGGATTTTAGCTTCAAAAACCTTTACGAAAATGGTCCTTTACCGAAATATTTGGCTCCTTCTTGCTTATCTTGATGTTTCAAACGATTTGTATGGAATAAAATGGTGTTTTAGTTGCTGGAAATCACTGGAAATGTGGCTTTCTTGAGAGAGTTTTTGAGAGAATAATGTGTGTGAGTGTGTTTTGTTTTATAAAAATGATAAAATGAAAATGGAATAAGGAAAATGATAATAGGGTGGGTTGGGACTGTAATCTTGGCAGTAATTATGGCCTATTCTCGAGATTTATTGGTGGTTGAAGTTGGGAAAACGACACATGCAATGTTTTCAAATAAATTACAAAATTCGTCCTGCAGGACGGCGCACAAGGCATGTGTGCGCCGTCCAGGACCATTTTTGTAACAGATTTTGTATTTTGGCTGTTTTTGTATAATTGTTTCGTTGGACCTTTTCGTTAACTAAAGTTTTAAAGTATGTTACATCATGAACTTAGGAAAGTTCATTAGGAGTTTTCTTGGTATTAGGACTTATATAAATTGATTCCGGTTGTGATTCCGACACTGTCGCGGTTCCGATTATTGAACAGTTAAAGACTAGATAGACCAAAAAGAGACATAGAGTATAAAATGTACCTGAAATTGGACGGTTGTCACATTCTCCCCGGGTTGAAAGAAATTTCTTCCCGAAATTTAGTTCGTCCCATCATGAAGAAGTGTTCTCGAATAGATGTGGGTATTTCTGACGGAATTGGTCTTCACGTTCCCATGTGAATTCGTGACCACGTCGGGAATTCCACCGAACCTTGATAATCGGAATACGACTCTGCCTGAGTTGTTTGACCTCGCGGTCAACAACTTCGAGCGGTTCTTCGATGAAGTTTAGTTTGTTGTTGATTTTGACCTCGTCAAGAGGGATGACGATGGTCTCATCGGATAGACACTTTTTCAAGTGTGAGACATGGAATACATTATGAACGTTCGAGAGAGTCTGGGGGATTGGAGACGATAAGCAACGGGACCTATACGCTCTAAGACTTCAAATGGACCGGTGTACCTTGGACTTAGTTTGCCGCGCTTTCCGAAGCGGACTACCCCTCTCCATGGCGATATCTTGAGGAGCACTCTGTCGCCAACTTGGAACTCGAGGGGTTTCCTTCGGTTGTCTGCGTAGCTCTTCTGTCGGGTACGGGATGTCTTCAGTCTTTCACGGATAGTGGTGATCTTGTCAATGGTCTCCTGGACGATGTCGAGTCTCGTAAGTTGTCGATCGCCAGCTTCTAGCCAACAAAGCGGTGACCGACACTTTCGTCCATATAGAGCCTCGAATGGTGCGCATTTGATGCTGGCATGGTAGCTGTTATTATAGGAGAACTCGACCAAAGGGAGGTGAGCGTCCCAACTTCCTCTGAAGTCGACTACACATGGTCTCAGCATATCTTCAAGCGTTTGGATCGTCCTCTCGCTCTGACCATCGGTCTGAGGGTGGTAAGCAGTGCTAAGGTCTAGTCGCGTCCCTAACGACTTCTGAAGGACATTCCAAAAGCGGGACGTGAATCGACTATCCCTATCGGAGATGATGGAGAGAGGTGTTCCATGACGAGAGACGATCTCGTTGATGTAGACTTGAGCGAATTTCTCCATTGAGTGATTCTCTCGAACTGGTAGGAAATGAGCGGATTTTGTCAAACGGTCCACGATTACCCAAATCGTGTCGTTACCCCTAGTCGTACGGGGCAACTTAGTGACGAAGTCCATGGAAATTTGTTCCCACTTCCACATGGGAATTTCCGGTTGCTGAAGTAGACCTGAGGGCTTCTGATATTCCGCCTTGACTTTGGAGCAAGTGAGGCACTTAGCTATATACAAGGCGATCTCCTTCTTCATGCCCGGCCACCAGTAATATTCTCGGAGATCCTTATACATCTTGTCGGATCCCGGACGGATGGAGTATCTAGATCGGTGGCCCTCGTCCAAAATGAGTTTCCGAAGATCCTCAGATTTTGGAATCCATGCTCGACCCTTGAAGTAGTAGATTCCGTCGGACTTGCGTTCGAATTCTTTTTCATGATTATGCAGCGTTTCGGCCTTATTGTTCTCGAGTTTCAATGCTTCTTGCTGCGCGTTTGCGATCTCCGTTCGAAGACTCGTCTGAATTTGAATACCCAATGCTCGAACTCGAGATGGCTTTACCCTTTCCTTCCGACTCAGGGCATCTGCTACTACGTTTGCTTTACCCGGGTGTTATTTGATCTCGCAGTCGTAGTCACTTAGCAGTTCTATCCATCTTCGTTGCCTCATGTTGAGCATTTTCTGGTCCAAAATGTGTTGAAGGCTCTTATGATCAGTAAAGACCGTACACTTAGTACCGTACAGGTAGTGCCTCCAAATTTTCAAAGCGAACACGACGGCTCCTAGCTCTAAGTCGTGTGTTGTGTAGTTCTGCTCGTGTACTTTCAGCTGCCTTGCAGCGTAGGCGATGACCTTGTCTTATGCATTAGAACACACCCAAGTCCTTGGTGGGATGCATCGCAAAACACTACGAAGTTATCCGTGCCCTCTGGCAGGGACAAAATCGGTGCGTGACACAGTTGATATTTGAGCTTCTGGAAGGAATCCTCCTGATCTTTTCCCCGGGTGAAGTCCTTGTCTTTCTGAGTGAGCTCGGTGAGGGGCTTAGCGATCTTAGAGAAATTCTCGATGAACCTTCGATAATAGCCAGCCAACCCTAGAAATTGACGGATTTCCGTCGGGATCGTCGGGGCTTGCCATTTCTCGATCGCTTCGATTTAAGCTGGATCTACATGAATCCCTTCTTGGTTGACCACATGACCAAGGAAGTGTACCTCCCGGAGCCAGAATTCACACTTCGAGAATTTGGCGTACAATTTCTGATCTCGGAGGAGTTCTAGAATGAGCTTAAGATGTTTCGCATGATCCTCCTTGTTCCTTGAGTAGATGAGAATGTCGTCTATGAATACGATAACGAATTTGTCTAAGTATGGCCTACAAACTCTGTTCATTAGGTCCATGAACACTGCTGGTGCGTTGGTAAGACCAAAAGGCATGACAAGAAATTCGTAATGACCGTAACGAGTTCGGAATGCGGTTTTCGGGATGTCGGTCTCACTGACACGAAATTGGTGATAACCCGAACGAAGGTCGATTTTAGAGAAGTAAGTTGCACCCTGCAACTGGTCGAACAGGTCATCGATCCTCGGGAGAGGGTATCGGTTCTTGACGGTCAGCTTGTTCAACTCTCGATAGTCAATGCACATGCGGAAGGATCCGTCTTTCTATTAACGAAGAGAATTGGGGCTCCCCAGGGGGACGAACTCGGGCGAATAAGACCATGGTCTAAGAGTTCCTGCAACTGTTTTGACAGTTCTAGCATTTCGGGTGGTGCTAGACGGTACGGTGTCTTGGCAACCGGTGTTTCGCCAGGAACGAGGTCTATTCGGAATTCCACTTGTCGTTGAGGTGGCAGCCCTGGCAAATCCTCGGGAAAGACTTCGGGATGATCCTTGACTACTGGAATATCTTGGATTCGGCTCTCTGCAGGTTTACGCTCGACGACATGGGCAAGGAATGCGTCATAGTCCTTCTCAAGGTACTTGCGCATTTTGATGGAAGATACGATGCGAAGGTGTCGTCCAGGCTTGTCTCCCTGAACAACGAGAGTCTCTTTTTCCGAAAGAGGAATACGGATGAGTTTGTCGAAACGCCAGTCCATTCCAACGATAACGTCGAAACTCGAAAGCTCGATAGGAATTAGATCAATGGGGAAGATTTTGTCATATAAGCATAGTGAACATCCTAAGATTATATCCTTAGCTTCAAACTCTTGGTCGTTAGCATATTCGACGGTAAAACTATCCTTAAGAACTTTAGATCCTAGGTTAATGAGGGGTCTAAATTCTAAGGAAATGAAGCTTCACTCAGCTCCTGAGTCGAATAGCACGGAAGCAAAATGATCATTGAGGGAAAATGTACCAGTAACTGCGTTGGGGTCCTGACGTGCTTCCTCAGCTGTTAGTGCGAAGGCGCGGCCCCTACCTTGTCCACCCTAGTTCTGCGGCGTTCGGTGCAGCTTAGGACAGGTGTTTCTAAGGTGTTGGTCGCTCCCACACTCGAAGCAAGTCAGTTTCTGAGCTGGGGTGATTGTCTTGTCCGGGCAGTACTTGGCGAAATGGCCCACCTTTTGGCACCTCAAACATAGCGGGCAGTTCCCGAGATGGTGGAAGTTTCACTTGTTGCACTTCGGGTGCGGTCCGGAGTAGGACCTGGATCCAGTAGGTGGTGCTGGTGCGGGTGCAGGTGTAGGTGCGGCAGTCACGGCGAAATCACGGGTGCTTCGGGTCTTCTTGATCCGGTCGCTTCTCCTTGGGGTCTGCTCGGCCTTCCTCTTCTCACCTGACTCCTTTTCGGAGGATGCAAGAGCGGTGAGGAGGTTGCTGGTGAGACGGTGAGCTAGGATGATCGCGCTTTGTAGGGTCTACGGCTCAGATGAGATGACCATGCCACGAATTTCCGGAACGAGACCAGAGATGTAGAGGTCGATCCGGTTCTCTTCAGGGGTTACCAGCCTTGGAACTAGCCCGACGAGCTCGTGGAACCGGGTGGTGTACTTCTCGATGTCGTTCCCGATCATCTTGTGGTCCCACAGCTCAGCCTCGAGCCTCTTGATTTCCCCTCTTGGGCAGTATTCTTCGATGAGCAGATTCTTGAAGGCGTTCCAGGAAAGAGCGTAGGCAGTCTCGCTCCCTCTGGTTTGAACAACGGTGTTCCACCAGGACAGAGCTCGGCCATGGAATACGCAGGAGGCGTACTCCACCTTGTGGGCTACGGCACATCGGCTGATGTGTAGGACTGATTCGATACTCTCGAACCACTGGAGCAGCCCTACATCACCAGTTGTGCCAAACTCCTTTGGCTTACATGCCATGAAGCTCTTATAGTTGCACGGGGGAGGGTTCGGGTGTTGGTTCTGGTTCTGATTCTGGTTTTGATTGTTCTGTTGCTGCTGATGCTGCTGCTGTTGCTGCTGATGGTTGTTGACATTGGCATTGATCCCGGCGGTGATCTGAGCGATCATATTGGGCATTGCCGCATTCAACTGCTCAGCGACTTGTTCAGCAATGATGCTAGCGTTGGAGCGAGGTGCCATGATTCTACAGCCAAAAGAACAGATTCAATTTAGAACGCACGAATGGAATATGATAAGAATATAATCTAGTGAATATTGATGATAATAGCACGAGAATAATATGGATGAGCAAATAGTACACGCATGACAATGATTGAAGAGATAGAACTGTAATGATTTCCAATAGTAAAAGATTCACACGATAAGATAAGTACAATAATAAAGGATAGAAGTTCCATTAATGATAATAAAGTTTAATACAAGTACTGAATGGGAAATGCGATTACAATAGATAGAAAAGAAAATGAGATAGGTAGTCCAGGTCGTGTACAATGAGAAAATTACGACTAGGCTAGGTACAATAAAATAAAAGGAAATAACTAATGGCGTCTCCCTAGGAACATCTTGGCTGCCATGACCGCAATCAACTTGCCCATTACCAGGCACACACCAATGAGGTGCTGCACGGTTTGTGCCGTAGCTCGGGTCGATGCGATGACTCGCAACGCCTGCTTCGACAACTGTTGTGCAGAGTCAGTGACCTCACTGATAAGGTGTCCCTGATGCTCGGTCTCCTGTGCCAGTCCCCGTACCTCGCGGTGCAGGTGAAGGAACGCGGCCGGTGGGGGAGGCTGAAGGGTAGGAGGCATCCTCTGCCTAGCGGCCTCGACGTCTCTAGCGCGCTGCATTTCCTCGCGCTCCATCTGTCTCTCCCAGGAGTAATGGTCCATGAGGGGGTTATGTGGGGCCTCCTCTACAGGGTGACCAAATGAGAGGTGGGATGGTGCGGGTCGGGATGGGTCGGCCTGGTGCACGGCCATCCGGTCCGGGAGGTGGCCCGGGAGGATGACCTGCTTTCGCACGGTCAACCTGGTACGGGGCCCCCGGTACTGGGGTGGCGCGGCAACGGGTACCGGTGGTGGGGGTGGTAGCACAGCCCTCGGGCTGGACCCGATGCTGCTGGAGATGAAAATGGAGGTGTCCTCCGTGGGATCAGTGGTCTGCCGGCGCTGGCTTTCCGAGGCGGTGCGGCCCTCGGAAGGCGAGGCGGCTCTCGGTAGCGAGCGAGACTGGGATCGTGACGGTGAACGTGAACGGGAGGAGTGAGACATGACGGATCTGTGAACAATGAGTTTCGTAAGTACGTGAATACACAAAAGAATAATAAAGGAAATGTGTAATGAAATGCATGTACGGGTCAGTCACGTGAGAATCGGGAAAAGACAAAACAGGGAATTTTTCGACTCAAAAACCGTTAACAATAGTAATTACGTTTCGTCCTTGCATAATTCAGTTTGAACTAGGCATGGGTGATCAGGCCATGCGTAGTTGAAAATAACCATGCAATCGCGAAATTAATTTTCTAAAGTTTGAACCCATAAATGATTTTCCGAAAAAGCCTTGGTTATAGTTTGGTTTCGAAAATTTTGAAAAAATTTTAAAACCGTTTTCACTATAACCTGTGCTCTGATACCAAGTCTGTCACACCCCGCTAAAGCGGAAACACGAGATGTGAAGAGCTAGAACATCATGACACGGGTTATACGAAACATAACGGCATTCAAGTCATTTATAAATATTAAAAGCGTTTACAACTTCAAAAGAGATAACCAAGTCATAGAATTTAGTACGAAATACATAGATAAAGTTTCAATTTAAAATCCCCAAAAGAAAATGGACAAGTCTTTTCCCAAATCATTTCTCACGCGACCGCCTTGACCCGTCCATGCCATGCACCTCATGCTTACACTAAATTTCCTGAAACATAAGATAAAGTGTCAACTACGAAAGTAGTGAGTGAGTTACAGTTTAAGTTGTTCGGCAAAAAGTTCAGATAAGTATATAAAAGTAAAAAGGTTTCCCAAAAGGAGGTTAGCGGAGAAAAGTCGCTTAAAGTTTATATACTATCAAAGTTTCAAAGTGTCGGGCGTATCAATTCCCTAAAGTTCGTACAGACCAAATAGAATAAGATTTAGTAAAATCATAGTTGCGGAGTCAATCGCTAAAAAGTGTTGCGGAATAAATCGCTAAAAGTGTTGCGGAATAAATCGCTAAAAGTTCATAAATGTATGCGTATAAGTAACTAATTAGATTCTTGTATCAACCTTTTGGCATTCTATAACTTAAGTGTTCACTCTAAACCGATTGTTAAACTGTGAGGCCCCTTACCCCGCCTATCCTACGGGGAGTTGTCAAGTTCTTAGTAATATGTACTTAGACTGCCATCTAAGCAAGGAACGGTTCTTTCCTAAGTATCGATACCCATTATTACTAAACGGCTCTGAAGTTAATAGTGTGTAAAGTCTAAAAAGAAGCTGGGCACTAAGAGTCATGTTATAGTTCCATCAAGGGTCGGTCTCGCATACAAGAATCAATAATTAGTTTAGCCGAAAAGGGGGCAAGCCGGTAAGTTCAAGTAAGCCAGTAGAGCAAAAGTGTTTACGCATAAGAGTTTCAAAGAGTTTGTCCAAAATAGTTCAAAAGTTCCAAAGTTCATAATAGTTTCATAAAAGTTTCCAAGGTTCACAATAGTTTCATAAGCTCGTAATAGGTTCAAAAGTTCATAAAGTTGCATTTGTTCATAAATGTTTTCAAAATGCATATAATCTTATGTTTCCCCCAAAATCACGCAAAATATACATTAAGTAAAAGGGGTTGTAACTCACGGGTTGCGAAGAGTAAGAGTGCGAAAGTCGGTTGGAATGAAAGTCGGGAATCACGGATCGCCTATTAATACCAAGATAGTTTAATTGGTTATTATCTCATTATGTTATTTTTATATAATATAATAGATAAAGTTTAATTAAACTTTAAGTGTCAAGGTTAAGTATTGTCCCAAAATGCTCCGAAATGGTAATTGTCACGTTTTCGTCCAAAAGTCCGATTTTTACGTTTGTTATTGTCGCGTCACAAGTGATTTTGCTCGCTGAAGTGGTTTACATTTTTCTAAGGAAATTTGGGCAGCGCTTCCGCGGCCAAATTTCATATCCAAAAATGCAAGCACCAATTCCGCTCACAAATCACCTATAACACGATAACATATTAATCTAGTTTATTTTATGTCCAATTAGTCCAAACAAGTCACAAATGTCCTTACTTTCACCAAACTCAGTCCCAAGTGTCGTATATTAAAAAGTCAGCGGGTCAACTAAGTCAAAAACGTGCAAATAACGAGTATCATCCATGTATCATCAAACTCAGTCCCAAGTATCATCCATGTATCACCAAACTCAGTCCCAAGTATCATCCATGCAAGCAAGGATTTATGTAATAACAGTAAGTTTAAAGAGTTTTACCGAGGGAAAACTTTAGGTGACGGTTGGATGAGATTTGGCTTCGAAATGGATGAACAACTTCTTCAAAACCCGTTTTAAAGCTTCCTCTTCGTTACCCTTTTTCTTATGGATGATTTGTGTAGCCTTTGATGGATGATTTTTAGCTTTTGTTGTTGTTTTGTGGTGTAAACTTTCTGGTTTGCTAGAAAGATTTGAGAGAAAAGTGTAGAGAGAGAGTGGTATGTGTGTGTTTTGTTTTGAAAATATGAAATGAAGTAAATGGAGGAGTGTGGGAAAGGGTGTTACTGCCCTAGGGAACCCAAATGGCAGTAATGGCTAGCCCAATCCCGTTTAATGGTGTTGTTCCAATCACGATTCATGCAAAAATGACTCATCAAGTCACAGTCAGCGGCCTTTCAGCCGCCGACTGGCAATATCCAGCCGCCGGCTGGGCTTCAGCCGTCGGCTGGATGGCATTTTCCAGCTTTGTGACGTTTTAAGTTTTCCTTTATTGTTAGTTGTGGACTGGAATTTTATTAGTTTCCGTTATGAACTTAGTCAAGTTCTTGTATAGTTTCTTTGGTGTTAGGATTTATAAGTTGATTCCGACACAATAAAAGACACAATATGTACGAACTAGAACAATACGATCACGATAAAATGCAACTAGAGATTCGAACCGATATATTAACTGAGAATCACCTGAATTTTAGACGGTTGTCACATTCTCCCCGGGTTGAAAGAAATTTCGTCCCGAAATTTGACTCGTCCCATCAGGTAGAAGTATCTTTGAACAGATGCGGATACTTTTGACGTATTTGGTCTTCACGTTCCCATGTGAATTCATGACCACGTCGGGAGTTCCAACGAACCTTGACAATAGGAACACGGCTTTGTCTGAGTTGTTTGACCTCGCGGTCCACAACTTCAAGCGGTTCCTCTATAAAGTTGAGCTTGTTGTCGATCTTGACCTCGTCGAGTGGGATGACGATGGTCTCATCAGATAAGCACTTTTTCAAGTGCGAGACATGGAATACGTTGTGAACATTGGAAAGAACTTGCGGGAGTTGGAGTCGATATGCTACTGGGCCAATACGCTCGATAACTTCGAATGGTCCGGTATACCTTGGGCTTAGCTTGCCGCGCTTCCCGGTATACCTTCCATGGCGATACTTTGAGAAGCACGCGATCGCCAACTTGAAACTCGAGGGGTTTCCTTCGGTTATCGGCGTAGCTCTTCTGCCTGGTACGGGACGTCTTCAGTCGTTCTCTGATAGTGGTGATCTTGTCGATGGTTTCCTGGACGATGTCGAGCCTTGTGAGTTGTCGATCGCCAGCTTCTAGCCAACAAAGCGCCGACCGGCACTTACGTCCATATAAGGCCTCGAACGGAGCGCACTTGAAGTCAACTTCCTCCGAAGTCAACTACGCATGCTCTAAGCATATCCTCAAGTGTTTGGATCGTCCTTTCGCTTTGACCGTCGGTCTGAGGGTGGTAAGCGGTGCTAAGGTCTAGTCGCGTCCCGAGCGATTTCTGAAGCGCGTTCCAAAAGCGGGACGTGAATCGACTATCCCTGTCAGAGATGATGGAGAGAGGTGTTCCGTGGCGAGAGATGATCTCGTTGATGTAGATTTGCGTGAATTTCTCCATCGAGTGGGTCTCTCTGTTGGGGTTGTATGGATCTTAAGATTGCAACGTTATATCAATAACCTAGCGGAAATAAGCTATCGATTATCTAGCGAATATTTAACCTTCGGAAACGAAATCAAACCAATGATTATTGATAAGATTAGACCTTAGGAAGACTATTCGGATGATTGATTATATATTATAATCAGTTTTGGAATCAAAGAAAACGGCAGCAGCAGTTCAAACACGCACAAAAACCCTAGGACGACTAACTCCTGTTGATGCACTATTTGGATGTCCATAGCTTTGCAAACGCATTATTAATGTTTACTTGTAATGTTGTACACCTAGTTGGTTGTAAAAGTGCGAAATTCACCTTCTGCATTGATTCATGCGGATGTGGGTTCATACGCACGGATGAGAGTCTCATCCGTACGGATGAACACTTATATTTGGTCTGATTTGCTTAACGATCATCCGTACGGATGAGAGTCTCATTCGTACGGATGAGAGCCTCATCCGTACGGATGAGAAACAGTCCTATATATAGTGAATTTTCTGCATCTTTTAGGTTAAGAGTGTTAAGAGAGTTAGAGGGAGGCTGCGTTTTTGGCAGCGGTTTTTAGGGCTTTTGAGGCGCCCCGATCCGGCCGATCACCGGATTAGGGAGAAGATTATGTTCAATCTTCTCCTTAGCCTTACCACGATTTCTCAGTTTAAACCATTGTAATCATTAACGTTTATTAATAATATTTGGTTTATCTTTGATTATTCGTGTTTATCTCTTCCGTCTAATCAATCCGTTGCGCGTTCTTGTTAATACGTTCCTGTGTTAATTGGACCAACAAATTGGTATCAGAGCCGGTTAACACCGTGCTCTTGATCTGGATCAAACGGGATTGAAGACGTTAAAAGGTTTAGATTTTTTCTCCATTTTTTCGGATCGATTTTGTTATGTTTTAAGGTTGGATTGATGGTATGGTTGAAAGGGTTTGTAAATCAGGTTATCTGGAGTCTCTGGGCATTTTACGGGGTCAAAATCGCGATCAAAATGACCAATAAGGGATTTTGGGTTTTCTGTCGGCGGACTGTTTTACCAGCTATCAACGAACTTCATCCGTGCGGATGTAAGTTCATTCGTACGGATGTGAATTCATCCGTGCAAATGAGTTAAGTCATACGTACGAATGAGGTGTTCCATTTCAAGACTAACGGATAGATCCATCCGTACGAACCAGCAGCTGATCCGCACGGATGACCTCTTCATCCGTGCGCTTGAAAGAATCAGTTGAGATTAAATGTCTATACGTACGGATAAGTCCTCATTCGCACGAACGGGTATTTCATCCGTACGGATGAGGATCAGAACCTTCACTTTCGGTTGTATCATGTCTAGATTCGGTATGTAATCTCCTTATTTTATCGGGTCAGTTTTAAAGTGAAGTTGTGGAGAAAAACAGTATTATGAAGATTTTTGTGGGGTAATCGGGAACATCCGGTTATTTATGGGCCATTAACGTTTATTTATTTATTCCGCGTTTATTGTGATTCCGTAGTGGAGGGAATCTGGTTATTGTTTCGCAATCACAGGTTATGGTGCATGATCTTTGATGAATCTGAATGTGTGCAAATTTGTTACGGATTATTAGTTGTGAATGGAGTCCTCTAATTTTTGCCTAATACATTTTAAGTCATGATGAAGACGATTTGAGCTAAAATGTCTACATATTGGGATGAGCTTATCTGGAGGGGGAAATTTACAGTTGGTAGTTCATAGCAGATTGCTGTATGTGAAGATTGTCACATTATTGAAATGATCGTATCGAAGTCTGTAGAGTTCAGTCTCAGGGGGAGTCTTACTGCTTATGGTATTATGTGCTGCATGTTTATTCGAGTGAAGTCAGAGAAACTACAGAATGTCCAATTAGCATTTCGACAACAACGAGCGGAAATCGTTAGTGTTCGAAGTTTGATTTGTCATGTTTATTCGGGAAGACTTTGATGAAGCTTGAAGATTCAAGAAATACTGATACCACGGCAGAGACTGACTGAACATTGCAAGAGGTGTCTACAAGAATTTGCAAGCTATGTCCAAGGGGGAGTTTGTTGATGCACTTTTTGGATGTCCATAGCTTTGCAAACGCATTATTAATGTTTACTTGTAATGTTTGGTTGTAAAAGTGCGAAATTCACCTTCTGCATTGATTCATGCGGATGTGGGTTCATACGCACGGATGAGAGTCTCATCCGTGCGGATGAACACTTATATTTGGTCTGATTTGCTTAACGATCATCCGTACGGATGAGAGTCTCATTCGTACGGACGAGAGCCTCATCCGTACGGATGAGAAACAGTCCTATATATAGTGAATTTTCTGCATCTTTTAGGTTAAGAGTGTTAAGAGAGTTAGAGGGAGGCTGCGTTTTTGGCAGCGGTTTTTAGGGCTTTAGAGGCGCCCCGATCCGACCGATCACCGGATTAGGGAGAAGATTATGTTCAATCTTCTCCTTAGCCTTACCACGATTTCTCAGTTTAAACCATTGTAATCGTTAACGTTTATTAATAATATTTGGTTTATCTTTGATTATTCGTGTTTATCTCTTCCGTCTAATCAATCCGTTGCGCGTTCTTGTTAATACGTTCATGTGTTAATTGGACCAACAACTCCCTAATGCAGGAAGTAGATGGGTATATATAGGCCCAGATATTCATCCGTACGGATCACTTTCTATTCGTACGGATTACTTCCTATTCGTACGGATCTGATCTCATCCGTACGAATGCAAAACTTTAACAAACACTCTTGTTTAATTTACTTAATCGTGCGGATAACAGTTCATGCGCACGGATGCATCCTCATCCGTGCGAATGTAATCTGAATATTATTTATACATCACAAATCGTATATTTGATTAATTCACAATAACGTAAATGTTCAAGCATATAATTACTCAAACAAGCAACTTTAATATCCAAACAATACAAAGACTGATATTATAATAAACGTGTAATTACATATGAATCTAGTAACTAACAAAATGCACCTACAAACTCCCCCTAGGAACTAGATTCTATGCATTCAGTCTTCAAAAATCTTCACTGCTGCCCAAAAATGTCTTCGATCTGTCCTCTTAAGCGTGGATCTTGTAAGCAAAACATACACGTACAACCTTGTTGAAACGCGACGCCTGATCCATATCTTTGACATCACAAAATATAGGACATTGAAACAAAGCATAAATATCATCATCAGTCAAATTTCTAATCCACATCGGATCAAAAATTCTCAGTGTTTCCCATTCACCTTTTCTCTCCAGCACAATCACAGCTTCTGTAGTTTGATCATCGTAATACCACCATTTGAATCTCCGATGGAAATCGGCTTTCATTTTGTGTAGCGGAATCTTCTCCATTACCCTTGGCGCTTTATACGTTACATGCTTCAAAGCTTTACCTGTTCTCGGATTCTTCCGATCTTTAGAATAGGTAATCTTCGGAAACTGTGGCCTCAGGTACTTCCACGATGATCTGAACTCATACCGAAGTTGCTTTTCCAACCATGTTGCTTTATAATCCGACTCACTATACAATAACTTTAGACCAGCCAACCGCATCATATCATAATACGGCAGAGTCTTCAAGTCAGGAGCGAATTTAAAGTAATCAATGCCACGCTCTCGCTTGATTGCATATACGTTTAAATCATCCAAGTATGCCCAACTAAGAATTTTGCCTTCGGTCTTTGCACCTTTTAAAGAATAAAACTTCGAGTACTCAGGTTGAACAACTTGACGAGGCGGGCAGAAACATTCTTTCATTGCCTGAAGCCATTCAGCTTTCTTGACACTCAGTTCTTCGAGATCTGGTGTAGACTTGCTGGCAACTGGATGTTTCTCTAATTTCCGGTTAAGATCCCCATCATCGACGTTAAAGATTTCATCGTCATCTGGAAGATCTTGAAAATTATTTGATTGATAGATAGGATTAGCGGAATCAACATTTTGCTCAAATACTATCTCATCAACATCGTCGTAAGAATCAGGAGAATTTGTTGTAGATGCAGATGCAGTTTCTTCAGTAACTTCATCAGGATTCATTCTCAATAGCTCTGCAATCTGTTCTTTCGTTAAACAATGAATTATTTCTCCTTCTTCTTTATCGTACTCGACGCTAAACTGAATTACCCCCTGCATATCCAAAATATGAGTTAACTTGGACTTTACATGCGAGATAGGAGTAATATCATGCTGTGATTCACTTGTATGTTCTTTACCAGCTTTATCAGACTCAGTGCTTTCACTTCCTTCGGCTTCGGCAGACGGTTCAGAAGATGCATCGTCTGATCCTTTAAGTCTGAAAATCTCATCATCACCTACAATCATATTATCTTTCACCTTGTTGTAGTCTTCTTCCAACTTCATGATTTTCTTGGATTGCTCAGCAGTGACAAGTACCAATTCCTTGTTTTTATTTGAGCAGTCCTCAATCAACAACCTCTGTGAATCAAGCAACAGATTCTGACTTTTTATCATTTCAGACATTTCAGCGCGTTCAGCATTAAGTCTCTGAATTTCTTCATCTTGTTGATGCTGTTTTGCTAAGACATTTAATAACATAGCATTCAAGATGGCAAGTTGAGCAGAGTCAGACATTTGTATAGACGAAGATGATTTTTCAGCAGATGTTGTTGTTATGGTAGCTGTCGTCATGATTGGCTCTGGAGCTGTAATAATAGGAGGAACTGGAGCTGCAGTGCTGGCAATCGTCTTTGGAGCAATGTCAGAACGTTTCACCAGCTTGAAACGTTTCGACGATTTCTCCCTTTTCTTGAGAATTTCTCCTAATGACTTAGCTGCTGGAGGATCTTTTCGTTTACGTACTAATGGAATCTCTTCAGCACTCATGACAACATCATCTTCATCTCTCAAACCAGCTTGAGATGATGATGTACCAACAACCGGAGATTCAACCGGAATAACCTCATCATCTTCATCGGAGTCAGATTGTTGAGGTACAACAATATCCTCATTATCTGATTCCCTATCATCATGTCTCCATTTCTTACCGCCAGGACAGACATATGTTGCATC
>CAJVGC010000065.1:43370700-43397835 GCA_910822075.1 Senecio squalidus
AACTTGCTCAAAGTTAATGATTATGTGTCTATATTCATTTCTACTTTGGTTTGCAATTTTTAGTTCATCACAAACAGTTTGGTTGTGATCTCTGTACTCTTTAACTTGTTTAATGCATGCTTGTGTACAGAGTTTAGAAAGTACCTCAGTAGGAATGGAGTCACCAACACCAGCCATCAATGCTTGATTTGTTGTAGCTTCACCAGCTTGGAAGCTCCAATCAAAACATGCTTCATCTTGAGTTGTTATGGCAAATAGAAGTAGACTTTTCTTGACTGCTTTGTTTTCTTTGAAATTTTCCTTGTCTCCCTTCATTTTTGATGTTTTGAGGACGTTTTTGGTTGTTGTCTTTGTTTGGACACTCCCTTGCAAAGTGACCCGGTTCTTGACATTCAAAACATCTGACCTTGCTCTTGTCAAACCCTGTGTTGTCATTTCGCTTCACAACAAAATTTCTTCTCCCAGTTCTTTGAATGAATCTTCTTGTTCGAGCACTTAACATGGCCATCTGCCATTTAATGTCCATTTCCTCCAGATCATCAACATTTAACTGCTCCAAATCATCTATGATTAATCCTGAGTTCACATGACTAGCATAGAAAGCATCTCTAGCTATGTCATCAAGATTATCATGTGGAGCTCCTTTTGAAGAACCACTTCCATTTGCAACAAATCCTTGATCATCAGGAGATGTATTTACTTCTTTTGCTTTAGTTGAAACAAAAGCAATATTTTGTGTAGTGCTTGTGCTTGGCTGTGGCTTCTTGGCTTCTACCTCTCCTTCAAACACCCTTAATTCATTGAATAGATCATCCAGCTCCATATCTTCTATGGCATCACCTTGCCTATAGTTTATGGTGTACATGATCCATTCTTCAGGAAGAGATCTTAGAAACTTCCTATTTAAGGTGTCTTTAGAGATAACTATTCCAACTATCTCCATTTCACTATACAACGTATTGAATCTATCAAAGGTTTGAGTTAGAGACTCTCCTCTAACAGCGTTGAATGCTTCAAATTGTTGGTTGAGAACCTAATTGTACTTTCTTCTTGTGCTAGCATTTTCCCCAAACCTTTTCTCCAAAGCTTCCCATAGAAGTTTGGCATCTGTAAACTTGCTGAACTTGTGTTGGTAGTCATTTGGAATGGCCAACAACAAGCTACTTAGAGCTTGACTTTCTATATGCCTTTGCTTCTTCTCTTGATCAGTGGGTGGAGCAACTTCTGCATTACCAGTTGCTGGAGCTGCTATGGTCTTGTTACCATGTATAACTACATCCCACATGAGATAGTTTGTTTGGAGCATGTATTGATGTAATTTGATCTTCCACATTCTAAAGTTTGATGATGATAAAATTGGAACTCTGTTGGCTTGAACACCATCATTTAGATCTGCCATTTTTTTTTTGAATGAAGATTCAAGTGAACTTTTGCTTAACCCTTGTTTATCTTAGATCTAGAGCACCTGAATGCTCTGATACCACTTGTCAGTATCGAATCACTTAACACAATAATGTATAAGTAAATGATTTGAAGATTTAGATCTAACAAATACAATTTGTATTGCAGCGGATAAACACAAATTGTATGAACAAGGTTATGATTAACAAGTTATATGAAAGAATTAATTTGATTGAACAAATAACAAGTTAATCAACAACAGCCTCAATTGATTATATTAATTTCAGAGAAAATTTCAATGATGTTATCTCTTACAACCAACGTTTTTAACACAAATAACAAAGGAGCTATTTTATGGTCCTTAAGGCTATCTAACAAAGATCTTCGTACAGATTACAATCGATTACAAACCTATACAAAATCTATGTCCATACTCTGAAGCTAGTTTGATCTCAAATCAAACTATTCAATCTACTTTGACCAACTATTACCAACTCTCTGATTGAACACGTGACAGTACTTTAGTTGGTGATCATCATCAGTAGTTGAGGATCTTCATCAGTAGTCGTCTTCCAATGATTATCCACCTCTACCGATCAGTTGAAGATGATCAGTTTCTACTTATCAGTACTAAAGCTCTTAGCTACTGATCAGTTCTTCAAGTTGACTAGCTACTGATCAGTTCTTACTCCATCTAGATACTGATCAGTGCTTGAGACTAAAGAGTTTGTGCTACTACTGATCAGTAGACAAAAGTCTTTACTACTGATCAGTAGTAAAACACACTTAGTGTATTTTTGTCCAACACCCCATTTTCCCTACATACATCTAAATAAAAGACTGTTTATCTTTTGAAACGATCTTTATATCTAAACAAGATTTTTTCTGTTTATGTTGCACATTTGAATACAAAATTTATATATGATATGTTCATATTCTTTCATGCATATCATGTACATTAGTTATTTTAACTAAAAGCAAAGCTACCATCAAGAATCCACTTTGAACCAAAAAGGGAAAATGCAAAAAACTTTAAGAAAAAACAACATGGATCACGTTTTCGCAAATTATTTACAATGCTTTATGGTTATATTAGTTATATTACGGCTATAACATGAATCAAGTATCGCTTTATATTTATTTAAGTTATTTAGGGTTGTAACACGAATCACGTTTTGGAGCTGTGAAAAGAAAGCTACTAGTAAAAATCTAAACCTAATATAACCCGGCTAATCAAAATAGTTAAATACATCAACAAAGTACCCTGCTATAAAAGCCTAAGTGCTGTACAAAACGGAATCGACTACTAATCGGTACTCGACCAATTGACGAAGAGATTTAAGGTTAATTGGCCAAAAAATTGGTTCGTTTATATCAGTCGAAAATTGGGTAATAGGCTGAACTCAGACAAAAGCAACAAAAATAAAATTTGAGGGACTTTTTATAAGGTAGACTTTGGTTGTTGACTGATCAAATTTTAAAGTATTTATAAGGTAAGCTAGGGGGTGACAATTAGGTGGTATTTGATTTTAACTTAATTGACTTATTAAGAAAATAACTTTATATGGTAAGTTTAAGACGTGCTTTTGTTTGTGACTTAATTCTAGAACACGACGTAGCTCGAAAAGTCATGTGGGTGGTGTATTTCCCACTAAGTCATAGATTTTTTTAACAATTTTCTTTTAAATAATCATTTTATATTATTTAGACTCCCTATTTGGCACATAAAACAAACATAATTACTTTTTATATTATACAAAAAATATTTACCTAAACAGACACCATATCTAAACAATACCTAACAAACAAACAAAAAAGAACATGGTCTTAGTGTTGTGTGGGAAATGGACGTGCTCATATACCCCAACCCGACCCATAGTTAATCATAACAAAAAGTTCCTCTATCGAAACCCATTTATTAAATAGGGTTTCGTGTTAACTCATTTATTACGGTCATAAGATATATTAGATGATGAATTTTTTTTTAAATTAATTAATAAAAAATTAAGATATATCAATGAATAGTCATAATAACCAATAAAAATACTTAATATACATGATTTAGATAATATTATATTATAAATACAAATCGTCATAAATTAGTTTACATTTCTGGAAAAAAAAATCTTGTAAAATTTAAAATTTAATGTTTGTTTTTTTGTTATTTAGAATTATGTCGACGGGTTGGAAACGGGTTAGACATGTGGATTCATTTATAACTCAAATCCATTTAGGCTCAACCATAATCCGTTTATTTCATGTCGATTTCAAGTCGTGTTTCCGTATCGTGTCATAAATTGCAACCGTTAGGCTTTTTGTTGTCGACTCTTGGTGTTCAACAATGGTGTTGGAGGTGGAAAGTGACATTTGATGGACATTTTTTTTTTCTAGAAACCAAACTCACTTCCAATGCATAGTCTTCTTCTTCTTCTACATGTGGATATTCTGCCACTATCTTTTTCATTTTAGGTAAGATAAAACTCTAGAGACCCGTAAGTGGATATTAAAAAGGAGATTTTTAAAATTTTGAAGTTTAAGAGCACCCGGAGTGATAGTGAGGATTGTGGTGATTGTGGGATTACTTTTTCTGACGTGGCAGTGAAAATCATGATTATGAGATTTTGGATGGTATGATAATGAGGATTGTGGTGATTGTGAGAGTTGTGGGACCCAGTTTAATTTGTTTTCTTCTTAAAAGATTTAAATAAAATAAATATAACATTTTATGAAAATAAAAAACAAAACTACAATATTTAAAATAAAAATACAAAAACATACAATAAAAAAATACAATACAATAATTAAAAAAAATACAATACAATAATTAAAAAAAATACAACACAATAATTAAAAAAAGCTAACGTTGTCGATAGTTATCCGGAAGTGTCGAAATGTAGGCCACGAGATCTTCCCGAAGTATGTTGTGTGTGGTCATCTCTCTAATCTCTCTGTTAATCCGGATACGTTCGTTGACTCTCTCGTTATAAGTTCCCGGAACACCCGTAACCGGAGGAACATACCATTCATCGGCATCGCAGATCGACTGTCTGTTGTCTTCAACGATCATGTTGTGTAATATAATAACCCCATACATCACTCTTCTTAATTTGTTCATTTGTAAAATCTAGCTGGATGTTTTATAATACCCCAACGACCTTGAAGAACACCGAATGCCCGTTCGATATCCTTTCTCGCACTCTCTTGAAAACGTTTGAATTTTTGGCGAGGTTCGTCAAATGGGTAAGAGAAAGCTTTAACAAATGTCGACCACTCCGGATATATACCGTCTGCAAGGTAATATCCTTTATTGTACTCGTGGCCGTTGACGGTGAATCTGTAGTCTGGGGATGAGTCGTTGAGCATATCATGAAACAACGGCGATTGTTTAAGCACGTTGATGTCGTTGTTCGACCCCGCGACACCGAAGTAAGCATGCCATATCCATAGATCGTACGAGGCAACAGCTTCCAACATAACCGTTGGATAACCATGGTCACCTCGTGTGTATTGCCCTTTGTATGCATTTGGACATTGATCCCATTTCCAATGCATACAATCGATGCTACCAAGCATACCCTTAAACCCATGAACCTCATCGTGTTTTTGATATAAACGATTAACACCATCTTGTGTTGGGGCTCTTAGATAAACGTTTGTATAAAGATGGATTACACATTTTAAAAAATTATCTAAGGATTCAGTTGATGTTCTTTCAGACATTTGTAACTATTCGTCGAAGGCGTCCGGAGTAATCGCATACGCCATCATACGAATAGCGGACGTGCATTTATGTAAACAACTAAAACCCATTTTACCCGTTGCATAGGGGCGTTGTTTGAAATATTTAAAATAGTCGGGCAAAGGTTCTACAGAGTAATTAGATACACCTTCGACTATTCTGAGGAAAAGAGGTCTTCTCATTCGAAATCGTCTACGGAAATATTCATACGGATATAAGCTTTCGCCGGAGAAGTAATGTCGTAACACGTTTTCGTTTGCTTCGGTGCGATCGCGGTTGATATAACCCCTTTTCTTTTTCTCAGTACGGCGAGAACTTTCCGCCTCATTTTCGTCCATCTCCACAGCTTGTGCCGCCAAGGCTAGAACTTCTAACAATTCGGCGTCGGAAGATGACGAATCCGTAACATCGTGATCGGTTGACGAATTCGAACTCATTTTTTGTTGTATATAGTTTTTAGAAAAAGATTGAGATAGAAAGAGATTGAGAAATGGTGTGATTTTTTGGTTAAATTGTGGGGGTATTTATAGGTGAAATTAAGGTTTAAAAAAAAAGAATTATTTAAATAAACCAACGGTTATATAACCGTTGGTATTGATTTTCGTTTATTTTTTTTTAATACTTTTTTAGCCGTTGCAATTAAAAAAAAAAACAAAAAAAAAAAACAAAATCAGCAAAACGACCCGTTGTGGTGCCAACGGTCGACCACAACGAGAGTGACAACGACCTGGGACGGAGTGGTACTAGGAGTGTACATGCGCTACGTGACGGGTAACAATCCACTTGAAATTGTATATAAACTATTTTTGAAGTTTAATTTGTTTGAAGTAGTGTCGATTTTATGGTAGTTATAGGTATATTTGTGTTTGTGCAAATTCACGTTATAAAAAAGAGTATCAGTAGACAACATGTGTGTTGAAATGAAAAATAAATTAAGAACACTTAGTATGCGGGCAATGCGTGAAATATATTTTTTCCTGGAAAATCATACGTAAATGATTTAATTTCATTTTGTTTTAATATTGTTGTTTGTATCGAGTGTTTTTTATTTGATTGCGTTATAGATTCTTTATAGTAGTATATATATATATATATATATATATATATATATATATATATATATATATATATATATATATATATCAATAAATTTTTAATTATAATGTTAATTCAAAAGTTAGATTTACATGTATTTCATATCATATTTATCGATAAAGTCATATACTATTTATATATATTAGTTAGGTGCGTAAAAGTTATTAAATATATATTCAATATTAAATATAGATATAAATGTCTAAATATTTTTCTTACTTAAAAATGGTTAGTTGATTAATTATACTTTAAATAAACAAGTTATATATTATTAATGAGAAAATATATTTGTAATTAATCTATTAATGTATTTTATTATGTGTTGTTACTTTTATCCCACATTGGTAGGTGAGTGAAACGAAACTTTGTTTATAAAACAAAGATTACAACAAATGTTTAAAAATCTTTGTAGGATAACTATGCATTAGTAATAATTATATAATAAAATACAACACTTTGCACATTTGTATTATTTTTTTAAAAAGCTAATTATTATTATTTTTATTAATTTGATTTTTTTTAAAAGCTAATTATTATTATATAATTAATTTGAAACTAATCATGTAATCTATTGAACAATTATAAGATTTAATAATTATTATTATGAATTAAAAGATTTATTTGAGAGTTAGAAATTACCTGTTGGGGTTAACCTGTTAGTTAAATAGTTTAATTTCATTAATACTGCTCATTACTACTGCTCATTAATACTGCTCAAGTTAATACTGCATGAAGACAATTACTATTGCATGTAACTGGTTAATGCTCCTGAAGACTGATGGTTACTACTGCTGAAGACAGTTACTACTGCCCGCTTCTCATTACTACTGCCCTCTTCTCATTAGTGAAGACAATTACTATTGCATGTAACTGGTTAATGCTCCTGAAGACTGATGGTTACTACCGCTGAAGACAGTTACTACTGCCCGCTTCTCATTAGTGAAGACAATTACTATTGCATTTAACTGGTTAATGCTCCTGAAGACTGATGGTTACTACTGCTGAAGACAGTTACTACTGCCCGCTTCTCATTACTACAGCAAGTGTAGTTTAGATAATTATTGAATATTTATGTAATTATCTCTTCCTTATTTGTAGCAATTGTGATTATGATGCAACTGTATTTGCAGTTATAATACAATTGTGATTGTAAAGTCGTTTCCTAGATTAGCTAGGATAGCCTCAAGGTCTCTATATACATAGATCCTTGTATTAAGAAAAACACGTATATTTATCATTCCTTAAAAGGTTAATATATTGGGGCTTACAATTTGATATTCGTAATTGTTCTTATACTTTCAATAAACAATATTCGTTTGATCAATAAACTTGTAATATCAAAGTGTTTATCCGCTGCTAAACTTCTTTGATAGATCAAGATCTCTATTCAACGTGTGTTGGTTTACATAAACCATATTGATCCTGACAAGTGGTATCAGAGCACAGAAGGTCCTCAAGATCTACTGATCGACAAGTTTTTAAAGCCTCAACAAGAAGCAAATTACTATCAATCATGACTGATGTGGTGGTGAACAAGGTTCATGTACTTAATAGCAACGATTTTGATCTCTGGAAGTTGAGAATCAAACAACACATACTGCTCTCTGATTATGCAGTATGGGATGTTATTGTGAATGGGAACAAAGAAGCTCTTAATATGTCTGCTGATGGAACACCTGGAGTTGTTCATCGTCCCACCATAGATCAAGAAATAAGAGAAAAGCAGACTGAAATCAAGGCTCTTAGAATCCTTCTAATTGCTATTCCTAATGAATATCAAGCACAATTTGAAGGATATAATGATGCAAAGTCTCTGTGGGAAGCTCTTGGGAAGAGATTCAGTGGAACAAAGAACACCAAGAAGAACAAGAAGGCTCTTCTCAAACAGGAGTGTGAAAATTTAAAAGCCTTAAAGGAAGAGAGAATGACTCAGACCTTTGACAGATACAAGAAGCTTACATGAGAGTTGAGCAGTGTTGGAGTAAGAATAGACAAAGGGATCTGAACAGGAATTTTCTTAGATCCCTGGGAGATGAATGGATTATCTACACAGTATCTTATAGACAGGGTGATGTGCTAGAAGAGATGGAACTGGATGATATGTACAATGACTTAAGGGTGTTTGAAGCTGAAGTTGAAGCCAAAAAGTCAGTCAACAGCAATAACAACATAAATACTTTTAATACTGCACTCATCACACCAGTTGGAACATCTCAGAATGACAACAAAGAAGATATGTACTTTGAAGCTTTTCTATCACAAAGTTCATGCTCATGATTAACCAATGAAAACTTAAGACAGGTTCATCAAGATGACTTAGAAGATATGGATCTCAAGTGGCAACTGGCTATGCTATCATTGAGGGCAAGAAGATTTGTGAATAGAACTGGGAGAAGATTTACTCCTAGAAGCAATGACAGGGTTGGATTTGACAAGAGCAAAGTCAAGTGCTATGACTGTAGTGATCTAGGACACTTTGCAAGAGAATGCAAAAACAAATCAAAATCCAACAATTCAAGGAACAATCAAGAAAGTACATCAACAACCATGATCACACAAGATGTGTTTGGCTTTGAATGGAATGATCTAGCTGAAGAGACCATTCAAAACAAAGCACTAATGGCATGTGTGGTTTCTACTACAGATGTTGTTTCTACTGCAGATGTTACTTCTACGGCAGCTGTTGTTCCTACTGCATCCTTTCCTACTGCCATTACTGAGGATGTCTTTGGCTATGACTGGAGTGAAGTTGCAGAAGAATCTACTCAGAATACAACTCTTATGGCTTGATGTGCGAAATCTAGTTTTCCGAAAATGCTTAACTTAATTCGCAACACCGGGAAGTGTACCCTTATCGGTTGTAATATAGTTTAGGCAAGTTCGGGTTCGAACTCAAGGACTTTGTTAAATTGATTTATTTTAGCTTTATAAGTAACTAGTAACAAGTGGGGGTTTTGAAATTAACTAACGATAACAATGAGTAAAAATTGGTTTTGATTCAAGATTAAATAAGGACGCTTGCTTGGACCGTTCACGAATATATAATCTTTCCTAAGTATGAAATGCTGATAAACTTCTAATTTAAACCCAAGTTCCTTTCGAATACCGGATTTTTCCAATTACCCAACCGTGCAACGGTTCCTTTCGAATACGGTTAATACCCCAAATAATTGTGCATAAAGTATCAAGCCGATGTGTGAGAATTAATTTATAAACTTCCTTTCGAATAGTTTACTAATCAATAAACCGATTTCTCTTAATTTATCAACTAGCGTTTGTGTTTAAAACTTACTTATTCAAATTGTTGTTAACGATTCCTTTCAAATACCGCAAACTTTAACCAATTATAGACCGGTTGATTGTTTCGTTCCTATTTTAGTAAAATTCCGAGTTCCTTTCGAATACCCGTTTTAGTTTACCAAACATAAATATAAACAATTTAATAATTTCTTAAAGCTTAAACCCAAACGGATCCCCAATTAACCAAACACACATTATTCAAGCAATTTCATACTTAAAATTAATTATACAAACGATCACATATCCAAACAAGCGTATAACGGAATTAGCTACGCATAATTGAAATTAAACATGAAATATAAGAAAAAGTCATAATCATACCAAGTGTTCGATGAAATGCCAATGTATAAAATACCCCAAATTGAAATGAAATGGAAGCTATTCTAGTAATTGAAATGAAATTGCAATCAACTTTGATAAAATTTCCAATGGTTTTCTTCTCCACAAACTCCACGATTGATGATTATTCTCTTTATTCTTCTCCTCCCTAATGATTAGTAAAAGAAAAGATGATGAAAACTGGTTATTTTTCGTGGTCTTAATGCAGTGTGACAACCGTCAAAAATCTAGGTACTTGTTCAGCTACTCCATCGGTTCGAATCATTAGTCACTCTTTTATCGTATTCGCTTTGTTCTAGTTCGTAACTTTTGAGTCTGTACTTTGTCGGAACTAGTGTCGGAATAACTTCCGGAATCAATTATATAAGTCCTAATACCAAGAAAACATCTATTGAACTTTCCTAAGTTCATAACTAATCATAATTAAGAACTTTCAATTAACAAAAAGGTCCAACGAAGCAATAACGTAAAAACGAAAAATCAGAAAATGCTGAAAAAGCCCCGGTGCGTAGCACCTATGGTATAGGTGCGCAGCACCTCACGCCAGTTTTCAAAAATATTACATTTTTAGTCCTTGTCTCGTTTTTGTAACCTTTCAACCAATCCATCTCGAGTTAAAACACTCAATTACTGTCATTTCAGTATTCCAAAACCTCATTACTACACCCTATCTTTTCTTTTTCTTTTTCATTTTACATAATCAAAAACACACACTCATTTACACATAGTTCATCATCTTCTCTCATTTCTCTCAAAAACCTTTCAAGTGTTCTTCATTTCCAGAAACTTTACACCATCAAAACATCATTACAACCCATAGAAAACGTTTGAATCATCTAGAGGAGCAAGGAGGTGCCATTTATTTCGAAAAAGGACCAAGTTTGTAAAGATTTTGGAGCTTTAATCCGACCAAAAACATCATCCATTCAATCTCCTTCGGTAGAAACCTTTCTCCTATCTTTATTTACTGTTTTTACTAATTGCATGTTAGATCTAAACAATAAAAATGAGTTTTTATAAAGATTTATGTCACTTTCTCTACAAAAACGATTTTTATCTAGATGATACTTAGATCTATGTTTTTATGGATAAAAGTTGTTTAGAAACTATTAAAATGGTGTTTTATAAGTTATCTACTGGTTGCATGTCGAAATCTTTGAGTCACATAACGTTTTTAGCGAGAAAAACACAAAATGGGAAAAAGACAGCAGCTAGGTGCGCAGCACCTGTGCCCAGGTGCGCAGCACCGAGCTGCTGTTCTCCCGAAAAACCGTCGTTTGTCCGTTTTAAACTTGTACACACATTCTGGACTTTTGCAAATATTATTATAAGACTGAGATGAGTAAAACTAATAATAATAATGACTTATATTGGACTCTTTAGACTTATTTGACTTGTTATGAAGTTTTTATGTGTATATGCATGTTTTGTGAGCGGAAATGGTTGTAGGTTTTGGACATGAAATCTGGGCGCGGAAGCGCTGCCCAAATTTCACCCGAAAATCTAAACCATTTCAGTAACCTAAACATGTTTATCATATTAATAACTTTAACATTGAGCTTTCAAACTAAAAATAAACGTTAACCGCTTCGGACCAATTTTTGAGACAATTTGACTTCAACGCATAATCATAAACAAAAGTTACCTAATCTTATATAAAGGACCTAATAAGACATTAACTTTTGGACAATCTTGGTATTCCTAGGCATTCCGTGATTCCCGGCTCCCTTATCCGACCGATTCCGAGTTCACTATCTTCGCAAACCGTGAGTTACACCCCTCCTTACTTTTACATTTAAATATGCTTTTTGGGGGAAACATGAGATCAAATTGTTTTTGGACTATGGCATTTATGTGAAATTGCTTATCAAACTATTTTGACTTATTGAATTTGTACGACTATTTTGACTTTTGGTACTTATCGGACTAATTTGACTTTTGGACTTATAAACTATTTTGACTTTTGAACTATTTGAACTAGTTTGACTTTTGTACTTATTAAACTATTTTGACTTTGAAACTTATTGAACTATCTTGACCTTGGTCTATTTTAACTATTTTGACTTGTGGATCTTGGAACTATTTTGGACAAATTCTTAGAGACTTTTATGCGTAAAAATGCTTTATTGCCTTATTGGCTACTTATTATTTAAAACTTTCACGAACTTGAACTTTTGCGAACCTTTGGAAACCTTTTTGACTACTTGAACGACTTTCTATTATGAAAACTTTTGAACAAAGGGAATTGTTTTTGATACGAACTATTTGGACAACTTTGGGACTATTTTTGGACGACTATTTGGACTGGTATGCGTAAACAACATCAACTGTTCGGATTGGCTTACCTTAGACTCCCTAGGTTTGCCTCTTTGGATACTTGAATAGACATTGATAGCTTGGTTGTATTTAAGTACTAAACCCTAGGTGAGAATATAACGCCGTAAGTGCAGACTAAAAGACTTTTAAAAATGTTCGACTAAAAGTCCCACAATTTACTTGGACGACTATACACACTATTAACACAAGCCGTTAGCATATATTATGGGTATCGATACTTAGGAGCGGTCACTCCTTACCAATGGGTAGCGACCAAGGTACATATTGCTAAGTCCTCGCGGACTCTGACTTTAGACTTGACTAGTGGGCAGGTACTTGACTAGAATCGGATTAGTGTGTAGACTAAATCTTACGTATATTAAGCTTAGTGGTTGGTACAACTCGAGGATCATAGGTCTATATTACGCATATACTTACTTATTGTCTTGCACATGTGGATTAATCCACCGCTGAGGTAATGACTACAACCCTTTTTGCTCGCTACACTACTTGACTTTTGCATTTGACTTGAACGTACTTGAACTTATTTTGAACGTACTTGAACTTATTTTGAACGTACTTGAACTTATTTTGGTCGTACTTAAACTTATTTTGAACGTACTTGAACTTACTTTGGTCGTACTTGAACTTATTTTGAACGTACTTAAACTTATTTTGAACGTACTTGAACTTACTTTGGTCGTACTTGAACTTATTTTGAACGTACTTGAACTTATTTTGAACGTACTTGAACTTATTTTGAACGTACTTGAACTTACTTTGGTCGTACTTGAACTTATTTTGAACGTACTTGAACTTATTTTGGTCGTACTTAAACTTATTTTGAACGTACTTGAACTTACTTTGGTCGTACTTGAACTTATTTTGAACGTACTTGAACTTATTTTGAACGTACTTGAACTTATTTTGAACGTACTCGAACTTATTTTAAACGTACTTGAAATTGTCCTGAGACTAAATTATTCTTGAATTTTAAGCACTTAAATTTAATTAAGTTATTCTTGAATTTTTAAGTACTTGATCTTATCTTGAAATTCTTTGACCTCGAACGACTCTTGAACTTTTATAAATCTCGAACTCGTCTCGGACTCTTATGAACTTTTAAATTGAACTTTTCTTCAATTCAAACTGTAACTCACTCACTACGTTTTCGTAGTTGACACTTTATCTCATGTTTCAGGAACTAAGCGTAAGTTATGAAGTGCATTGCTCGGGCGGGTCAAGTCCTTTATGTGAAGTGTACCTTGGGAAGAAGACCTTATTTTGGGAATTTTATTTAAAAACATTTTGGTTATGTACTATGGTCTTACGTTGAATCTTGGTTGTATCTTTGAATTGTACTTTTTAATTTAAATCTTAATGACTCGAACCGTGAACTTTAGTGTAACCCGTGAAATGATTATTTGCTCTTCACATTCCGTGTTTCCGCTTTAGCGGGGTGTGACAGACTTGGTATCAGAGCACGGGTTATAGTGAAAACGGTTTTAAAATCTTTCAAAAAGTTTTCGAAACCAAAACTATAACCAAGGCTTTTCAGAAAACGTCATTTTCGGGTTCAAACCTTAGTATGTTATTTTCCGCAATTGCATGATTAACTTTTTCAACTATGCGTGACTTGATCAACCACCCATAGTTCAAAATGAATTATGCAAGAACGGAAAATGAAAGGCTATCGTTAAACGGTTTTGAGTCCATAAATTCCCGGTCTTGTCAAATCCCGACACTCACATGATTGACCCGTGCATGCATTTTACTTACGTTTTTCCTATCCTTAGCTTCCCCGTACTTACGTAACTCTCTATTCGCAGATACGCCATGTCTCAGTCCTCGAACTCTCGATCCCAGACACGATCACTTCCCCGAGCCGCCTCCCCCTCTCACGAACCCTCTGAGGGCCACACCGCATCCGAGAGTCAGCGTCACCAGACGACTGACCCAACGGAAGACACGTCCCAGACCATCAGTAGCAGTAATGGGTCCAGCCCAAGGACGGTACTTCCACCTCCTAGGTTGGTGCCCGTTGCAGCACCACAGCCCCGAGGACCCAATGTTGGAGCACCTATGCATCCGCAGTCGGGCCCGTTCCGACCCGCGCCTCCACAGTCTTTCTTGGACCCCTACGATCCCGCTTTTCGCACTCCGATATCGGAGCGTTACGCATGGGATCGTCAGTTCATCGAGGAAAGACGGCGTGCGCAGGAGTCCGGACCCTCCCGACCCATGATGCCACCTACTCACCAGCCTCTTCCTCCGGACGCCTTCCTCAACTTGCACCGCCAAGTCCGTGGACTTGCCGAGGAAGCCCAGGAGCAGGGCCTTCTTCTATTTGAAGTCTCCGATGCTGCGAACGAGTTAGCACAGCAGTCCCGGCGGATCATCCTGACGGCTCAGGCCACCGCCCGGACCGTCCAGTGCCTCGTCAGAGCTTGCGTAGTCATGGGAGCACTTGTCGTAGCTCTCGCCGCCATGATGTTCTTGGAAGAGCGTTATTAGACATATTTCCCTTTTCACTATACTGTACCGGCTTAGTCGTAATTTTCCCATTGTACACGACTTAAGCCATTATTTATTATTTCTCTATGTATTGTACTTACATTTCTCTCAGTGAATTTGTCATGTGTACCGAAACTTCTTATTATTAATGAAAATTCTTCCTTTTATCATTAGGTTTATCGTATCTTGTGGACTTTGTACTTGTTGCGAACACTATGATTCTAACCCTTAAATCATAATCTTGCGTGAACTACTTGATCATTCGTGTTAATCTCGTGCTATGACTATCTATGGTTACTTAAATCGTAATTCTTATCATATCTCATCCGCGCGTTCTAAACCCAACCTAAATTCTTTCTGTTGCAGAATCATGGCACCCCCGCACTTGAGTGCTAGTGACCTCGCCGAGCAAGTCATTGCCCAGATGAACGCAGCAATACCCGACTTGATCGCCCAGGTAATCGCCGGAGTGAGCGACAGGATTTTCGGAGGCGATAACCCCGACGCCTTTTGTCCGGAGGTCAATCACGACGACAACCTCCCTTCTCCTCCAGCCCCCGTCACTCGAAGGAAAAGTGAGAAGCGTAGGGCTAGTCACCAACCCATAAGGGGCAACCACGACAAGAAGCCCGCCATCAGACGCCGAGAGTATGCCGGACCGCACCCTAAGTGCGGTAAGTGCCACCGGCATCACACTGGGGACTGCCACGCGTGCTACGCATGCAACAAAATCGGGCACCTCTTCCGACATTGTCGCGAATATGCTGCTAGGCAGGACGAGGACCTTGGAACTAACCCCTTACCTCCCTCTCCTGCTCTCTTCCAACGAAGGGAGAACAAGAGAAGGAAACTCCACCACCAAATATCCCGGACTAGTATCACCCAGGGATACCCCACCCTACCTCGAACCCACACTGGACCGCACACCCAATGCAACAGATGCCCCTTCCACCATGTCCGGAAGTGCCCGGTATGCAGACTTTGCAACACAGTAGGGCACTACCCCTGGTGCTGTCCAGAAAACGCGAACAGAAAGCTGCTATGTCTCGAATGTGGGAGCAACCAGCACCTCCGTGAGGATTGTCTCTTAGAGCATACCACAGAGACCCTCAGCGCTCTCGCAATCACAGCCGAGGAAACTTCCCAGAACCTCAAAGCAACTCCTGGTACGTTCCCTGTCAAATGACCCTTCTTCCTTCCGCACTATTTGACTCAAGAGCTGAAGAAAACCTTGCCCTTTAGAGATTAGACATCTCATCAGTTTAGGACCTCAGGACTTACGGATAGTTTTCCTTCGAATGTGCCAACGGCCCAATAGTCGCAGCTACTAATGCAAATTTAGGATTCCCAGTACATCGTCTGCCTAAAATTCCTCCATCGGCCCAGTTCTTACCGAACCATCAAGCCTTGACGCTAAGCGTCATGAACTCATCAAGACCGACCGTCAAGAACCGATAACCATCCCCGAGGATCGACAACCGGTCCGAGTAGTTGCAGGATGCAACATACCTCTCAAGAGTCGACCCCGCCCGAGTTATCACCAGGTTCGCGACATTTTGACCAACACTTCCGAGGACCGCATCTTCTCAAACTCGATGCAGACCACCCAAGCCTTCCCTCTGTCAGTACGCCTAAACAACACATCGCCGGTATTCATGGACTTAATGAACAAAGTGTGTAGGCCGTACTTGGATGATTGATAATCATACCCCTCGCCAACACTCACACCTACTCAAGGAAGATCCGGTGAGCATCCCAAACTCACCCTAGAACGCTCCCGAGATCAGAGGTTGTACGCCCAATGCTCAAAGTGCAAATTCCGACTCTGAGCAGAACATTTCCCTGGTCCCATAGCCAACCTTGCACGAGCCGAACTCAGGTCGAACGCAACTTGTTGCGCCAAGCTCCAAGCACGAGTTCCGAAATCCGAAGGTATTCGTGAACCCATTCCCGTCAAGGGCCATCGAATTGTTATTCCACCTACCCGGGATCCGACTTGCTATAACAGGAGTTCCCGAGAATACTATTCTGGCCGAACATGTGTAAGGACACTACCCTGTATCCCGCCAAGTGCCTCACTTACCTCGAGGTCAAGGCAGGACACCAAAACTCACCCCTCTATTAGTCGATCTACGTCCCCCTCTCTTTGGAGTACCCTCCTGAGAATCGCCAGGAACGCGACTAGACCTCATCATCTCTCACTATTCGCCTTCCTTTAATCGGGTACACTTATGTCACGGACCCCGTGCCAGCACTAAGTGTGCACCCACCAGTCTATACCTGGACGCAAGTGTCAAACACCGTCCCATCGGCTAGAAGCTGACGGTTGACGACTTGCAAGGTCCTACGTCTACCTCTACTCGCGAAGGGCCGGAAACGTTCCCGTACCCGGCCAAGGAGCCGCATGACCATCTAAAAGTAAAGCCTCAATTCCTTGGATGGAAATAGGATATCCCTTAGGATATCGCCACGGAAGGAGGACAGTCTGCTTCAGGAAACGCGGCAAACTAAGCCGAAGTACACCGGTTCAATCTAAGCCTCGGGATATACCGATCCGACCTCTCATCGCTTTTAACTTTCCCAACCGTCTCCCAATGTTCTTACGTGCTCCCTCCTCACACTTGTAGAGTGTTCATCGGATGAGACCTTTGTCATCCCCCTCTAAACAAGGTCAAACTGCTACCGAATCAACTCCCTTGTTGAAACGCTTAGGTTGTTGACTTCAAGGTCAAACAACCTAGACCGAACCTTGTTCCCACCTCTGAGTTCAGTGGAACCTCCGACGTAGCCCCACAGCCGCGTGGAAACGCAGGGACCGAAATCCGTCAGGAGAATCCACCACGATCCGACGACGAACTTTTCCCCATGAGACGAACTAAATTTCGGGACGAAATTCCTTTCAACTCGGGGAGAATGTGACAACCGTCAAAAATCTAGGTACTTGTTCAGCTACTGCATCGGTTCGAATCATTAGTCACTCTTTTATCGTATTCGCTTTGTTCTAGTTCGTAACTTTTGAGTCTGTACTTTGTCGGAACTAGTGTCGGAATAACTTCCGGAATCAATTATATAAGTCCTAATACCAAGAAAACATCTATTGAACTTTCCTAAGTTCATAACTAATCATAATTAAGAACTTTCAATTAACAAAAAGGTCCAACGAAGCAATAACGTAAAAACGAAAAATCAGAAAATGCTGAAAAAGCCCCGGTGCGCAGCACCTCACGCCAGTTTTCAAAAATATTACATTTTTAGTCCTTGTCTCGTTTTTGTAACCTTTCAACCAATCCATCTCGAGTTAAAACACTCAATTATTGTCATTTCAGTATTCCAAAACCTCATTACTACACCCTATCTTTTCTTTTTCTTTTTCATTTTACATAATCAAAAACACACACTCATTTACACATAGTTCATCATCTTCTCTCATTTCTCTCAAAAACCTTTCAAGTGTTCTTCATTTCCAGAAACTTTACACCATCAAAACATCATTACAACCCATAGAAAACGTTTGAATCATCTAGAGGAGCAAGGAGGTGCCATTTATTTCGAAAAAGGACCAAGTTTGTAAAGATTTTGGAGCTTTAATCCGACCAAAAACATCATCCATTCAATCTCCTTCGGTAGAAACCTTTCTCCTATCTTTATTTACTGTTTTTACTAATTGCATGTTAGATCTAAACAATAAAAATGAGTTTTTATAAAGATTTATGTCACTTTCTCTACAAAAACGATTTTTATCTAGATGATACTTAGATCTATGTTTTTATGGATAAAAGTTGTTTAGAAACTATTAAAATGGTGTTTTATAAGTTATCTACTGGTTGCATGTCGAAATCTTTGAGTCACATAACGTTTTTAGCGAGAAAAACACAAAATGGGAAAAAGACAGCAGCTAGGTGCGCAGCACCGAGCTGCTGTTCTCCCGAAAAACCGTCGTTTGTCCGTTTTAAACTTGTACACACATTCTGGACTTTTGCAAATATTATTATAAGACTGAGATGAGTAAAACTAATAATAATAATGACTTATATTGGACTCTTTAGACTTATTTGACTTGTTATGAAGTTTTTATGTGTATATGCATGTTTTGTGAGCGAAAATGGTTGTAGGTTTTGGACATGAAATCTGGGCGCGGAAGCGCTGCCCAAATTTCACCCGAAAATCTAAACCATTTCAGTAACCTAAACATGTTTATCATATTAATAACTTTAACATTGAGCTTTCAAACTAAAAATAAACGTTAACCGCTTCGGACCAATTTTTGAGACAATTTGACTTCAACGCATAATCATAAACAAAAGTTATCTAATCTTATATAAAGGACCTAATAAGACATTAACTTTTGGACAATCTTGGTATTCCTAGGCATTCCGTGATTCCCGGCTCACTTATCCGACCGATTCCGAGTTCACTATCTTCGCAAACCGTGAGTTACACCCCTCCTTACTTTTACATTTAAATATGCTTTTTGGGGGAAACATGAGATCAAATTGTTTTTGGACTATGGCATTTATGTGAAATTGCTTATCAAACTATTTTGACTTATTGAATTTGTACGACTATTTTGACTTTTGGTACTTATCGGACTAATTTGACTTTTGGACTTATAAACTATTTTGACTTTTGAACTATTTGAACTAGTTTGACTTTTGTACTTATTAAACTATTTTGACTTTGAAACTTATTGAACTATCTTGACCTTGGTCTATTTTAACTATTTTGACTTGTGGATCTTGGAACTATTTTGGACAAATTCTTAGAGACTTTTATGCGTAAAAATGCTTTATTGCCTTATTGGCTACTTATTATTTAAAACTTTCACGAACTTGAACTTTTGCGAACCTTTGGAAACCTTTTTGACTACTTGAACGACTTTCTATTTATGAAAACTTTTGAACAAAGGGAATTGTTTTTGATACGAACTATTTGGACAACTTTGGGACTATTTTTGGACGACTATTTGGACTGGTATGCGTAAACAACATCAACTGTTCGGATTGGCTTACCTTAGACTCCCTAGGTTTGCCTCTTTGGATACTTGAATAGACATTGATAGCTTGGTTGTATTTAAGTACTAAACCCTAGGTGAGAATATAACGCCGTAAGTGCAGACTAAAAGACTTTTAAAAATGTTCGACTAAAAGTCCCACAATTTACTTGGACGACTATACACACTATTAACACAAGCCGTTAGCATATATTATGGGTATCGATACTTAGGAGCGGTCACTCCTTACCAATGGGTAGCGACCAAGGTACATATTGCTAAGTCCTCGCGGACTCTGACTTTAGACTTGACTAGTGGGCAGGTACTTGACTAGAATCGGATTAGTGTGTAGACTAAATCTTACGTATATTAAGCTTAGTGGTTGGTACAACTCGAGGATCATAGGTCTATATTACGCATATACTTACTTATTGTCTTGCACATGTGGATTAATCCACCGCTGAGGTAATGACTACAACCCTTTTTGCTCGCTACACTACTTGACTTTTGCATTTGACTTGAACGTACTTGAACTTATTTTGAACGTACTTGAACTTATTTTGAACGTACTTGAACTTATTTTGGTCGTACTTAAACTTATTTTGAACGTACTTGAACTTACTTTGGTCGTACTTGAACTTATTTTGAACGTACTTAAACTTATTTTGAACGTACTTGAACTTACTTTGGTCGTACTTGAACTTATTTTGAACGTACTTGAACTTATTTTGAACGTACTTGAACTTATTTTGAACGTACTTGAACTTACTTTGGTCGTACTTGAACTTATTTTGAACGTACTTGAACTTATTTTGGTCGTACTTAAACTTATTTTGAACGTACTTGAACTTACTTTGGTCGTACTTGAACTTATTTTGAACGTACTTGAACTTATTTTGAACGTACTTGAACTTATTTTGAACGTACTCGAACTTATTTTAAACGTACTTGAAATTGTCCTGAGACTAAATTATTCTTGAATTTTAAGCACTTAAATTTAATTAAGTTATTCTTGAATTTTTAAGTACTTGATCTTATCTTGAAATTCTTTGACCTCGAACGACTCTTGAACTTTTATAAATCTCGAACTCGTCTCGGACTCTTATGAACTTTTAAATTGAACTTTTCTTCAATTCAAACTGTAACTCACTCACTACGTTTTCGTAGTTGACACTTTATCTCATGTTTCAGGAACTAAGCGTAAGTTATGAAGTGCATTGCTCGGGCGGGTCAAGTCCTTTATGTGAAGTGTACCTTGGGAAGAAGACCTTATTTTGGGAATTTTATTTCAAAACATTTTGGTTATGTACTATGGTCTTACGTTGAATCTTGGTTGTATCTTTGAATTGTACTTTTTAATTTAAATCTTAATGACTCGAACCGTGAACTTTAGTGTAACCCGTGAAATGATTCTTTGCTCTTCACATTCCGTGTTTCCGCTTTAGCGGGGTGTGACATGCAGTCCCAAAAGACCCTTCAGTGTCCTCCATCAATAGCAATTAAGTAAACACTTTGTAACAGCAAAATGCATGAATGCGCCGCATCTATATGGGAATGTGCCGCATTCATGGCTCAGTGGCTTCAATGCGTTTGACTTCCTTCTCCAATGCGGCTCCTTGCAACAAATTTCCAAAATTTGTTTTACTTCTATCCTTCCTTGCATTTTTAAGTCCAAAACCATTCCTTTTGCTCCTAATATGTCCAAAAACCTAAAATACATACTTTACACAAGCATAAGTATAAAACGGGTCTTTCCATTACGTTTTGGACTCGAAACATAATAAATATCGCGATAAAATACTCGTATAAATGAGCGATATCAAACCCCCCATACTTAAGCATTTGTTTGCCCCCAAGCAAATCCGACTTAAAACTACTCTAAATTTACAAAAATATACAACTTAAGAAAAGCTAAGGAATCACGGGCTCAAACACTTAACTACATTCCGTCATTAGTAATTATAGATTTGCGTGAAATTGTAAGATCGTAAAACCGACTACGAACATCAAAAGCTACTAAATTACTTAAGTAAATAAAAACCGCAATCTCCTAATGTTAATTCCTAATTTATCCCCTAGTTTTGATATGTCCAAATAACCACCCCTTTTCCCTCACTCTCCAACCTAAGTTAGATCGATCAGCCTGCCATCGGGCCGACCCCTATATCGCCTTGCTTTCGGGGGAACATCTTAAAATATCACAAAACCATTTTTTTTTCTTTCTTTTGAGAATTTGTGGTTAGTCCACTCATTTAGCTTTTCTCTCACTTTTGTTCACTTCAAATACTAAAGATTTATAATTTTATATTTTCTTTGAAGTGAACGGTTTTGGTAACGGGATTTGAGTCTTCGTTATAGTGAGGATGAGTTCAATTTTGTTGACGGAAAAGACCTATGGCCTTTTTCTTCGCCTCTAACTCTCATTTGGGATTAAGTGATACTAGGATTCCCCAACTACCCCCAAAAGGGTGCAAGAAACTACAAGGGCTCGGTACTAAGGATATCTAGCGGTTATCCGAATTTAAGATTTTTCGGAGAAATTTAAGAAACTAAAAGTAGAAAACCTAAATTCTTACTTACAAATATTTTATTAACTAGAGATGTTCCTACACAATTTCACGTTAAAGTACCGGAATGTTTTTAAATATTCAAGCCCCTATCATTTTCCCTAACTACGTTTAAACGTTCTTTTTTTTTTTTTAACTAGACTCAAATGGGACAAAATAAAAACATAATGGATACGAGAGGGAATATTAAACTAACAAATTTCCCGACATTCCCCCCATACTTATTTAACGCATTGTCCCGAATGCGTTCCAAACTAGAAACTAAAAACTAAAAATCAAACAATAAAAATAAAAGAAACACAAACAAACTAATGTTTTTATCGCATTGTCCCGTAAAGCGTTTTGTTTTTATCGTGAGTCTATAGCTCGACTCGTCCTCCGTTCACACAAACAAACTAATGTTGAAATCGAAGTTTCCCTCGATTTCCTTCCAACTGCCAACTCCTCAAAACATAACCTCCTCCATTGCACCTACAATCCAAATCATCATAAAGAAATTCATAGTTAGAAACATCGAGCTCATCGCGGGTTTTTGCCCATGTGTCATGCCATTCCTTCGTTTCCCGCATGACCGAACCATCCTCTCATAGTCTAAAGTCGCCACCTTCTCCCCCACACTTTTCCTTTTCAGCATCATGCCCAATTGGTTTCCCATGTATGAAATCATCAAAGTTCAAGGGTCCCTCGTCTTTGTCAACTATACCTTGCAAAACCTTTTCTTTTTCCAAACAAGTTAGAAAACAAATTAAGTCAATGGGTTTTCTAGGTATACCTTTCAACTTTGATTCCGTATCGACTTTGAGCTTTAGACCAGGTTCACCATCACGTGTTTCAACGGTTTCTTTCTCAATTTCAGTTTCGGGCTCCAAACGTTCTTCAACTCTATCTTCGTTCTCTTCATTGGTAACAACCGGGTTCGAGCTTAGATCAAACATCTTCTCAAAATATTCTAGACTGATGTCTCCATTGATAATACTATCTCCAACCCCCAAATCCTTTTCAAGAAGCTCCTCTAACTCCAAATCCAAACTCTTTTCCTCTTGTTCTTCACCCAATTCCTCTCCCTCAAGAAATTCCTGCAATTCTAGGTCACACATGTCATTATCAATAACATCAATTTTAAAACATGTTTCATTGGTGGAGTACGAATGTTTTTTACATTTATGGTAAGTAAATGTTTCCCTATCGTCCCCCACACCCAATGAAATTTCTCTTCTTTTCACACGGATGATAGCATCCGCGGTGTTCAAAAATGGCCTACCCAAAATTAGAGGAACTCTACTATCCTCTTCCATTTCCAATACAACGAAATCAACGAGAAAAGAGAATCTACCTACTTGTACTAACATGTTTTCTACAATGCCAAGCGAGTATTTAAAAGTTTGGTCGGCTAGCTTAATGCTCATTTTTGTTCGCTTTAAAACCCCCAAAGCCAATTTTTAGTATAAAGAGTATGGCAGTAAGTTTATACTAGCCCCCAAGTCCGCTAAAGCATTGCAATGATAAGTTTTACTAAAAGTACAAGTGATTATAAAACTCCCTGGATCGTTTAGCTTAGGTGGAAGTCTGTCGTTCTTCACAATCGACGAGCATTCCGCTTTCAAGTAAGCCACTTGATCCTCCATTGACTTCCCTTTCTCGCTCACAAGTTCCTTGATGAACTTAACATAATTAGGCATACCTGCAATCACATCAACCAAAGGCACATTAACATTAACATAATTAATCAAATCTAAGAATTTACCGAATTGTTCTTTCATTTTCTCCTTCCTCAAGCGATGAGGGTAAGGGATTCTCGGCTCGTATGCTTTGGTTGGTGTACTTGTGGTTGTTTTAGGTGTCTCATCTTCACTTTTGATCTTTGGTTCATCCCACACTTGATCCTCCACCTCTAACTCAACTTTTTGGTCATTTTAGGGGTCTGGGGTCTCAATGCCCCGCATTGGATTTGAATGCGCCGCATTGGACAAAGTGGAAAACGAATATGGGCTCTGTGAGCTCACAATGCGTCGCACTGTGCTAGTGGTGCGGCGCATTGGGCTCAGATTTCCCATATTTTCGTTTTCGCTTTCGTTTTGCTCCTCTTCGTTCCCGTAGCTGAAACCCGATCGTGTAGAAATTGCGTTCACTTGCGCGTTCCTTTGATTAGGTGTTTGATACTTTGAACCTTGGTTAAATTGACCACCTTGGTTGTTTGAAGGTCTCGGGTTTGGTTGGGTGGAACTCGGTATTTGACCCGTTGGCCGATTTGCAAACCTTTCGTTCATTCTCTCGAACTTTCTTTCCAAATCTTGCACGTTGTCTTGTGCATTCCGTTGTCCTTGCTCCAAAACCTTCAACGTGTTCGTAATTCCTTCATTCTTCGCCTTTTGCGTGTGAATAAAATCCCTCAACATATCTTTTATGCTCGAATCTTCCCCTTCTTCTTTCACACTTCTGTTTAGTTGGTCTCCATAACCGAAATTCCCACCTTGGATTTGATATCTCCCTCGAATTTGATCACATTCTTACGAGTAGTGTGGCCCTCCACATGTTTTACACCTATTTCTCACCAAATGCACATCCCTCTCTAAATGACCCATCCGTTTATTCATCTGTTCCGCCGAAGATTTTATCTCGTTCACAAATTTGCCGAGCTTCCATTACTATTACTACTTTCCATTTTGTTAACCGTTCCACGGACCTTTCTATTCCTATTCACCCTCTCTCTAGCAATTCCCGCTTGAACTTGGTCTTCCATCATTCTATGGGCATAGTTGGGCGACTTATACAAGAAGCTTCCACCACCCACCAAATCCAAGTCTTGTTGAGAACGACTATCCAAACCATAATAGAATATGTCTATTAGTTCTTCTCGATTCAACCCGTGGCCATGACAATTTCTCAAAAGCTCCTTAAGCCTAATCCAAACGTCCGTGATGGTTTCGTTGTCCCACTGTTGAAAACTCCTAATTTGGTTCAGCAGCTTTCTACCCAAGATGGGCGGAAAGAAACGGGTCACGAACAGCTCCCTTAACTCTTCCCATGTCTCAATAGAATCCGGCTCCAATTCGCTAAACCATTGCTTATCTTCTCCCGTTAGAGATGATGGGAACAAAGTAAGCATAACACCTTCCCCCATTTCAACTCCATATCGAAACATTTTGCAAATTTCCATAAAAGTGGCAATATGCCTATGCGGGTCGGACCTCGAACTCCCATCAAATGAATTTTCTTGCACCATTTTCAAGTGATGACCTTTAACAGAAAAATCATCACCCAAATTTGGTGGAATAATCTCCGACCCTCGCGTAAGTGGCACTATCCGATTCCGATTGATCATCGGAATGTCAAATGGGTTAACTGGCGGGTCGTTAACAACAACATCATCATCTCCATGTTCCGACATCTCGCTCGGCTCAAAATAATTCTCTCCCAAGATCAGTTCCTCTTCCTCCTCGGAAGATCCTTTCTCACTAAATAGAACGGCTTTTACCCCCTGTTTTCGCAAAATTCTCTCCGGATCAGAAAATGGGCTAACAACGTGCTTCCCATGGGATCTCGTGTACATCCACTATCTAATCACCTAGGAATCACAACAAAAACAAAAACAATACCATGAATTCTATTCAACACAAAATAACACACAAAAACTAAAATCTCAATTAAATCAAGTCCCCGGCAGCGGCGCAAAAAACATGATGTGCGAAATCTAGTTTTCCGAAAATGCTTAACTTAATTCAAGATTAAATAAGGACGCTTGCTTGGACCGTTCACGAATATATAATCTTTCCTAAGTATGAAATGCTGATAAACTTCTAATTTAAAACCCAAGTTCCTTTCGAATACCGGATTTCTCCAATTACCCAACCGTGCAACCGTTCCTTTCGAATATGGTTATGTGACAACCGTCAAAATTCAGGTACTTATTCCGTTGTGATATCAGTTCGAAACGTTAGTTACTTGTTGTCTCGTTCACTTTATTCTGGTTCGTAACTTTTTGAGTCTATACTTTGTCGGAACTAGTGTCGGAATAACTTCCGGAATCAAATTATAAGTCCTAATACCAAGGAAAACACCTATTGAACTTTCCTAAGTTCATAACTTATCATAATTAAGAACTTTCAGTTAACAAAAAGGTCCAACGAAGCAATAACGCAAAAACGAAAAATCAGGAAATCCGGAAAACTGCCCGGTGCGCAGCACCTGGCTCCAGGATTTTCAAAAATGTTACAGTTTTAGTCCTTTTCTCGTTTTACACCACCACCACCCACATTGACCAATGAGAAACGTCCCTTTCTGCAAATATACTGTCCCAAGGCCAGCTATACCCCATTATTCATTTACTTTTCATTTTACTTTCATTTTAATCAAAACAAAAACACACACATACTCCTTTTCTCTCTACTTTTCTCTCTAAGAACTCCATTCCTAGAAGCATTCCAGCCATCAAAACCCATTAATAAACCATACAAATCGTTCTAAACCTCAAGAGAAGCTCGGAGGTGTTATTATTTCGAAAAAGGACCACGGTTGTAAAGATTTTTGGAGCTAGATTCCGACCAAAAACTCATCATCCAAGCTTTTCCTCCGGTAGATTTCTTTATTTTTACCATTCTTATACAAATATCCACTTGCATGAAAGATCTAACGGTGGAAAATGTATTTTTACATAAATCTTTGACTTTTATGGTCAAAAACGTTTTTAAATCGAAATACTCTTTAAATCCACGAATCTGTGAATAAAAATGTTTTAGAAACTGTTGAAATGATGTTTTGAATGATATTTACTAATTGCATGTACAATCTAAACAACGAAAACGAATATTTGTAGAGATTATGTCATTTTTATATAAAAACGATTTTTGTCTAAATAGCACCTAGATCTATGATTT
>CAJVGC010000065.1:43397935-43457555 GCA_910822075.1 Senecio squalidus
AGGAGCAGGGTCTTCTTCTCTTTGAAGTCTCCGATGCTGCGAATGAGTTGGCACAGCAGTCGCGGCGAATCATCGCAACGGCTCAGGCCACCGCCCGGACGGTGCAATGCCTCACTAGAGCATGCCTGATCATGGGGGCATTTATAGTAGCCATTGCCGCCAAGATGTTCTTCGAAGAGCGTTATTAGGCATTCTTTCCTTTGTATTTTTACTGTACCAGCTTGTCGTAATTTTCCATTGTACACGACTTAAGCCATTATCTATTATTTCCTATGTATTGTACTTATATTTCCTTCAGTATTTTGTTCTATGTATTGAAACCTTTTATTATTAATGAAAAATTTCTATCTTCTATTATTTACACTTGTCTTATCGCGTGAATGAAAAATTTCTATCTTCTATTATTTACACTTGTCTTATCGCGTGAATCTTTTACCAATGTCAAACATTATTACTAATTCTTGAATCATCATCGTGCGTATACTGCTACCTTTCTTGTACACTCTTTTACCACTATTGTTACCATACTTGTGCTAACTGTCCACTCTCGTTACTCTCGTGTACTCGATAATTGTTAACTCTTGAGTTGAATTCCTGTAGTAAATTCCAATTTGTGCGTTCTAAACTAGTTTTCTTCTTTCCCTTGTAGAACCATGCCTCCCAAGAGAAGCCGCGCTGATCGTATAGCCGAACAGATCGTTGTGCAATTCCAAGCGGTACTTCCAAGCGTGATCGCCCAGATCGTCGCTGGAATCAACCAAGGGATCTTCGGAATCAACGAACCCCTTCTCCCTCTTGTACCAACTAGGCAGGATGAGGTCGAGAATTATGGAACCAACCGCCTACCTCCCCCTCCAGCCCTCTTCCAGCAAAGAGAGAGTAAGAGAAGGAAGATTCACCACCAACCCTCATGGACCAGCAACAACCAGGAACCCACAACCGTAACCCGAGCCTACTCTGGACCGCACCCCCCAGTGCAACAGGTGCCACTTCCATCATGCTCGGAAATGCCCGGTATGCAGATTTTGCAACGCAGTGGGGCATTACCCCTGGTGCTGTCAAGAAAAGGCAAACCACCGAGCCAGGAAACTGCGATGCCTCGAGTGTGGAAGCGACCAGCACCTCCGTGGGGATTGCCTCTTGGAGCATACAACAGAAACTCTCAGTGCTCTCGCAATCACGGCCGAGGAGACCCATCAGGACCCCAATGCAGTTACTGGTACGTTCCCTGCTGAATAACCATTTTCTTCCATACTATTTAATTTAGGAACCGAAAGAAACTTTGCCTCCTTAGAAATTAGACCCCTCATCAACCTAGGACCTAAAGCCATTACGGATATGTCCAATAGTCGAAGCTACGAATACAACCTTAGGATATCCGATACTCCATTGACCTAAACCCTTCTCCCATCGACCTAATTCCTACCGAACCATCAAGCTTTGACGCTATCGTTAGGATGGACTGGTCACCCCATCTCCGAGCCAAGACCGTCCGTCTCGACGAACCCAACCGTATCCCTATCCGGGAAGCGAAAATCCCGTCGTTCAGGAGGACAAACCTGAATGACAACTTCCCGACATATATTCCTTAATGATGCGCAAGTACCTCGAGAAGGACTATGACGCATCCTTCGCCCACGACGTCGAACGTAAATCTAAGGAGAGCCCAGTCCAACACATTTCCGTAGTCAAGGACCATCCAAAGGCTTTCCTGAGAAATTCCCTGGCCTACCGCCGAATCGACAAGTGGAAATTCCGAACAGATCTCGTTCCTGACGCAGCACAGTTGCCAAGACACCCTACTGTCTGGCACCACCCGAGATGCTAAGGCGGCCAAAGCCGCTGTAGGAACTCCTAGACACCGATTCTGTCCGCTCAAGTCCATTTCTATGGGAAGCCCCAAATCTTCCCCATCAAAAGAAAGACGACTCTTCCCTTAGTACGCCGACCCCTGCAAGCCCATCAGGCTAACCGTCAAGAACCGATAACCATCCCCGAGGATCGACAACCTATCCGAATAGTTGCAGGATGCAGCTACCTCTCAAAAGTCGACCCCCGCTCGGGTTATCACCAGGTTCGTGACATTATAACCAACATTACCGAAAACCGCATTCCCCAAACTCGATGCAAGCAATACAAGCCTCCCCTCTGTCAGTAGGCCTGACCAACACACTAACGGTATTCATGGACTTAATGAACAAAGTGTGTAGGCCGTAATTAGACGATTAATAACCATACTCCTTGTCGACACTCTCACCTACTCAAGGAAGATCATGTGAAACATCTCAAGCTCACTCTAGAACTCTCCCGAGATCAGGAGTTGTACACCAAATTCCCGAAGTGCAAGTTCTGGCCCCGAGAAAATAACATTATGCCAATCCTATAGCCAACTGTGAAGAAATTCGAACTCAGGCTAAACGTAACTCGTTACGCCAAGCTCCAAGCATGAGTTCTGAAATCCGAGGGTCTTCGCAAGATCGTTTCTGTCAAGAGCCACTAATCTCACTATCCTACCCATCCGGGACCCGACTTGTCGTACAAGAGTTCCCGAGAATACTGTTTCTGGCCGGACATGCATAAGGATATTACCTTGTATCTGGCCGAGTGCCTCACTTACTCCGAGGTCAAGGCGGAATACCGAAGCCCATCCCTCCATTAGTCGATCCACGTCCCACTCTCTCCGGAGTGCCCTCCAGAGAATCGCTAGAGAAGCGACTAGACCTCAGCGCTTCGCACCACATTTCGACCTACAGTCAGAACGGAAAGACAATCCAAGCGTTTAAAGAGATAATGAGAGCGTGTATGGTTGCCCCCGTAGAAAGTCACGACTCTCACCATCCCCTGGTCGAGTTCGCCAATGACAACGGCTTCCATGCCAGCACTAAGTGCGCACCCTTCAATCTCCATATGGACGCAAGTGTCGAACACCGCCCTATCGGCTAGAAGCTGACGGTCGACAACTTGCAAGGTCCGACGTTTATCTCTACCCATGAAAGAATGGAAGCATCCCGTACCCGGCAAAGGAGCTGCGTAACCAAACGGAAGAAAAACCCTCGAGCCCCACGATGGCGATGGAGTGTTTCCCAAGATATCGCCATAAAGGGGGTAGCCTGCTTCTGGAAACGCGGCAAACTGAGCCCGAGGTACACTGGTCCAATCTAAGTCTTAGAACCTATCGGTCCGATTACTCATCGCCTTTAACTTCCCCAGTTTTCTTAAAACTTTCATATATGTTCCATCCTCACACTTGAAAAGTGTTCATCGGATAAGACCAGCGCCATCCCTCTAGACAAGGTCAAGATTGGTGCCAAACCCAAATTCCTTGATGAACCGCTTAAGTTGTTGACTCCAAGGTCAAACAACCTAAACAGAACCTTATTCCCATCTCTAAGATCGGTGGAACCCCGACGTAGTCCCACGACCGCGTGAAGACGCAGGGACCGAAACTTGTCAGGAGAATTCACCCTAATCCGACGGCACTTCTTCCCCATGAGACGAACTAAATTTCGGGACGAAATTCCTTTCAACCCGGGGAGAATGTGACAACCGTCAAATTTCAGACGCTCTTTACGTTCTATGTCTCTCGCTTTGCCTATTGTGTCTTTAAATTGAACCTTTACCGGAACCGCGCTCGTATTGGAATCACAACCGGAATCAATTTATATAAGTCCTAATACCAAGAAAACACCTAATGAACTTTCCTAAGTTCATAATGTAACATAATTAAGAACTTTTAGTTAACGAAAAGGTCCAACGAAACAATAACGCAAAAATAACAAAAACAGCAAAAATCAAAATTTTGTGACAAAAATGGTCCAGAACGGCGCAAAGTGACCTTGTGCGCCGTCCTAGAGGACTAACTCCGAAAATTATTGAAATTTTTGCATGTCTCGGTTTTCTACAAATTTCAACCAATTAAACTCGGGCTTAGACCATAATTTACTGCTACATAGCAGTCCCAAGGCATACATCATTACTCCTCTTTATTTCCTTTTCATTTTTCTTTTCTTAACTCATTTTTACAAACTTTAAACAAAAACACACACACTTCCTCTCAAATCCTCCCAAGAACTTCTCTTGTTCCAGCAAATCCCAGCCATCAAATACCATTTTTAATCCATCAAAAACGTTTGAAACATCAAAAGAAACGAAAGGAACCAAGAAATTTCGGTAAAGGACCATTTTTGTAAAGATTTTCGGAGCTCAAACATCACCAAAACATCATCCAAGCGATTTCCACCGGTAGATTTCTTTTTACTTACTGCTTTTATATAAATAACAACTTGCATGGATGATCTATGGATTTAAAATGAGTTTTTACAAAGATTTATAACGTTTTATGTACAAAAACGATTTTTAACCGAAATATTGTTTAGATCTATGTTTTTATGAATAAAAACACTTTAGAAACACTGGAAATGGAGTTTTATTAAGTCTAGACCAATTGCATGTTGAAATCCGTGGCTAAAATAATCGTTTTGATCGAAAAATCCCGAAAACGCGACCCGTGCGCCGTCCCTGTGACCGGGACGACGCAGCGGGGGTGAAAAACTGGCTCTGTGCGCCGTCCTAAAGGTCACAACGGCGCACAGGCCTGGCTGATTTTCCCGATTTGCTTTATTTTGACGTTTTGAACTTGTTTGACTTGCTGACTTTTCGTAAAAACCACTTTGGGACTGAGTTGGAAAATAAATATACATTGGTGACTTGTAATGGATTTTTGTAACTTAAATGGACTCGTTTGGATATAAAATAGTGTTGTATGTATTTTGTGAGCGGTATTGACATTTGGATTTTTGGATATGAGATTTGGGCGCGGAAGCGCTGCCCAAATTTCATTAGAAAAGTCCAAACCAATTCAGCGACCAAAGTTACTTGTAACATAATAATAATAAACGTTAAAATTGGACTTTTTGGACAAAAACGTAACTTTCACCGTTTTGGGACTATTTTGGATTAAACTTAACCTTGACACTTAAAGTTTAATTAAAAACTTAATTATATTATCTTAAGTACAATAACATAATAGGATAATAATAATTGGACTATCTTGGTATTATTAGGCGACCCGTGATTTCCGGCTTCCGCTCCGACCGATTCCCGAGTTCTTTGTCTTCGCAATCCGTGAGTTACACCCCTCCTTACTCTTACCTTTTAAGTACTCTTTTTGGGGGAAACATGAGATCAAAATATTTGTGAATAATATCTTTTATGTGAAACTGTTTTACGCGCTTGAATTTACGTACAACGTTTTGTGATCTATTTTTGGAAACTTATTGAACTTTTGAGCTATTTATCTATTTTTGGAAACTTTACGAACTTGCAACTCTTTGAACTTTTGGAACTTTGAGCACTTTTGGACTATTTTGGAACTTTGCAACTAATATGCGTAGACAATATCATTTATTCGGATTGGCTTACTTTAGACTAAATAGGTTTGCCTCTTTGGATATCTGATTAGACAATGATAGCTTGATTGTATTTTGGAGCAAAACCCTAGGTAAGGATATAAACGCCGTAAGTGCAAACGACAAATTTTTAGAAACAGGACGGACAAAATGCCCCACAACTTTTTTGGAACTGAACTCTACACACTATTAACAATAGCCGTTAGTAAATATGGGTATCGATACTTAGGAGCGGTCACTCCTTACTTTAGGGTAGCAACCTGGGTACATATTACTAAGTTCTCGCGAACTCGAACTTTAGACTGGAACTAGGGGCGCGAACTTGACCAGAATCGGATTAGTGTGCAAAACTAAATCTTACGTTATATTAAGCTTAGTGGTTGGTACAACTCGAGGATCATATGTCTTTATTATTTACGCATATGCTTACTCAGTCTTACACATGTGGATTAATCCACCACTGAGGTAATGACTACACACTTTTACCGCTTGCTACGCGAACTTGAACTTTGAACTTACTTTGAACTTACTTTGAACTTACTTTGAACTTACTTTGAACTTGCTTTGAACTTACTTTGAACTTATTTTGAACTTATTCTGAGCTTACTTTGAACTTATTTTGAACTTTCCTGAACTTTGAACTGATCTTGAACTTTATGGACTTTGAACTTGTCTCGAACTTTTACGAACTCTAAACTCTTGACTTGAACTATTACGACAGTATATAAACTACCTTTACGCGATTACTTATCCGCTCACTTCTTTGGAAAACTTTTGTACTTACATATATACTTGTCGAACTTTTATCCGAACCTTTTTGTCAACTTATAAACTGTAACTCACTCACTACGTTTTCGTAGTTGACACTTTATCTCATGTTTCAGGAACTAAGCGTAAGTTATGAAGTGCATTGTTCAGGCGGGTCAAGCCAATTATGTGAAGTGTACCTCGGGAAGAAGACCTTATTTTGGGAATTTTTAATTAAAAACATTTTATTATGTATTATGGTCTTAACTTGAATCTTGGTTGTATCTTTGACTTTTATACTTTTCAACCTTAATCTTAATGACTTGAACCGTTGTTTTTAGTGTAACCCGTGAAATGATTCTTTGCTCTTCACATTCCGTATTTCCGCTTTAGCGGGGTGTGACAACCCGGTACAAGTCCTTAGTGACAAGCCAATCAAGCAAGTGCTAGGCAAACCAGAGGTCTCAGGCCGACTAGCAAAATGGGCAGTAGAGTTGGGAGAGCACGAAATCACCTTCCAGCCAAGAAGCTCTCTGAAAGGCCAAGTCTTGGCAGACTTCTTGGCGGAATTGGAAGAGGAACCTAAAGCCCAAGAAGAAGAGATAGTGGGACTTACGTGGACATTGTTCACTGACGGAGCATCCAATGAAGAAGGCTCTGGGGCTGGTCTGATCCTCACTGACCCAGACAAGAAGGAATATACTTATGCTCTAAAGTTTAAGTTCCCTGCTACTAACAACGAGGCAGAATACGAAGCTCTCTTCGCTGGGCTTCGCATCGCTAGAAAGATGGGGGTGCAACACATTGAAGTATTTGTGGACTCACAGTTGGTAGCAAACCAAGTCAAGGGCATCTTTGAGGTCGTTCAAGATTATATGCAGCTCTATCTAGAGGAAGCTAAACAACTAGCCTCAGAGTTCAAAATTTTCAACATAGAACAAGTGTCACGAAGCAGAAATAAGATTGCGGATGCCTTGAGCAAAATGGCCTCATCCGCCTTTTCCCACCTAACGAAAAAAGTGTTAGTGGAAGAGGTGATAGAAAAATCAATTACCCCCAAGGAGGAAGTAATGGCCACCGAAGATCCTAACAATTGGATGTCCCCTATCATCGCATTTGTTAAGGATAATATGCTCCCCGAAGACAAGCATTTGGCAAGGAAGATAAGGATGAAGGCTCCCATGTATCTAATGATTGACGGCATCCTCTTTAGGAAATCCTTTCTTGGACCACATCTCCGCTGTGTCGGCCCTGCCCAAGCGCTTGAATTGGTACAAGAAATGCATAGCGGCACTTGTGGCCTACACTCTGGTCCGCGCACCGTGGTAACCAAAATCATGCGCATGGGATACTATTGGCCTACCATGCACCAAGATGCCAAGAAGGAGATTGAAAAATGTGAATCATGCCAGAGGCACGCTCCAATCCCCAAAATGCCTAAGCAAGACCTAATTCCTCTCACCACCGCTTGGGCGTTCTACAAGTGGGGCATCGACATAGTTGGCACGTTCCCTCCAGGAGTGGGAAATGTCAAGTTCGTCATAGTAGCAGTCGACTATTTCACTAAGTGGGTAGAGGCCAAATCAGTCACCACCATTACTGGACAAAGAATGATCAACTTCGTGTGGGAACACATTGCCTGCCGCTTTGGCGTGCCTCATGTAATGGTGAGTGACAACGGGAAACAGCTAGCTGAAAACCCCTTCAGAGCCTGGTGTCAAGACATGGATATCAAACAAGTCTTCACCTCCGTCGCCCATCCTCAAGCAAACAGCCAAGTGGAAATAATGAACAAGGCCATTGTTGAAGGAATAAAGGCAAGGCTAGGCACGAGCATAACATCATGGGTAGATGAACTCACTGGAGTTCTATGGGCTCACCGCACGACCCCTAGGGGAAGCACGGGAGAAACCCCATTCAGCCTTGTGTATGGAACCGAAGCTGTCATCCCCCCTGAGCTCACCATCCCAACTCCTCGTGTTATGACACTCAATCCAGCTCAAAATGAGGAAGCTCTCAGGGAAAACCTAAACTTGCTTGAAGAACGACGGGAAATAGCCCACATCAGACAAGCAGAAAGCAAACGTCAAATGGCTAAGTATTACAATGCACGGGTCCGCCCAACAACATTCAAAGTTGGCGACCTCGTTTGGAGAAAAAATGAGGCCAGCAGGGCAGAGAATACGGGCAAGCTAGGCCCCAAGTGGGAAGGCCCCTACAAAGTCGAAGAAGCAAATGAGAGCGGTGCCTACACCCTCTCTGACCTGGCCGGATTCCCTATCCCCAGGACCTGGAACGCCATGAACCTAAAAAAATGCTATGCCTAGGAAATTTTGTACGCTATGAGGTATGTAAGGACTGGTCAAATTATCACATGTAATGATCAGATCCATGTTTTGTACTCCGAAATATCTTTATTTTAATGAATACAACTTTTTACTTCAAACACTTGGCTTGTAAGTCATTATTTATATGCTATGTCTATGTATGATAAAAAAAAAAAATCCATGGCCTACTAGGCAAACACACACTTATCCGCCCTCAACTCCATTGGAGAAAGGGTAAGCACTTCCTACGGAAGCGATCTCGCGAGAACACAAATCTACATGCATGCAAAAAACAAGAAATAACAACCAAAAATATGGCACAGTCATAACAAAAAGAGTTGCCACCGCAACCCCATAAATATATCATCATACATAGTCTCGAAAATAAGAAGTAGCAACACCATACGTACATAATACATAGTCTCAATAATAAAGGGAGGCAACCCCACAAATACACCAAGTCATCTAATGCCTCACAAAAAGAAAAAAGATAAACAAAATCAAGCCAGAAGACACTACTTTCCTTTCTTCTTCTGTCGCTCCAGCGCCGCATCCTCCCAGACCATCTTCAAAATACTCTTCGCACCCAAGTTGGGATCAGCCGCAACACGGGTCATGATAGGGTAGTCATCGCTTAAAGGGCCGATTCTGCTCCATAAGCTTGTCCATCGCAGCCTCAACATGATACTTCTCAAAGACATCACCAGATATCTCAGAGAATACCTCCTTGAGCGCCACAGCAGCCTCATACCTCCCATAACCACGGTCCTCGGTGTTAAGCCGAGTCACCGCATCCAAAAACTGAGGATGAGCATGCGCAGCTCTAAAAATATCAATATCTGGCATAGAAGTAATCAAATCCCTCTTTTCAGCAGCACAACCCGTCAAAGAAGCCTCTAGATCAAGAGTGGTCTCATAGGCAGACGCCAACTCAGCCTCTACATCCTGAAGACGGGTGAGAGCCCTATCCTTCTCCTCTCCCCCTCTAACCAAAGCCACCTTGGCTACCCCAGCCTCCTCCTTGACTAGCCTAGCCTCCTCCTTGGCTACCCTAGCCTCCTCCTCGGCTACCCTAGCCCTCCCCTCTACCACCACAGCCCTCCCCTCCAAGGCACGAATAGTCTCTCGCTCCTGCTCTAACTGATCACTTAAAGAAGCAAGCCTAAGATCTCTATCCTGATGATAGAGAATATTCTGGTGCCTTGCCACCCAAGTATCCACAAAAGTATTGTACGCCGAAGTCGTAGCCATGTCATAGACATCAGTAAGGCTATACTTCTCCGTAGCGCTCAAATACGCCCGAGCAGCCTCAGAGCTGAAACCCCCCTCAAACCGCACTAGCTTGACAGTGCGAGGAGGACGACCCTCAGTGTGAGAAAACTCCATGCTAAGACCTGCAAAAGACAAGGAAGTCAGCTACAATATAACAACTAATAACAAAATAAAGCTAACTTACCAGAAGCAGGCAGCGTAAACACGCCAGCTGGAAAGCAGGGCGGGCAAAACGGAGGAGTCACAACAGCGGTTGAGGTAGTCACTCCCGCCATGGAGGAGCCCTCACCAACTTGCATACCAGCAACAGATGTGGTAGCACCACTAGAAAAAGAGGCAAACGATCCTGAGATCGAATGGAGGGTCTTCCCCGCTCCCGGACGGAAAGGTCGAACATTCCTCCCCTGCACATCATTGTTGGCAGGCTTTTTCCCCAAAGAGGAGGAAGCGCCACCAACACGAAGTCCTAACGGAGAAACTACACAAAAACAACAAAGTATTAATCATGGCAAAAGTACCAAAAATATAGCCAAAATAAACACACAATACTCACCGCCACTGTGGGGAGATAACATAAGCAAGGAATCATCAACACCGTCATCAGACCCTTCTAGGCACACAAGGGGTACAGTCCCAAGGTCGTCTGGGGGGCTAGCTCAGCAAGGGTCTCACCCCCAACGTCATCTACAGACAGACTCTCGGCCCTAACATCCTCCGCCACAACGCCCTCAACATCCTCGGCCCTAGCATCCTCCCCCACAACGACCTCAACATCCTCTACAACCTCAACATCCGGGGCCGCAATATCATCCCCTACTAAGGAAAGCCAATGCATAAAGAAGGGGGAAGAAAAAACCAAACATACATGGATATAGAACTACCACACCATGAAACATACCTCCACCAATAATAGGAGACATCGAATCATCATCATCGTCAATATCATCATCGTCGGTATCAGCCACATCCTCTCCGGCTGCTTCAATAACCACCTTATCCAAATCTCCCTTACCCCCAAGCCTGTATACCTCCTCAGGTGGAAGACCTCTCGTAACCAAAATAACCTTCTTATCAACAGTCATGGCCTCCACCAAACCCAAAGCTGCAATACAACAAAGCAAACAAGAAAGAGTTAAATAAAGCAAAAAAGTTAGATAAAGAGGAAAAGAATAGAGAAAAACATACATTTCCCTATTCGCTTCCCATCAGCAGTGGCCATGAAAATCAACGGTACTAACGGTGCTTTCGGATTAGCACATACACCCCCTCTTGACAAGATGCTTGTCGAGTACCTCCGATACTTAATGTTTATATCCCCAATAACTTTCTCAAGAAAAGTCAGACACTCTTTCGCATGGGTACCACTGGGCTTAAACCGAACAGGACCATCAATAGTATCAATCCTCCCACGAAGAGACTCATACTCAGGGGGAATAAAAGAATCCTCCACAAAAAAGAAGTTATGTCTCCACCTCCTCAAACTATCAGGGAAGCCAACGAAAACGTTCTTAGCTCCAGCCATAGGTTTACATCCAAACCAACTCTGTTGCTTCACCAACGAAAATGAAAGCCTAAATAACTCCACAGAAGGCTCTCTACCTAAAGCATGCTGAAGCATCTGGAGGGCAAAAATCCTCCAAATAGTGAGCGGACCCAGCTGAGAAAAACCAACCCCGTAGTGTTTCACTACATCCAAGAAATAGCGAGAAAGGGGAAGTCTCATAAGCCCATCTAGAAAGTACTCGCTATAACATGCTACGAACCCATCAGGGGGATCACACGGCCGGTCATCCTTGCCAGGAAGTATCGTCTTATAACGATACAGGACCAAATACTTAGCCTTCAAAAGAACATCTAGCTGCTGCTCAGTAAACTCACACGAATAATCCTCAACTTTCAGAGGAGAAGATCCCTCATTCCCCTCCAAGGGAGAGAGGTCAGACATTCCAAGCCGTTAACAAACCTAGCAAGCACGGAAAAAGTGTTAGCAATATAATGAAAAAAAGTGGATGAATTTTTTTTCTAAGGTATATAATGAAAAAAAAAGACCGGTTTTGTTATTGTTAAATAGAAAACAATAATTATTTGGCAAATATTTCAAAAATCATCATGTTGGTAAATAATACCTTCTTATATCTTAATAATTTAGTAAAAAACTCAAGCATATTGCGACTCTAGTTTGAAAATTTCCTTTGTCATTATTATAAAACATTACTTAATGATCATGACAAAAAATAAATGCATTAAAAATATTAATGAGAAAGTAGTCTGTAAATTAAAATTATAACAAAAAAAGATTTGTAATGGTGGAATTAACGAAAACACATGCTTAATATTAGAGAAATTTGTAAACTATATTATTAATATAAAGTTTTACGTATTAAAGTTATTTGAGATATTTCACTTAAGGACTGAATGTTATATACTTAAACCCGAATGGTTAATAACAATTTAAAATCTAAACATGAACAAAAACTATAATAATCAGAATTTGTCAAAGACTCGTCTCGGCATCATCAGATGTGAATACTACAACTTCATGTAGCAGACGTACATCCAGACGGCTATATCCTAACCCACGTTTATTACAATAAATTATCTGATTTTGTTTACTCAATATCACATAGCCGTTTTCAAATCACAGATCCAAAAATCGAAAGTGTAGAGACATTCAAGCAAACTACTCAAAGAAGGGATGCATCATACAGACCTAACTTTCTTTTTAAAAGTTGAATGCATAAGCTATTAAATAACAACTCAAATACAGTAGTCCGTATCTAAAAGAAGAATTTTGGTTATACATAGATATGTGAAGGGGCATCCTACTGTTTCGAGCATCAGGCTCAAAATAACGATCACAAAAATGTTGTTGGTACAAAAGGATTCGTTGGGTGTAAAACATGTGAAAAATTAAGGAATAGCAATAGCCTTATTATATAAAACATCTATCTCATTCTCATAGCACAATTAAACCATAAATTATGCTCAAAAAAGACACTAAGTAGTTAAAGTGGCGTAGTATTCCTTGAACTAGATTCATACCAAATAACAGCATGAAAATTCCATAATGGCAATAGGTGCTTATATTAATATACTATAACTGACAAATGTTGCCGATGCTACTCTTTGAAGAGTAAACTAATTATCTTGTACCCACAGAATTCACTAAGACTCGATGTCTGAAACTAATTTTTGGTTTTAGTATGATTATAAACATTGGAAATACTAATATATTGTTTTTTAAGTGGAATCTATTATATGTTTAGATGCATGTTCTAAGAGGGTGTTTGGAATTGCATATTTTAAAAGTACTTATGGCAAAAAGTCCTATAAATATCAAGCTAGGTGCTTAAAAGAATGGTTAATTTCATCCAGAATAAGCTAAATTGTACTATATCGAAAACTTAAAAGTATGTTTTGACTTTTGACTTTTAAAATTCACAATAAGTCATAAGGACTTTGAATATGCCTAACCAAACACCCTGTTGGGTCACATAACCATTAACCAACTTATGAAAGCTCTTCAAGTCTAACTGTACAATATCTTTTCTTACTGAAACTTTTTATATATTTCTAAGCTCACAATACTTTAATAGCACATCCAAACACCCCGTAATTGTAGATTTCTAAGCTCTCAAACTAACATTTTTCAGCATAAACAGCTCAATTAAAGCAGCTCGAAAAACTGACTTACAAAGCTAATTCCGGCATCAAAAAACGGAACAGGTTCGGGTTTACCTTAATGTGGAAATGATCATCACACCATTTCTTGAACTGTGAACAGAAGTTCGGATAGAACTTGTCAAAAACAGCTTTTTGTACCTTGAAGGAAAAAAGGCAATGTCAACTACTAGTAGGAAATGGTATTTCATGTTAAAATGGCAGAGTAGGCGGGTCTTGGTTGGTTAACAGGTCAAATTGAATTAACTTCTAGAACTGGTCAAAACAGCTTAGGTCGACCCTTTTTCAGTCCTTTATTTAATTGCGTAGTAATAAATATCTTTGATGAGATTAAAAAACCTATAATTAAAATAAAGATGCGAATAAAAACCGTTTGACCATTTTTCACAGAAGGATTTGACCCATTTCCATTTTACTCAAACTGACCCACTTGTCACGTGAATGGGTTGAAATTTCCACATGTACTAGCCATCATGCATTTAAAATATCTCTTTCCACAGATGATTGCTTAAACAATGGAATGAATGTAAAAGAATTTGCAATGCAACCACACATGAAGATTTGGTATCTATCGAATGGAAGTGCTTGAATCTTCCTCAAATGTATAGGCAGGAGTTATATCAGTACCGCCACCAAACCACCATTGCCTTGGTGCCATTGGAGCATCTGTATGCATTTACAATAAAAGTAAAAAAATTGAATGTTCAGTAAACACTAATTTCATCATGCAATTTGTTATTTTATATTTTGTTACTTCATATGTATGATATAATAACGTCTAATTTGTATTTTTCTTCTTAAAGGTTTTAACTGATACAAGTTCCAGTGCGATTGTAACAGAACAATACAGTCCACTTTTCTTGTAAAAAAGCTGATTATCGGAGGGTAAATCAAAGGGATAATAGCTTGTGTATGTCACCAACTTGACACGAAATCCTTTTGTGTTAACCTAATTCTCAAAACTTCTATTGAGTACTATGAAATGACTAATTTTTTTTATTGAATACCACGTGTTACCTTTCAAACCGGTAACCGGTTACAATTCAAAGTTAAACATTTGACATTGACACATTGACGCCATGTAAGCAAACTACTAGTACATTAACCATAGTTAAAAAAAAGATTTTGAAATGGTCCTGCTATTTGGGATTTGAGTTTTAAGCTTAAATTACAATTAAACAATTGTTTATTTAGTTCCCAAAGTTGAATATAAAAAAAATAAGAAGATTGGGGTACACAAGTCATAACCAAGCAATTCTTAATAAAACAAGTAGTGTTACATATACCGGAACGTTTTAAAAATCCGTTGGCCGAATTTCAGGCCTTGGCAATTGTGATTGATCTTCTCCTTCCTGTAGATAATTCCTTTGTAGAGACTAGAAGTCTAGAAGTATCCCATCAACATCTATATTGAAGCAAACCTCAATTGGTGACCTTCCATCGGGACCCATCAATTGGTGTTGAAGCAGAAGTGGTTGACGACAAAACCCTCTTTGCTTTCTCACAAGCAACTTTCAATCTCCCCAATTCTCTCGGATTTCCTTTTATTTCGTCATCCCCGTGTTTTTTCTTGAATTCGCATATGCAGTGATTAATGACTTTAGTATCGAAATCCTCGCCACCTAAATGAGTACCATCAAAGGTTCCCTCGCCTAAATCAAATACGAAAACATTCTTTTTCTTCTTCCTTTTCGATTTGTTAAACATATAGGTTTGATTTAGGGTTTAATTTGGGTAAAGAGGTTTAATTTTGATTTAGGGTTTAATTTGGGTAAAGAGTTGTAGGTCTTATTTTTAGGAGAAAGAAATTGATATTGCAGGTTTAGTTTTGGGGGAAAGATTGACTAAAGAGAAATAATTTTAGGGTTTATATTTGTTTTCTGCAATTGATTTTAGAATTGAAATCTTGAAGATGATTGTTATGATACATGTTCTTAACGGTTGTTAGAGCACCCTGCTCCTTATCACTCCGAACGGCCGTAGTGGCATCGTTGTGGGGAGGCCGTTGTCTCCACAACGCTTCGCTGTTTGGTAATTCTTTTTTTCTTTCTTTTCCTTTTTTTTTTTCTTCTTTCACTTCTTTTTTTTTCTTGTTTTCAATTTGATTGGTATTTTTTTTTACAGGTACAATGGAGGTGGAGAAGAAAGCAATTTTGGCCTAATGGAGGTGGAGAAGAAAGCAAATAATATATATAAAGAATATATATGTGTTAAATTTTTCAATTTTGGCATAACGTTTTTAGGGTTTGCATTTTTTATCCTAAAATTTTCAATTTTAGCCTAATGTTTTAGTTATTTACGTTTAGACTTATTTTTGAGTTAATTACATAATTGGTCCATGTGTTTGTTTCAATTTAACGGGTTCAGTCCCTGGGTCACAAATCGTTCGGGTCCAGTCCCTGGGGCATATGTTTGGTTACACGTTTGGTCCCTCTTCCTAACGTTCGTTTATTTTGGTCGTTAAGAGAGTCATGTGATTCTCACGTGAGGAGTATTATAGACATTTTTTTTTTACAGGGACCAGTTATGTACCTTAGGAATTTCATATTTTAATTTGTTATTTTTTTGTTTGTAAATTCATAAGGATTAAACAAAAACACCTAATTTCATTTCTCTCTCTCCCTCTTTCACTCCAAATCACCGCCACCCTCCCTAACCACCGCCACCACATTCCCGCTAAACACCGTCCCAACCCACCGCCACCCTCCCTAACCATCTGTTTCATCATATATTCAACATATTTACCGAGGTGTAGAAGATATTGAATCGAGAGGATGTAAAGAGTTGAAGCTTTACATGAACCTGAACACGTTATCGGAATCTGATCATAGGTGGAGCAGCGTGTCCTTGAATAACCCCGCTACGATTGAAACAATAGCGATGGATGCAGATCTGAAGAAAAAAAGTTAAATCTGATTTAGAAGCGTTTTTGAAATCCGGTGATGAAATCGGAAGGGAGCAGCGGAGAGAGTTTTGATGTGGCGGCGGTGGTGGTTGGGAAGAGGAGTAGCTATCAGCAGCAGTTGATGGTGAAGTATAGAGGAGTGAAGAAATCGAAGAAGGAACGAGGTTGTACCGCGAAAGAACGGATTAAATTTACCATAAACTAATCCGTGAGCAGATTGAACTTGTACGACATGACTAATATATTAATCAATTTACAGATCAAAGTTTTTTTTTTCTCTTTTTGTGGTGGTGGTGGTTAGGGAGGGTGGGTGGCGGTGGTTTGGTGTGAAAGAATGAGAGAGATGAAATTAGGTGTTTTTGTTTGATGTTTATTAATTTACAAATAAAAAAATAACAAATTAAAATATGAAATTCCTAAGGTACATAACTGATCCATGTAAAAGAAAAAATGTCTATAATACCCCTCACGTGAGAAGCACATGACTCACTTAACGACCAAAATAAACGAACGTTAGGAAGAGGGACCAAACGTGTAACCAAACATATGCCCCAGGGACTGGACCCGAACGATTTGTGACCCAGGGACTGAACCCGTTAAATTGGAACAAGCACAGGGACCAATTATGTAATTAACTCTTTATTTTTAATCTAATATTTTCAAAAGAAGCAATTTTGTTTTAAACTTAATTACAATTTTATTTGAAAAATAAGTGTAACATTAATTATTTAATTTGGTATTTTATAAGTTTAATGTGTTTTTATCTTATTTAAATGTTTTAAAAAAAAAATACGGGGTCCCACAACTCCCACAACCTCCACAACCCTCATTATCATACCACCCAAAATCTCATAATCCTCATTCTCACTGCCACGTCAACAACTTTTTCCCCACAACCCACATTGTCACTCATTATCACTCCGGGTGCTCTTATGGGTGGTCAGAGATTGGAGAGAGAACGATGGAATGGTGGTGGCTGACATGATGATTGTTTCTCTCTCCTAAATGGAATGGTGGTTTTTTGGTCAAAGCTTGATTTCTATACTATTGTTTGTTGTTGTTGGAGGTTAATTCAACTTTTGCACTTCTATCGTGCTACGTGACACTCATGTGGACAAAAACATAATTAACCTGCTACATGTCAGTATTTTGTAGATAAAAGGTTAAACATGTATTTAATAAACAGAATTAATCAATATATGGTATTCAATAGAACTTTTACGGGATATACAAAATGATTTCATGACAATTTGAAGACATATACAAGCTATTATACCTAAATCAAAATAACCTATATACAACTAATTTATCTACTATTTTCTAAAATAAACAGAAAACACCATCTAAAGTGATTATCACTACTTCATGTAGCACAATCAAATACATATCACTAAGAAAACATTTTGTGGATCATTACGACATCAAATTGACATATTCAATTAAGCTTAAATATAATAACAATGTATAATAATCGAACTACCTAATTCTACTAGCATATATCGATTCCACGATATTTGAAACTGCATATTGTCCCGTAGACATTAACTAACATTTTCAATGATAAGATTTGACTTACAGAACCTTCAATCGCACCACAAAAACTGCATCTCTAATCATCTTCTCAAAACCTAACCCTAACTGAACTCGCACGTTCCTTCCACACATTTGGTAAATAGTTATGTTTATACTTGAATATCTTCTAATTCGCTGTTTTTGTCCCAAATGTTATCATTTTTCACATTATTTGTCTATTTTCGTTAAAGTAAACAAAAATGTTGTTAATTACTGTAAATTGACCAAATTGCCCTTATCCTTTTATCTTACAAAAAACAAAAGAAAGATACAAGACATTATATAGACATGTGTATGTTATGTTAACTAAACTCTAAAAGCCCAATGAACGGTAATTTGGTTATAATATTCTAGAGTTAATTATATAAATGGTCCCTGTGCTTGTCCGGATTTAACGGGTTTGGTCTCTAGGTCGTAAATCATACGGTTTCAGTCCCTCGTACGTTAGTTTGGCTACAAAGATGGTCCCTCCATCACCTAAAATGACCAGATTGCCCTTTTCTTTTTATTTTCTTTCATAAATACGTAGGGATCTTATGAATCATCTCTTTCACATTGACCCAATTTTTCTTCAACTTATAAACACTACAAACAATTCTTTTTAAAAATCCCAAATCATCGAGCAATTTCAACATCAAACTTTTAAATCTTCAAAATTTAACACTAACAATAACAAACACAATCTCAAGATTGATAGCCATGAATGAATTGCTTAACATTGTTACCTAAAGAGTGGCAGCGGTCGACGGTTGAAGCAACGTCGGTTGATGGTGCTGGTTGAACATATACCCACCACTCTCTTCGCAACATCCACTTTCGAAACCCCCACCTCCGATTTTGAAACTCTCACCTTCCACATTCGAAAATCAAAACCTAGATTTTTAAACCCTCAAGATGAACCCACAAATCAATTAATGTGAAGACATGGATTTTCAATCAAACGCTAAATCACTCTCCTTTTATCGGTTTGTTTGATTTTGGATCTTAGATTTACATGTTTTATTTTGGAATAGATCTCTGATTTTGATTCGAAGGTGGATCTGGTGGAAAATAGATTGGATGGAGGATCATGACTGGTTGGAATCCGATGACAATGATTATAGTGAATCAGTTATCAATTGTCAATGGTGTTGTCGGTAGTTGTGATGACGATGAATTTTTAATGATGAAAGGGTTTTTTTTTTTTTTTTTTTTTGATAGGGAGAAAAGATATATTGAATTAAAAAAATAAACAATATATTATTTATAATATTATAATAATATATATTGAATTAAAATATTATATAAATTAATATAAAATGGCAATTTGGTCATTTCAAGTGACGGAGGGACTATCTTTGTAGCCAAACTAGCGTACGAGGGACTGAACTCGTATGATTTGCGACCCAGGGACCAAACCCGTTAAATCCGAACAAGCACAGAGACCATTTATGTAATTAACTCAATATTCTAATATACTCTAACACTCCCCCCTCAATCTAGAGCATAAATATTGATCATGCCCAGATTGTTACAAATACATGTAACCCAAATTCCACGTAGAGCTTTAGTGAAGACATCCGCTAGTTGATCTTGTGTCTTTATGTGTGGAGTTGCAATAGTCCCTTCTTTAAGCTTTTCCCGAGTAAAGTGACAATCCACCTTAATATGTTAGTTGTGACAACCGTCCAATTCCAGGTGCATTTTTATACTCTATGTCTCTTTTGGTCTATCTAGTCTTTAACTTTTCATTAATCGGAACCGCGACAGCGTCGGAATCACAACCGGAATCAAATTATATAAGTCCTAATACCAAGAAAACTCCTAATGAACTTTCCTAAGTTCATAATGTAACATACTTTAAAACTTTAGTCAACGAAAAGGTCCAACGAAACAATTATACAAAAACAGCAAAAACACAAAAATTGTTACAAAAATGGTCCAGGACGACGCACAGAGGCCATGTGCGCCGTCCTGGAGGACGAAATTTGTAATAAATTTGAAAACTTTACATGTCTCGATTTCCACCAAAATTCAACCAATCCATCTCGAGTTCCAGGCCATCATTACTGCAAATGGGCAGTACCAAGACCCTATTATCATTTTCTTTACTATTTTCTTTCATTTACCATTTTCATTTAACAAAAACTAAAACACCTACAAACTTTTCTCTCAAAAACTCTCTCTAGACACACTTGTTCCAGAGATTTCCAGCAACTAAAACCCCATTTTTATCCATACAAACCGTTTGAAACATCAAGATAATCAAGAGGAAGTCAAATATTTCGAAAAAGGACTATTTTTGTAAAGGTTTTCGAAGCTAAATCCGGCCAAATCCTCATCCAAGCTAATCTCTTCGGTAGAAACCTTTCCCTTTTCATTTTATACTGATTTTATTACTTGCATGAAAGATCTAACGGTTTAAAACAAGTTTTTATACAAATCTATGACTTTTCATGGTCAAAAACGTTTTTAACCGAAATATCCTTTGGATCCACGAATTTCTGACTTAAAATACTTTAGAAACTGTTAAAATGATGTTTTAATAAGTTTAAAGCTATTGCATGTCTGAATCTAAGGCTAAATAAACGTTTTACAAAGAAAACTCGAAAACACTCGATCTGTGCGTCGTCCTAGAGCACAAAACGACGCAGCGGGACACAAAAATGTGTTCTGTGCGCCGTTCCAGTGCTCACAGCGGCGCACAGAGCTGCAACCTTTTTTCGAAAACTCATTTTTGGCACGTTTTGACTATATTGACCCGCTGACTTTTTGACGTATGACTTTTGGGACTGAGTTTGGTAAAAGTAATAACATTTGAGACATGTATGGACTATTTGGACTTAAAATGAACTAGATTATATATGTTATCGTGTTTTAGGTGATTTGTGAGTGGAAGTGGATTGTAATTTTTTGGATATGAAATTTGGGCGCGGAAGCGCTGCCCAAATTTCCTTAGAAAAATGTAAACCACTTCAGCGAGCAAAAGCACTTATGACATGATAATAATAAACGTAAAAATCGGACTTTCGGACAAAACGTGACAATTACCATTTCGGACTATTTTAACAATACTTAACCTTGACACTTAAAGTTTAATAACATTTTATCTACCATATTATATAAAGAACATAATGAGATAATAACTAATTAAACTATCTTGGTAAATAGGCGATCCGTGATTCCCGGCTTCCATTCCCGACCAACTTTCGCGTTCTTACTCTTCGCAATCCGTGAGTTACAACCCCTTTTACTTAATGCATTTTTGCATGATTTTTGGGGGAAACATAAGATTATTTGTACTTTGAAAACAATTATGAACAATTGCAACTTTGTGAACTTTTGAACTTATTTACTTTTGTGAAACTATTATGACTTTGGAACTTTTATGAAACTATTATGACTTTGGAACTTTTATGAAACTATTATGACTTTGGAACTTTTATGAAACTATTATGACTTTGGAACTATTGAACTATTTTGGACAAACTCTTTGAAACTCTTATGCGTAAACACTTTTGCTCTACTGGCTTACTTGGACTTACCGGCTTGCCCCCTTTTTCGGCTAAACTAATTATTGATGCTTGTATGCGAGACCGACCCTTGATGGAACTATAACATGACTCTTAAGTGACAGACGACTATCTCTTTTTAAAAACAAAACTACTTAGTGCCCAGCTGCTTTTTAGACTTTACACACTATTAACTTCAGAGCCGTTTAGTAATTATGGGTATCGATACTTAGGAAAGAACCGTTCCTTGCTTAGATGGCAGTCTAAGTACATATTACTAAGAACTTGACGACTCCCCGTAGGATAGGCGGGGTAAGGGGCCTCACGGTTGAACAATCGGTTTAGTGTGAACACTTAAGTTATAGATGCCAAGAGGTTGATACAAGAATCTAATTAGTTACTTATACGCATAAATTTACGAACTTTTAGCGATTTATTCCACAATACTTTTAGCGATTGTTTCCGCAACTATGATTTGACTAAATTTGACTCTACTTGGTCTTTACGAACTTTAGGGCACAGTTTCGCCCATTACTTACAACTTTAAAAGTATATAAATTTTAAGCGACTTTTCTCCGCTAACCTCCTTTTTGGAAACTTTTACTTTTATATACTTAACCAAATTTTTGTCGAGCAACTTAAACTGTAACTCACTCACTACTTTCGTAGTTGACACTTTATCTTATGTTTCAGGAAATTTAGTGTAAGCATGAGGTGCATGGCATGGACGGGTCAAGGCGGTCGCGTGAGAACCTATTCGGGAAAAGACTTGTTCATTACTTTTGGGAATTTTTAAATTGAAACTTTATCTATGTATCTTGTACTAAATTCTATGACTTGGTTATCTCTTTGAAGTTGTAAACACTTTTAATATTTATAAATGACTTGAATGCCGTTATGTTTCTTATAACCCGTGTAATGATGTTCCAGCTCTTCACATCTCGTGTTTCCACTTTAGCGGGGTGTGACAGACTTGGTATCAGAGAACAGGTTATAGTGAAAAACGGTTTTAAAAATTTTTCAAAAATTTTCGAAACCAAACTATAACCAAGGCTTTTTCGGAAAATCAATTATGGGTTCAAACTTTAGAGAATTAATTTCGCGATTGCATGTTTGTTTTTAACTACGCATGGCCTGATCACCCATGCCTAGTTCAAAATGAATTATGCAAGGACGGAACGTAATTACTAATGTTAACGGTTTTTGAGTCGAAAATTCCCGGTCCTGTCTTTTCCCGATTCTCACGTGACTGACCCGTACATGCATTTCATTACACATTTCCTTTATTATTCTTTTGTGTCTTCACGTACTTACGAAACTCATTGTTCACAGATCCGTCATGTCTCACTCCTCTCGTTCACGTTCACCGTCACGATCACAGTCTCGCTCACTACCTAGAGCCGCTTCGCCTTCCGAGGGCTGCACCGCCTCGGAGAGCCAACGCCAGCAGACCACCGATCCCACGGAGAACACCTCCATGGCGATCTCCAGCAGCATCGGGTCCAGCCCGAGGGCTGTGCTACCCCCTCCACCGGTACCCGTTGCCGCGACACTCCACTACCGGGGCCCGCACGTTAGGCATACCGCGCGAAAGCAGGTAATCCTCCCGGGCCGCCTACCGGACAGGATGGTCGTGCACCAGGCTGGACCATCCCAACCTACCCCATCTCACCTACCCTTCGGTCACCCTCCATAGGTTCCACATAACCCTATCATGGACCACTACTCATGGGAGAGACAGATGGAGCGCGAAGAAATGCAGCGCGCTAGAGACGTCGAGGCCGCGAGGCAGAGGATGCCTCCTACCCTCCAGCCTCCCCCACCGGCCGCGTTCCTTCACCTGCACCGAGAGGTACGGGGATTGGCACAGGAGACCCAGCAGCAAGGGCTCCGCATCAGCGAGGTCACCGACTCTGCACAACAGTTGTCGGAGCAGGCGTTGCGAGTCATCGCATCGACCCGGGCTACGGCACGGACCGTGTAGCACCTCATCGGTGTGTGCCTGGTGATGGGCACATTGATTGCGGTCATGGAGGCCAAGATGTTTCTGGAGAGGCGCCATTAGTTATTTCCCTATGTTGTACTGTACTTAGCCTGGTCGTAATTTTCTCATTGTACACGACTTAGACTTTTATTTCCTTTCCTTTCTATGTATTGTAATCGTATTTCTCATTCAGTACTTGTATTAAACTTTATTATCATTAATGGAACTTCTATCTTTTATTATTGTACTTATTTTATCGTGTGAATCTTTTACTTTTGACAATCATTAAAATTCCGTCTCTTGAATCATAGTCATGCGTGTGCTATTGTTCATTCATATTATTCTCGTGCTATAATTATCTATAGTCACTAAAATTATATTCTTATCATATTCCATTCGTGCGTTCTAAACTGAATCTATTCTTCTGATTGTAGAATCATGGCTCCTCGCTCAAACGCTAGCATCATTGCTGAGCAAGTTGCTGAACAGTTGAATGCGGCAATGCCCAATATGATCGCCCAGATCACTGCCGGAATCAATGCCAATGTCAACAACCACCATCAGCAACAGCAACAGCAGCAGCAGCAGCAACAGAACAATCAAAACCAAAATCAGAACCAGAACCAACACCCGAACCCTCCCCCGTGCAACTATAAGAGCTTCATGGCGTGCAAGCCAAAGGAGTCTCACGGCACAACTGGTGCTGTAGGACTGCTCCAGTGGTTCGAGAGCATCGAATCCGTCCTACACATCAGCCGATGTGCTGAGGCAAACAAGGTGGAGTATGCCTCCTGCGTATTCCATGGCCGAGCTCTGTCCTGGTGGAACACCGTTGTTCAAACCAGAGGGCGCGAGACTGCCTACGCTCTTCCCTAGAACACCTTCAAGGATCTGCTCATTGAAGAATACTGCCCAAGAGGGGAAATCAAGAGGCTCGAGGCTGAGCTGTGGGACCACAAGATGATCGGAAACGACATCGAGAAGTACACCACCCGGTTCCACGAGCTCGCCCGGCTAGTTCCAAGACTGGTAACCCCCGAAGAGAACCGGATCGACCTCTACATCTCTGGTCTAGTTCCGGAAATCCGTGGCATGGTCATCTCATCTGAGCCGCAGACCCTACAAAGCGCAATCATCCTAGCTCACCGTCTCACCAGCAACCTCCTCACCGCTCATGCATCCTCCAAAAAGGGGTCAGGTGAGAAGAGGAAGGCTGAGCAAACCCCGAGAAGAAGTGACTGCATCAAGAAGACCCGTAACACCCGAAACTTCGCCGTGACTGCCGCACCTGCACCTGCACCTACACCAGCACCATCTACCGGGTCCAAGTCCTACTCCGGACCGCACCCGAAGTGCAACAAGTGCAACTTCCACCATCTCGGGAACTGCCCGTTATGTTTGAGTTGCCAAAAGGTGGGCCATTTTGCCAAATACTGCCCGGACAAGACAACCGCCCCAGGGCAGAAACTGACGTGCTATGAGTGCGGGAGAGATCAACACCTCCGGAACACCTGCCCTAAGCTGAATCGAACTCCACAGAACCAAGGAGGGCAAGGTAGGGGCCGCGCATTCGCACTGACAGCTGAGGAAGCACGTCAGGACCCCAACGCGGTTACTGGTACGTTTTCCCTCAATGATCATTTTGCTTCCGTACTATTCGACTAAGGAGCTGAGAGAAGCTTCATTTCCTTAGAATTTAGACCCCTCATTAATTTAGGATCTAAAGTTCTTAATGATAGTTTTACCGTCGAATATGCTAACGGCCAAGAGTTTGAAGCTAAGGATATAATCTTAGGATGTTCACTATGCCTATCTGACAAAATCTTCCCCATTGATCTAATTCCTATCGAGCTTTCAAGTTTCGACGTTATCGTTGGAATGGACTGGCTATCTCGCTTTCGAGCAGAGATCGTCTGTTTCGACAAACTCATCCGTATTCCTCTTTCGGAAAGAACTCCGATCATCAACCACGCTCATCTCCGGATGAAACCCACAATCGGACCACCCACGATTCACCAACGGGTAAGCCCCCAATCTTCGTTTCATATCTTGACACCCCAGATTTACCTCCCAAAGTGAAACAAATATGCAAAATCATCTCAAATACCCCATCATTAGAAGTAGAAAGCGTATTAAACGATACCGGATTCGTCGTTTCAACCGAAGACTTCGAAAACGTTTTAAAACTATCTTATGCATACCCCGCTGCAGCCGTTAGGTTTTTTAGGTGTACGGGGTATCAGTTGAATGATAGACACAGTCCTTATGCTTGGAATTTAGTTGTTGATATGTTAGGTAAGAATTGTTTGTTTGATGCAATGTGGGACGCGATTAAGTCGATGAAAAAAGAAGGGGATCAACTGTGTCACGCACCGATTCTGTCCCTGCCAGAGGGCACAGATAACTTCGTAGTGTTTTGCGATGCCTCCCACCAAGGACTTGGGTGTGTCCTAATGCAGAAGGACAAAGTCATCGCTTACGCTTCTAGGCAGCTGAAAGTGCACGAGCAGAACTACACAACACACGACTTAGAGTTGGGAGCCGTCGTGTTCCCTTTGAAGATCTGGAGGCACTACTTTTATGGTACCAAGTGTACGGTCTACACTGACCACAAGAGCCTTCAGCACATTTTAGACCAGAAAATGCTCAACATGAGGCAACGTAGATGGATAGAACTGCTGAGTGACTACGATTGCGAGATCAAATACCACCCGGGTAAAGCGAACGTAGTAGCAGATGCCCTGAGTCGGAAGGAAAGGGTAAAGCCATCTCGAGTTCGAGCATTAGGTATTCAAATTCAGACGAGTCTTCGAACGCAGATCGTAAACGCGCAACAAGAGGCGTTGAAACCCGAGAACATTAAGGTCGAAACGCTGCATAGTCATGAAAAGGAATTCGAACGCAAGTCCGACGGAATCTACTACTTCAAGGGCCGAGCATGGATTCCAAAATCTGAGAATCTTCGCAAACTCATTTTGGACGATTCACGTCCCGCTTTTGGAATGTCCTTCAGAAGTCATTAGGGACGCGACTAGACCTTAGCACTGCATACCACCTTCAGACCGACGGCCAGAGCGAAAGGACGACAAACACTTGAGGATATGCTGAGAGCATGTGTAGTCGACCTTCGGAGGAAGTTGGGACGCTCACCTTCCTTGTGTCGAATTCCTCCTACAATAACAGCTACCATGCCAGCATCAAGTGCGCACCATTCGAGGCTCTTTATGGACGTAAGTGTTGGTCACCGCTTTGTTGGCTAGAAGCTGGTGATCGACAACTTACGAGACTCGATATCTTCCAGGAAACCATTGACAAGATCACCACTATCCGTGAAAGACTGAAGACATCCCGTACCCGACAGAAAAGCTACGCAGACAACCGAAGGAGGCCCCTCGAGTTCCAAGTTGGCGACAGAGTGCTCCTCAAGATATCGCCATGGAAAGGGGTAGTCCGCTTTGGAAAGCGCGGAAAACTAAGTCCAAGGTACACCGGTCCATTTGAAGTCATTGAGCGTATCGGTCCCGTTGCTTATCGTCTCCAACTCCCCCAGACTCTCTCGAACGTTCATAATGTATTCCATGTCTCACACTTGAAAAAGTGTCTGTCTCATGAGACCATCGTCATCCCTCTTGACGAGGTCAAAATCGACAACAAACTAAACTTCATCGAAGAACCGCTCGAAGTTGTTGACCGCGAGGTCAAACAACTGAGGGAGAGTCGTATACCTTTTATCAAGGTTCGATGGAATTCCCGACGTGGTCACGAATTCAAATGGGAACGTGAAGACCAATTCCGTCAGAAATATCCACATCTATTCGAGAGCACTTCTTCATGATGGGACGAACTAAATTTCGGGACGAAATTTCTTTCAACCCGGGGAGAATGTGACAACCGTCCAATTCCAGGTGCATTTTTATACTCTATGTCTCTTTTGGTCTATCTAGTCTTTAACTTTTCATTAATCGGAACCGCGACAGCGTCGGAATCACAACCGGAATCAAATTATATAAGTCCTAATACCAAGAAAACTCCTAATGAACTTTCCTAAGTTCATAATGTAACATACTTTAAAACTTTAGTCAACGAAAAGGTCCAACGAAACAATTATACAAAAACAGCAAAAACACAAAAATTGTTACAAAAATGGTCCAGGACGACGCACAGAGGCCATGTGCGCCGTCCTGGAGGACGAAATTTGTAATAAATTTGAAAACTTTGCATGTCTCGATTTCCACCAAAATTCAACCAATCCATCTCGAGTTCCAGGCCATCATTACTGCAAATGGGCAGTACCAAGACCCTATTATCATTTTCTTTACTATTTTCTTTCATTTACCATTTTCATTTAACAAAAACTAAAACACCTACAAACTTTTCTCTCAAAAACTCTCTCTAGACACACTTGTTCCAGAGATTTCCAGCAACTAAAACCCCATTTTTATCCATACAAACCGTTTGAAACATCAAGATAATCAAGAGGAAGTCAAATAAAAAGGACTATTTTTGTAAAGGTTTTCGAAGCTAAATCCGGCCAAATCCTCATCCAAGCTAATCTCTTCGGTAGAAACCTTTCCCTTTTCATTTTATACTGATTTTATTACTTGCATGAAAGATCTAACGGTTTAAAACAAGTTTTTATACAAATCTATGACTTTTCATGGTCAAAAACGTTTTTAACCGAAATATCCTTTGGATCCACGAATTTCTGACTTAAAATACTTTAGAAACTGTTAAAATGATGTTTTAATAAGTTTAGAGTTATTGCATGTCGGAATCTAAGGCTAAATAAACGTTTTACAAAGAAAACTCGAAAACACTCGATCTGTGCGTCGTCCTAGAGCACAGAACGACGCAGCGGGACACAAAAATGTGTTCTGTGCGCCGTTCCAGTGCTCACAGCGGCGCACAGAGCTGCAACCTTTTTTCGAAAACTCGTTTTTGGCATGTTTTTACTATATTTACCCGCTGACTTTTTGACGTATGACTTTTGGGACTGAGTTTGGTAAAAGTAATAACATTTGAGACATGTATGGACTATTTGGACTTAAAATGAACTAGATTATATATGTTATCGTGTTTTAGGTGATTTGTGAGCGGAAGTGGATTGTATATTTTTGGATATGAAATTTGGGCGCGGAAGCGCTGCCCAAATTTCCTTAGAAAAATGTAAACCACTTCAGCGAGCAAAAGCACTTATGACATGATAATAATAAACGTAAAAATTGAACTTTCGGACAAAACGTGACAATTACCATTTCGGACTATTTTAACAATACTTAACCTTGACACTTAAAGTTTAATAACATTTTATATACCATATTATATAAAGAACATAATGAGATAATAACTAATTAAACTATCTTGGTAAATAGGCGATCCGTGATTCCCGGCTTCCATTCCCGACCAACTTTCGCGTTCTTACTCTTCGCAATCCGTGAGTTACAACCCCTTTTACTTAATGTATTTTTGCATGATTTTTGGGGGAAACATAAGATTATTTGTACTTTGAAAACAATTATGAACAATTACAACTTTGTGAACTTTTGAACTTATTTACTTTTGTGAAACTATTATGACTTTGGAACTTTTATGAAACTATTATGACTTTGGAACTTTTATGAAACTATTATGACTTTGGAACTATTGAACTATTTTGGACAAACTCTTTGAAACTCTTATGCGTAAACACTTTTGCTTTACTGGCTTACATGGACTTACCGGCTTGCCCCCTTTTTCGGCTAAACTAATTATTGATGCTTGTATGCGAGACCGACCCTTGATGGAACTATAACATGACTCTTAAGTGACAGACGACTATCTCTTTTTAAAAACAAAACTACTTAGTGCCCAGCTGCTTTTTAGACTTTACACACTATTAACTTCAGAGCCGTTTAGTAATTATGGGTATCGATACTTAGGAAAGAACCGTTCCTTGCTTAGATGGCAGTCTAAGTACATATTACTAAGAACTTGACGACTCCCCGTAGGATAGGCGGGGTAAAGGGCCTCACGGTTGAACAATCGGTTTAGTGTGAACACTTAAGTTATAGATGCCAAGAGGTTGATACAAGAATCTAATTAGTTACTTATACGCATAAATTTACGAACTTTTAGCGATTTATTCCGCAATACTTTTAGCGATTGTTTCCGCAACTATGATTTGACTAAATTTGACTCTACTTGGTCTTTACGAACTTTAGGGCACAGTTTCGCCCATTACTTACAACTTTAAAAGTATATAAATTTTAAGCGACTTTTCTCCGCTAACCTTCTTTTTGGAAACTTTTACTTTTATATACTTAACCAAATTTTTGTCGAGCAACTTAAACTGTAACTCACTCACTACTTTCGTAGTTGACACTTTATCTTATGTTTCAGGAAATTTAGTGTAAGCATGAGGTGCATGGCATGGACGGGTCAAGGCGGTCGAGTGAGAACCTATTCGGGAAAAGACTTGTTCATTACTTTTGGGAATTTTTAAATTGAAACTTTATCTATGTATTTTGTACTAAATTCTATGACTTGGTTATCTCTTTGAAGTTGTAAACACTTTTAATATTTATAAATGACTTGAATGCCGTTATGTTTCTTATAACCCGTGTAATGATGTTCCAGCTCTTCACATCTCGTGTTTCCGCTTTAGCGGGGTGTGACATTAGTCATTTCATGGAACACCAGATTAGTTACGATATGAATGGTTGCCTGATTATCACAATATATGTTCATAGGATTGGATTGAGAAAACTTAATTTCCTCTAACACATTACGTAGCCATATAAGTTCACAAGTGGTTTGGGCCATAACCTTGTATTCCGACTTTGCGCTTGAACGAGATACAACATTTTGTTTCTTACTTTTCCAATAAACGAGGTTTCCACCAATAAATACACAATACCCGGTAGTAGAACTTATGGTATTTGAATCTCCGTCATAGTAAACATATGTATATCCTTCTATATTGTGATGACCATGACTCTGATATAGAATTCCACGTCCTGGAGCACCCTTTAAATATTTCAGAATATGAGTGATTGCATCCCACTGGAGGTTCTCTAAGACGACTTAAACTGACTCACTATGCTAACTGGAAAGGCAATGAGTGATAGTGAGGTAGTTTAACTTTCCAACAATTCCCCTATCTTGTTCAGGGTTTTCAAGCATATCTCCTTCATTTGTTTTCAACTTTACATTCGGTATCATGGGGGTATCAAAAGGTTTTGCGTTAGTCAAACATGAGTCACTAAGTATGTCCAAACAATATTTACGTTGAGAATGACTTATCCCTTTTTGGCTTTGACAAACTTCAGTTCCCAAAAAGTATTTCAAAGGACCTAGATCCTTTATTTGAAAATGAACCCCAAGGAAATCTTTTAGTTTTCCAACTCTTGCCACATCACTTCCCGTAATCATAATATCATCCATATAGACAACGAGTATAATGCATCCAAAGTTTTTCGATGTAAAGAATATTGAATGATCATAAGAACTCCTTCTAAAGCCAAAGTCAATCGTCACATCACCAAATTTGCCAAATCAGGCACGAGGAGATTGTTTTAATCCATACATAGATTTTCGCAACTTAAATATTTTCCCAAACTCCCCCTAAGCAACAAACTCGGGTGGTTGTTCTATGTACACCTCCTCATGAAAATCACCATGCAAGAATGCTTTCTTGACATCAAGTTGGTGAATTTCCCAATTGTAAGTAGCAGCCAAGGAGATTAATAACCGAACAGAGGGTAATTTTCTGATATGGGAGGTTGTCTCGGAGTAATCAACTCCATATGTCTAAGCACATCCTTTAGCAACCAATCGGGCTTTTAAGCGAGCTATAGATTCATTAGGGTTAACTTTTACCGTAAGTACTTACTTACAACCTATTACGACTTTGTTGATACGTAACTCTATTGAATCCCTAGTACCATTCTGATCAAGAGCGTTCATTTCCGCTATACATCGGTGTGTCATCCCGAATGGCCAATGCTTCTCCAACTGTGTTAGGAAATTTGTATAGAATGATGTGTAAAATCTAGTTTAATAAACTCGACCTACTATTCGACTTAATTACACACTTATAGGCAGTGGACCTATTCGTATATAATATAGCTTTAAGTAAGTAAAGGTTCGATCACAGGGACTAATTTAGTTTTTTACTTCGAATTAATAATACTTGTTGGTTTTTGGGGTTTTTATAACTAAAGATTAACTAATTAAAATTGCAAAGTAATTGTAAAAGGTGATTATAAAAATCAATGTGAGAAAAGTAATTGTTGTTATCAAATAATGGAAAAGTATACTCGTTTGACACTTCACTTGTTTTCTAATTATGTTTACGAAATTGAATGTATAATTAACTTCTTATATATAGCAGAAATCCTCTCGAATATTTCACTAACTTTAAATACTTCAAATTATAATGTTCCTCTCGAATACAATTACAATTATCAATAATCAAGCATTAATCAACAAGCCGGTGTTTTATGATTTAACCTTATGAAATTTCCTCTCGAATAACTTCTCTAATTACTAAGTCCTCTCGAATCTTATTAATTAGACTTACTCGTTCACGTTTTATTACCTAAATTGTTATTACTAGGTCCTCTCGAATCCTAATAATTTTAAACCGATTAAAGACCGACCGATTATTTCATACAAGTTAATTAATCTATCTAGATTCCTCTCGAATACCTAGAATATTGATTAACTAATCTGAATATAAACAATTTATAGTAATATATCAAAACACAAACAATTAAGGATCTACGATTAAACATAAACACCTAAACAATCAATAACGACATAACCGTCAAACAAGTTCCATAAATCAAATGAGCATAAAAGAAGTTTACCTACTCATAATAAATTTCAAAACAGAAACTAATATGAAAGAAAAGATCGCTGAAAAGTCTAGAATAAAAGATAGAAAGTAAACTAGAAAAGTAGCAAAACGTGTCTTGACCGAATTGTAATCGAAAACCAACTCTAACTCTTTTCCTTGCTCTCCAAGCTTCCAAACCGACAAATATGTGGTGGAATGATTGATGATGAAACCTGGTCGTTTGGGTTGGTATTTATAGAGATAAATCAAGAGGAAATCGAGTTCGAGTCAAATTCCAATTTTGTTGAAAATTGCTCGGGGCGTCGTCCTTCTTGACCAGGACGGCTCAGTGGGTGCCAAATTTCCCATATTCAATTTTCTGAATGTGTAGCTATCTCTTTCTTCTTTTTTTCCAATTTGAATCACCTAAATCGGATATCGTATGAAGAAGTTATGATCAAAACGATGGAGGTGATACTGCGACGTTCTCTTCGTCAGAAATCACTATTTTTCGTCTTTTAAGCTCATTTCTTCCACCATTTCCACTTCCCAATCATATAAACCTATAAAATAGACAAAACAACTTTTCCAGACGATTAAATGCAAAAACCTATCTTATCCATCATGTTTATTATGAAAAATGACCGAAGATCGCATAAAAATAAACGTATAAATATGTGATATCAAATCCCCCCAAACTTAACCTTTTGCTTGCCCTCAAGCAAAAACTGTTTTCAAAAATATATCAAAGCCAAATTAAATTACATAACCAAACACCTCACGATTTTTATGGGAAGTAAATCACACAAACTTTCAAACTAATCTAAAAGGTGTGTAACGTGTTCTGTAGAATCGCTCAACTGCTCAGTCATGGTGAATATTCTATCATAGGCTTGATAAAGAATCAAATCTACACCACTAGAGTCTAGGTACAACTAAACGGGGTCTTTTATTCGGGTTATAATTTACAGATAAAGGCATGTGGATAATATATAATGGAGTGTAAATGGGTAAAAATAAAATATATACAAAACTTAGATTAAATCCGAACTCATAAACTCTTTAACGAACTGAACTGCTTAACTTCTTATTCGACTTCAAATGTACAAAACTCAATATACACTAACTCTTTTAAATTCTACATCTAATTTTTTTTTCCGCTTTTCTGTTTTTTCGATTTTTTTTTGTTCTTTTTTCTTCTCGATTCACTTTTTTTTCCACCCTAGTACATGTCTTACAATAATATATTTCTTTTGGTAAGTACACATGCTCAAAAGGCTAACTTTATTTTTCTAACTTTCTTCCAAATACACAAGATAATACAAAGGCTTCCATATAACTTTTTTTATGCCTCAATAAACTCTAACTTTCCCACTTCATATGCAATATCAATCATAATTTAAGTTCGGATCTAATATGAAAATGAGATGAAAATAGGCGAGTGTACAAAATATATAGTAGTGTTTAAGAAACGAAACGGTTTAGGCGCAAAATGGTTTACTAGAGTTTCTAACACTAAAAGTAAGTGTTACAAGGGTTGGGCGGAAAATATAATAAAAGAAACGAAAAAAGCTACACAAATGGGTTAATCTTAATTTGCACCTATCGTTTGTACCAAATTACACTAAGTTACCCTAATGTAATGCTCATATGTGGTCTCGAAATGTATAACAATGTCAAGTTCTAAAGTCATCAACCATCGGCACACTCAAGAAACGAAAAAGTAGCATTAAAAATGAATGCTTTCAAAGGCTCAAAAATCTCACTATTTTCTCGAGTAGGGTATTAAATGCGCTTGGTTATGCTTAAAGTTTAAGGTAATTACCGACTAGACACGTTATATTTTTTAATTTTTCAATTTTTCGATTTTTTTGTTTCAATTTTTTTTTTTCTTTTTTTTTAATTTTTTTGTTTTTTTTTCGTTGGTTTTCTTGGTACCTAAAAGCTGAAACTGCAAAAGAGAATGTTAAAAATACCGAATACTAAATAAGAAATAAAAGTAAAAGAAAATGGAAAAATTTAACTACGAAAAGGGAAAATAAAACGCGGGTTGCCTCCCGAGAAGCGCTTGTTTTTCGAACGAGTCCTTAGCTTGACTCGATATGCCTCCACTTACGACTTCATGTGAAGATCGAGATTTCTCTCGCCTTTCTTTCCCACGTGTTCTTCCAATCGTATGATTTGCTCACTCGACTCATATCCGTCATGGTCGCCAAAAGTCAACGCTTCCTTTCCATCATCGAACATCTTAGTTCGCTTCATCCACGCATCATGCCACTCTCGAGCGTCAGAAATCATTAATCCAACATCTTCAATTTCCCAAACATCGTCACACTTGTTTTCATTGAATTTCGTCTTCTTAAATTCCTCCCATGTTGTATCATCTCCCTTATCCTCAAATTCCTGCAATATATTCTCCTTTTCTCGACAAGTTAAAGAAAATAAATCAAGAGGGTCGTGAGAGATACCGTGACAGTTTTTCCCCAAACTTGAGTTAGATTTCTCGAGCTCTTCCTTAAATGGAATTCTTTCCTCCAAAAACTTTGCACCCGGATTATTTATTAAATATTCAATCTCTAATAAATCTAAATTCGGGTCGGATTTTTCAAATGTTATGCTCGTAGAAATCTTCTCAAATGCCTCCAACTCCATTTTCAAAATGGAATCAAAATCCTCGAGCTCATCTTCCTCATCTTCAACCGCAACTTGTCCTCCAAGCATTTCCTGCACATCTAGGTCAAACATTTCATCAAAAACGTCAATACGAAAACAGGTTTCATTAGTGGAGTATGAATGTTTTTGAGCTTTATCAAACGAAAATTTAATTCGCTCATCCCCAACCCCCAATGAAACCTCCATGTCCTTGACACGAATGATAGCATCCGCAATGTTTAAAAATGGTCGACCTAAAGTGAGTGGCACAGTACAATCCTCCTCCATATCTAGAATTAAAAAGTCAATAGGGAAAGTGAATTTTCCTACATTAACTAGCATATTTTCGGCAATTCCTGTTGGGTATTGAAATGATCGGTCAGCTAATCGGATACTCATTCTGGTAGGTTTTAAGTCTCCCGAAGCAAGTTTAGCATATAATGACTGTGGCATCAAATTTATGCTAGCTCCTAAGTCGGCCAATGCACTACAACTATAGGTATTACTAAAATTACAAGAAATAAGGAAACTCCCCGGATCGTCCAAATTTGGTGGTGTTGAGTTCTTCACCACAGCTGAGCACTCCGAGTTCAAAAAGGCGGCTTGCTCCTCCGATGACTTTCCTTTTTCCGTGACAAGCTCCTTGATGAATTTTGCGTAATTCGGCATCCCGTACTGCTCCTTCATGTGTGCCTTCCTCAAACGTTAAGGGTATGGGATATGTGGCTCGTAAGCCTTTACTGGGACTTCCTCCACTGGTTCGGGTGTTTTAGCTTTAGGTTGAACCTGTGGTGCCTCGTCCTCATCGTCTTCGATTTCGAAATCATCAGAAACTGGTTCAGCAGAGGGGTGCGACGCACTATCCGACTGTTGCTTCGAAAAATCCTCGTTTCCTCTGTTTTCGTCTTGATTCCTTCCACAAACATATCCCGAACGTGTTGTAATTGCGTTTACATGCTCTTCTCTCATGTTAGGAGGCTGATACTTCGATCCTTGATTATTTGGATTGTTTCCTTGATTTTGTGGTCGTGGATTTTGTTGCGTGTTGCTCGGTAACTGGCCCGGTGGCCTGCTCGAAAACCGATCATTCATCCTATCGACCCTCCTTTCCAAGTCCTGCATTGCTGCCTGCTGATTTCGCTACCCTTGCTCGATGTGATCATTTAAAATTTTTAGCTGATTTGTAAGTGCATCATTCTTTCCATTCTGAGTGTGGATAAATGACTTCATCAGGTCTTTCAAACTTTGGTCTTCTTCATTCTTTGGTGGGTTGTATCCTTGTCGTGGTGGGGATGATCGTGTGTTGTTTCGTTGCCATCCATTGTCCCGATTTTCACACCGGTTGTAGTTACCTCCGTAGTGTGGCCAATTTGCTCCCCGATTAGGATAGCCATAATTTGCATAATTGGCTTCCTCCACGCGGCAATCACTCGCATAATGCGGTCCCCCACAATTCTCACACCCATGCTGGATCACATGTACCTCTTTCTCCAGATAAGTCATTCTTCTATCAAGCTTGTCTTCCAATGTCTTGATCTCTTTCAGAATAATAGACGCATCACTGTTTCCTTCCACTTGAGCTACTTGTCCTCTTGCTCGTCGACCTCTACCATCGTCTCGATACTCCCTCGATAGGCTTATGACTAACTTATCCTCCATCGAGTTGTATGCTTCATTTGTGGTCTTGTACATAAAATCTCCTCCTCCGGCTAAATCCAACTCGTTCTGTGATTCCTTGGTTAAATCGTAAAAGAAAATCTCAATTATGTTGTCCTTGCCCAATCCATGACCATAGAAACTCCTCAACATCTCCTTTAACCTAGCCCACGCCTCAGTAGACGTCTCTCCATCTTCCTGTCGAAATCCCCTAATGTCTCGTAGTAATTTCCTACCCAAGGAGGGTGTGAAAAATCTTTTGATGAAGGTTTCACGCATTTGTGTCCATGTTGTGATTGAATCTCATTCATCTCCTCAAACCAAACCTTCGCATCTCCGGTGAGAGGCGAAGGGAACAACCTCAGCTTGACACTGTCGCTTTTTCCTTCTCCGTATTTGAACATCTCACATAGCTCGTTGAATTTGGCTACGTGTTTATGTGGATCTGAATTGTATCGCCCATCGAAAGTGTTGTCTTGGATCATCTTGAGATGATGACCCTTGACAACGAAATCGTCACCCAAGTCCGGGGTGGTGATTGCCGACCCTCGGGTGGGTGGCACTGCTACAGTTGCGGCCCGTCGGTGCATTGGCATGTCCATAGGATCCATAGTTGGTTGCGGTTCCGGTTTTTCTTCACAAATTAATTCTTCGACCTCTGATTCTGCAGCGCTTCCTCCTCCTTCTGAAGATGCGATATCTTCAAATTTTACTGGCGAGAATGGTCCAAAACCTGGTGGTGTCTGAATTAGTATGTTTCCTTTCTTCTTGCCTCGCTTCTTCGATACTCCTGGATTCGACTTTGGACTCAAGAGTGGTAGTCCTGATGCCCTTGTGTTCATCAAATACCTGAAATACCTGAAAAAGATAGAAACAAGAAAAGCGTAAAACGTACCGGGTGTAATAACAATTGAAAGTAACTCTTAAGTAAATAAATACTCAAAAGGATCGTATCACAAATTCGAAACACAAAACGAAAAATCAGTCCCCGGCAGCGGCGCCAAAAACTTGATGTGTAAAATCTAGTTTAATAAACTCGACCTACTATTCGACTTAATTACACACTTATAGGCAGTGAACCTATTCGTATATAATATAGCTTTAAGTAAGTAAAGGTTCGATCACAGGGACTAATTTAGTTTTTTACTTCGAATTAATAATACATGTTGGTTTTTGGGGTTTTTATAACTAAAGATTAACTAATTAAAATTGCAAAGTAATTGTAAAAGGTGATTATAAAAATCAATGTGAGAAAAGTAATTGTTGTTATCAAATAATGGAAAAGTATACTCGTTTGACACTTCACTTGTTTTCTAATTATGTTTACGAAATTGAATGTATAATTAACTTCTTATATATAGCAAAACTCCTCTCGAATATTTCACTAACTTTAACTACTTCAAATTATAATGTTCCTCTCGAATACAATTACAATTATCAATAATCAAGCATTAATTAACAAGCCGGTGTTTTATGATTTAACCTTATCAAGTTTCCTCTCGAATAACTTCTCTAATTACTAAATCCTCTCGAACCTTATTAATTAGACTTACTCGTTCACGTTTTATTACCTAAATTGATATTACTAGGTCCTCTCGAATCCTAATAATTTTAAACCGATTAAAGACCGACCGATTATTTCATACAAGTTAATTAATCTATCTAGATTCCTCTCGAATACCTAGAATATTGATTAACTAATCTGAATATAAACAATTTATAGTAATATATCAAAACACAAACAATTAAGGATGTACGATTAAACATAAACACCTAAACAATCAATAACGAAAACATAACCGTCAAACAAGTTCCATAAATCAAACGAGCATAAAAGAAGTTTACCTACTCAGAATAAAGTTCAAAACAGCAACTAATATGAAAGAAAACATCACTGAAAAGTCTAGAATAAAATATAGAAAGCAAACTAGAAAAGTAGCAAAACGTGTCGTGACCGAATTGTAATCGAAAACCAACTCTAACTCTTTTCCTTGCTCTCCAAGCTTCCAAACCGAGATCTACAGCTCCAAATATGTGGTGGAATGATGGATGATGAAACCTGGTCGTTTGGGTTGGTATTTATAGAGATAAATCAAGAGGAAATCGAGTTCGAGTCAAATTCCAATTTTGTTGAAAATTGCTCGGGGCGTCGTCCTTCGTGACCAGGACGGCGCAGTGGGTGCCAAATTTCCCATATTCAATTTTCTGAATGTGTAGCTCTCTCTTTCTTCTTTCTTCTCGAATTTGAATCACCTAAATCGAATATCGTATGAAGAAGTTATGATCAAAACGGTGGAGGTGATACTGCGACGTTCTCTTCGTCAGAAATCACTATTTTTCGTCTTTTAAGCTCATTTCTTCCACCATTTCCACTTCCCAATCATATAAACCTATAAAATAGACAAAACAACTTTTCCAGACGATTAAATGCAAAAACCTATCTTATCCATCATGTTTATTATGAAAAATGACCGAATATAGCATAGAAATAATCGTATAGATATGCGATATCATAGAATCTATAGTTGCAACAAAAGAGTGGGAAGAAGTTGAAAGTTTATCATTGAAACAAAGGAAGCAACAAGAAATGCACAAGTATGTTTACCTTTTCGGATTGCAATGGGAATATCAATATAAGAAGATAATGTAGGTTCATTAACAGGTGGATCTGTGGACTGAGGTGGGTATAGGATCAGAAGCCGATATAGTCTTGTTATGCATAATGTATACTTGAACAACCGGTCTTTGTGCACGTTCGGAAGACTGCTCAGAGTTTGGGGAAGAGTAGCAGGAGATTCTAAAGGAGAACTAGGAGATTGCACAATATAAATTAACATATCATCGTCTGCGTGATGAGTACGCAAGCGCGACTCGGGAAAAAAAGGATTGTCTTCATTAAAAATGACATCTCTAGAGACAACATAACGGTTAAGAGTATGAGCGTAACATTTATACCCATTTTGTAGACGAAGCAAGTACTTCCAAATATCTTAGGGTCGATGGGAAACAAAGATTTTCCCTGAAGAGAACCGAATACAATATTGCCATTAAGAATAATTGAAGGCATCCTATGAATGAGGAAACACGTCGTAGAGACCGTATCAACCCAAAATGGTTTAGGTACCACCGTTAGACACATAAGAGCCCTAGCTACCTCAAGAAGGTGGCGATTTTTCGTTAAGCCACACATTATTAACTAGTGTGACAACACAAGTGTGACAACCGTCACCTCCATTCTTTTGCTAGCGTAGGTTTCCTAGTAGCTCGTTACCAGACTTACTTATTTCACTTGTTTTTCTAGTAAATTAATTTTTGTTGTTGTTAAATTGTGTGTGCGTTGGAGTCCGTATATTTACTACTACTTAATTTTACATATTATGTTATGTATGTTTTTCTTGGTACACGGTTACTGTCCTTGCATAGTTTGAGCTTCCTACGAAAATATTTAATTGATAATTAACCTACTAGTGTTTCCCCGTTAATAATTTTGACATTAGTTAAACTTTGGGTCCTAAACATAATACTTAAAAGTGTTGGACTAACTTTGTAAAATTAGAAACCCTAAAAATCGATTACTGGTTTCTTCCCTATTCATTTGATCGATTAGTGCAGACCCCACCTCCATTGTTCTATATTCTACAATCCTAAGGTTTTCGTCCATCAATTGTTCAAATAATCAAGGTGCTAGTAAGTTTATACAAACCCTGATTTCTATCTTTGATTAGTTTGTTTATTTAATTGTTTTGATTATTGGGATTAAAAGTAGGTTATTGTGTAATTTAGTTACAAAAATCGTTTTTATAAAACCCTAGGTCATATGATGTCTAAATTAAAAGTTTAAACATGTTTGCAAAGTCGGGAAATTTTTGGAAAATATGGCAGTTTGTTTGTTCCGGGTTCACGTGGTCATATCTTAGTCATAACAGGTCGTAATTGCCTTTTTCTTAGTTCTAAAATAGAGTGCTCTGAGTCTAGTCTTCTAACATATAAATTATATGGAAAACGGAATTTGTTTACTTAGTCAAAAGAGTTTTACAAAACTGTTGCGCCGTTCAGTAAGTTCTGAACAGTTTCAGTGGTCCAACTTCAACGGGTCGTATCTTGGTCTTAACAGAATATTTTTGATCGAATCTTAATTCCATATTGAAGTAATCGGAGTCTAGTTTTCGGATATATAAGGCTCATCATCCAGTTCTTTCTCAAACTATCGAAAACTGACTTTTAGTGAACGTTGGTATAACCTGATTTCTGAAACGTAAAACTTTGTATCGACTTGTACAATTTTTATTTCCCTCATTTTGACGAATTAGAACTTGATATTTTGGTATGTTGTTTTCTACTGAGTTAGTTACTTATATTAATTTTTTATGAATTTTAGATCACATTATATATTTTATAAAAATTCGTGAAGTTACTGCTGTGCAAAATCGAACGTTTAGAGAAATCTTAAGTTGTCAAAACTTCATTTAACATATATATTTTGAGTTAACTGATTAGGAATAACCATTTGAGTCTTAATTACTTACATGGTGTCGTGTATAAATCGTTTTAGGAAGCTTAGTTGACTACTGCATGTGACTTTGACGTGTGACCGCTACTACTGTTATTATTAGCTTATTTCTATTACATACGCTTCAAGGTGAGTTCATTGCCCCTATGTTTTTACTGTTTTACTTATTTGTATAAATCGGGGGAAGACAAAGCTCTACTTAAACTATTTTACATAACAATATGTCTTGAGAAAAACCATTTATTAAAAGTGTAACGAAAAGATAATGCATACAAAACTATATTGAAATGAGATGTTGGGTATACTCTGACTACTTATGTAGTGACACAACCCCCCCCCCCCCCCCCCCCCCCCCCATTGACATACACTAGTGCATGTGACTACTGATTAGGAATAACCATTTGAGTCTTAATTACTTACATGGTGTCGTGTATAAATCGTATTAGGAAGCTTAGTTGACTACTGCATGTGACTTTGACGTGTGACCGCTACTACTGTTATTATTAGCTTATTTCTATTACATACGCTTCAAAGTGAGTTCATTGCCCCTATGTTTTTACTGTTTTACTTATTTGTATAAATCGGGGGAAGACAAAGCTCTACTTAAACTATTTTACATAACAATATGTCTTGAGAAAAACCATTTATTAAAAGTGTAACGAAAAGATAATGCATACAAAACTATATTGAAATGAGATGTTGGGTATACTCTGACTACTTATGTAGTGACACAACCCCCCCCCCCCCCCCCCCCCCCCCATTGACATACACTAGTGCATGTGACTACTGATTAGGAATAACCATTTGAGTCTTAATTACTTACATGGTGTCGTGTATAAATCGTTTTAGGAAGCTTAGTTGACTACTATATGTGACTTTGACGTGTGACCGCTACTACTGTTATTATTAGCTTATTTCTATTACATACGCTTCAAGGTGAGTTCATTGCCCCTATGTTTTTACTGTTTTACTTATTTGTATAAATCGGGGGAAGACAAAGCTCTACTTAAACTATTTTACATAACAATATGTCTTGAGAAAAACCATTTATTAAAAGTGTAACGAAAAGATAATGCATACAAAACTATATTGAAATGAGATGTTGGGTATACTCTGACTACTTATGCAGTGACACAACCCCCCCCCCCCATTGACATACACTAGTAGAGGTACTTACTAGTAGACTTCCGATCATTATGCCAAAGGGTTATGTGGTCGTTTTTCCCGTGTCTTACTGGTGGACCGTTCCCCACCAACCCGGTAAGACATGCTTGTCAGTTAAGGTAACTACTGACGTTTACTTACTATCGGTTAAGGAAACTACCGATATCACTTACTTGTCAGTTAAGGTAATTACTAACGATCAGTAGAGGGACTTACTGATGTGTGCTGCTATTTTTACTTACTTATGCATTTAGTTACACTACTTGTTTATGTTATTACTACTGTTTGAGATTACTTACTATTTTCGGCATATATTCTAAACTGTTTACATTAAATTACTCAATGAACTCGCTCAACCTTTGTGTTGACTTTTGAGTTTTGTTTTCAGGTAACGAGTAGGACTAGGTATTTAGCTAGCGTGCCAGGACTTTAGAAGACTTCCAGTAGTTGCATTGCATTGTGGCACTTCAAAAATTATACTCTATTTCTTTTCTTTGATTTTTGGGCGGTTTGCCATTGTTCACTCGGTTGTGGGATTATTTAAATATTGGTTGTTTACTTGTTGAATTATATTTTATTTGCGATGTAGTGATTGACGTAGCATGATACAAGAACACCTCTTGTATGTGGCGATGTCATGACATACTATGTTTATTTATTTTCATATAGATATCTCTATGTTTCTGTTTGTGTTATGACGATCGCCAATCGATCACACCCTGCGTTTCCACCGCAGGTGGGTTGTGACAACAAGATAGCTCGTTAATAATTCCATTTTGAAGCATAAAGGACTTTAATGATAGAGAAATATATTATTTAGCATTATCACTTCGCAAGGTTTGAATGGAAACATTAAATTGTGTTTTAATTTCAAAAAAGGACAACAAAAGTGTGTAAAGACGTCAACACTATTTTTAACTAAAGAAAGCGAACTCAAACGAGAACAGTCATCAACGAAAGTACCAAAATACTTAAACCCATGTTTAGAGGTAACAAGACAAGCACCCAAACATCACAATGGACTAACTCAAATGGGGACCCAACCCACTTATTAACTCGGGGACTAAGTGAACACGTTGATGTTTGGCAAATTGACACGAGTCGCAATGTAAAGACGTCAAATAAGATAACTCGGGACATAGTTTCTTCCGATTATGGACAAAGGGTTGGCCTCTTCTACTATGAACCTCCAATGGATATGATGAACCGGAGCATGCTAAAGGTGTCTGGTGTTCAAGTAAGGATAGTCCATTAGACTCCCATCCTCCACAAATAAACCTCTTCGTCGACAAATCGTGAAATACTTGATAAATCGGAAAAAAATGAGACACTACATTTTAAACCACGTGTAAGTTTACTAACTAATAACAAATTAAACGAAATGTTAAGCAAACGCAAGACATATGACAACGAGATAGATGGGGTTATATTAATGGTGCCAAAACCAAGGACTTGGGGGATAGATCCATCAGCAATGGTAACATAAGATAAAGATGTGAGAATAAATTATGGTTACATGTCATGTGATCGGAGGCACCATAATCAATGACCCATTTGGATGCGGAAGATAAAAGGCATTTACTAGACTTTCCTATCTCAGCAATAGCACTAGTTGATGTAGCATAATTCATATATCCTGTGAAACTAGCAAAGAACTTACTGGTGAAGGTAAAACTAATGATGGAATGTGGGAGGCATTCGGAGCTCGCTTTAATTTTATGTGAGGTCACAAATTTGTTCCTTGAGACTTGGGAGGAGGGTACTCTGATATTTGAAGAGGTGGTGAGTTTGCTCTCTACACACTTGGTCGTGATTTGTCACACCCCGCTAAAGCGGAAACACGAGATGTGAAGAGCAAAGAATCATTTCACGGGTTATACTAAAATCAACGGTCCAAGTCATTAAATTAAAGTTGGAAAAGTACTAGAGTTCAAAAGATACAACCAAGATTCAACGTTTAAGACAATAATACATAATAAAATGTTTTAATTAAAAATTCCCAAAAGTAAAGGTCTTCTTCCCGAGGTACACTTCACATAACTGGCTTGACCCGCCTGAGCAATGCACTTCATAACTTACGCTTAGTTCCTGAAACATGAGATAAAGTGTCAACTACGAAACGTAGTGAGTGAGTTACAATTTATAAGTTTTGACCAAAGTTTTCCGAAAATATTCGACAAGTATATATAAGTATAGAGTTTTCTAAAAGAAAGGAGGCGGATAATCAATCGCTAAATATTTATATATATACTGTCGTAGAAGTTCAAGTCAAAGTTCAATGTTCGTAAAAGTTCAAGTTGTATGGCAAGCAGTAAGTGTAAGTAGTCATTACCTCAGCGGTGGATTAATCCACATGTGTAAGACAGTAAGTGTAAGTAGTCATTACCTCAGCGGTGGATTAATCCACATGTGTAAGACAGTAAGTAGGCATATGCGTAAATAATAAAGACTAATGATCCTTGAATTGTACCAACCACTAAGCTTAATATAACGTAAGATTTTGCACACTAATCCGATTTCTGGTCAAAACACCCCCTAGTTTCAGTCTAAAGATCTAGTTCGTGAGAACTTAGTAATATGTACTCAGGTTGCGATCCACAAGTAAGGAGTGACCTCTCCTAAGTATCGATACCCATATTTACTAACGGCTATTGTTAATAGTGTGTAGGGAATAGTTTCTAAAAGCGGGGCACTTTGCACTTCTTTTCTAAAAATTGGTCGTTTGTACTTACGACGTTTATATCCTCACCTAGGGTTTGCTCCAAATACAATCAAACTATCATCGTCTAATCAAATATCCAAAGAGGCAAACCTAATTAGTCTAAAGTAAGCCAATCAGAACAAATGATATCGTCTACGCATATTAGTTTCGCAAGGTTTCCAAAATAGTTCCATAGTTCACAAAGGTTCCAAAAGTTCGTACAGTTGCAAAGTTCGTAAAGGTTTCCAAAATAGTTTAATAGTTCACAAAGGTTCCAAAAGTTCGTACAGTTGCAAAGTTCTTAAAGGTTTCCAAATAGTTTAATAGTTCACAAAGGTTCCAAAAGTTCTTAAAATTAAGTACATGAAACAGTTTCATATAGAAGTTATCGTTCACAAAAGGTTTAGATCTCAGGTTTCCCCCAAAAAGAGTACTTAAAAGCAAGAGTAGAGAGGGGTGTAACTCACGGATTGCGAAGACAAAGGACTCGGAAATCGGTCTGAGCGGGAGCCGGGAATCACGGGACGCCTAATAATACCAAGATAGTTCAAATGTTATTATCTTATTATGTTATTATACTTAATATAATATGGATAAGTTTTTAATTAAACTTTAAGTGTCAAGGTTAATATTGTCCAAAAATAGTCCGAAATGGTAAGTGTTACGTTTTTGTCCAAAAGTTCGTTTTAACGTTTATTATTGTTATGTTACAAGTGATTTTACTTGCTGAAATGGTTTACATTTTTCTAAGGAAATTTGGGCAGCGCTTCCGCTCCCAAATTTCATATCCAAAATGTAATTCCACTTCCGCTCACAAAATTACCTATAATACGATTTTATGTCCAAACGAGTTCATTTAAGTCCAAAGAGTCCATTACAAGTCACCGATAGTAATATATTTTCCAAACTCAGTCCCAAAATAGTATTTACAAAAAGTCAACGGGTCAAACAAGTTCAAATCGTCAAAATAAAGCGTTTCGAGAAAACCGGTCAGGCCTGTGCGCCGTTCAGGACCCTAGGACGACGCACAGAAGCCAACTTTCACCCCGCTGCGTCGTCCTGGTCATAGGGACGGCGCACAGGTTGTGTTTTCGTGATTTTTCGAGCAAAACGTCTATTTTACACACGGATTTCGACATGCAATGGGTCTACACTTAATAAAATGTCATTTCAACAGTTTTTAGAGCATTTTTATCCATAAAAAACGTAGATCCAAATGTTGTTTCGTTAAAAATTCGTTTTGACCATAAAAAGTCATAAATCTTTGTAAAAACTTGATTTAAAGCCTTAGATCTTACATGCAAGTGTTTAAAACAGTAACAAATGATAAAAGAGAGATTTCTACCGGAGGGAAATGGATGGATTGTGTCCTAGCCGGATTTGGACTCCAAAAATCGGTAAAAAGCTTGAAAATCGAAAAGTATTTTGCTCCTCCTTGTTTGCTTGATGTTCTAAACGATTTTTGATGGTTGATTTGATGTGTTTAAGGCTGGAAATCTTCTGTTTTGGAGGAGTTTTTAGAGAGAGTTTTGATGGTGTGTGTGTGTTTTGTTTTATGAAATGAATAAAATGAAAAGAAAATAAAGAAAAGATGGAAAAGTGGTAATGAGGGGGTTGGGGCAGTGAAAAATCAGTAATGATGGCCTAATACCCGAGATTGATTGGTTTAAATGTTGTAACAATCGAGGCATGCAGAAAATTCAAACAATTTTCGAGTCTGGTCCTTCCAGGACGGCGCACAAGGCCTGTGTGCGTCGTCCTGGACCTATTTTGTAAAGAATTTTTGATTTTTGCTGTTTTTGCTATTTTTGCGTTATTGTTTCGTTGGACCTTTTCGTTAACTAAAAGTTCTTAATTATGATATGTTATGAACTTAGGAAAGTTCATTAGGGGTTTTCTTGGCATTAGGACTTATATAAATTGGTCCCGGTTGTGATTCCGACGCTAGCGCGTTTGTGTCAACCGTCTAAAATTCAGGTGATTCTCATTTACTATATCGATTCAAATCTGTAGTTGCATCTTATCGTGATCGTATTGTTCTAGTTCGTACTTATTGTGTCTTTTATTGTGTCGGAACCAAAGTCGGAATCAACTTATAAAATCCTAACACCAAGAAACTATACAAAGAACTTGACTAAGTTCATAACGGAAACTAATAAAATTCCAGTCCACAACTTACTATAACGGAAAACTTAAAACGTCACAAAGCTGGAAAATGCCATCCAGCCGACGGCTGAAAGCTGTCAGTCGGCGGCTGAAGCCCAACCGGCGGCAGCTGAAAGGCCGCTGACTGTGATTTGGTGACTCACTTTTGCATGCAATGTGATTGGACCAACACCATTAAACGGGATTGGGCTAGACATTACTGCCATTTGGGTTCCCTAGGGCAGTAACACCCTTTCCCACACTTCTCCATTCACTTCATTTTATATTTTCAAAAACAAAAACACAAACACCTAGTTCATCTCTCTCTCTCTACATTTTCATCTCAAGAACACCAAAGAAAACAGTGATTTTACCATCAAAAACAGCAAGAAAAACACCAAAAATCGTCCATCAAACACACACAAATCGTCCATAAAGTAAAGGGTAACAAGGAGGGAGCTTAAAATCGGGTTTTTGAAGAAGTTTCTCTACCACTTTGGAGCTTTTCTCATCCAAACCGATCCATAACCTTTTTCCTTCGGTAAAACTCTTCTATTTTACTCTTATTACATAAATCTTTACTTGCATGGATGATCCAAAGGCCGGAAAACTGTTTTTATAACAGTTTAAAACGTTTTCTTGCTTAAAATCGAGTTTTTCACATAGATCCATATTTTGATGAAATAAATCTAAAAGAAACTGTGACTTTTACTCTAAAATGAATATATTTGACTAAAAACAGATTGCATGTAAGAATCTATCACTAAAACGGGCTAAAAATCGAAAAATAACGAAAACATGAAACTGGCCGAAGGCCTCCAGCCGACGGCTGAAGATATCCCGCCGGCGGCTAAGGTCCAGCCGGCGGCTGAATATCTCCAGCCGCTGTCTGGATCTCGCTGTTCAATAAAATCGTCGTTTTGCAACTCTAAACGTTAAAAATAGTGACCGAATGAGCTTATCACAGATTGGTATTTTGAAAACTTACTGTTTTTATAAATAAAATTGTTTGGATGAGTTTGAGGATTAAAAACACTTGTATTATTGAAAGTTATGGATTAAAACGATTGTTTAAAGCGGGAAAGTGTGTTCGAAAATGGATAAAATTTTTATAGCGCGGAAGCGCTGCCCAAATTTCACCGTAAACTTATACCAAAACTCAGTAACTTAACATTTTTGTAACTTATACATATTGACCTTGGACATTGACTCTTTTTGGACATAATTGGACTAATCGGACCTTAAAACGTACACGAACACGTATTAACATATAACTTTTCCGTATTGAACCTTTGGGACAGAATTTAAAGTATAATGATTTAATATTAAAAATGTTAAAATGGAACTTTAACATAACTTAAATCATACAATTTATACTTACACAATATTTCGGTGTTTTAGGTCACCTTTGATTCCCGACGCGTTCCGCTCCTTTCTCTCTTACTCGAGACTTTTCTCCGCAACCCGTGAGTTACAACCCCATTATATTTTACTGTTTTTAATATGATTTTGGAGGAAACATAAGATGTATTGTTTGTCAATGAAAGTTTTATAAACTTTTTACAACTCGTATGAAACTTGTGAAACTTTGGAAACTTGAGAAACTTGTGAAACTTTGGAAACTTGTGAAACTTATATGCGTAAAATGTGTTATTGCCCTGTTAATTGTATAAACTAAATTTAGGTTACTTGTATGTGCAACCAATCCTTGATGAGAATATAAACTCCGTAAGTGCTTACTACTAGTTTTAGACAAAGAGTTCAAAGTGCCCCGTTTTTAGTTCGGAAACATTACACACTATTAGCATTAGCCGTTAGTATTATGGGTATCGATACTTAGGAGAGGTCACTCCTTGCTTGTGGTTCGCGACCTAAGTACATATTACTAGTTCAGATGAAACTCCATTTATTGTGAAACTTTGGGGCGTGTTCTGACCAGACAATCGGTTTAGTGTAGACTTACGTTATATTAAGCCAAGAGATTGATACAAGATACTAATTTAGTTAATCACATAATACTTACGCATATACAATATTTTAGCGATTGCTTCCGCTATAACTTTTATGATACGAGTTCTACTCTACTTGCGTGTGTTCGAAACTTTTATAAATAAATATATATGTTTTAGCGCCGTTCCGCTTTCTTTTCATTTATGATACTTTATACATATATATTTTCACTTTGGAAACTTTTATCGAGAAACTCAAACTGTAACTCACTCACTACTTTATGTAGTTGACACTTTATCTTATGTTTCAGGAAATTAGTGTAAGAGTCGAAGTGCATGGCATGGAAGGGTCGGTATGGTCACGTGAGGCGCAATTTGGGAAAGACCTTTTATTTTGGGAATTTATGAATTTGAAAACTTCTTATTATGTATTTGTATTACTCAATTAAACTACTTGGTTGATTTGGATTGTGAACAATTTTATTTTTATCAAAGACTTGAACCGTTTATTTTGATTATAACCCGTGTAATGATATTCTAGCTCTCATATCTCGTGTTTCCGCTATAGCGGGGTGTGACAGCGTTTCCGGTAATTGAACAGTTAAGGACAACGGTAGACAATAAAAGAGACGTAGAGCATAAAATGCACCTGAAATTGGACGGTTGTCACATTCTCCCCGGGTTGAAAGAAATTTCGTCCCGAAATTTAGTTCGTACCATCATGGAGGAATGTTCTTGAACAGATGTGGATATTTCCGACGAACTTGGTCCTCACGTTCCTACGTGAATTCGTGACCATGTCGAGAATTTCCACCGAAGCTTGATGACAGATGTACAACTTCGTCTGGGTGGTTTGACCTCTCGGTCTACAACCTTAAGCGGTTCATCAATGAAATTGAGTTCGGCATCGGTTTCGACCTTGTCAAGAGGGATGACGATGGTATCATCAGATAGACACTCTCAAGTGTGAGACATGGAACGTGTAGGAAACCCGGGGGAGCTGAAGGCGACAAGCAATCGGACCGATATGTCCTAAGACTTAGGTTGAACCGGTGTACCTAGGGCTCAATTTTCCGCGTTTTAGAAGCACACCACCCCCTTCCATGGCGATATTTGGGAACACTCTATCGCCGTCTTGGGACTCGAGGGGTTTCCTTTTGGTTAGTTACGTAGCTCTTCTGCCGGGTACGGGATGCTTCGAATCCTTCACGGATGGAGGGAGGCGTCGGACCTTGCAAGTTGTCGATCGTCAGCTTCTAGCCGACAGGGCGGTGACCGACACTTGCGTCCATATAGAGCGTCGAAGGGTGCGCACTTGATGCTGGAACGGTAGCTGTTGTCATAGGTGAACTCGACCAAAAGGGGAGGTGAGTATCTCGACTTCCTATGAAGGCAACTATACACGCTCTCAGCATCTCTTTAAACGTTTGGATCGTCTTTCCATTCTGACCGTCGGTCGGAGGGTGGTGTGAGGTGATGAGGTCTAGTCGCGTCCCTAGCGATTCTCTGGAGGGCATTCCGAAGAGGGCGGGACGTAGATCGACTATCCTTATCGGAGATGATGGAGAGAGGGGCTTCGATATTCTGCCTTGACCTTGGAGCAAGCGAGGCACTCGACTATATACAAGGCGATATCCTTTTTCATGTCCGGCCACGAACCATATTCTCGGGGATCCTTGTACAACAAGTCGGATCCCGGATGGATGGAATATCGAAATCGGTGGCCCTTGCCGGAAATGAGTTTACGAAGACCTTCGGATTTCAGAATTCATGCTCGGAGCTTGACGTAGCGGGTTACGTGTAGCCTGAGTTCGAATTCCTTCTTGGTTGACTATAGAACTAGGGAAACACACTTCTCGGAGCCCAAATTCCCGCTTCGAGAATTTGGTGTACGATTTCCGACTTCTGGGAAGTTCTTGAATGAGCTTAAGGTGTCCCACATGGTTTTCCTTGAGTAGGTGAGAACGTTGACCAGGAATACGATTACTAATCGTCTAAGTACGGCCCACACACTTTGTTCATTAAGTCCATGAATACTGCTAGTGTGTCGGTTAGGCCAATTGACAGAGGGGAAACTCGCATTGCTTGCATCGAGTTTCGGATGCGGTTTTAGAAATGTCGGTTATAATGTCACGAACCTGGTGATAACCCGAGCGGGGGACGATTTTTGAGAGATGAGCTGCACCCTGCAACTACTCGAGTAGGTCATCGATCCTCGGGGATGGTTATCGGTTCTTGACGGTCAGCTTGATAATTTCACGACGATCAGTGTACAAGCGGAAGGATCCGTCTTCCTTTTTGATAGGGGAAATTTTGGCTCCCTAGGGAAACGAACTTGAGCGGATAGAACCGGGGTCTAGGAGTTCCTACAGCGGCTTTGGCCGCCTTTGCATCTCGGGTGGTGCTAGAAGGTAGGGTGTCTTGGCAACCGGTGCTGCGCTAGGAACGAGGTCTGTTCGGAATTTCCACTTGTCGATTCGGCGGTAGCCCAGGCAACTCTCAGGAAAGACTCTGGATGGTCCTCGACTATGGGATTGTCTTGGACTCGGCTTTCCTTAGGTTTACGTTCGACGTCGTGGGCGAAGGATGCGTGGTAGTCCTTCTCGAGGTACTTGCGCATTGCCAAGGAATACATGTTGCGAAGTTGTCATCCAGGTTTGTCCTCCTGAACGACGGGAGTTTCACTTTCTGAATAGGAATACGGATGGGTTTGTCGAAACGGACGGTCTCGGTTCGGGAATGAGATGACCAGTCCATCCCAACGATAGCGTCGAAGCTTGATGGACCGATAGGGATTAGATTGATGAAGGAAGGTTTTAGTCAAATGAGGTATCGGATATCCTAAGATTGTATTCGTAGCTTCGACTATTGACCGTTGGCATATTCAATAGAAAGCTATCCGCAATAGCTTTAGGTCCTATGTTGATGAGGGGTCTAATTTCTAAGGAGGCAAATTTTCTTCCAGCTCCTGACTCGAATAGTACGAAAGAAAATGGTCATTGACAGAAAACGTACCAGTAACCGCATTAGGGTCCTGTTGTGCCTCCTCGGCTGTGATTGCGAGCGCACTGAAAGTTTCTGTGGTATGCTCTAAGAGGCAATCCCCACGGAGGTGTTGGTCGCTTCCACACTCGAGGCATCGCAGTTTCCTGACTCGGTTGTTTGCTTTTTCTGGACAGCACCAGGGGTAATGCCCTTCTTCGCTGCAAAATCTGCATACTGGGCAGTTTCGAGCATGATGGAAGTGGCCTTTGTTGCACCGGGGGTGCGGCCCAGCGTAGATTTGGGTTACGGTCGTGGGTTCCTTGTTGCTATTGTTCCATGAGGGTTGATGGTGAATCTTTCTTCTCTTACACTCCCTTTGGTGGAAGCGGTTTGGAGGGAAGGGGAGGCGGTTGATTCCGAAGTTCCCGTCCTCATCCTGCCTGGTTGGTGCAAGAGGGAGAAGGGGTTTATCGATTCCGAAAATCCCTTGGTTGACTCCGGCGACGATCTGCGCGATCATGCTTGGAAGTGCCGCTTGGAATTGCACAACGATCTGCTCGGCTAAGCGATCAGCGCGGCTTCTCTTGGGAGGCATGGTTCTGCAATGGAAAGTAGGAACTAGTTTAGAACGCACGAATTGGAATTTACGACAGGAAATTAACTCAAGGGTTAATGGTATCGAGTACACAAAAGTAATGTGAGCGGACAATTAGCACAAGTACGGTAACGATAATAGTAAAAGAGTACGCAAGAAAGGTAACAGCACACGCGCGATGATGATTCAAGAAATAGTAATAATATTTGACAATAATAAAAGATTCACGCGACAAAACAAGTACAAATAATAAAAGACAGAGATTTCCATTAATAATAAGAGGTTTTAGTACATAGGACAAAATACTGAAAGGAATACAAGTACAATACATAGGAAATAATAGATAATAGCTTAAGTCGTGTACAATAGAAAATTACGACTAGCCGGTACAGTACAAATAAAAAGGAAAGTATGCCTAATGGCGCTTTTCGAATAACATCTTTGCGGCAATAGCTACTATAAACGTCCCCATGACCAGGCATGCTCTAGTGAGACGCTGCACTGTCCGAGCGGTGGCCTGAGCCGATGCGATGATCCGCATTGACTGCTGTGCCAGCTCATGTGCGGCGTCGGAGACCTCGAAGAGAAGAAGGCCCTACTCTTGGGCTTCCTCCGCGAGTCCCCGAACCTGACGGTGCAGGTTGAGAAATGCAGCTGGTGGGAGAGGCTGGTGAGTAGGTGGCATCATGGGTCGGGAGGGTCCGGCCTCCTGGGCGCGTCGCCTCTCTTCGAGGAACTGACGATCCCACGCGTAGCGCTCCGTGACCGGAGTACGAAAAGCGGGGTCGTATGGGTCCAAGAAGGACTGAGGAGGCGCAGGTCGGAACGGGCCCGGTTGTTGATGCATAGTCACCCTAGCGCTGGGTCCTCGAGGCTTCGGTGGTGCTGCAATAGGTGCCGGCAGAGGAGGTGGTAGTACTGTCCTCGGGCTGGACCCGTTACTACTACTGACGGTCATGGACGTGTCCTCCGTCGGGTCAGTCGTCTGATGACGCTGACTCTCGGAAGCCTTATGGCCCTCATAGGGTTCGTGCGAGGGGGAGGCGGCTCGTGGGAGCGATTGTGACTGGGATCGGGAGTGCGATGACTGAGACATGGCGTATCTGCGAATAGAGAGCTACATAAGTACGAGGGAAACTAAAAATAGGAAAAAAAACGTAAGTAAAATGCATGCACGGGTCAGTTACCGAGCTCTGGGATCATGAGATGGTCGGAAACGACATCGAAGGGTACACCGCCCGATTCCACGAGTTGGCTCGACTAGTCCCAAGGTTAGTTACTCCCGAAGAGAACAAGATCGACCTTTACATCTCTGGCCTTGTTCCTGAAATCAGAGGAATGGTTCTCACCAAGGAACCCCAGACCCTCCAGAGCGCCATCATCCTAGCTCACCGCCTCACGAGCAACCTACTCACCGCTCCTACCTCATCCAAGAAGGAGTCGGGTGAGAAAAGGAAGTCCGATCAGACTCCGAGGCGAAGTGACCAGAACAAGAAGAAGAAGACCACCCGCAACCTTGCCATAGCAGCCGTAGCACCGCCACCGCCACCTCCACCAGCTGGAAACCGATACACGGGGACGAACCCCAAGTGCAACAAGTGCAATTTCCACCACCACGGTAACTGTCCCGTGTGTTTAAGGTGCTAGAAGGAAGGGCACTTTGCTAAGTACTGCCCGGACAAGTTGGCAGCTCCAGGTCCGAAACCGGTGTGCTACGAGTGCGGAAGTGACCAGCACCTCCAGAATGCTTGCCCAAGACTCCGAAACGCCCAACCTAACCAAGGCGAGCGAGGTCGAGGACGTGCATTCACACTCACAGCTGAAGAGGCTCTACAGGACCCAAACGCGGTGAACGGTACGTTTCCTGTTAATAATCATTATGCATCCGTTTTGTTCGATTCTGGTGCCGAAAGAAGCTTTGTGTCCTTAGAATTTAGACCCCTTATTAACTTAGGATCTAAGGTTCTTAAGGATAGCTTCACCATAGAGTACGCTAACGGTCAGGAGTTCGAAGCTAAGGATATAATCATAGGATGTTCCATAAGCTTGTCCGATAAAACCTTCCCTATTGATTTAATCCCTATCGAGCTGAAAAGCTTTGATGTCATCGTCGGAATGGACTGGCTCTCTCGTTTCCGAGCCGAGATCGTCTGTTTTGACAAACTCATCCGCATTCCTCTTTCTGACACTGAAACTTTAGTTGTTCAAGGAGACAAACCCGGACGATCACTCCGTCTCGTGTCGTCCATAAAAATGCGTAAGTACCTCGAGAAGGACTGTGACACATTTCTTGCTCACGTTGTTGAACGTAAACCCAAGGAGATCCGCATTCAAGATATCCCAGTAGTCAAGGATCACCCTGAAGTCTTTCCCGAAGATTTGCCCAGGCTACCTCCGCATCGACAAGTGGAATTCCGGATAGACCTCATTCCTGGTGCAGCCCCGGTCGCTAGGACACCGTACCGTCTAGCCCCACCGGAGATGCAAGAGCTGTCTAAACAGCTTCAGGAACTCTTGGATCATGGTCTTATTCGTCCTAGCTCGTCCCCCTGGGGAGCCCCTATACTCTTCGTTAAAAAGAAAGACGGATCCTTCCGTATGTGCATCGACTACCGCGAACTGAACCAGCTGACCGTCAAGAACCGATACCCACTCCCGAGGATCGATGACCTTTTCGACCAGTTGCAGGGTGCAACTTATTTCTCGAAAATCGACCTCCGTTCGGGTTATCATCAGGTTCGTGTCAGCGAGACCGACATTCCAAAGACCGCTTTTCGTACTCGTTACGGTCATTACGAATTCCTCGTCATGCCATTCGGTCTAACCAACGCACCAGCAGTGTTCATGGACTTGATGAACAGGGTGTGTAGACCTTACCTGGACAAATTCGTGATCGTGTTCATTGATGACATTCTTATCTACTCGAGAAACAAGGAAGATCACGCGAAACACTTGAAACTCATTTTAGAACTCCTTCGAGAACAGAAACTGTATGCCAAATTCTCTAAGTGTGAATTCTGGCTCCGGGAAATGCATTTCCTTGGTCATGTGATCAACCAAGAAGGGATCCATGTGGATCCGGCTAAGATAGAAGCGATCGAGAAATGGCAAGCCCCGACGACTCCTACGGAAATTCGTCAATTCCTAGGGTTGGCCGGCTACTATCGAAGGTTCATCGAGAATTTCTCGAAGATCGCTAAGCCACTCACCGAGCTCACTCAGAAGGATAAGGATTTTGTTTGGGGTACGAAGCAAGAGGAATCCTTCCAGAAACTCAAGCACCAGCTTTGTCACGCACCGATTTTGTCGTTACCAGAGGGTACGGATAACTTCGTTGTATTCTGCGATGCATCCCATCAAGGACTTGGGTGTGTCCTTATGCAGAAGGACAAAGTCATCGCCTACGCTTCAAGACAACTCAAGGTTCACGAACAGAACTACACTACTCACGACCTAGAGCTGGGAGCAGTCGTTTTTGCACTAAAGATCTGGAGACACTACTTCTATGGGACCAAGTGCACGGTTTTCACGGATCACAAGAGTCTTCAACACATCCTAGACCAGAAGATGCTCAACATGAGACATAGGAGATGGATCGAACTGCTGAGTGACTACGATTGCGAGATCAAGTACCACCCGGGTAAAGCAAACGTAGTAGAGACGCCCTTAGTCGGAAGGAAAGGGTGAGACCATCTCGGGTACGAGCATTAGGTATCCAGGTACAGACTAACCTTCAAACGCAAATCGCCGAGGTTCAGCGAGAAGCGTTGAAGCCCGAGAACCTAAAGGGAGAAACTTTGCACAATCATGAGAAGGAGTTCGAGCGCAAATCCGATGGAATTCATTACTTCAAGGGCCGAGCATGGATTCCGAAGTCCGAGGATCTTCGAAAGTTAATTCTGGATGAAGGCCACCGTTCCCGATACTCCATTCACCCAGTTGTACAAGGATCTTAGAGAGTATTACTGGTGGTCGGGCATGAAGAAAGATATCGCCTTGTATGTAGCCAAGTGTCTCACTTGCTCCAAGGTCAAGGCGGAATATCAGAAACCTTCAGGACTACTGCAGCAACCGGAGATTCCTATGTGGAAATGGGAACAAATCTCTATGGATTTCATTACCAAGTTACCCCGGACGGCAAAGGGTAACGACACAGTTTGGGTAATTGTGGACCGTTTGACGAAGTCTGCTCACTTTCTGCCAGTGCGAGAAACCCACTCAATGGAGAAGTTCGCGCAAATCTACATCAACGAGATCATCTCTCGCCACGGAACACCTCTCTCCATCATTTCTGACAGGGATAGTCGGTTCACGTCTCGCTTTTGGAACGCGCTTCAAAAATCTCTCGGGACGCGACTAGATCTTAGCACAGCTTACCACCCTCAGACCGACGGTCAAAGCGAAAGGACGATCCAAACGCTTGAGGATATGCTTAGATTGGAGGAAGTTGGGATACTCATCTTCCATTGGTCGAGTTTTCGTACAACAACAGCTACCACGCTAGCATTAAGTGTGCTCCGTTCGAGGCCTTATATGGACGCAAGTGCCGATCGCCGCTTTGTTGGCTAGAAGCCGGTGATTGACAGCTCACAAGGCTCGACATTGTTCAAGAAACCATCGACAAGATCACCACCATCAGAGAGCGACTGAAGACGTCCCGTACTCGGCAGAAGAGCTACGCCGATAACCGAAGAAAACCCCTCGAGTTCCAGGTCGGCGATCGTGTGCTTCTTAAAGTATCGCCATGGAAAGGGGTAGTTCGCTTCGGTAAACGCGGTAAGCTAAGCCCGAGGTACACCGGACCGTTTGAAGTCATCGAGCGTATTGGTCCAGTAGCTTATCGACTCCAACTCCCGCCAGTTCTTTCCAATGTTCATAACGTGTTCCATGTCTCGCACTTGAAAAAGTGCCTATCCGATGAGACCATCGTCATTCCGGTCAAGATCGACAACAAGCTCAATTTCATCGAGGAACCGCTTGAAGTTGTAGACCGAGAGGTCAAGCAACTCAGACAAAGTCGTGTTCCGATTGTCAAGGTTCGTTGGAACTCCCGACGTGGTCACGAATTCACATGGGAACGTGAAGACCAGATACGTCAAAAGTATCCTCACTTGTTCAAAGATACTTCTACATGATGTGACGAGTCAAATTTCGGGACGAAATTTCTTTCAACCCGGGGATGATGTGACAACCGTCTAAAATTCAGGTGATTTTCAGTTACTTTATCGGTTCGAATCTCCAGTTACTCTTTTTGTAGTGTTCATAATTCTCTAGCTCGTACATGTTGTGTCTTTATTTTGTCGGAACCAGTGTCGGAATAACTCCCGGAATCAATTATATAAGTCCTAATACCAAGAAAACACCTAATGAACTTTCCTAAGTTCATAACGTATCATAATTAAGAACTTTCAATTAACAAAAAGGTCCAACGAAGCAAACGAAAATCAGATAAAATCTGATTAATGCACGGTGCGCAGCACCTAGTGCACGGTGCGCAGCACCTCTTGCCAGAATTCAAATTATTTTACATTTTTAGTCCTTGCCTCGTTTTTACACAATCCCAACCAATCACACACGAAATGTATCACTCATTTACTGCCAAAAACCCTGCCCAAGACCCCCCTCATTATCACTTCCCTATTTTCTTTTCATTTTCATTTTTTATAATCAAAAACACACACACAATACACCTAGTTCACCATTTTCTCTCTATTTCTCTCAAGAACTCCACAAAATCCAGAAGTTTACAGCCACTTAAAACCACATTCTAACCATCAAAAAACGTTTAAACATCAAAACAAGCAAGAAGGTGCAAGTCTAATTCGGGTTCAAGCTTTTCTACCGATTTGGGGGCTCTAAATCCGTCTAAAACATCATCCATTCATTTTCATCCGGTAGAAATCATTTTCCTATCTTTATTTACTGTTTTTACTAATCTAAACAATAAAAATGAGTTTTTATGAAGATTTACAACTCTTTTTATACAAAAACGATTTTTAACTAAATAATATTTAGATCTATGTATTTGTGGTTAAAAGTTGTTTAGAAACTGTAAAAATACCATATTATGAAGTATCTACTGATTGCATGTCGAAATCTATGGGTAACAAAACGTTTTTGACAAGAAAAACACAAAACGGGAAAGAACAGCAAGGAGGTGCGCAGCACCCCCTGGTAGGTGCCGCGCACCGGGCTGCTGACTTTCCCGAAAATCGCCGTTTTGGCCGTTTAAAACTTATGTACGCGTTCTGGATTTTTAGTGAATAATATTTGAAACTGAGGTGACTAAAATAATAACAATGGTGACTTGTATTGAGCTCTTTGGACTTGTTTAGATAAGAATATGTGTTTATATGTGTTTTGTGAGCGGAATTGACTTTAGGTTTTGGACACGAAATTTGGGCGCGGAAGCGCTGCCCAAATTTCGTTAGAAAACCAAAACATGTCTACCACATAAATAAATAACATCAACTATGAACTTTCGGATTAAAAATAACGTTAACCGCTTCGGACCAATTTTGAACAATATTGACCTTAACACTTAATTTTAAACAAAAGTTACCCAATCTCTTATATAAAGTAACCTAATGAGATAATAACTTTTGGACAATCTTGGTAATCCTTAGGCATTCCGATATTCCCGGCTCCTTTTCCGACCGATTCCCGAGTTCGCTACCTTCGCAAACCGTGAGTTACAACCCCACTTTGTTTTACTTTGTGCTTTTAAACATTATTTGGGGGAAACATAAGATCACATGCTTTGTAACTTTTAACACTATTTGCGAATTATTGAAACAATTGGAAACTTGGTACTTTTGATACATTTATTGAAACCTTTGGAAACTTGTGCGAAACTTTGGAAACTTGAAACGTTTTAAACTTATGAAACTTTGAAACTTTGGAAACTTGTACGAAACTTGAAACTTGGGAACTATATGTGTTGATGCCTTAGCGGGTTAACTAAATTTAGGATACTTGTTAGCGACCAATCCTTGATGAAAATATAAGCCCGTAAGAACTTACTGCTAGTTTTGGAAACTTGTTCAATTGCCCGTTTG
>CAJVGC010000065.1:43457655-43480407 GCA_910822075.1 Senecio squalidus
TAGTAGACCAGAAGAATGCTCAACTTGAGACAGAGGAGATGGATCGAACTGCTGAGTGACTACGATTGCGAGATCAAGTACCACCCGGGTAAAGCAAACGTAGTAGAGACGCCCTTAGTCGGAAGGAAAGGGTGAGACCATCTCGGGTACGAGCATTAGGTATCCAGGTACAGACTAACCTTCAAACGCAAATCGCCGAGGTTCAGCGAGAAGTGTTGAAGCCCGAGAACCTAAAGGGAGAAACTTTGCACAATCATGAGAAGGAGTTCGAGCGCAAATCCGATGGAATTCATTACTTCAAGGGCCGAGCATGGATTCCGAAGTCCGAGGATCTTCGAAAGTTAATTCTGGATGAAGGCCACCGTTCCCGATACTCCATTCACCCAGGATCCGACAAGTTGTACAAGGATCTTAGAGAGTATTACTGGTGGCCGGGCATGAAGAAAGATATCGCCTTGTATGTAGCCAAGTGTCTCACTTGCTCCAAGGTCAAGGCGGAATATCAGAAACCTTCAGGACTACTGCAGCAACCGGAGATTCCTATGTGGAAATGGGAACAAATCTCTATGGATTTCATTACCAAGTTTCCCCGGACGGCAAAGGGTAACGACACAGTTTGGGTAATTGTGGACCGTTTGACGAAGTCTGCTCACTTTCTGCCCGTGCGAGAAACCCACTCAATGGAGAAGTTCGCGCAAATCTACATCAACGAGATCATCTCTCGCCACGGAACACCTCTCTCCATCATTTCTGACAGGGATAGTCGGTTCACGTCTCGCTTTTGGAACGCGCTTCAAAAATCTCTCGGGACGCGACTAGATCTTAGCACAACTTACCACCCTCAGACCGACGGTCAAAGAGAAAGGACGATCCAAACGCTTGAGGATATGCTTAGAGCATGCGTAGTTGACTTTGGAGGAAGTTGGGATACTCATCTTCCATTGGTCGAGTTTTCGTCCAACAACAGCTACCACGCTAGCATTAAGTGTGCTCCGTTCGAGGCCTTATATGGACGCAAGTGCCGATTGCCGCTTTGTTGGCTAGAAGCCGGTGATCGACAGCTCACAAGGCTCGACATTGTTCAAGAAACCATCGACAAGATCACCACCATCAGAGAGCGACTGAAGACGTCCCGTACTCGGCAGAAGAGCTACGCCGATAACCGAAGAAAACCCCTCGAGTTCCAGGTCGGCGATCGTGTGCTTCTTAAAGTATCGCCATGGAAAGGGGTAGTTCGCTTCGGTAAACGCGGTAAGCTAAGCCCGAGGTACACCGGACCGTTTGAAGTCATCGAGCGTATTGGTCCAGTAGCTTATCGACTCCAACTCCCGCCAGTTCTTTCCAATGTTCATAACGTGTTCCATGTCTCGCACTTGAAAAAGTGCCTATCCGATGAGACCATCGTCATTCCGCTCGACGAGGTCAAGATCGACAACAAGCTCAATTTCATCGAGGAACCGCTTGAAGTTGTAGACCGAGAGGTCAAGCAACTCAGACAAAGCCGTGTTCCGATTGTCAAGGTTCGTTGGAACTCCCGACGTGGTCACGAATTCACATGGGAACGTGAAGACCAGATACGTCAAAAGTATCCTCACTTGTTCAAAGATACTTCTACCTGATGTGACGAGTCAAATTTCGGGACGAAATTTCTTTCAACCCGGGGATGATGTGACAACCGTCTAAAATTCAGGTGATTTTCAGTTACTTTATCGGTTCGAATCTCCAGTTACTCTTTTTGTAGTGTTCATAATTCTCTAGCTCGTACATGTTGTGTCTTTATTTTGTCGGAACCAGTGTCGGAATAACTCCCGGAATCAATTATATAAGTCCTAATACCAAGAAAACACCTAATGAACTTTCCTAAGTTCATAACGTATCATAATTAAGAACTTTCAATTAACAAAAAGGTCCAACGAAGCAAAAACGTAAAAACGAAAATCAGATAAAATCTGATTAATGCACGGTGCGCAGCACCTAGTGCACGGTGCGCAGCACCTCTTGCCAGAATTCAAATTATTTTACATTTTTAGTCCTTGCCTCGTTTTTACACAATCCCAACCAATCACACACGAAATGTATCACTCATTTACTGCCAAAAACCCTGCCCAAGACCCCCCTCATTATCACTTCCCTATTTTCTTTTCATTTTCATTTTTTATAATAAAAAACACACACACAATACACCTAGTTCACCATTTTCTCTCTATTTCTCTCAAGAACTCCACAAAATCCAGAAGTTTACAGCCACTTAAAACCACATTCTAACCATCAAAAAACGTTTAAACATCAAAACAAGCAAGAAGGTGCAAGTCTAATTCGGGTTCAAGCTTTTCTACCGATTTGGGGGCTCTAAATCCGTCTAAAACATCATCCATTCATTTTCATCCGGTAGAAATCATTTTCCTATCTTTATTTACTGTTTTTACTAATTGCATGTAAGATCTAAACAATAAAAATGAGTTTTTATGAAGATTTACAACTCTTTTTATACAAAAACGATTTTTAACTAAATAATATTTAGATCTATATATTTGTGGTTAAAAGTTGTTTAGATACTGTAAAAATACCATATTATGAAGTATCTACTGATTGCATGTCGAAATCTATGGGTAACAAAACGTTTTTGACAAGAAAAACACAACACGGGAAAGAACAGCAAGGAGGTGCGCAGCACCCCCTGGTAGGTGCCGCGCACCGGGCTGCTGACTTTCCCGAAAATCGCCGTTTTGGCCGTTTAAAACTTATGTACGCGTTCTGGATTTTTTGTGAATAATATTTGAAACTGAGGTGACTAAAATAATAACAATGGTGACTTGTATTGAGCTCTTTGGACTTGTTTAGATAAGAATATGTGTTTATATGTGTTTTGTGAGCGGAATTGACTTTAGGTTTTGGACACGAAATTTGGGCGCGGAAGCGCTACCCAAATTTCGTTAGAAAACTTAAACCACTTCAGTAACCAAAACATGTCTACCACATAAATAAATAACATCAACTATGCACTTTCGGATTAAAAATAACGTTAACCGCTTCGGACCAATTTTGGAACAATATTGACCTTAACACTTAATTCTAAACAAAAGTTACCCAATGTCTTATATAAAGTAACCTAATGAGATAATAACTTTTGGACAATCTTGGTAATCCTTAGGCATTCCGTGATTCCCGGCTCCTTTTCCGACCGATTCCCGAGTTCGCTACCTTCGCAAACCGTGAGTTACAACCCCACTTTGTTTTACTTTGTGCTTTTAAACATTATTTGGGGGAAACATAAGATCACATGCTTTGTAACTTTTAACACTATTTGCGAAATTATTGAAACAATTGGAAACTTGGTACTTTTGATACATTTATTGAAACCTTTGGAAACTTGTGCGGAACTTTGGAAACTTGAAACGTTTTAAACTTATGAAACTTTGAAACTTTGGAAACTTGTACGAAACTTGAAACTTGGGAACTATTATGCGTATATGTGTTGATGCCTTAGCGGGTTAACTAAATTTAGGATACTTGTTAGCGACCAATCCTTGATGAAAATATAACCCCGTAAGAACTTACTGCTACTTTTGGAAACTTGTTCAATTGCCCGTTTTGGTTCAGGAACTTTTATACACTATTAGCAACAGCCGTTAGTCATATGGGTATCGATACTTAGGAGCGGTCACTCCTTACTCAGGGTTAGCGTCCCAAGTACATATTACTAAGTTCAGATGTACACTCAATTAAACATTTTTGGGCTAGATCAGGACCACACAATCGGTTTAGTGTATACTTACTACTTATGTTATGCCAAGTGATTGATACGAGTTACTATTTAGTTAAACACATACTCCCTACGTATATACCTTTTTAGCGCTTGGATTCCGCTGCAACTTTAATTATACGAGTTTTATTTACTTAACTTACTTGTGTACGTTCAAACCTTTCACTATTTACATATATGTTCAAACGTCGCTCTGTTCCTTTTACTTATGACCTCATCATATATTTTGCAACTTTCTATTTTTGGAAACTTTTCTCGAAACTCTAAACTGTAACTCACTCACTACTTTATGTAGTTGACACTTTATCTTATGTTTCAGGAAATTAATGTAAGTGTATGGAATGCTTGGCAAGGAAGGGTCATTATGGTTACGTGAGGCGCTCATTGGGAAAATACCTTTCTATTTTGGGAATTTTATTTGAAACTTGTATTTGTACTTTAAGTTAAATCATGAACTACTTGGTTGTTTTTGAACGTTGAAACTTGAACTATTTTATCTTATTGAAATGACTTGAATCGTTTATATTTGCTTATGACCGTGTAATGATATTCCAGCTCTCACATTCCGTGTTTCCGCTTTAGCGGGGTGTGACAGAAAAAGATAACCATGCAATTGCAGAAAGTAATGTACTAAAGTTTGAACCCGAAAATGATTTTTCTGAAAAGCCTTGGTTATAGTTTTGGTTTCGAAAACTTTTTGAAAATTTTTAAAACCGTTTTCACTATAACCCGTGCTCTGATACCAAGTCTGCCACACCCCGCTAAAGCGGAAACACGAGATGTGAAGAGCAAAGAATCATTTCACGGGTTATACTAAAATCAACGGTCCAAGTCATTAAATTGAAGTTGGAAAAGTACTAGAGTTCAAAAGATACAACCAAGATTCAACGTTTAAGTCAATAATACATAATAAAATGTTTTAATTAAAAATTCCCAAAAGTAAAGGTCTTTTTCCCGAGGTACACTTCACGTAACTAGCTTGACCCGCCTGAGCAATGCACTTCATAACTTACGCTTAGTTCCTGAAACATGATATCGCTCATTTATACGAGTATTTTATCGCGATATTTATTATGTTTCGAGTCCAAAACGTAATGGAAAGACCCTTTTATGCTTATGTTTGTCTAAAGTTATGTTTTAGGTTGATTAGATGTATTTGGAGCAAAAGAGGTGGAGTTTTGGACCAAAAAGTGCAAAGTAAAAAACCAAAGTTGGAAATTTTGGAGATGGAGCCGCATTGTTTTATGGAGAAAACGCATCACGCTACGGAAGTAGGAATACGCCGCATTCCGACCTATTGAGGCGCATTCCGAGGCTGACAGTTACATTTGGCGGTTTTTATTAGTAATCATGTGGGAAAACAAAGAGATTAATTATTGGACTTAAAGAGAACGTGGGAAGGACAGAAATATCTTTCTTTCACATTCACAATCTCAGTTTTATCAATATTTTGGCAATCATTTTGAAGGATCAAAGCAAGGAACAATCGTAATTTTCACATTTCGTTGAACAATCGTTATTTTCGTTTATTTCTAGTTACTTGGAGATTATTGCAAGTTGTTATTTTGGTATTGAACATTTTCTCTACTTTTATTAGCATTTGAATTATGTCTTTCATTTATATGATTAGTTTCGTTACCGTTATGAGTAGCTAATTTCCTTAAACGTTTGCTTGGATTTGTGATCGTTTGTGTGTTAGATTTTGGGTATGAAATTAGATTGATGTGTAGAGGTTAATCGGGGATCCGTTTGGGTTAACACTTTAATTTTATTGTTAGAATTGTTTATATTTTTATTTGGTAATCTAAACGGGTATTCGATTGGAATCCGTAATTTTTACTAAAATAAGAACGAATTAATCGGCCGGTCATTAGTTGATTAAGAGTTAGCGGTATTCGAAAGGAATCGCTAACAACAATTTAAACAAGTAAGTAATAACACAAACGCTAGTTAATAAATTAAGAGAAATCGGTTTATTAGTTAGTAAGCTATTCGAAAGGAAGCTTATAGGTTAATTCTCACACATCGGCTTGGAACTTTATGCACAATTACTTGAGGTGTTAACTATATTCGAAAGGAATAGTTGCATGGTTAGGTAATTGGAGAAATCCGGTATTCGAAAGGAACTTAGGATTTTATATTAGAAGTTTTTCGACATTTTCATACCTAGGAAATAACACATATTCGTAAACGGTCCGAGCAAGCGTCTTTTATCCATATTTGAATTAAGAAAAGTATTTTGTCATTAGTATAATCAAGTCTTCTTAAGACTAAAACCCACATTGTTACTTGTTACTTTGTATTTCAAAACTAATTTCTCGATTATAAATAGTCCCTGTGTTCGAACCCGATATTTACCTATACCATTTTACAACCGACAAGGGTACACTGCCCGTGTAGTAATCTAGTAAAAGTTTATTTTCGGTAAACTAGATTTCTCACATCAATGAGATGAAGTGTCAACTACGAAACGTAGTGAGTGAGTTACAGTTTATAAGTTTTGACCAAAGTTTTCCGAAAATATTCGACAAGTATATATATAAGTATAGAGTTTTCTAAAAGAAAGGAGGCGGATAATCAATCGCTAAAAATTTATTTATATACTGTCGTAGAAGTTCAAGTCAAAGTTCAATGTTCGTAAAAGTTCAAGTTGTATGACAAGCAGTAAGTGTAAGTAGTCATTACCTCAGCGGTGGATTAATCCACATGTATAAGACAGTAAGTGTAAGTAGTCATTACCTCAGCGGTGGATTAATCCACATGTGTAAGACAGTAAGTAGGCATATGCGTAAATAATAAAGACTAATGATCCTTGAATTGTACCAACCACTAAGCTTAATATAACGTAAGATTTTGCACACTAATCCGATTTCTGGTCAGAACAAGCCCCTAGTTTCATTTTAAAGATCTAGTTCGTGAGAACTTAGTAATATGTACTCAGGTTGCGATCCACAAGTAAGGAGTGACCTCTCCTAAGTATCGATACCCATATTTACTAACGGCTATTGTTAATAGTGTGTAGGGAATAGTTTCTAAAAGCGGGGCACTTTGCACTTCTTTTCTAAAAATTGGTCGTTTGTACTTACGGCGTTTATATCCTCACCTAGGGTTTGCTCCAAATACAATCAAACTATCATCGTCTAATCAAATATCCAAAGAGGCAAACCTAATTAGTCTAAAGTAATCCAATCAGAACAAATGATATCGTCTACGCATATTAGTTTCGCAAGGTTTCCAAAATAGTTCCATAGTTCACAAAGGTTCCAAAAGTTCGTACAGTTGCAAAGTTCGTAAAGGTTTCCAAAATAGTTTAATAGTTCACAAAGGTTCCAAAAGTTCGTGCAGTTGCAAAGTTCGTAAAGGTTTCCAAAATAGTTTAATAGTTCACAAAGGTTCCAAAAGTTCGTACAGTTGCAAAGTTCGTAAAGGTTTCCAAATAGTTTAATAGTTCACAAAGGTTCCAAAAGTTCGTAAAATTAAATACATGAAACAGTTTCATATAGAAGTTATCGTTCACAAAAGGTTTAGATCTCATGTTTTCCCCAAAAAGAGTACTTAAAAGCAAGAGTAGAGAGGGGTGTAACTCACGGATTGCGAAGACAAAAGACTCGGAAATCGGTCGGAGCGGGAGCCGGGAATCACGGGACGCCTAATAATACCAAGATAGTTCAAATGTTATTATCTTATTATGTTATTATACTTAATATAATATGGATAAGTTTTTAATTAAACTTTAAGTGTCAAGGTTAATATTGTCCAAAAATAGTCCGAAATGGTAAGTGTTATGTTTTTGTCCGAAAGTTCGTTTTAACGTTTATTATTGTTATGTTACAAGTGATTTTACTTGCTGAGATGGTTTACATTTTTCTAAGGAAATTTGGGCAGCGCTTCCGCGCCCAAATTTCATATCCAAAATGTAATTCCACTTCCGCTCACAAAATTACCTATAACACGATTTTATGTCCAAACGAGTTCATTTAAGTCCAAAGAGTCCATTACAAGTCACCGATAGTATTATATTTTCCAAACTCAGTCCCAAAATAGTATTTACGAAAAGTCAGCGGGTCAAACAAGTTCAAATCGTCAAAATAAAGCGTTTCGGGAAAACCGGTCAGGCCTGTGCGCCGTTCAGGACCCTAGGACGACGCACAGAAGCCAACTTTCACCCCGCTGCGTCGTCCTGGTCATAGGGACGGCGCACAGGTTGTGTTTTCATGATTTTTCGAGCAAAACGTCTATTTTACCCACGGATTTCGACATGCAATGGGTCTACACTTAATAAAATGTCATTTTAACAGTTTCTAGAGCATTTTTATCCATAAAAAACGTAGATCCAAATGTTGTTTCGTTAAAAATTCGTTTTTGGCCATAAAAAATCATAAATCTTTGTAAAAACTTGATTTAAAGCCTTAGATCTTACATGCAAGTGTTTAAAACAGTAACAAATGATAAAAGAGAGATTTCTACCCGAGGGAAATGGATGGATTGTGTCCTAGCCAGATTTGGACTCCAAAAATCGGTAAAAAGCTTGAAAATTGAAAAGTATTTTGCTCCTCCTTGTTTGCTTGATGTTCTAAACGATTTTTGATGGTTGATTTGATGTGTTTAAGGCTGGAAATCTTCTGTTTTGGAGGAGTTTTTAGAGAGAGTTTTGATGGTGTGTGTGTGTTTTGTTTTATGAAATGAATAAAATGAAAAGAAAATAAAGAAAAGATGGAAAAGTGGTAATGAGGGGGTTGGGGCAGTGAAAAATCAGTAATGATGGCCTAATACCCGAGATTGATTGGTTTAAATGTTGTAACAATCGAGGCATGCAGAAAATTCAAACAATTTTCGAGTCTGGTCCTTCCAGGACGGCGCACAAGGCCTGTGTGCGTCGTCCTGGACCTATTTTGTAAAGAATTTTTGATTTTTGCTGTTTTTGCTATTTTTGCGTTATTGTTTCGTTGGACCTTTTCGTTAACTAAAAGTTCTTAATTATGATACGTTATGAACTTAGGAAAGTTCATTAGGGGTTTTCTTGGCATTAGGACTTATATAAATTGGTTCCGGTTGTGATTCCGACGCTAGCGCGTTTCCGGTAATTGAACAGTTAAGGACAACGGTAGACAATAAAAGAGACGTAGAGCATAAAATGCACCTGAAATTGGACCGGTGTCACATGATTTTCTATCGCCCTATCTATATTTTCGGCAATGTCATTTGAAACAATATAAAGAACCAAATTTGAAAATGATATGCAATGTAATGAATAATATTATACTATCTATTTAATTGTTGTCTTTTTTTTGTTTTCTGTGCCCGTTTTTGGGCTTTTCGGTTAGTGGGCTGTTTACCCGGTTTTTTGTTGGGCCCATTTTTTTGGGCTTTTTTTTTTTTTTTTCCACCGTGTATTTTGATTTGTTTGTTTTTGTTGAAGTTGACGCGTTAGTTGCTTAGGTGTATTTTTTTCTAAATTTGCTACGCGTGTCTTTCTTCTTGTCTACACTCTGTTCATTGAGTGAGGTTCAGCCAAGACTTTTTTCTCTTCCCCAAACAAAAAAACACCACAGAAAATCTTGAATTCAATCCAATAAAAAAAACCCCATCAAGATTTCATCAATCAACAATCTTCCGCCACCGTTGCTGCCACCTCCGTCGCCGCATATGTCGCCGCTGGGACACCTTTTGCATCTAGGGCTTTATTTGGGTATGTTTAAGATCTAAAGTTTTTGATTTTTTTTTGTTATTAGGATATTGGTTTTATTTTAAGTTTAGTTTTACGGGTTTATGAGCTTATTAGTTTCGCTTTATTTTTTTTACTTGTGAGGGTATTGTGAGTTGAAACAGGATAATAAGGTCCGAAAGACGAAGGAGATAGGCTAATTAGCCTAATTTAAACTTAAAGTTTTGATTTTTATTACTAATGTTGGTTTGTTTTAGCTTATTGTTTGTTAATGAGCTTACTGGCCTCGGTTTTTGTGAAGCAAATTTTTTGGTTTATTATAAGCTTATAAAGTCAAGGCAAAGAAGTTAATAAACCTAAATTTTGATTTAAAGTCTTGATTTGGTTTGTTTTAGCTTATTGTTTTAGTTTAGTTCTCGGGCTTACGAGCTTATTTGATTTGGTTTATTTTTTGAGTTATGAGGTTTTTATGACTGAAAAAAGGATAATGAGCTCGTAAAGCCGAAGCAAATAAGCTAATTAGCCTAATTTATATTTAAAGTTTTGATTTTTGTCACTTTTGGTGCGATTGTTTTAGCTTATTGTTGGGTTACGAGCTTATTTGGTTTGTTTTAGTTTATTGTTTGCTTACGAGCTTATTTGCTTCGGTTTCCCTAAAGCAGATTTTTTTCATTTTTTTTTTCCACTTACGAGCTCATTTCGACCCAATCCGATCAACAACCCAAAAGCACACAGTGTTCCATCTCACACAGATTTGACGAGTCTAATTAACCCAGGTATGCAAATTTCCTTTCAGTTAAGCTAATAATATTTGTTAGGGTTGATTAAGTTATGTTAATTTATTGATTAATTTGAAATAATGTAGGTTTATTTATAGTTTTTATTGATTGTTTTAGATGGAGTGGTTAATGATATTTGGCTTTTGCATTTGTTTACACCTGTCTTTCTACTGCTTCATCATCTCACACACACACAACGATGGCTATCTGCAAAAAAAACCATCGGTAAATTTTATTTTATTCATTTCGATTTTTTGTAATTTATGTCGGTTAATCGATGCAAAAAAGCCAGAGGTAATAATCATCGATCAATTTCATCTTATTCATTTCGATTTTTATAATTTTTGTTGGTTAATTTTTTGTAATTTATGTCGGTTAATCGATTATTCACAAACATTTCAACTCGTGTAGTCTGTGATTGCAGATTGAGAATGAATATGGTTCATGAAGCCGTGATCTCGAAATTAAGCGAAATGAGTTTTGATTTGATCTCAGATTGATCTCTAAGGTATGTATTTTTATCACAAAGGGTACGTAAGTAAATATGAACGGGATATCAAATGCTTTCTCTTTGCTAGAAGTCGATGTTGAGGATGATAGGGAAGAAACAACCACTTCTGCTGATAATATGAAAAAAGCCAACGGTATATTTAACTATTTAAATATATTTTGTTTTAATTTTATTTTGGAGGTTTTGCAACAATATTCCAGAAGCTCTTGATCTTAGAAACAATTAAAATAATTGTTTGAATTTATTATGATGGGAAACTAAAAAGGGTTGTTACTTACGTGTACATTTTAACGTGTGAGTGTCTGATGCAGGTCGGTAGCTCTCAAGACAAAAAGCTAACTAAGAATGATAAAGACGATCATCAAAACCAAGATATGACAGAAGGATCATACAAGTACCCACTCGTGTGGATCGACTTGGAAATGACATGTATTACTTTCAACCTATTTATGTTAATAACGGGTCATATGTCAGAAATAATCTGAACTAGCTACAAATGAAACTGGCATATGGGCCCCCAACCAGTCGAAAGGTCGAAACCTACTTGAAGTGTATTCAAACGCTTACAACCTCTTAAAATGGTATATCTAAAGAAACTAGATTTTAATAATAATAATTTACCTCCCCGTCCCAAAATAAATGTACACTAGACAAAGGACATCCTTAGAGATTACAATGATTACGTGTAATAGTACTTAAATACCAGCCTTACCCTTATAAAGTGCCAGATCAACTCGACCCAATACTTAAAATAGCCATTTAACAGTAATAAAAACTCTGATGTTTTCATCACTAATAAATTAATGGATGTCAAGTTGGTCGTTTGAAACCTAGATCATTGAAGTTAATCAAATCGTTTTTTGCAGGATTGAATATTGAGGTAGATAGAATAATAGAGATTGTTGTGGTTATCACAGATGGGAAGTTGAACAAATCTGTAGAGGTAAGTTGGTTGTTGATCTAGACGCACATGTTCAGTGACGGGTCAAAATGTGTTTGGGTCGGTTGAATGGTTATAATTTACACCTTTGTTTTGTAAATGATGAATGTGTTAGTAATAAATATTATAAATTTTCAAATACAATGATTTAGGAGACTTTAAACCCGTTCAACTAATTTAACCTGTCTTTCTAAGTTAATCTCGTGTAGTCTGTGATTACAGATTGAGAATGAATATGGTTCATGAAGTCGTGATCTCGAAATTAAGCGAAATGAGTTTTGATTTGATCTCAGATTGATCTCTTAGGTATGTATTTTTTCCTTCACATCGACAATTCATTTTTCTTTTAATTGCTAAAAGTTTTATTAACTGGTAACAGAAATTTTCATCTTCTTTTTTATCTAACCCTTTGAAATTAAACACAACCCAATTCGACCCATTAACGAGTAAATGGGTTAAACCTTTTTATTTGAATTTGACCCATTAACGAGTAAATGCGTTAAACCTTTTACAAAAAGATCAAAAACTGGAAGAGGACAACATGATTGAGGTTTAAAGGCCATTTTTTCATCCTTTCAACAGTTTTTTCTACGTATGCATATTTGATAATTTTAAATTTGCAGATATTCGTAAGGAATGTTGAGACACTGAACAAAGCAATGGAAGTGGAAGGCAAAAGAACGAGAAGAGAACTAGCTGCAATGGAAAACGAACTTGCTGCTTTGCGTAACCCCCGGACTCGTGCAACGCACGAGTCTCTACTAGTTTTGTTCAATTGTCATTACTCATATAAGTTAGATACACATATTTCAAGGTTAACGGAAAATTAGAACTTTCTTTGTATAAATTTCAAGTGAATAAATAAGAAAAGAGAATTTGAAATTAAAATATTGAATGAAAAAGATATATGTTAGGCATTATAAGCCTCGTCATAGAGGTACCAACAATAATACCCGACAGAGAATATGATAAATGCAAATAAAAATAAGAGAATGATTTCAAAATAATTCTACCACTACTTATTTTAAGGTTAGAGTAAATTACATAGAATGTCCTTGCGCATGATATGCGTTAACGGAATATTAAAATTATATCTACGAAAGGGCCAATCAATTTTATAAGTTTTGATATAAAGGAAATCGAGTGTAATTCTTTAAACTTAAAGGACAAAACTTGTAATCTGTTACAAACCACAAGGACATTGAATGTAATTTACACTTAAGGTTATAACATGTATATAAAAATAAACATGATATCAAATGCACTTATATTGTTAATTAAAAATAAAGGATTTTACCAGAAAAATATAAAGGTTCTCTCCTAGGCTTTTCCCTGTCGTATTTGAATTAGGTGTATTTAGAAATAGATTTTACAACTTCGATTCTGAGACCATCTATTTATATTGACTAAAATAAAATAGAAGAAAATATTCATTAACCTATATATTTTTTGGAATAAATATTTAGCCGGTACAATAAATTACGCTGCTTGAGGTGAGAAAATAACATCACCGTAGTTATCATTTTTTTTTTCAAATTTCGGTAACCAACTACAAAATTTATCTATTTACAAGAGTGTTTATGACACACGTTGATGTTATTATTCACCGGTTTGAATAGAAATTTGAAATATCAACTTATAAAAATTAATCAAAATTTGGTTGAATGAGAGGAGATGTCACACCTCGCTATAGCGGGAACACGAGATGTGAAGAGCTGGAATACCATTACACGGGTTACAACAAAATATAACGGTTCAAGTCATTGATTAAATTAAAATTGTTCACAAATCCCAAAACAACCAAGTAGTTAACGTTTAATACAATACATAAGTTAAAGTTTCAAATAAAAATTCCCAAAATAAAATAGGTCTTTCCCCATATATGTCTCACGCGACCATCTTGACCCATCCATGCCATGCACTTCGTTTCTTACACTTAATTTCCTGAAACATAAGACAAAGTGTCAACTACAATAAAGTAGTGAGTGAGTTACAGTTTGAGTTTCTCGACAAAGGTTTCCATGAAGTATATATATATATAAGTAAGGAGTTTCATAATGAAAAGAAGCGGAGCGGCGCTTTAATACATATATACTTTAAAAGTTTCGAACACACACAAGTAGAACAATACTTGTAACATAAAGGAAATTGCGGAAACAATCGCTAAAATATTGTATATGCGTAAATAAATATGTGAATAACTAAATTAGGATCTCGTATCAACCTCTTGGCATAATATAACGTAAGTTTTACACTAAACCGATTAACTGGTCAGAACACGCCCCAAAGTTTCACAATAAATGGAGTTTCGTCTGATCTTAGTAATATGTACTTAGGTCGCGAACCTCAAGTAAGGAGTGACCTCTCCTAAGTATCGATACCCATAATACTAACGGCTATTGATAATAGTGTATAATGAGTCTGATCTAAAAACGGGGCACTTTGAACTCTTTGTCAAAAAACTAGTAGTAAGCACTTAGGGAGTTTATATTCTCATCAAGGGTTGGTTTCGCATACAAATAACCTTAATTTAGTTTAGCCAATTAACGGGGGAAAGCCAGTAAGCCAATAGGGGCAATAAAAATGTTTTACGCATATAAGTTTCACAAAGTTTCACCAAGTTTCACAAAGTTTCCAAAAGTTCATACGAGTTGCAAAATAGTTCATAAAAGTTTCCAAGACAAATACATCTTATGTTTCCCACAAAATAATATTAAAAACAGTAATTAAAGTGGGGTTGTAACTCACGGGTTGCGAAGATGAGTCTCGAGTAAGGGTGAGAGGAGCGGAACGCGTCGGGAATCAAAGACGACCTAAAACGACCAAGTTTTGTGTAAGTATAAATTGTATGATTTAAGTTATGTTAAAGTTCTATTTTAACACTTTTAGTATTAAATCTTTATACTTTAAATTTTGTCCAAAAGTTTCAATACGGAAAAGTTATATGTTATTACGTGTTCGATTACGTTCCAATGTCCGATTAGTCCACTTATGTCCAAAAAGGGTCGATGTCCAAAGCCAAAGTGTATAAGTTATAAATATATTAAGCCACTGAGTTTCGGTATAAATTACGGTGAAATTTGAGCAGCGCTTCCGCGCTATAAAAATTTAGTCAATTTTCACAAACACTTTCTCGCTTTAACAATCATTTTAAGCCATATAATTCAACAATACACTAGTTTTTATTCATAAAACTCATCCAAACAATATATTTATAAAACCAGTAAGTTTCCAAGTATACAATCTGTAGTAAATTTATTTGGTCACCATTTTAACGTTTAAGTTGCCAAAACGACATTTTTGGTGAACAACGAGATCCAGACAGCGGCGGCCGGAGATATTCAGCCGTCGGCTGGACCTCAGCCGCTGGCTGAATATCTTCTGCCGCCGGCTGGAGGCCTTCGGCCAGTTTCATATTTTCGATATTTTTCGATTTTTAAGCCATTTTAGTGATAGATTCTTACATGCAAACGGTTATTAGTTAAATATATTCATTTTTGAGCCAAAAATACAGTTTCTTTTAGATCTTTTACATAAAAATGTGGATCTATGTCAAAAACCCGTTTTTAAGTAAGAAAATGTTATAAACTTCTATAAAAACAACTTTTTAGACTTTAGATCGTCCATGCAAGTAAATATTTAGGAAATAACAGTAAAATAAAAGACTTTTACCGAAGGAACAAGCTAGGTGACGGTTTGGAAGAGAGGAAGCATCAAAATAGTAGAAAAACCTCTTCAAACTCGAATTTTATGCTTCCTTTTTGTTACCCTTTGCTTGGTGGACGATTTGTGTAAGTTTTGATGGTGCTTTTTGTGTTTTTAGTGGCTGTAAATATGGGAAAATCACTGGATTTTTCCTTGAGAGATTAGAGAGAAAGTGTAGAGAGAGAGAGAGGTGTGTGTGTTTGATTTTGAAAATATGAAAATGAAATGAAAAGTGGTTAAGGGGTGATCAAAACTCGCATTGGGACTCAAAATTGTCATAAAGGGGGTCCAATCCCGTAATTATGATGTGTAGCCAATCAAGATACATGCAAAAGTGAGTCACCAAGTTACAGTCAGCGGCTTTCAGCCGCCGGCTGGCCATAACCAGCCGTTGGATGGCATTTCCCAGCTCGGTGACGTTTTAAGTTTTCCGTTATTGTTAAGTGATAGTGTTAGTAGGGAATGGCTCATACACATAGCCCATTAAACCCCTAAACACATAACCTGACTTACAAAAGCTTGCCTGCTATCTCCTAGCTCCGGCCCTTAGGCTCCGGCGTCCGAACACTTGGCCCCAGCATCCGGACATTTCGTCCCGGCGTCCGGACACAAGGCTCCGGCGTCCGGACGCTTGGCCCTTGACCCCGTGTCCGGGTAAAATGGCCCCGGCACCAGGCCCCGTGTCCGGGTAAAATGGCCCCGACACCCGGCCCCGTGTCCGGGTAAAATGGCCCCGGCACCAGGCCCCGTGTCCGGGTAAAACGGCCCCGTGTCCGGGAATCATGGCCCCGTGTCCGGGATCCGAGAGATGTGTCCCGGCACCTAGTGCCCCGTGTCCGGGAATCATGGCCCCGTGTCCGGGATCCGAGAGATGTGTCCCGGCACCTAGCGCCCCGTGTCCGAGAATCATGGCCCCGTGTCCGGGATCCGAGAGATGTGTCCCGGCACCTAGTGCCCCGTGTCCGGGAATCATGGCCCCGTGTCCGGGATCCGAGAGTTGTGTCCCGGCACCTAGCGCCCCGTGTCCGGGAATCATGGCCCCGTGTCCGGAATCCGAGAGATGTGTCCCGGCACCTAGCGCCCCGTGTCCGGGAATCATGGCCCCGTGTCCGGGATCCGAGAGTCGTGTCCCGGCACCTAGCGCCCCGTGTCCGGGAATCGTGGCCCCGTGTCCGGGATCCGGGAGTCGTGTCCCGGCACCTAGGCGCCCCGTGTCCGGGAATCATGGCCCCGGCACCTGGTGTCCGGGAGTTGTGTCCCGGCACCTAGGCGCCCCGTGTCCGGGAGTCGTGGCCCCGGCACCTAGCTGGTCCCGTGCCCGGAGATCTGCCCCGCCATCCGACGCTCAGTCCGACGCTCATGCTCTGGCATGTGTAAGGACTTGTGTAGACCAACACTGATGCTTTGGATTTCATCTCAAGGTATCATGCTCCTGACATTCTGCCAGTCAGACATCCAAGCCTAATGTTTGGATGTAACAGTCAAAGGCATTGATGAGATTATATCATTGCAGGAGCGTTACCTTTTCACTTATACCCTTTGGAATCCTATTGATGAACAATAAATGATCATCATGACTGTTGTTGGTACCTGGCAATGTTGGGTATAAATGCCCAACGCTTCAGGTTTTAGAGGCAGCTTCATCATCTTCCCCACACTCATACTTGCACACAGTATTTCTTGACCGGAATACCTATACACTTCCCGCAGTAAACATATTCCGATCATCTTTCTCCAACCAGCCACTTGACCACCTTAGGCTCGCCAAGAGCTTGATAGGTTCGCACTGCTAAGCAGGAGGTCAAGGGGTTGAATCCCAAACACCCAAGTTACTGAGCCTGTCAATCCTTTCTCTAACATTGGCGCCATCCGTGGGACACGTTTTAGCAACGGTGTCTCATTTCATTTCTATCTTTTTCATTTCATTTCTTAGTTTCACCACCATTTTTTCTTCTCCATGGAAGGCAATTCCTCATCACAAATCGGTTCACTTAAGCCAAAGACAACCACCAATACCCCATCCACCACCCCACCTAATTACATATACATGGCGTAGGAAGAAACTACATCTCGCAAAAGGAAGGCATCAGTCCTTCAGGATTGGGTGATGGAGCCTATTTGCTTCCCACCAATTGAAACTCCTTCCATCAACCCTGTAGTAATACAAATCCGGTTAGCCAACTATGAAGTGAATAAGGCATATGTTGATACAGGGAGCTCAATGGACATTATTTATGCCCACTGTTTTAGGAAGCTCCCTGAAAAAGTACAATATTCAAAGCGTCCAACACAATTCCCTCTAGTGGGATTTTCAGGTGAGACGCATTGGCCAATCGGAGAGGTAGCAATAAACATGATGTTAGGAGAATATCCACACTATAGGTTAGAAATGATTAATTTTGCAATCATTGATGCACCATCGGCCTACAATGTCCTACTGGGCAGGCCTGCATTACAAAAATTTGGAGCAATTCCATCAACCATTCATGGCATGATAAAGTTCCCTACCCCAGCTGGCATAGCCACAGTCAGGGCTAGAACGTCATGGCCTAAAGAGTGCAAACAGGTAGAGAAACCAAAACTGGTAGAGGGTCCCAAAAGTGATCCGGCAATGGAAATCATTGATGGTCCGGAACAAAAAGTTATTATTAATAAAAACTTCCCTGAACAACCAGTGACCATTGGTTCACAACTCCCAGCACAGACAAAGACTAAACTCATAGCGTTACTAGAATCAAACCTTGATGTCTTCGCATGGAAGACATCAGACATGACTGGTGTCCCAAGGGAACTAGCAGAGCATTCCCTAAACGCGAATCCCAATATTGTGCCAATCCGACAGAAAAAAACGAGGCATGGCCCCGGATCGTAGTAAATCTGCATGTGACCAAGTAAACAAAATGGTCGAAGCAGGGATTGTCAGAGAGTTAAAATACCTAACTTGGATTGCTAATCCAGTTATGGTAAAGAAGGGGGGTGGTTCTTGGAGATTATGCGTTGATTTCAAGGACATCAACAAAGCTTGTCCAAAGGACAACTATCCTTTACCAGAAATCGATTGGAAAGTGGAATCCTTAGATAGATTTAGACTCAAATGCTTTTTAGATACATATAAAGGTTATCACCAAATTTGTATGAAAAAAGGTGATGAAGACAAAACAGCTTTTCACACAGACCAAGGCATATTTTGTTTCCAAAAAATGCCATTTGGCTTGAAAAACGCTGGAGCAACCTATCAACGTCTAATAGATGAAACTTTCAAAAATCAAGTGGGAAGGAACATAGAAGCCTATGTAGATGACATAGTTATCAAAAGAAATACGGAAGACATCATGTTGGCTGATATCCTGGAAACTTTCCAAACATTACGTAATATTAACATGAAGCTTAATCCATCCAAATGTAGTTTTGGCATGGAGGAAGGAAAATTCTTGGGACATATTGTTACACCTAATGGCATCAAAGTCAATCCTAAGAAGGTTCAGGCAGTCATTGACATGCCATCTCCTTCCACCAAAAAGCAAGTCCAAAGCCTAAATGGCAAGCTAGCAGCACTTAGCCGTTTCTTGTCCAAAGCCGCATATCGATCCCTCCCTTTCTTTAATACCTTAAAGGGATGCATTCGGAAAAAAGACTTCTCATGGTCTGAAGAAGCAGAAGTGGCATTTCAAGAAATGAAGAAATTCATGGCCAATCTCCCAACACTCACGGCTCCAATAGCCGGGGAGACACTAACTATATACTTGGCTGCTTCCAAGGAATGTGTAAGCGCAGTTTTAGTAGCCCAAAGGGGCGACTCACAAATTCCGATCTATTTCATCAGTAGGGCACTGAAAGGCCCAGAGGTTAATTATCCATGTTTGGAAAAATTGGCACTCTCTTTGGTTCATGCGTCTAGACGTTTGAGGAGATATTTTCAAGGACATCCCATCCAAGTGCTAACAGACAAACCAATCAAACAAATATTGGGAAAACCAGAAGTGTCGGGACGATTAGCAAAATGGGCAATTGAACTGGGAGAACATGAAATTTCTTCCAACCTCGAAACTCGATGAAAGGACAAATCTTGGCAGATTTCCTGGCTGAAATCGAAGGAATGGAAGAACCAAAGGATCCATTAGTGACAGACAACCCGCCTTGGACCCTCTTCACAGATGGCGCATCCAGCCTAGAAGGGTCAGGAGCTGGCCTCATACTCACAGATCCAGACAAAAACGAGTATACCTACGCCCTTAAGTTTGACTTCCCGGCAACCAACAATGAAGCCGAATATGAAGCTCTCTTATCAGGGCTACGAATAGCTAGAAAGATGGGAGTTCAAAATATAGAAGCTTTTCTGGACTCCCAGTTAGTAGCTAATCATATCAATGGTAGCTATGAAGCAAATCAAACTTCCATGCAACAATACTTGGAAAAAACCAGAAAAATCATTTCGGACTTCTCAAAATTTACCATAGAGCAAGTGCCAAGAAACCGTAACAAAATAGCAGATGCATTGAGCAAACTTGCAGCATCCTCCTTCGCCCACCTCAAGAAAGAATTGTTGGTGGAAGTCCTAACTGAGAAATCCATAGTGCCAACAAATTAAGTGGCCGCAATAACGGAGGAAGACTCTTGGATGACTCCAATAAAAAACTTCCTTCAGAATGGACAACTCCCGGAAGACAAACAACTAGCAAGGAAAATCAGAATGAAGGCACCAATGTATCTCCTCATAGACAACTACCTGTTTAGGAAGTCTTTTTTGGGTCCACATCTAAGATGTGTCGCCCCAACACAAGCAAAGGATCTAATTCAGGATGTACATGGTGGAAGTTGTGGCATGCATGCAGGCCCTCGTTCGGTAACCACTAAGGTCATGAGACTTGGATACTTCTGGCCATCCATGCACAGAGATGCAAAGGAAGAAATTGAAAAATGTGAATCATGCCAAAAACATGCGTCAGTCTCAAAAATGCCAAAGCAGGACCTCATTCCAGTGACTAGCGCATGGCCATTTTACAAATGGGGAATCGACATTGTCGGACCATTCCCCCCTGGAGTAGGCAATGTTAAATACCTTTTAGTGGTTGTGGACTATTTCACAAAATGGATTGAAGCTAAGCCCTTGGCAACTATCACCGGGCCTCGAATGATAAGCTTCGTTTGGGAACATATAGTATGTCGCTTTGGAGTTCCACACGTCCTAGTCAGTGATAATGGAAAACAATTTGCAGATAATCCATTTAAGACTTGGTGTCAGGATATGGATATCCAACAACGATTTACCTCGGTGGCACACCCACAAGCTAATGGTCAGGTGGAAGTCATGAACAAAGCAATCGTCAAGGGAATTAAGGCCAGATTGGGAAAATATGCAAAGGCATGGGTAGACGAAATCCCAGGCATTCTTTGGGCACATAGAACTTCCCCCGGCAGAACTACATCTGAAATCCCTTTCAGCCTAGTCTATGGCACTGAGGCAGTTATCCCACCAGAACTTACAATCCCTACTCATCGGACCCTTCATTTCAATCCGGAGCTAAACGAAGAAGCCCTAAGGGAGAACTTGAATATCATCGAGGAGCGAAGAGAAATATCTCTCATCCGACAAGCAGAAAGTCATAGACAGATGGCTAAGTATTATAACCAAAGAGTCCGACACACATCTTTCAAAGTGGGAGATCTCGTATGGCGGAAGAATGAAGCTAGCAGGACCGAAAACTTGGGCAAGTTGGGTCCCACATGGGAAGGCCCATATAGTGTCCTTGAAGCACATGGAACTGGCTCCTACACCCTGTCTGACTTAGATGGACAACCATTACCCAGGACATGGAATGCAATGAACCTAAAAAGGTGCTACGTTTAATATTTACATACTATTGCTGATTGTCAGCACTTACAACCACAACACCCGTCAGGATGTGCCTAGCCAACAGTTGTTTCAATGCCGAAAGTTAAAAAAAAAAAAAAAAAAAAACAACCTTGAACAGCCGGCCAGTCCGGATGTCTCTACAACATGGTACACCTTGACAATCAACAACTAGCCAAGTCTGGATATCTGGGAAATCTGGCAAACTTTGGTATTTGGCCATCTCACTCATTAGGGACTTGGCCACACCATAAGAAAACACTCTTCAAAGAGTCATTCACAGAAATGCACCTCAAAATACAAAATGGTCTGATCTATGTATCCCACAAGGCAACAAACCTGATGCACCACCCCAAACTACGTTTGGAGGGAAATTTAGCACAAGGCACATATAGACATTTTACGTCTACGCCAAACATGCAATCACAATATTCGTCTTTTTACCTACCGGGAAAAGGCAAGCACTTCTCATTGGGAAGCGACATCACTCGCGAGTAAAACAAATTGAAGGTTAACCAACAAAAGTGCCATCGGCACGATATGAAATATACATGAGATGCCAACATCTAGCTATGTCATCGGCATACAAAAGAACCATAGGTACTCAAATGAGTGTCATAGACACAATTCAGTATAATTACTCTTACGCACACCCAAGATGGTGTGACACAACATCCAAGATAACAGGTTAAAAATGTGTTATTGGCTTGATCACCCAATAAAACATTATTTTTCAAAGACACATTGGACATGGCCTCGGTCACAACTACTCAAGGCAACCTCAAGCGGCCAAGAAAGGCATGGCCAAAGAATAGCCGGAAGAGACAATAAGAACAAAAAAAGTTAGGCTTCAAAAAACCATTTTAAAACCTAACTGGGGGGCATGATAGTGTTAGTAGGGAATGGCTCATACATATAGCCCATTAACCCCCTAAACACATAACCTGACTTACAAAAGCTTGCCTGCTATCCCCTAGCTCCGGCCCTTAGGCTCCGGCGTCCGGACACAAGGCTCCGGCGTCCGGACACTTGGCCCCAGCATCCGGACATTTCGTCCCGGCGTCCGGACACTTGGCCCTTGGCCCCGTGTCCGGGAGATTTGGCCCCGGCACCGAGAATCAATCCCCGTGTCCGGGAAATGGCCCCGGCACCCGGCCCCGTGTCCGGGTAAAATGGCCCCGGCACCCCGCCCCGTGTCCGGGTAAAATGGCCCCGGCACCAGGCCCCGTGTCCGGGTAAAACGGCCCCATGTCCGGGTAAAATGGTCCCGGCACCCGGCCCCGTGTCCGGGTAAAATGGCCCCGGCACCAGTCCCCGTGTCCGGGTAAAATGGACCCGGCACCAGGCCCCGTGTCCGGGTAAAATGGCCCCGGCACCCGGCCCCGTGTCCGGGTAAAATGGCCCCGGCACCAGGCCCCGTGTCCGGGTAAAATGGCCCCCGGCACCAGGCCCCGTGTCCGGGTAAAACGACCCCGTGTCCGGGTAAAATGGCCCCGGCACCAGGCCCCGTGTCCTGGTAAAAAGGCCCCGTGTCCGGG
>CAJVGC010000065.1:43480511-43565155 GCA_910822075.1 Senecio squalidus
CGATATCTCAACCCAAGCAAAATAACTACCTTCTACTTGAATATCTACTTTTCATTACCAAAGTAGTATGTTAAAACAACATCCACGAAATAAGTCAACATCAAAAGCACGTATACACACTAAATGGACTTTAAATTTTCTTTTATACTGATAGAATATATTTAATAATAATGTTTTATATTAAGATGTCTTTATTTTAATTTAATTGTTACTATAAAAACATTTAAAACTAAACCAAAAATGTAAGGGTATTTTAGTCATTTAATATCGACAAGGGACTGGATCCGTAAGAAAATGAAACCACATGGACACGACCCGGAAAAAAAAGGTTTAGAGATTGAACCCGTAAAATCCGAAAAATCACGAAGACCAGTTATATTATTAACTCAAATTAGAAATTCAATTAATTTCGAAATAGTTCTTCCATTTGATTGATTAATCTATCGAAGTGTTTATTAAAAGTCTATTAATCTATCGAAGTGTTTAATAAAATTAATACCTTAAAAGCTTGTATTTGATACAATATGAACCCGGTTTTCATAAGATTCTAATAACTTTAGTAGCTCTTCTAATCTACGTAACTGACCTTCAAATCCAATATTATCCTAAATTGCGTTTTACATTTAGTAAGTAAATAAGAGAATGAAAAAGAGAAAAAACGTATATATATATGTATATATTGGTATCTTAATATATAACGGTCTTTGTGTTAATTTTTTGTCCGTATTGTTTCATCTCCTCGTGGATTTGAATAGCATCGTATACTTCGCCATTTTTTGCAAGTGCCGAGACAAGCTCGTTTTTTATTTTGGCGTATTGGCCCATTGGAATATCGGGACTAGAAATAACCTGCAATGGATTTTAAAAAGTTAGTATTTTGTAAAAAGTAAGATGATATAAATTAAAATAGTATCGTTTATTAAAAACAATAAATAAATAAAACTTTAGTAAATTCTCAATAAATTTTAAGTTATGTTTTCTATAGGGAAGTAAATTTTTAATTCAATCATATGGTCTCCCTAATAAATTTTTCAAGTTCTGCCACCGGTAAGAAGAAAAAATCTAATTTATCAATTAATATAAAACTAAAATAAATGAATACAAAACTTGTTTTGACACTTTAATAGATTTAACTTATTAAAATATTTAAAACACTTACATTATTAAATCTTTAATGCATTCCAATCTTATTAATGCAAGTACTTTGTAACTCGCTAGTATCTTCGGGATTCTTGCAAATTCGATCAATGAGAAAGCCGGTCAATGATTGTTGGAGTTAGTTGCATGAACATTTTATGAGCATCTGGAAATTTGTGTTCGAAAATGAGTTTTCTTAAAGTTGAATGAAAAGTGTGCACACCGGATGTGTAATCTCTTTTGCGGTTCCATCCTAGAACTTCAAAATTGAAAGTACTACATTAGTCCATTTTGATAGTCAAATTGTTATCGTACACCATATTATGGTTATTGACTTGTAATACAAGTCAATAACCATAATATGGTGTACGATAACAATTTTACTATCAAAAATGACTAATGTGGTACTTTCAATTTTGAAGTTCTAGGATGGAACCGCAAAAGAGATTACACATCCGGTGTGCACACTTTTCATTCAACTTTAAGAAAACTCATTTCCGAACACAAATTTCCGGATGCTCATAAAATGTTCATGCAAGTAACTCCAACAATCATTGATCGGCTTTGCAAGAATCCCGAAGATACTAGCGAGTTACAAAGTACTTGCATTACTATGATTGGAATGCATTTAAGATTTAATAATGTAAGTGTTTTGAATATTTTAATAAGTTAAATCTATTAAAGTGTCAAAACAAGTTTTTTATTCATTTATTTTAGTTTTATATTAATTGATAAGTTAGATTTTTTCTTCTTACTTGTGGCAGAACTTGAAAAATTTATTCGGGAGACCATATCATTGAATTAAAATTTACATCCCTGTAGAAAACATAACTTGAAATTTATTGAGAATTTACTAAAGTTTTATTTATTTATTGTTTTTAATAAACGATACTATTTTAATTTTTATCATCTTACTTTTTACAAAATACTAACTTTTTAAAATCCATTGCAGGTTATTTCTAGTCCCGATATTCCAATGGGCCAAAACGCCGAAATCAAAAGCTAGCTTGTCTCGGCACATGCAAAAAATGGCGAAGTATACGATGCTATTCAAATCCACGAGGAGATGAAAAAATACGGACAAAAAATTAACATAAAGGCTGTTATATATTTAATCGTAAGATACCAATATATACATATATATGTTTTTCTTCTTTTTCATTCTCTTATTTTCTTACTAAATGAACGTAATTTAGGATAATATTGGATTTGAAGTTCAGTTACGTAGACTAGAAGAGCTACTAATATTATTAGAATCTTATGAAAACTGGGTTCACAAATGTGAAAAAGTTATTTCATATTGTATTAGATACAAGCTTTTAAGGTATTAATTTTATATATTTATTAGTTTATTTATTAAAATATTTACTCAAGTGTTTATTTAACATTGTAATAGGGTTGTTCATTGGATAAGGGAAATCATCGAGAAAAACCGACCATTGAATGAAGAATCTAAAGAATCAAATAATGAATTAAAAAGTAGTGAGATTCGATATTACTAAGCTTTCATTATATACTTATTAAAAAGTACCTTAATATTTTATTAATAATTTTACTTTGTATTCGGTATTAACTTGAATATTTAACAAAAACATATATATTAAGATTATAAATAACACGTATTTAAATTTTCATTAAATATGTAAAACAAAAAGGACTGGTTTTGTTATATTTAAAAATATTATTTGATTGAATTTTGTAAGGATGTAAAACAAAAAGGACTAGTTTTGTAAGATTCAAAAGAAAGAATGGTTATTTGATATATGTATTTTTTCAGTCACCATGTTATAGAAAAAACTCAATATGCTCCACTCTAATGAATTTTGTCACACTTCAATTTTTATAAACTAACTTTTAAAAGAGAAAAAGTAAACTTACAATTAAACAAAGAATGGATTTTGGCTTAATCTTGTATTCGTCGTGTTTCGTTTCCAAATACGCATCGTCAATTTGAATACACACATGTTTATATTTTCTACCTCTAATATGTCTTTTGTCAATTATATAGTTTTAAGTGCACATATGTTAATTTATAAATTATTTCTTTCTTGATACGTGTCAAGACAAACTTTTGACATGATATATGGTTTGAAAATACTATTTCAAAACTTTATTATTTTCAAGAATGTCATTTGAAACAAAATAAAGAATCAAATTTGAGAATGATATGAAATTTATTGAATAATATTTTGTTCTTTTGTCGTGTCACTGATATAAGTTTAATTACACATATTTCAAGGCTAACGGAAAATTAGAAGGAAAAAAAAATATAAATTTAAAGTGAATAAATAAGAAAGAGAAATTGAAGTTAGAATATGAAATAAAAAAAATTATATTTTACCCCTTCCGAGTCCCGTCATACATGTATCCAACAACAATACCCGACATAGATATATGATAAATGCGAATAAAATAATGATTTCAAATAATTTCTACAACTACTTATTTTAAGGTTAGAGCAAATTAGGTAGAATGTTATTGCACATGATATGAGTTAACGGGATATTTAGAAAAAATCAAGATAAGGAGAACTGATTTTACAAGTTTGATATAAAAGATATTATTTAATTTTATATTCAAAGGACAAAACATGTAGGACTAGATTTATTTGTTTTTTATATTTTCGTTTCTTAATATCTCTTTCTCCTATATACATTTACAAATATGAAAAAATTATAATGATATAAGTTATCGTAACACAAACTGTCTACTTTCATAAAATGAAAGTATTTTGAAATTTTGTATAAGAGATGTAAAAGTTTTGTAATATACTTAACCAACTTCATTCTAAATTATATAAATATAGATTTTATCAAACGGGTGAAATTTAGAAATTTCATATGCATCGGTTCAAATGTTTTGTATAGTCTTTTTCATAAACAATCCGTGAATTTAATAAACGGGAATTACTTGGATAATATAAAACTTAGTTAAATCAAGTTATTATTATTTTTTTTATATAATATAAATTGTTTTAATCACGAAAATATAACTTACAATTAAATTAAGAATAGCTTGAGGCTTAAATATAACTTATAGATTTTGATTCGAAAATTATCTTTATAAACTTTCGGATATCCCAAAATCACGGGAAAAAATATTGAGTCTTTTGTAATGTTGCATAAGTGAAAAATGCAATCTAAGGCTTTTTCCTACTAGGTGAAATCTTCTATCTCTTGGTTGATTATCCAGGCCAAATGTCATATCCTCCGTGTACTCGATTTCGCAGAAAAACTGATAAAAGACATATGAAATTGATTAAAGTAACATTATACTCGTTAGTTGATTATAAAGGTCATTACCCTATCAAATAGACTAACTCCATTTCTGATAATCATGTTTTCGTTATTCGTTAGTTGGGCTGTTACAAATTAAAATAATCAATTACTAAATATTCTAATCAATAATAAAAATAAAAGAATAATACCTTAACAGTTTTTGCCGAATACAATATGAGCACATCCACGAGCCCATAACTCACCGTATTGTTCCAATCGTTGTATAAGTTCTAATAATCTATGTAATTCATTTTCTTTTTCTAATTGAATATTCTCCAAAAAAGAGTTTTATATTTATTAAATAAACGTATAAATATAAGATTGAGATTATTTAAGACCATTATAAAATTTAAAACCAAATGAACCAATCACGATATCCTATTTTAAAAATCCACTTTAATTTATTTTTTGTTTAAAAGTTAATTATTTTGACACGAGGATCTGGATTTGATCTTGTCACGAAATTAATAAAAGGTAACATTACTAACTTATACCATAAATTTGCTAATCACTTGGTGCTAATCAAAATAATACTATAAATTTGCAGTTTGTAGTAGTTTGTTTAAACGAGTCAAAAAGACAGATGACCAGTTAGTTTCAACCCTAATCGATTCACGAAACAAAACGTTTAAATTGAAAAGGAAGCTTTAAAGGAGTAAAAAACGTTCAGTAAATCTTAGAAAGAAACGTTTTGTTTCGTGAATCGATCATCGTTTTTTTAAAACGTTTTATTTCGTGAATCTTAGAAAGAAATTGAAAAGGAGTAAGCTTTAAAAAGGAGTAAAAAAACGATGATTAAATCTTAGAAAGAAACGTTTTGTTTCGTGAATCGATCATCGTTTTTTTACTCCTTTTTAAAGCTTACTCCTTTTCAATTTAAAGGTTTTGTTTCGTGAATTGATCTAGGGTTCAAACTAACTGGGCATCTGTCTTTTTGCCTCGTTTAAACAAACAACTACAAAGTGCAAATTTATAGTACTATTTTGATTAGCACCAAGTGAGTAGCAAATTTATGGTATAAGTTAGTAATGTTACCATTTATTAATTTCGTGACAAAATCAAATCCACATCCTCGTGTCAAAATAATTAACTTTAAAAAAAAAAAAAAATTAAAGTGGAATTTTAAAATACGATATTGTGATTGGTTCATTTGATCTCAAATTTTATAATGGTCTTAAATAATCTCAATCCTATATTTATATATTTATTTAATAAATATAAAACTCTTTTTAGGAGAATATTCAATTAGAAGAATAAAATGAATTACATAGATTATTAGAACTTGTACAACGATATGGGTTGTGGGCTCGTGGATGTGCTCATATTGTATTCGACAAAAACTGTTAAGGTACTATTCTTTTATTCTTTTATTTTTATTATTGATTAGAATATTTAGTAATTGATTATTTTAATTTGTAACAACTCAGCTCTTGATTTACTAAGACAACGAATACCGAAAACAAGATTATGAGAAATGGAGTTAGAATGTCTATTTGATAGGCTAATGACCTTTATAATCAACTAACGAGTATAATGTTACTCTAATCAATTTCATATGTCTTTTATTAGTTTTTCTGCGAAATCGAGTACATGGAGGATGTGATGTTTGGCCTGGATAATCAACCAAGAAGATGAAGATTTCACCAAGTAGAAAAGTCCTTGATTGCATTTTTCACTTATGCAACATTTCAAAAGATCAGAATATGGTTCAATATTTTTTTTTCGTGATTTAGGGATATCCGAGAGTTTATAAAGATAATTTCCGAATCAAAATATGTAAGTTATATTTACGCCTCAAACTATTCTTAATTTAATTGTAAGTTATATGTACGTGATTAAAACAATTATATTAAATATTATAAAAAATAATAATAATAACTTGATTTAACTAAGTTTTATATTATGCAAGTAATACTATTTATTAAATTCACGGATTGTTTATGAAAAAGATTATACAAAACATTTGAACCGATATTTAATTTCTAAATTTCACCCGTTTGATAAAATCTTTATTTATATAATTTAGAATGAAGTTGCTTAAGTATATTATAAAACTTTTACATCTCTTATACAAAATTACAAAATACACTTTCATTTTATGAAAGTAGACGGTTTGTGATACGATAACTTATATCATTATAATTTTTACATATTTGTAAATGTATATAGGAGAAATATATTAAGAAACAAATAAATCTAGTCCTACACGTTTTGACCTTTAAATATAAAGTTAAATAATATCTTTTATATCAAAACTTGTAAAATCAGTTCTCCTTATCTTGGATTTTTTCTAAATATTCCGTTAACTCATATCATGTGCAATAACATTCTACCTAATTTGCTTTAACCTTAAAATAAGTAGTTGTAGAAATTATTTGAAATCATTATTTTATTTTTATTTGCATTTATCATATATCAATGTCGGATATTGTTGTTAGATACATGTATGACGGGGCTCGGAAGAGGTAAGATATAATTTTTTTTATTTCATATCCTAACTTCAATTTCTCTTTCTTATTTATTCACTTTAAATGTATAATTTTTTTTTTCTTCCTAATTTTCCGTTGACCTTGAAATATGTGTAATTAAACGACAAATGAACAAAAGTTGAATGCATAAGCTATTAAATAACAAGCAAACTCCTCAAAGAAGGGATGCATCATACAGACCTAACTTTCTTTTTAAAAGTTGAATGCATAAGCTATTAAATAACAACTCAAATACAGTAGTCCGTATCTAAAAGAAGACTTTTGGTTATACATAGATATGTGAAGGGGCATCCTACTGTTTCGAGCATCAGGCTCAAAATAACGATCACAAAAATGTTGTTGGAACAAAAGGATTCGTTGGGTGTAAAACATGTGAAAAATTAAGGAATAGCAATAGCCTTATTATACAAAACATCTATCTCATTCTCATAGCACAATTAAACCATAAATTATGCTCAAAAAAGACACTAAGTAGTTAAAGTGGCGTAGTATTCCTTGAACTAGATTCCTACCAAATAACAGCATGAAAATTCCATAATGGCAATAGGTGCATATATTAATATACTATAACTGACAAGTGTTGCCGATGCTACTCTTTGAAGAGTAAACTAATTATCTTGTACCCACAGAATTCACTAAGACTCAATGTCTGAAACTAATTTTTGGTTTTACTGAGCTGTTATGATTATAAACATTGGAAATACTAATATATTGTTTTTTAAGTGGAATCTATTATATGTTTAGATGCATGTTCTAATAGGGTGTTTGGGAATGGATATTTTAAAAGTACTTATGGCAAAAAGTCCTATAAAAATCAAGCTAGGTGCTTAAAAGAATGGTTAATTTCATCCTGAATAAGCTAAATTGTACTATATCGAAAACTTAAAAGTATGTTTTGACTTTTAACTTTTAAAATTCACAATAAGTCATAAGGACTATGAATATGCAGAACCAAACACCCTGTTGGGTCACATAACCATTAACCAACTTATGAAAGCTCTTCAAGTCTAACTGTACAATATTTTTTCTTACTGAAACTTTTTATATATTTCTAAGCTCACAATACTTCAATAGCACATCCAAACACCCCGTAATTGTAGATTTCTAAGCTCTCAAACTAACATTTTTCAGCACAAACAGCTCAATTAAAGTAGCTTGAAAAATTGACTTACAAAGCTAATTCCGGCATCAAAAAACGGAACAGGTTCGGGTTTACCTTAATGTGGAAATGATCATCACACCATTTCTTGAACTGTGAACAGAAGTTCGGATAGAACTTGTCAAATACAGCTTTTTGTACCTTGAAGGAAAAAAGGCAATGTCAACTACTAGTAGGAAATGGTATTTCATGTTAAAATGGAAGAGTAGGCCGGTCTTGGTTGGTTAACAGGTCAAATCGAATTAACTTCTAGAACTGGTCAAAACAGCTTAGGTCGACCCTTTTTCAGTCCTTTATTTAATTGCGTAGTAATAAATATCTTTGATGAGATTAAAAAACCTATAATTAAAATAAAGATACCATTTTTCACAGAAGGATTTGACCCATTTCCATTTTACTCAAACTGACCCACTTGTCACGTGAATGGGTTGAAATTTCCACATTGTATAAAACCATGATTAAACACCAATAACAACACTAAAACCAAAGAAATAATAGATTGATAAACCAAGAACAAATTACAAATAAACCTCTCTACAGATTCAATCACCACTCTTACAACTCAAATGTAATCGGACATCAAGAAGATGACTCTTATCACTCAAACCTCACAAGATTAACTCAAGAATTACACGAATCAAACCTAACGATTATAAAGAGAACACAATAAGAAACCCTAATTTTGTGTGTGTTGAATGAGCTGCAGACATCAAGTACAACATTTATATAGGCCAGCTCATTTAGCAATGTTTCACTTTAGTCCTCCAGGTTGCATATATTACTATTCAGTCCTTGGACTTCAAGGTCCTCAGCTTTACAACTTTAGTCCTTCCAGTTCCTAACTTGACCGCAAGATCCCTAATGTAAACACCAATAGAAATAACACAAGTTACCATTTTATCTTGTTAACATGAATCACATAAGATTAAGCATATTATACTTTCAACATCCCCCTTAATCTTATCGTGAAACATGTTAACCAATTTCAGCTTTTCGCACAAATACTCATGTTGACCCACTGTTAATCCTTTCGTAAAAATATCAGCCACATTTTCAATAGACTCAATTTTTTATACACTTATAACACCACTTATTATCTTTTCCCTAACAAAATACAAATCGATTTCAAAGTGTTTCGTTCTTTCATGAAAAACAGGATTTGCACTAATTTGAATTGCAGATTTATTATCACATAAAATCTTTACGGGTAATAAAGACTCAACATTTAGCTCATGAAACAGTTTTAATACCCAAATAACCTCACACACTACTGAAGCTAAAGCTCTATATTAAGCTTCAATTGTTGATCTAGAAACAGTAGATTGTTTCTTACTTTTCCATGATATTAAACTGTTTCCATAAAATAAAGCATACCCAGTAACAGGCCTTCTCCATGATATTAAACTGTTTCTTACTTTTCCATGATATTAAACGGTTTCCATAAAATAAAGCATACCCAGTAACAGACCTTCTAGAACTTACACACTTACCCCAATCTGCATCAACATAAGCCCATAAAACAGGTAACACACTTTTTGTAAACATAATACCTTTTCCTGGACAACTTTTAAGATACTTAGGAACCCTAATAGCAAGTTTCAAATGTGAAGATAATGGTGCATGCATAAACTGACTCAAACACTGAATTGAATATGAAATATCAGGCCTTGTTATAGTCAAATAAATCAATTTTCCAATTAGCTTTTGATAATATGTAATATCAGTTAGTAACTTATCAGTTTCAGAACTATTATCTTTATCTGAAATTACCAAATTAGTCTCAATGGGAGTTTTAACTGGTTTACTTCCCAACATGCCAAACTCATCTAACAATTCAAGACAATACTTACGTTGACACAAACAAATTCCATTATTAACAGTCAAAACTTCTATTCCTAGAAAATATTTCAAGTTACCAAGATCCTTTATCATAAATTTGGTTTTTAAGAACTGCTTACAATTTTCTATTTCAACATCAGAGTTACCAGTCACAACAATATCATTCACATAAACAAGTAAGCCAATAAACACATTATCAAAAGCTTTTATAAACAGAGAATAACCAGTTTTACTTTGAATAAATCCATTTTCAACCAAACAAGAAGTCAATTTAGCATTCCATTACCTAGGTGCTTGCTTCAAACCATAAAGAGATTTTTTCAATTTACATACACGATTATCATTAGCATTAAAATAGCCCCGAGGTAAGGTCATATATACTTCTTCATCAAGATCACCATGTAGAAATGCATTGTTAACATCTAATTGATAACTTTTCCAATTATTTTGAACAACCATACTAATTAGACATCTAACAGTGACAATTTTTACAACTGGTGAATAAGTTTCATCATAATCTATCCCTTCCTTTTGACTATATCCTTTTGCTACCAACCTAGCTTTATATCTTTCAATTTCTCCAGTAGACTTATATTTGATTTTAAATAACCATTTACAGCCTATAGGAGTCCTATGAACATGTTTTTTTACAACATCCCAAGTACCATTTCTATATAAAGCTTCCATCTCAAGGTTCATAGCATTAATCCAGTTAATATCTTTACATGCATCAGCAAAGCAAGAAGGTTCAATAGACTTATTTAAACTACTAGTAAAAAAGAAATTTTCATTGCTCAAATAAGAATAGCACACCACTGTGTTAACATTATACTTCACTTTCCCTTCAACTACAAAATCATTTAAATGTTTTGGACACACAGTTTCTCTAGAAGATTTCCTAACAGACAGATCAGTTTCAACATCACTTAATCCCTCAACAAATTCAGTTTTCATGAGTATGTTCATTGGTTGCATGAGCAGTATCTAAAGGTGTCAAGAACTTAGGTGTAGTACGACTAGTATTTGTTTCAACTCTTTCTTGACTCAATTCAGTATTGCTCATGCCTCCTAATGTACTAATTTCATTACTACTATCTTTGTTTAATTTCAGATTATCATCATTGGGATTTACTATCTCATCATAAACATTAAAAAAAATTAATGTGATCAACCTCTTCAGACACAGTATCAATTGAACCAGAATTCAATTTAAAAGAGAATATTTCTTCATAAAACTTCACATCTCTGGAAAACATAACAGTTTTAGACTCAATATACCACAGTTTGTAGCCTTTTTGCACACCAGAATACCCAATAAGGACACACTTATATGATCTTGACTCAAACTTGTCATGAGAATTTAACACTTTTGCAAAACATAGACATCCAAAACATCTCAAATGACTCAAGTTTGGTTCATGACCATATATCATACAGAAAGGTGACTTACCAAGCAACACAAATGAAGGCAACCTATTTATCAGGTAACAAGCAGTCAGTATACAATCAGCCCATAAATAAAGAGGAATTCCCCCTGAAACATAAGGGATCTAGCAACATTCAGAAGATGCCTATGTTTCCTTTCTACAACACCATTCTGCTGAGGTGTATATGCAATAGAAGTTTGATGTACAATTCCATTATTATGACACAAGGTATGCATTCTTTTATTAAGAAACTCACTGCCATTGTCACTTCTAAAAGTTTTGACAGTTGTATGGAACTGATTCTTAATCATATTCACAAAAGACTCAATGTTTTCAAAAACTTCCTCTTTTGTTTTAATCAAATACACCCACACTGCCCTTGTAAAGTCATCTATTATAGTTAAAAAAAAAATACTTAAATCCTTCTTTAGAAATAAATTTATAAGGACCCCATACATCAAGATGCACAATATCACCCAAATTTTTTGTTTTCTACTCACTAATAGGAAATGGTTCTCTAGTTTGCTTTGCTTTGTGACGTATGTCGCAAGGCAATAAAGACTCATTTCCTATGTTCAGCTTACTTTTTAAAATATGCATAACACCTTCAGCAGGATGTCCTAGTCTATGATGCCAAGTGTATTTATATAACAGACAAGTATTCACAGAGCAATTATTCAAAGTAGACTCACCAACCATATACTTATCAAAGACATATAGGCCACCTTACACACTACCAGTCCCCAAGGTCTTGCCCATGACATTCCCTTGAGGTAAATCCTGAATGTAACACTTGAATTCATTAAAACCAACAAACTTCTTACTGTCTCTAGCAATCTTATAAACAAATAAAAGATTCACACTATACTCAGAGACAACTAAAACATCATATAGCATTACATTATTATTTAGTTTATAATTTCCAATTCTTTTAATCTTAGCACTAGTACCATTAGGATGATCAACAACAAGATTCAAGTCAGAAATGTCAACAATATTTTCCAATTTATAATTAGAGTTCACATAATGTTGATTACCACCTGAGTCTATGACCCAACCAGAATTATTGATACTAGAACTATAATTCTGAACTACATTACACATCATACCTGCCATGTTAGATTTAGGACCATTCATACCACTCTTTTCAGACAACAGGTTCATTAATTTCACAACCTGTTCTTATGAAAAGGAAAAATTATTAGAAGAAGATGCATGTGTATCTACAGATGTATTGTTATCAGAGAACCTTTGATTTTGAAACTTATTGTTTGTATTGTTATTATTATTTCTTCTTGGAAGATTTGGTGAAAAGCCAATTATTTTAAAACATCTGTCAACAGTGTGACCTGCCATTCCACACTCTGTACATTTGAGATCGGGATTTCTTAAAAATCTTTTATTATTAAAACCATTTCCACCATTAGGTTTGTTAGCAACAAAGGCAGTGTTAGGTGATTTTCTTACAGTATTAGACTCACCATTATCTCTATGAGATTCCTCTCTAGAGATAATGGAGAAAGCAGTTTTAACAGAAGGTAAAGGTTCCCTTGTTAACAGGTTACTTCTAATAGGTAGATACACATCATCAAGACCCATAAGAAATATGCATAAGCTTTAACAATTGACCATGCTCAACAAAATCTTTGGCACCAGTGCAAGTACAGGCAGGAAGTTTAACTAATGCATCATATTTTTTCCACAAATAATTCAACTTATGATAATATTCAGACACAGATGAACCACTTTGAGTTAGAGAATTTATCTTATGATGCAGTTTAAACACAACAGACCCATCAATTTTATCATATGTTTCCTTTGATTCATTCCACAACACAATAGCATTTTTAGAGAAGATCTGACCAACATACAATTCTTCAGAAATACAACCAAGCAACCAAGATAACACAACAACATTACACCTATCCCACTGTTTAGCCAGAATCTCATCATCATCAACTTTTAAACAAGAACCATCAATAAATCCTACTTTATTTTTAGTTTCTAAAGCAACTAAGACAGCACAACTCCACACTTTGTAATTTTCAGTTCCTTTTAACTTGAAATTAACCAAAGAAGCATTAGTAGTATCACTAGCATGTAAGTATAAAGGATCGCCAACATCAAGTCTACTGACAAGGGTAGTGCTAATCTCACTATCCTCTTTTTCCTTGTCAGAAGTCACCATATTCACAGAGAGTAAAAACAAAAACCACAGCAAGCAAGCACAAAATAACCACAAGAGAGATCAAGCCACAACAGAAGGAAACCAACCACAGAGAGAACAGAAATAACCAACACAAAGAGACAAAGAACACCAGAAAGAAACCAACCACATCAAGAAAAAAAAGGGCAAATAGTCACACTAATTCAAATGCTCCTAAAGAACGACTAGCCAGGGACATGGAGTATTTGGAACGTGTCAAGCCAGAGGGCAGCAGTCCAGTTCAATCCTTAACTAGTGTTCTTATCTAGGTCCAGATGACAAAAGCCCCTACCGTGTTAGGACAGGACTTACTCCCAACACAATAGTGCACCGATAAATAAAAACAAATGCACAAGTAACAAGATATATCACAAATAAGAAAAGAAGCAACCAAAAGCACAAACAATCACACAAAGACACAAGATGCTCCTGACTATGGTCCAAGTGTAACACCAGGGGGCAGTTGATCCCCACCCGACGTGGAAATGCCCTGATGTAGGTACTTGCCACCGTACAAGATCGGAAGAAGGTATACCTGAGTAGTCTCAAGAAGAACACACCCCAAATGAGCAAAAGCTTACCAGAGAAAAAAAATTGCAGCGGAAAACCAAACACCTCCAGGACAATTTAGGGTTTCACAGTTAGAAACCCTAAATAATACAATCGAGCTCACCCAGTCACCAACTCACAAGATCTATAGCAAGAACCAACAAATCTACCACAGGAACCCCCAAATCTACACAAAAAACGACGAGATCTACCACCGAAATCACTAGATCTAAACAAAAAACCACCGGATCTACAACCAGAATCACTAGATCTAAACAAAAAACCACCAGATCTACCACCGGAATCACTAGATCTAAACAAAAGAAAGAACCACTAACAAACCCTAATCAATTGAAACATTGGAAATCAAGAGCTGAAGCTCTGATACCATGAATAAAACCATGATTAAACACCAATAACAACACTAAAACCAAAGAAATAATAGATTGATAAACCAAGAACAAATTACAAATAAACCTCTCTACAGATTCACTCACCACTCTTACAACTCAAATGTAATCGGACATCAAGGAGATGACTCTTATCACTCAAACCTCACAAGATTAACTCAACAATTACTTGAATCAAACCTAACGATTATAAAGAGAATACAATAAGAAACCCTAATTTTGTGTGTGTTGAATGAGCTGCAGACATCAAGTACAACATTTATATAGGCCAGCTCATTTAGCAATGTTTCACTTTAGTCCTCCAGGTTGCATATATTACTCTTCAGTCCTTGGACTTCAAGGTCCTCAGCTTTACAACTTTAGTCCTTCTAGTTCCTAACTTGACAACAAGATCCCTAATGTAAACACCAATAGAAATAACACAAGTTACCATTTTATCTTGTTAACATGAATCACATAAGATTAAGCATATTATACTTTCAACACACATGTACTAGCCATCATGCATTTAAAATATCTCTTTCCACAGATGATTGCTTAAACAGTGGAATGAATGGAAAAGAATTTGCAATGCAACCACACGTGAAGATTTGGTATCTATCGAATGGAAGTGCTTGAATCTTCCTCAAATGTATAGGCAAGAGTTATATCAGTACCGCCACCATACCACCATTGCCTTGGTGCCATTGGAGAATCTGTATGCATTTACAATAAAAGTAAAAATATTGAATGTTCAGTAAACACTAATTTCATCATGCAATTTGTTGTTTTATATTTTGTTACTTCATATGTATGATATAATAACATCTCATTTGTATTTTCTTCTTGAAGGTTTTAACTCCAGTGCGATTGTAACAGAACAATACAGTCCACTTTTCTTGTAAGAAAGCTGATTATCGGAGGGTAAATCAAAATAACCTATATACAACTAATTTATCTATTATTTTCTAAAATAATCAGAATCTGTCAAAGACACAACACCATCTAAAGTGATTATCACAACTTCATGTAGCACAATCAAATACATATCACTAAGAAAACATTTTGTGGATCATTACGACATCAAATTGACATATTCAATTAAGCTTAAATATAATAACAATGTATAATAATAGAACTACCTAATTCTACTAGCATATATCGATTCCACGATATTTGAAACTGCATATTGCCACGTAGACATTAACTAACATTTTCAATAATAAGATTTGACTTACAGAACCTTCAATCGCACCATAAACACTGCATCTCTAATCATCTTCTCAAAACCTAACCCTAACTGAACTCGCACACATTTGGTAAATAGTTATGTTTGTCATTGGATATCTTCTAATTCGTTGTTTTTGTCCCAAATGTTATCACTTTTCACATTATTTGCCTATTTTCGTTAAAGTAAACAAAAATGTTGTTAATTACTAAAAATTGACCAAATTGCCCTCATCCTTTTATCTTACAAAAAACGAAAGAAAGATACAAGACATTATATAGACATGTGTATGTTATGTTAACTAAACTCTAAAAGCCCAATGAACCGTAATTTGGTTGTAATATTCTAGAGTTAATTATATAAATGGTCCATGTGCTTGTCCCTCGGGTTTGGTCCATAGGTCGTAAATCATACGGGTTCAGTCCCTCGTACGCTAGTTTGGCTACAAAGATGGTCCATAGGTCGTAAATCATACGGGTTCAGTCCCTGTAATGACAAGCACATGGACCATTTATATAATTAACTCTAGAATATTACAACCAAATTACGGTTCATTGGGCTTTTAGAGTTTAGTTAACATAACATACACATGTCTATATAATGTCTTGTATCTTTCTTTCGTTTTTTGTAAGATAAAAGGATGAGGGCAATTTGGTCAATTTTTAGTAATTAACAACATTTTTGTTTACTTTAACGAAAATAGGCAAATAATGTGAAAAGTGATAACATTTGGGACAAAAACAACGAAAATAGGCTAAAGCGGAAACACGGGGCGTGAGAGCTGGAATATCATTACACGGTCATAAGCAAATATAAACGATTTAAGTCATTTCCATTAAAAATTTAAATGGTTCAAGATACAACATTTCAAAAGCAACCAAGTAGTTCATGCTTTAACTTAAAGTACAGATACAAGTTTTAAACAAAAATTCCCAAAAATATGGAGGTCTTTCCCATTAAGCGCCTCACGTGACCATATCGACCCTCCTTGCCATGCATTCCGAATGCTTACATTAATTTCCTGAAACATAAGATAAAGTGTCAACTACAAAACGTAGTGAGTGAGTTACAGTTTAGAGTTTGATAGAATTTCCAAAAAAATAGTAAGTTACCAGAAATAGAAAGTTACAAAAAATGGAAAGTTACCAAAAATAGAAAGTTACCAAAAATAGAAGGTAGATGGTAAAAGTTTATAAGTAAGCGAGTAAAGTGAGTAAATAAACTCGCATAGTAGTTATAGCGGAAACCAGGCGCTAAAATAATGTTAAGCGGGATCAGGCGCTAAAATAATGTTAAGCGGGATCAGGCGCTAAAATAATGTTAAGCGGGATCAGGCGCTAAAATAATGTTAAGCGGGATCAGGCGCTAAAATAAGTATATGCGTATGGGGTATGTGTTTAACTTAACTAAAGGTACCTTGTATCAATCACTTGGCATAATATAAGTAGTAAGTATACACTAAACCGATTGTATGGTCGAGAAAACTAGCCCAAAAATATTTAAGTAAGTGATTCAATGAGTGAGGTAGTAATATGTACTTGGGACGCTAACCCTGAGTAAGGAGTGACCCCTCCTAAGTATCGATACCCATTTGACTAACGGCTATTGCTAATAGTGTATAAGAGAGAGAGAGAGATACTAAAACGGGCATTTAATTAAGGATACTAAAAACATTCAAGAGATCTTACGGGCTTATATATCCATCAAGGATTGGCTACTAACAAGCATCCTAGTTTAGTTATCCTGCTAAGGCATTAACACAAATACGCATGATAGATTGTAAGATTCAAGTTAAAATGTTTCAAAGATTCAAAGTTAAAATGTTTCAAAGATTCAAAGTTAAAATGTTTCAAAGATTCAAAGTTAAAATGTTTCAAAGATTCCAAGTTTAGATCACATTTCAAGAAAATATCAATAGTTCGCAAGTAAAGTTTGTAAGTTACAAAGCATGATCTTATGTTTCCCCCAAATAATGTTGAAAAGTATAAAAAGTAAAACATAGTGGGGATGTAACTCACGAATTGCGAAGAGAATTGAACTCGGAGGCGGTCGGAAAGGAGCCGGGAATCACGGAATGCCTAGGAATTACCAATATAATTCAAAAAGTTAACTTCTTATTATGTTCTTTATGTATGGAAGATATCGTGTGACTTTTGTTTGTAAATAAGGGTTAAGTCCAATATTGTTCCGAAAATTTGGTCCGAAAGTTTATTGTTTTTGATTATTACATCTTAAGTGCTTTTGCTTACTGAAGTGGTTTTAAAATTTCTAGGGAAATTTGGGCAGCGCTTCCGCGCCCAAATTTCATGTCCAAAAATTACACAACCACTTCCGTTCACAAATCACCTAAAACACAATAATACATATAATATAGTCCAAAATAGTCCAAAGAGTCCAAAGTAAATCACCAATGTTATTAATTTTATTTATCTCAGTCCACAATTGATAGGGTAAAAGTCCAGAACGCAACGTAAACTTAAAACGAGTCAAAACGACGATTTTCGGGTGAACAGCAGCTCGGTGCTGCGCACCTGGGCACAGGTGCTGCGCACCTAGCTGCTGTCCATTTCCCGTTTGTGTTTTTCTTGCTAAAAACGTTTTGTGACTTGAGGATTTCGACATGCAACTAGTAGATACTTTATAAAATGGTGTTTTCACAGTTTCTAAACGACTTTTATCCACATAAATCATAGATCTAAGTATTATTTAGGTGAAAATCGTTTTTGTGTAAAAATGACATAATCTTCCCAAATACTCGTTTTTGTTGTTTAGATTGCACATGCAATTAGTTTTTATCTTCCAAAACCTCATTTTAACAGTCTCTAAAACATTTCTATCCACAGATTCGTGGATTTAAAAGGGTTTTTCGATTAAAAATGTTTTTGACCATAAAAGTCAAGGATTTGCATAAAAACTCATTTTCAACCGTTAGATCTTACATGCAATTGATGATTTATGTGAAAGTAGTAAAAAGAAAGTAATCTACCGGAGGAAAAGCTTGGATGATGAGTTTTTGGTCGGATTTGGTCTTCAAAAATCTTTACAATAGTGGTCCTTTTTCGAAATCTTTTGTTTCCTTTAGCTTCCTTGGATGATATGGACGATTTGTATGGTTTAGAAATGATTTTTAGTGGTGTAATGTTGCTGGGAATGAAGAACTTTGGAAGGAAAGTTGAGAGGAAAAGTTATGTGTGTGTTTTAAGTGTGTGTAAAATTATTTAGTAAAATGAAAATTAAAAGGAAATAGGTGTAGTAATGATAATCTGCTCTTGGAACACTGGAAATGCAGTAATTACTCGTTTTTCATTGGTCAAAATGGGTGGTGAGTGTGTAAAACGAGAAAGGGACTAAAAATGTAATTTTTTTGAATTTCTGGAGCCAGGTGCTGCGCACCCAGCCAAGGGGTGCTGCCCACCGGGCAGTTTTCCGAAATTTTTATTTTTCGTTTTCGCGTTATTGCTTCGTTGGACCTTTTTGTTAATTGAAAGTTCTTAAGTATGATTAGTTATGAACTTAGAAAAGTTCAAAAAGTGATTTTATTGGTATTAGGACTTATAATTTGATTCCGGAAGTTATTCCGACACTAGTTCCGACAAAATACGGATATAGTAATTACGAACTTAGAACGATAAGAACACAAAAGAGTAACGAAAGATTCGAACCGAGGAAGTAACTGAAGGATTTCCCCGAACTTGGGACGATTGTCACACGAGTGAACATGATAAAGGAGTAACTGGAGAATTTCGTCGATGGAATAACCGAACGAGTTCCTGATTTTTAGACGGTTGTCACATCATCCCCGGGTTGAAAGAAATTTCGTCCCGAAATTTGACTCGTCACTTCAGGTGGAAGTATTCTTGGAAATGAGAGTACTTTTGACGTATCTGGTCTTCACGTTCCCACGTGAAATTGGTGACCACGTCGGGAGTTCCAGCGAACGTTGACGATAGGAACACGGCTTCGATTGGGTTGCTTGACCTTTCGGTCTACAACTTCGAGCGGTTCCTCGAGGAAATTGAGCTTGCTGTTGATTTTGACCTTGTCGGGTGGGATGACGAAGGTTTCGTCGGATAGACACCCTTTTTCAAGCGTGAGACCTGGAACACGTTATGAGCGTTGGGAAGAACAGGCGGGAGTTGGAGTTGATAAGCTACAAAATCAATGTGCTTGATGACGTCAGACGGTCCGGCGTATCTCGGGCTTAGCATTCCGCGCTTCCCGAAGAGGGATACTCCTTTCCATGGCGACGCTTTGAGAAGGATTCGATCCGCCGCCCTGGAACTTGAGGGATTTTCTTCGGTTTTCGGCGTAGCTCTTCGGCCGAGTGCGGGACGTCTTCAATCGCTCCCTGTGGGTAGGTCTAAAGGTGGTAGGCTGCGCTAAGTTCCAGTCGCGCGCCGAGGGTTTCTGAGACGGGCTCCATAAGTGAGACGTGGACGACTATCTCGGTTAGAGATGGTGGATAGAGGTGTACCGTGGCAAGGGATAGTCTCATTGATACAAAGTCGTGCGAGTTTCTCCATCGAGTGGGTTTCTCGTATCGGCGAGAAGTGAGCGGACTTAGTTGAATGATCCACAATTACCCAAATTGTGTCGTTACCCTTTTGCCGTCCTGGGTGACTTGGTGGTGAAATCCATTGGGTTTGCGTTCGAACTCCTCCTCATGATTGTGTAAGGTTTCCTCCTTTGATTCTCGCGGTCGCAGTCACTCAGCAGTCTGATCCATTTCCTATGTCTTATGTGTGAGGTGTTGACAATGACTTGCCCTCCTGAGTGAGCTCGGTGAACGGCTTAGCGTCTTTTGAGAAAATCTCGTTGGACCTCCGATGGTAGTCGGTCATTACTAGGAATTGACGGACTTCTGTAGGAGTCGTCGGGGCTCGACATTTCTCAATCGCTTCTACTTTAGCCGGATCCACATGAATCCCTTTGACTAACTACGTGACTAAGAGGGTGTACTCCTCGGAGCCAGATCTCTTACTTAGAGGATTGGCGTACAACTTTTGTTTTCGAAGGAGTCCTAAAATGAGTTTCAGGTGTTCCGCGCGATCTTTCTCTCTTCTAGAGTAGATAGTATTGTCATTAATGAACACGATCACGAATTTATCCAGGTAGGGTCTACCGCTCGGTTCATTGAGTCCATGAACACTGTTGGTGCGCTGGTTAGACCGAACGGCATGACTAGAATTCGTAATGACCGTAGTGGTTAAGAAGAGCGGTCCTTGGAATGTCGGCTTCACTGACACGAACCTGGTGGTAACCCGAGCGGAGGTCGATTTTCGAGAAGTAAGTTGCTCCCTGCAACTGACTGAAGAGGTCATCGATCCTCGGGAGTGGGTACCGGTTCTTTGACGGTCAGTGTTGGATTCACGGTAATCGATGCACGTACGAAAGGATTCGTCTTTCTTCCTAGCGATGAGCATAGGGGCTTCTCGCGGCGACGAACTAGGACGAACGAGACTATGATCGAAGGGTTCCTGAAGTTGTTTGGACAACTCTTGCAATCCCGGCGGGCTAGACGGTAAGGTTTCCTAGCGACCGGAGATGTACCAGGAGTGAGATCAGTCTGGAATTCTACCTGTCGGGGCGGAAGTAACCCTGGCGAATCTTAGGAAAGGACGTTAGGGTGATCCTGGACTATGGGGATATCTTGAATACAGATCTCCTTGGGCTTACGCTCAATGACGTGGGCAAGGAATGCGTCACAGTCCTTATCAAGGCACTTACGCATTTTGGTGGACGACACGAGTCGGAATGAGCGTCCGGGTTTGTCTCCTTGAACGATAAGGCTTCGGTGTCAGAGAGAGGAGTGTGAGTGAGTTTGTCAAGACAGACGATCTCGGCTCTGGAATGGAAGGGCCGGTTCATCCTGACGCTGACATCGACGCCTTTCGGCTCGATAGGGATAAGATTGATAGGGAAAGTTTTATCAGACAGGCACATGGAGTGTCCTATGATTAGATCTCTTGCTTCAAACTCCTGACCATTAGCATATTCTATGGTGAGGCCATCCTTAAGAACCTTAGATCCTAAGTTAATGGGGAGTCTAATTCCTAAGAATACAAGGCTCCTTCGAGTTCCCTAAGTGAATCTCTTAACGACAACTCGGATTGTTTACTAGGGGGTTTACCTGCGGGGCCCGAGTCCTGCTTCGACTCTTTGGCAGTGATGGTGAGAGCACCGAAGGCTTCTGCTACTTGGGATACGGGACAGTTAATACGGGGGTGTCCGTTGCTCCCGGACTGAGGAGTAATCCACCTCCTTCCTTGATTTGGCGCATACTTGCGGCAACGTCGGTAGAGGTGTCCGGTTTGGTGGCACAAGAAACATGAGGGGCATCCACCAAAGTGGTGTAGGTAACACTTGTCGCACTTGGGGTGCGATCCAGCATATCCTTGGTGTCTGATAGCCGGTCTCTTGTTGCGGTTGTTCACTATTGGTTGGTAACTAGTCTTCCGTTTTCTTTCCTTCTTTCGAGGGACAGGGACTGGAGAGGAAAGGGGGCTGTTGATTTGGGAGCCTCCTTCTTTCTCAAGCTTCACGGTGGCTGGGAGGGTAGGAGAGTTACCGACATTGGTTTCTGGGTGAGAGGCGTAGGGGTTCACATCCCCGAAGATCCTTTCGTTAATTCCGGCGATTACATGAGCGATCAAATCAGGTATCGCTGCGTTGAGCTGAGCCGTGACCTGATCGGCGAGGGTGCTGGCATTCAAGCGCGAGGGTGTCATGGTTCTACAACAGACAAGAATTTCGGTTTAGTACGCACGAAGTGAATATGATATGAATACCTTTAAATGAACAAGCTAACAATTACGCAAGAGTAATATAACAGAATAGGTGGTACGTGCACGACAAGGTTCCAAGAGGTTTACACGGTTCGGACTCATATGTAAGAAGGGATTCACACAGTATGAGATTCACAAGACAAGTAACAATAGATAATAATAAACGAAAGCTTCATTCATAAAATAAGAGGGTCGAGTACAAAGTTCGAATAGGAAAGGTACAATACAATACAATAATAGAAATAAGGAAAACGGCACGAAGCTGTATACACTGAAAATTACAACTCGGCCTATGGTACGATACAATATAGGAAACTAATGGTGTCTCTCCATGAACATTTTGGCCATCATGACCACCATCAACGTACCCATCACAAGGCACACACCGATAAGGTGCTGCACCGTCCGAGCCGTGGTCCTAGTCGATGCGATGACTCGCATTGACTGCTCGGACAGCTGGCGGGCAGCGTCGGTGACCTCGCCAATCAAGTGGCCCTGCTGTTGGGCCTCCTGGGCGAGTTCCCTTACCTCGCGGTGGAGATGGAGGAAAGCGGCCGGTGGGGGAGGTTGCGGCATCAGTTGCCTTGCTGCTTCGGCTTCGCGGGCGCGCTGCATCTCTTCTCGTTGGAGCTGGCGTTCCCACGAGTAATGGTCCATTACCGAGGTGCGTGGGACCTCGGGAATCGGGTGATGGTAGGGGTTAAGAGGTGTTGGGGGCCTGTAGGGGGCACCCTGCTGAGCTGCCATCCTGTCTGGCAGTCGGCCTGGGAGGATTACCTGTTTACGTGCCGTTGTGACGACACGTGGTCCACGTCGCTGTGGTGGCGCGGCGTCGGGTACCGGTAGAGGTGGTGGTTGCACCGCCCTCGGGCTGGACCCGATGCTGCTGGACACAGCCATGGAGGTATCCTCCGTGGGGTCCGTAGTTTGGTGACGGAGGCTTTCCGAGGCGGTATGGCCCTCGGAAGGCTCATGCGATGACGCGGCTCTCTGCTGGGATTGGGACCGGGAACGCGAGGGAGATCGTGAGCGTGATGACTGAGACATGACGGATCTGCGACGTAAAGAGTTTCGTAAGTACAAGAAGGAGATAATGTTAAAGGAAATATGTAAGGAATGCAGGTAAGGGTCGATCACGTGAGGTTGGGAGTAATAAGACCGGGAATTTTGTTTCTGACTCAAAACCGTTTATCTTTAGAAATTACGTTTCGTCCTTGCATAAGTCATTTTGAACTAGGCAGGGGTGGCCAGGCCATGCGTAGTTAAAAATAATCATGCAATCGCAAAATTAATTTACTAAAGTTTTGAACCCATAGTGATTTTCCGAAAAGCCTTGGTTATAGTTTGGTTTCAAAAACTTTTTAGAAATTTCTAAAACCGTTTTCACTACAACCTGTGGTCTGATACCAAGTCTGTCACACCCCGCTAAAGCGGAAACACGCGTGAGAGCTGGAATATCATTACACGGTCATAAGCAAATATAAACGATTTAAGTCATTTCCATTAAAAATTTAAATGGTTCAAGATACAACATTTCAAAAGCAACCAAGTAGTTCATGCTTTAACTTAAAGTACAGATACAAGTTTTAAACAAAAATTCCCAAAAATATGGAGGTCTTTCCCATTAAGCGCCTCACGTGACCATATCGACCCTCCTTGCCATGCATTCCGAATGCTTACATTAATTTCCTGAAACATAAGATAAAGTGTCAACTACAAAACGTAGTGAGTGAGTTACAGTTTAGAGTTTGATAGAATTTCCAAAAAAATAGTAAGTTACCAGAAATAGAAAGTTACCAAAAATGGAAAGTTACCAAAAAATAGAAAGTTACCAAAAATAGAAGGTAGATGGTAAAAGTTTATAAGTAAGCGAGTAAAGTGACTAAATAAACTCGCATAGTAGTTATAGCGGAAACCAGGCGCTAAAATAATGTTAAGCGGGATCAGGCGCTAAAATAATGTTAAGCGGGATCAGGCGCTAAAATAATGTTAAGCGGGATCAGGCGCTAAAATAATGTTAAGCGGGATCAGGCGCTAATTTAAGTATATGCGTATGGGGTATGTGTTTAACTTAACTAAAGGTACCTTGTATCAATCACTTGGCATAATATAAGTAGTAAGTATACACTAAACCGATTGTATGGTCGAGAAAACTAGCCCAAAAATATTTAAGTAAGTGATTCAATGAGTGAGGTAGTAATATGTACTTGGGACGCTAACCCTGAGTAAGGAGTGACCCCTCCTAAGTATCGATACCCATATGACTAACGGCTATTGCTAATAGTGTATAAGAGAGAGAGAGAGATACTAAAACGGGCATTTAATTAAGGATACTAAAAACATTCAAGAGATCTTACGGGCTTATATATCCATCAAGGATTGGCTACTAACAAGCATCCTAGTTTAGTTATCCTGCTAAGGCATTAACACAAATACGCATGATAGATTGTAAGATTCAAGTTAAAATGTTTCAAAGATTCAAAGTTAAAATGTTTCAAAGATTCAAAGTTAAAATGTTTCAAAGATTCAAAGTTAAAATGTTTCAAAGATTCCAAGTTTAGATCACATTTCAAGAAAATATCAATAGTTCGCAAGTAAAGTTTGTAAGTTACAAAGCATGATCTTATGTTTCCCCCAAATAATGTTGAAAAGTATAAAAAGTAAAACATAGTGGGGATGTAACTCACGGATTGCGAAGAGAATTGAACTCGGAGGCGGTCGGAAAGGAGCCGGGAATCACGGAATGCCTAGGAATTACCAATATAATTCAAAAAGTTAACTTCTTATTATGTTCTTTATGTATGGAAGATATCGTGTGACTTTTGTTTGTAAATAAGGGTTAAGTCCAATATTGTTCCGAAAATTTGGTCCGAAAGTTTATTGTTTTTGATTATTACATCTTAAGTGCTTTTGCTTACTGAAGTGGTTTTAAAATTTCTAGGGAAATTTGGGCAGCGCTTCCGCGCCCAAATTTCATGTCCCAAAATTACACAACCACTTCCGTTCACAAATCACCTAAAACACAATAATACATATAATATAGTCCAAAATAGTCCAAAGAGTCCAAAGTAAATCACCAATGTTATTAATTTTATTTATCTCAGTCCACAATTGATAGGGTAAAAGTCCAGAACGCAACGTAAACTTAAAACGAGTCAAAACGACGATTTTCGGGTGAACAGCAGCTCGGTGCTGCGCACCTGGGCACAGGTGCTGCGCACCTAGCTGCTGTCCATTTCCCGTTTTGTGTTTTTCTTGCTAAAAACGTTTTGTGACTTGAGGATTTCGACATGCAACTAGTAGATACTTTATAAAATGGTGTTTTCACAGTTTCTAAACGACTTTTATCCACATAAATCATAGATCTAAGTATTATTTAGGTGAAAATCGTTTTTGTGTAAAAATGACATAATCTTCCCAAATACTCGTTTTTGTTGTTTAGATTGCTCATGCAATTAGTTTTTATCTTCCAAAACCTCATTTTAACAGTCTCTAAAACATTTCTATCCACAGATTCGTGGATTTAAAAGGGTTTTTCGATTAAAAACGTTTTTGACCATAAAAGTCAAGGATTTGCATAAAAACTCATTTTCAACCGTTAGATCTTACATGCAATTGATGATTTATGTGAAAGTAGTAAAAAGAAAGTAATCTACCGGAGGAAAAGCTTGGATGATGAGTTTTTGGTCGGATTTGGTCTTCAAAAATCTTTACAATAGTGGTCCTTTTTCGAAATCTTTTGTTTCCTTTAGCTTCCTTGGATGATATGGACGATTTGTATGGTTTAGAAATGATTTTTAGTGGTGTAATGTTGCTGGGAATGAAGAACTTTGGAAGGAAAGTTGAGAGGAAAAGTTATGTGTGTGTTTTAAGTGTGTGTAAAATTATTTAGTAAAATGAAAATTAAAAGGAAATAGGTGTAGTAATGATAATCTGCTCTTGGAACACTGGAAATGCAGTAATTACTCGTTTTTCATTGGTCAAAATGGGTGGTGAGTGTGTAAAACGAGAAAGGGACTAAAAATGTAATTTTTTTGAATTTCTGGAGCCAGGTGCTGCGCACCCAGCCAAGGGGTGCTGCGCACCGGGCAGTTTTCCGAAATTTTTATTTTTCGTTTTCGCGTTATTGCTTCGTTGGACCTTTTTGTTAATTGAAAGTTCTTAAGTATGATTAGTTATGAACTTAGGAAAGTTCAAAAAGTGATTTTATTGGTATTAGGACTTATAATTTGATTCCGGAAGTTATTCCGTCACTAGTTCCGACAAAATACGGATATAGTAATTACGAACTTAGAACGATAAGAACACAAAAGAGTAACGAAAGATTCGAACCGAGGAAGTAACTGAAGGATTTCCCCGAACTTGGGACGATTGTCACACGAGTGAACATGATAAAGGAGTAACTGGAGAATTTCGTCGATGGAATAACCGAACGAGTTCCTGATTTTTAGACGGTTGTCACATTTTGCGTTAGTCAAACATAAATCACTAAGTATGTCCAAACAATATTTACGTTGAGACAGACTTATCCCTTTTTGGCTTTGACAAACTCCAGTTCCCAAAAAGTATTTCAAAGGACCTAGATCCTTTGTTTGAAAATGAACTCCAAGGAAATCTTTTAGTTTTCCAACCCTTGCCACATCACTTCCCGTAATCATAATATCATCCATATAGACAACGAGTATAATGCATCCAAAGTTTTTCGATGTAAAGAATATTGAATGATCATAAGAACTCCTTCTAAGGCCAAACTCAATCTTCACATCACCAAATTTGCCAAATCAGGCGCGAGGAGATTGTTTTAATCCATACATAGATTTTCGCAACTTAAATATTTTCCCAAACTCCCCCGAGAAACAAACCCGGGTGGTTGTTCCATGTACACCTCCTCATGTAAATCACCATGCAAGAATGCGTTCTTGACATCAAGTTGGTGAATTTCCCAATTGTAAGTAGCAGCCAAGGAGATAAATAACCGAATAGAGGGTAATTTTGAGATATGGGAGGTTGTCTCGGAGTAATCAACTCCATATGTCTAAGCACATCCTTTAGCAACCAATCGGGCTTTTAAGCGAGCTATAGTTTCATTAGGATTAACTTTTACGGTAAGTACTTACTTACAACCAATTACCACTTTGTAGATACGTAACTCTATTGAATCCCAAGTACCATTCTGATCAGGAGCGTTCATTTCCGCTATCACATCGGTGTGTCATCCCGAATGGCCAATGCTTCTCCAACTGTTAGGAAATTTGTATAGAATCTATAGTTGCAACAAAAGAGCGGGAAGAAATTGAAAGTTTATCATTGGAAACAAAGGAAGCAACAAGAAATGCACAAGTATGTTTACCTTTTCGGATTGCAATGGGAATATCAATATAAGAAGATAATGTAGGTTCATTAACATGTGGATCTGTGGACTGAGGTGGTACAGGATCAGGAGCCGATATAGTCTTGTTATGTCTAATGTATACTTGAACAACCGGTCTTTGTGCACGTTCAGAAGACTGCTCAGAGTTTGGGGAAGAGTAGCAGGAGATTCTAATGCTTTGTTCTCGAGCCTAAAATTAAAGAAAAGGAAAGTAATGTAAAGAAAAGAAAAGTAAAGGAAAGGAAAATATTTATTTTACTTTAAAATCACCCCAAATATGGCCGGATTGTTTTATTGAATAAAATGTATAAACTTTACCTCCTAATCCTTTCTTTTACTTTCCTTTCTTTCCTTAAAAAAAACTTGAGAACACAACAATTTATTTATTTTCTTTCCTTTACATTCATTTACCCTCAAAATAAAACTTGAGAACACAGCGTAAAGGAGAACTCGGAGATTGCACAATATAAATTAACATATCATCGTCTGCGTGTTGAGTACACATGCGCGACTCGGGAAAGAAAGGATTGTCTTCATTAAAAATGACATCTATAGAGACAACATAACGGTTAAGAGTATGAGCGTAACATTTATACCCATTTTGTAGACGAAGCAAGTACTTCCAAATATCTTAGGGTCGATGGGAAACAAAGATTTTCCCTGAAGAGAACTGAATACAATATTGCCATTAAGAATAATTGAAGGCATCCTATTAATGAGGAAACACATCGTAGAGACCGTATCAACCCAAAATGGTTTAGGTACCACCATTAGAAACATAAGAGGCCTAGCTACCTCAAGAAGGTGGCAATTTTTCGTTAAGCCACACATTTTTAGCTAGTGTGTCAACACAAGATGGCTCGTGAAGAATGCCATTTTGAAGCATAAAGGACTATAATGATTGAGAAATATATTATTTAGCATTATCACTTCGCGAGGTTTGAATGGAAACATTAAATTGTGTTTTAATTTCAAAAAAGGAGAACAAAAGTGTATAAAGACCTCAAAACTATTTTTAACTAAAGAAAGCGAACTCAAACGAGAACAATCATCAACGAAAGTACCAAAATACTTAAACCCATGTTTAGAGGTAACAAGACAAGGACCCAAACATCATACTGGACTAACTCAAATGGGGACGCAACGCACTTATTAACTCGGGGACTAAGTGAACATGTTGATGTTTGGCAAATTGACATGACTCACAATGTAAAGACGTCAAATAAGGTAACTCGGGACATAGTTTCTTCAGATTATGGACAAAGGGATGACCTCTTCTACTATGAACCTCCAATGGAGATGATGAACCGGAGCATGCTAAAAGGTGTCTGTGTTCAAGTAAGTATAGTCCATTATACTCCCATCCTCCACAAATAAACCACTTCGTCGACAAATCGTGAAATACATGATAATAGGGAAAAATGAGACACTACATTTTAAACCACGTGTAAGTTTACTAACTAATAACAAATTAAACGAAATGTTAAGCAAACTCAAGACATATGACAACGAGATAGATGGGGTTATATTAATGGTGCCAAAACCAAGAACTTGGGGGATAGATCCATCAACAATGGTAACATAAGATAAACATAAGATAAAGATGTGAGAATAAATTATGGTTACATGTCATGTTGTCGGAGGCACCATAATCAATGACCCATTTGGATGCGGAAGATAAAAGGCATTTACTAGAATTACCTATCTTAGCAATAGCACTAGTCGATGTAGCATAATTCATAGATCCTTTGAAACGAGCAAAAGAACTTACAGGTGAAGGTAAAACTGATGATGGAATGTCAGAGGCATTCGGAGCTCGAGGTCGGGGGTACATAAAGCGCGACGGATAGATCTTGCTTTGATTTTATGTGAGGTCACAAATTTGTTCCTTGAGACTTGGGAAGAGGGTACTCTGATATTTGAAGAGGCGGTGAGTTTGCTCTCTACACACTTGGTCGTGATTTTCTATCGCCCTATCTATATTTTCGGCAATGTCATTTAAAACAATATAAAGAACCAAATTTGAAAATGATATGCAATGTAGTGAATACTATTTGTTCAATTGTCGTTACTCATATAAGTTAGATACACATATTTCAAGGTTAACGGAAAATTAGAACTTTTTTATAAATTTTCAAGTGAATAAATAAGAAAGAGAAAGTGAAATTAAAATATTGAATGAAAAAGATATATGTTAGGCATTATAAGCCTCGTCATACAGGTACCAACAACAATACCCGACAGAGAAATATGATAAATGCAAATAAAAATAAGAGAATGATTTCAAAATAATTCTACCGCTACTTATTTTAAGGTTAGAGTAAATTACATAGAATGTCCTTGCACATGATATGCGTTAACGGAATATTCAAATTAAATCTACGAAAGGGCCAATCAATTTTATAAGTTTTGATATAAAGGAAATCGAGTGTAATTCTTTGAACTTAAAGGACAAAACTTGTAATCTCTTACAAAACACAAGGACATTGAATGTAATTTACACTAAAGGTTATAACATGTATATAAAAATAAAAATGATATCATTTGCACTTATATCGCTATTAAAAAAAGAGATTTTACCAAAAAAATATATAGGTTCTCTCCTACGCTTTTCCATGTCGTATCTGAATTAGATGTATTTAAAAATAGATTTCACAACTTCAATTTTGAGACCATCTATTTATATTGACTAAAATAAAATAGAAGAAAATATTCATATACCTCTATATTTATTTGGAATGAATATTTAGCCGCCGAGCTTCGGTACAATGGGTTACGCTACTTGAGGTGAGAAAATAACATTACGGTAGTTATCATTTTTTTTTTAAATTTCGGTAACCAACTACAAAATTTATCTATTTACAAGAGTGTTTATGACACATGTTGATGTTATTATTCACCGGTTTGAATAGAAATTTGAAATATCAACTTATAAAAATTAATCAAAATTTGGTTGAATGAGAGGAGAGAATATTAAATATCTAAAAGATATAAGTTCTATTTACGTTTGATATTTTTTTTGTCAAATCGCGTACATGGAGGATGTGACCTTAAGGTATTATTTTTTTATTTATATGATTGATTAGAATATTTACTAAGTGATTATTTTTAATTTGTAACAGGCCAGCTCTTGATTTACTAAGACAACGAATAACGAAAACAGGATTATCAGAAATGGAGTTAGAAAGTCTATTTGATAAGGTAATGACCTTTATAATATACTAACGGGTATAATGTTACTCTAATCAATTTCATATGTCTTTTATCAGTTTTTCTGCGAAATCGAGTACATGGAGGATGTGACATTTGGCCTGGATAATCAATCAAGAGATGAAGATTTCACCAATTAGAAAAAGCCTTGATTTCATTTTTCACTTATGTTTGGAATCCGCGGAGCTCGAGTACAATAGTTTAACCCACTTATGGTCGGAAACTTACATTACGTTAGTTAAGATAATATTTGTTTCACATATGCAACATTACAAATGATCAGAATATGGCTCAATATTTTTTCGTGATTTTGGGATATTCGAAAGTTTATAAAGATAATTTCCGAATCAAAATCTGAAATTTTGGATAATGAAATTTTTGAATAGGGTCCGTGTTAAGATAATATTAAACAATTCATTTCTAACTAAAGCTTGTTTGACCAACGCCGATAATGAGAACGGAGAAGAAGGACAAGTACAAGTAATGTTAAAGGTATTTTCTTGTCGATATCTGTATTTCGTGTTAAAAATATTTATTTTAAGAGTTTTCTTGACATCATGTTTTTATTTTATTTCAGGGACTTTAGATTTTGACGTATTGAAACTGAAACTTAGACCGGAATATTCAAATTAAATCTACGAAAGGGCCAATCAATTATATAAGTTTTGATATAAAGGAAATCGAGTGTCATTCTTTAAACTTAAAGGACAAAACTTGTAATCTGTTACAAACCACAAGGACATTGAAGGTAATTTACACTTAACATGTATATAAAAATAAAAATGATATCAAATGCACTTATATCGCCAATTAAAAAAAAGGATTTTACCAAAAAAATATAAAGGTTCTCTCACACGCTTTTACATGTCGTATCTGAATGAGATGTATTTAAAAATAGATTTCACAACTTCAATTCCGAGACCATCTATTTATATTGACTAAAATAAAATAGAAGAAAATATTCATATACCTCTATATTTATTTGGAATGAATATTTAGCCGCCGAACTTCGGTACAATGGGTTACGCTACTTGAGGTGAGAAAATAACATTACCGTAGTTATCATTTTTTTTTTTAAAAATTGGGTAATCAACTACAAAATTTATCTTTACAAGAGTGTTTATGACCCATGTTAATGTTATTATTCACCGGTTTGAATAGAAATTTGAAATATCAATTTATAAAAATTAATCAAAATTTGGTTGAATGAGAGGAGAGGATATTAAATATCCAAAAAATATAAGTTCTATTTACGTTTGATATTTTTTTTGTCAAATCGTGTACATGGAGGATGTGACGTTAAGGTATTATTCTTTTATTTGTGTTATTGATTAGAATATTTACTAATTGATTATTTTTAATTTGTAACAGGCCAGCTCTTGATTTACTAAGACAACGAATAACGAAAACAGGATTATCATAAATGGAGTTAGAAAGTCTATTTGAGAGGGTAATGACCTTTATAATCAACTAACGAGTATAATGTTACTCTAATCAATTTCATGTCTTTTATCAGTTTATCTGCGAAATCGAGTACATGGAGGATGTGACGTTTGGCAATCAAGAGAAGAAGATTTCACCAATTAGAAAAAGCCTTGATTTCATTTTTCACTTATGTTTGGAATCCGCAGAGCTCGAGTACAATGGTTTGACCCACTTATGGTCGGAAACTTATGTGACAACCGTCTAAATTTCAAGTGAAATTTGTACTCTATATCTTTGAGATGTCTGTTATTGTCTTTAACCGTAGTTTTACCGAAAACGTGTCTGTGTCGGAATCAAAATTCGGAATCTATAAATAAGTTCAAATACCAAGAAAACACATAAGGAACTTTCCTAAGTTCATTTCGTATAAAAATCGGAAACTTTTAATTAACGAAAAGGCTTAAAGATAACAAAAACGTAAAACGAAAACTGCAGAAAAGTGCCAGGACGCCGCCCTAAGGAACCCAGGACGACGCCCTGGCCGGGCAGATTCAAATTTCGAGTGCCTTTAAGGGTCAATCTCGATTGTTTCACTTAGCCAACACTTGGCATGAATCGGTTGGACCTCCCTTGTGGCAGAAACCTGCCTTAGTTGGTCCCAAGACTCTCTCATCTCTCTCATATTTTCAAAACACAAACACACACTCATTACACACACAAACCAAATCCTCTCTAAACTTTTTCATCTCCAGTCCATTTCTAGCCATAAAACACAGAGAAATCACCATAAAAACACCATCAAAATCGTTCTAATAGCAAAGGGTATCAAAGGGTTGCATAATATCGGGTTATAAAAGACGTTTTCTACACTTTATGAAGCTTAAATCTCCTCCAAAACATCATCCAAGCTTTTCATCTGGTAGAAACTCTTCCTTTTACTTTTACTACTGATATAAATCATTGCATGGATGATCTAACACATAAAAACAAGTTTTTATAAAGTTTCATAACCATTTTTATACAAAAACGGGTTTATATAAAATGTTACTCAGAACTTAGTTTTTGTGGTTAAAAAGCATATATAAACTGATAAAATGATGTATTATAAGGTTTATATCAGTTGCATGTCGAAATCTACCTTTGGAATAACCATTTGTGCTAAGAAAAACGATTTTCGGGAAATCTGCAGCACCAGGGCGCCGTCCTAGGCTCCCAGAACGGCGCACCGTGGCTGCTGGCAGATTTCCGGAAATCTCCGTTTGTCGTTAAAAAGTCATCTTCGCAACCTGATTTTTCGAAACCTGAATATTTGTGTCACATCCCGCTAAAGCGGGAACACGAGGTGCGAAGAGCAAGAGAATCATTACACGAGTTATAACAAATTTTAACTGTTCAAGTCATTAAAAATAAAGTTTGAAAGGTTCACATGTTCAAAAGACATAACCAAGAGTAAATAATGTTCACGACAACAATACATAATAAAATGTTTTCATAAAATTCCCAAAATAAAACAGGTCTTCTCCCGATTTAAACTTCACATAACATTCCTGACCCGCCCGAGCTATGCATTTCCTGACGTACACTTGATTTCTTGAAAACATGAGATAAAGTGTCAAACTACATAACATAGTGAGTGAGTTACAGTTTATAAGTTCTTGACAAAAGTTCCGACAAAAGTTCCGGCAAGTATATATAAGTAGAAAGTTTTCTTAAAAGAAAGATGAGCGGAAAAATCGCTTAAAATATATATAATTTAGAGACAATAGACAAGTAGTGTAAAATCTTGTAAAAGATTAGATGCGGAGCAATCGCAAAGTAATTATGTATATGCGTAAATAAAGGTAACATATGATTAAAGCATTGTATCAACCACTTGACATAATATAACTGTAAGTGTTCACACTAAACCGATTAATCCTGATCAAGATTAGCCCCCACCTCGCACTATCGACGAAGTGTATGTCTGAACTTAGTAATATGTACTTAGGTAGCTAACTAAGTAAGGAGCGATCATTCCCCTAAGTATCGATACCCATAGTTACTAACGGCTTAAAGCCAATAGTGTGGAAACGTCACGTCTAAAATGGGGCACTTTGATTTGATTTAAAAACTGATAGTAGGCACTTACATACATGTTATATTTTCATCAAGGGTTTAACAGAGGTGCCTAGTCAGTGGCGGAGTCGTATAATACAAACAATCGTAGTTTTTAGTCAAATGCCGAAAGGGGGCAAGCCATAATGTCAAAACATCAATGTCAAAGAGTGCCGAATAAGGCAATTTAAAATAGTTTTACGCATATAAGTTCGATCAACGTCAAATAGTTCAATAATGTCATAGTTCATAAAATTCGTAGTTCACAAACATTTGGATCTCATGTTTCCCCCTAAAGAGTACTTAAAAGACATAAAATAGAGGGGATGTAACTCACGGATTGCGAAGATAAGACAAGATCGGGAAACGGTCGGAGACGTGCCGGGAATCACGGAAAGCCTAAGAGAATACCAAGATTGATTAAGTATTAAGATTACATTAAGTTAACATATATATAATATATTATAAGATGTAATCTTAGTTAAAATTTAAGTGTCAAGGTTAAATTGTCCAAATATTGTCCGAATCGGTTATCGTCACGTTTAGTCCAAAAGTGTCCAAAGTTGGCGTTATTATTATGTTAAATATATTTTAGTCGCTGAAGTGTTTTATAATTTCTAACAAGATTTGGGCAGCGCTTCCGCACCATAATTCTTATGTCCAAAATAATAACACTTTCCCGCTTACAAAACATATATATATATATATATATATATATATATATATATATATATATATATATATATATATATATATATATATATATATATATATATATATATATATATATATATATATATATATATATATATATACATAACATATTCAAACGAGTTCATTTAGGTAGTTTAAGTCCAATAAAATGTCACAAATATAAGTATTTTTCCAAACTCAGTCATTTTAAGTGTGTGTGGGGGTGGGTGGGGGGGGGGGGGGGGGGGGGGGGGGGAGAATTGTAACGACCCGAAATTGTAAAAAGGACTGTAGTTGTAATAGATTTGGTAAAATGATACTTTATGTAAAGCATTTTGTATTTTGGACTAAATTGTCATTATGGAAAAGTTCAGGGTTATTTATGAAACATGTGAAATTAATATATATATATATATATATATATATATATATATATATATATATATATATATATATATATATATATATATATATATATATATATATATATATATATATATATATATATATAGGGGTGAGTTAATGTAAAATGTTTTTAAAATAAAAAGGATAGGAAGGATTCCTAGCCACACAATTAGTCAACAAAAAGGAGGTTTAAAAAAGTCAATGCGGTGGCATTTTTGTAATATTTTCAAACTTTCATGCCCTTTTCGTAATAAGCAGAAATATGTTTTTTTTTTCTTTTTTTTTTTTTTCATTTTACTAGATTACTCATTTTTTGAATCTCTGTGCATATCTTTTATCAATAACGTGTGCATCGATTTTATTGTGCATCGATTTTATCAAAATAACGTGTGTATTGATTTTATCAAAATAACGAACATTGTGTATCGGTTTTTATAAAATAACTTGTGCATTAATTTTATGTAAGTTTTTTATACAAAAAATTAAAAAACACTGTGCATAAATATTAAATATATATGTGCATAAATTACCAAAGATTGTGCATAACTTTACAAAATCATTGTGCATAAGTACCAAATCAAAATACTCTGCAAGTAATGTAACAAAAACCCCCAACCATCTTTAAATCTCGTCATTTCAAACAGAGACAGACATGGAAAGATAATGAAGTTTGATTTTAAGTCTAGACATAAAAATTCAGAAAATTTCAAGAAAAAGGAACTCAGCTAACAAACACTAATACATTGCTTCATTTCCTACCATAAACCCTTGAAGCTTGCCTGTTCTTCTTCTTCACACCAGATTTCGAAACCTTGAGGCTCCTGTTGACACGAGGAAGAAGGCGGCGGAGGAAGAAGGCAGCGGAGGAAGAAGGCGTCCGTCGCCATCGGAGGAGCAGACCGTCGCCATCGGAGGAGCAGAATCATCGGAGGAGCAGATCTACTTTTAAGAGAGAGAGATATTTTAGTTGATTTAGGGTTGATTTTGGGATTTAAAAGTAGATCTGAAAATTGTGTTGTCAAAAAGACGATTATACCCTTTATGATAATAATGGGTTTTCTTTTTCTGACACGTGTCAGCATATTATCACTCCCTATTCTTTTTATTTCTAACCCCCTTTTTATTAGATCCTTGTTATTGTTATATATACACACATGTTAGATTGATTGTGTATGTGATTGTGTGCGTGAGTTTGAGCGACGAAAACAAAACAAGTAAAAAAAAGGTATAAGTCGGTCTAATTTTACGACGACGATTCGATATTCGTTTTGAGTCGTTTTCGAAATGGAAAGCATATTTGTACTCCTAGAGTCGAGGGATCATTCGGGTATAAACGAAAGTTAGTTTCGCGGTGGTTCATTTTGGGATGAACTGAAACCCGGATCGAAATCTTGAGGTATAACTCGTTATTTACATTTATATTCGAGTTATTAGTGTTTGTAACTTGTTTAAGGCTGGTTAGAATGAGTTTTGTTAAGTTTAACGTTAATCTTAAAACCTGCAACAATGGAGTTGCTTTGTGGAGAAAAAAGCTGGTTTTGGGAGCCAACCGGCGCTGGAATAAACCAACCGGCGGTTGAATGTTTCCAACCAGCGGCGGTTGGAGGTGTTTTCCAGCCGGCGGTCGGTAATGCTTAATCGGTGGCTGGGTTGTCTGGATTGTAATATTTGGTGTTTCGATAAGCTAGTTAAGCTTTAACGCTAAGGGTTACGAGATTGTTAACGGGCATTGATCTGATCAGGTTGATCGTGAAAAGCGTTGCTAGCACATTTGTTTATGGATGTCGGTTTGAAGGTGAGTACAATGTCGTTTTAAAAAACCGAGCATTTAGACAAAATAAGGTTTTAAAGGATATTTAAACCTTTTAAAAGATGTTTGAAAGTAACGTTGTTGTTGAACGACGTTGTTTATGTCTAAAGATGTTTTGATCATATAATGTTGAACTAGAACAAAATAACGAAATTGTGTGTTATGGGTAGCACGTGGTTACCCATACATTATGATTACGGGTGGTTGTAGCTACCTGTATATTTGAATGACAAATGGTAGTAAGCTACTTGTATCCTCATTGTAAATGCCATTTATTTTAATTATATATAATTATATAATTGTTATTGTTGTTAATTATGCATTATAAGGAGTATGCCTTAGTTTTGCATAAAAGACCTTGATTACGGGTAGTTGTAGTTGCTCAATGATTGACAGTGAAACCTAGTGTGACCAACTAGGTGGAAAGTGCTAGCATAAAAAATTAAATGGTACACTTACGAAGTTGATGGACCAGATGAGTGATACACGTAGTACGTCAATGGACAAAAAAGGTGATACACTTAGGACATTGATTGACCAGATAAGTTGTGTACTTAGGACATCGATGGACCAAATAAGTAGAACACTTAGGACGTTGATGGATCAGATAGGTGGCATCCTAGGACATCGATGGACTAGATAAGTGGAACTCATAAGGTATCAATGGACCAGATAAGTTGTATACTTATTACATCGATGGATCGGATAAGGTAAATACTTAGGGTATCGATGAACCAGATAAGTTGGATACTTAGGACATCGACGTATCCAGATAAGTAAGTACTTAGGGTTTGATGAACCCTAGTAATGGATATAAGGAATTAATTACCATGAAGATTAATTTCATATGCATTTGTATGTTGTACGTTTGATTGTTTAATATATCTGCTTACGAGGTTGCGGGGGTTAGTAAAGACAAATTATTTATATGAAATGTTTTCATCGTCTTTACTAATAAATTATTGTCTCACCAGCTTTAGCTATACTCTTTTCCCAAATGTGTCTTTTGCTCGTAGGTGGCTTTAGACGTGCTTGGTGAGGCGGGATTACTATGGGGTAGCTTGATGTCCCCATCTTTACTTAAGGTTGCCAACTTGTTTCATGTTCATATTTATATGATATAAGTTTTGACGTAACGAATGGTTTAATTATTGAAATAGTTTTATAAACCACTAATCTCGTTTAACTATACGTTTTCCACTATAAGTACTTTGATAATTTTAAAGTTTTTGTTAAACGTGATTTTTGAAATCGTGGTCGTACAATATATGAATATATATATATATATATACAAATATTTTTTTTCGATATTAATAAACATTTATATAAGTATCATTTTTCTTTCCTTCTGTTAAGTTTAGAAACCACTTTTTATTGACTTCAAATAAACTTTCACGAACCAATATATGTCATTTTATGCTAGTGATTATGAAATATAAACATACGATAAATCAATTTACTTAACTGTTTGTTTCAATATATTTAGTCTAATAGTTCTAAGCATAACTTTATTATTTTAGTAAAACGGAATACTATTATAATTGTATTATATACATTATATAGTGTTGTTGGGATGATATTATAAACTCGCAATTCGAATTAAATCAATTGAACCTTCAATTTAGAGTACCCGCGACCCAAACCGCGGGTAACCGCTATGTTTAGGGTACCCGTATCCGGATACCTTCCTATTACGAGGGCGGGTTAGAATAGTGAAAATAAGATATCCATCCTCAAGCACAGTTTAAATTTTTTAGTTTCCCGAACCGATATGCCACATAAACACCCTTAGAACCATGTACAATTTTATGTGGAAATATTAAAATTACCCATTTAACGGTTGTAATATCAAAATTTTACTTTATAGGTCAAATGCAACCTTACCAAAATTTAAAATCTCTTTCAAATGAAAAAGAAGATAACTACACTTAATCTTGTCAAAAACTAATCATTTATGCTGATTTTGTTACAATTTAGTTTTGCATAATGAAAGTAACGAGGATGACTTTTTTACTTTTACGATGTACATTCGGCTTGGTACTCTCGGACTAGGCCTGAAGCTTGTGGTTTCATATAATGAAAACATATCCTATAATGTTTCATGTATTCTTCATTGATTACAACTCATAGTGTATACTTAAGCTCGTGCAAAATTATGTTAAAATCATCACACATCACCATAGGTGTTGCACTTAGCAAAGTTGTATCCATACATCAGTGACTTCATGCTCAAGATGTATTCAACGTATGACTAGATGTGATAAAATGAGCTGGTTGCAGATAGTTAGATACCATGTCTAAAATAAATTGGGACTTATGAGTTACAATTTTTTCGTATCACTGGAGTTAGGTTGACTCCAAATAGTGTGAGTAAATTTTTTAATATGCTTTTTTTTTTTTTGTAAATATTCAGTTTTAAATCGGGTTAGATAAACAAAAAACCGAATCAACCCATCTATAAATAAATGGGTTGGTCATTTCTAACACAAAAGTTTCTTATTACTTCTACAATTGTTAACAAAAATATTTATTATTGTGCATTAGATACACTATGTTGTACAATACATACTCCTTTTCCTGACCAAATTGACATGGTATGTTAGATTCAATAGAGCAAGAAGATTAATATATGAAATAAGACCCGACCAAATATATAACCTAACCGACATTTGTTCTTTAAAATTTAAAAATCTTCGGTCTACAACAAATACACATATCTTAATTGTCTTCTAAAACTTAAAAAATTTAATATATTTAAAAATATTATAGGTTGTGTAACGCACAAATATAGCACTAGTTTTGGTGGTCGGATACTTGTGATAAGTGTTGTTAAAAGGTGTAGACAGCACTTAGCTGGAATATTTAAAAAGGCACGTCGAATATCGTTCCTTTAAATAACACCCCTCTACGCTTTCATCATCTCAACATTTCTCAGATCGACGGCTCCCAGATTTCAATCTATTTTCCGATACCCAACGATCGTAAGTCTCCATCTTTTCATACATACGCCGTCGTTTCATATAGATCAGATCGGAACCAGATCTACAACATATTTTATTGATTTATTTGTTATTTGTTTTTAGGTTAATTGATCTGTTATTATTGTTAAATCTGCAAAAGAAATAGTTAGTTTAAGATCCCTAAAATTGTTTTATTTTGTTTATGAATGGGAGATGATTTTAGTTGTTTTTATGTTATGTGGTAGATAGAAAGATGGGGCTGTCTTTTACGAAGCTCTTCAGTCGTTTGTTTGCGAAACGGGAGATGCGTATTCTGATGGTTGGTCTCGATGCAGCTGGTAAAACCACTATTTTGTACAAGCTTAAGTTGGGAGAAATTGTCACCACTATCCCTACTATTGGTATGTTTCATTTTCGACAAAACTATATTCGTTTTGTATATATTAGTTGTGCTTGTGAATCATGCCATATGAAGTGTTTCCGTATTATCTATTGTTCATTTGAAATTCTTGTATCTTAGAAATGACATTGGTCTTTTATAACGGTGGTGGTTTCCATTATCTATTGTTCTTGCCTTCATCCCTCTGTTCCGCAATAGGGAGTATTATTACAACGGATATAGTTGAATGGTTAACCGCCCAATTCTTAGTCCATTTTAGTCACAAAAATGGTCACTTACCTTCTATTTCAAGTTTTATTGGTCACTGCAGTTCTGTTATTTAACAAGGATGACAGCTCTTAAATATTTTTTATTATGCCTTTTTAGAAAATGTTGATGGTATTTCACGTTAATTGTATCTTTGTTCGAGTCATTCATGCATAGAAATCTAAAATTGACCACTTAAATCTATAATTCTTCCAATAAATATCTAGTATTTTAATCGCAACAATAGTTTGTTTACAAAATCTCATCTTATCCTTGTTGCATTATAACCTCCAAATTGGGTTTAATAAGCACCTTAAATTGCAAATCAAGACAGACCTTTAGTGATTAAGTGAAAATTAAATAGTTGAGCGCCATTGACAGTCAATATAAACCATAACCTACATTCATGAGCGTATTTTTGATTGCAAGTCCCACCAAAGCACAAGAAGGTATTGACAGTTACTTAAATCTACCAATCAAGTTTCAAATGTTACGAGTGATATTTGTGAAAGGATGGATGTAGATTATTGTTTATATTATATTTTTGTTAGTCCTATCTTTTTTTCTTTTCCAGGTTTACATTTTTAATTTTTTTTTTTAACTGGTTATACTTTATAGGTAAAATAAGATGTTTTAAAATCCAATTTTTTTTCTTTAAAAAGTAACGAGAAGTGCTTAGTTCATATATTTGTATTCACAACGATAGCAATTTATAACCCTGAGAAATGAGAACCAAAAATGAATACTAAGAGGTCGTTTTTAAACGTTCTTTTAGAGAAACTGAAACATAGCTTTAGTAAAAAGTGGGTTGATACTTTCAAAACATTTTTTTCGAAATATTTCACTTTGAGCGACGACCCAAGAAGTGGCAACATCTTTTTTAGGTCATACTTCTTGGTAAAGTATGAACTCTCTAATTGCTACAAAATATATTCAGTTATTATTAAATATGCATGTAGGGACAATAGTATCAATTCTTGGGGGATCCTTCTTAAAAGCAGTTTTTATGCCATCCATTGATTGTAGAGGGGAATATGAAACTATGTCGCTTGATTTTGTGTGTCTGTATTATATTCAACTTGATATTGTTGAATATTGCAGAAATGAAATAAGGCGATACAATCAGAATAGGATTCCATCCAGAATAAAACATTGTTGGCCCCGTAACTCCACTTTTTTTTAATATTATATATGCTCAAGCATACTTAGGTGAAAGGAATGTAGATTAGTTTAGTGTCTCAAGCATCTTATTCCATCAACAAATCTTTGAATTTTCTAAAGGCAACTTGCAGATCTTCCAGAAGATTTCTTTCTAATTACCCACGACTGAAATGACATTTTTTTTTATATCATGTTTTGTAAATATTTTTTCTGTTTGTAGGATTTAATGTTGAAACTGTTGAATACAAGAACATCAGCTTTACTGTCTGGGATGTTGGGGGTCAAGACAAGGTAATATTTTCTGAATTAGCTTCTGGATATAGTGGCTATAAAATGATTTTATATTACATTTATTCTATAATAAACTTTGGAGACAAGGAAAAATGTTTGTGGACTATTCCCAGATTCCCTGACAACGATTTTTTGTTTTTGTTTTGGTTCCATAAATGAAGTAGTTGTCATGAAAATCTTCGTATATTTTAAAACAGTTTTTGTTCCATTTATCCTCAGCTTTTAAATATATGCCTATGGATGTTCTGGTGCTGACTGAATAAGCTCTATAAGCACCTAACATTATCATAAGCTAGATCAAGCAAGGACCTTATGTTTTTAAGTTTTGGCTTAAGGCCTCGGTACATGGATTGTGTGTGGTCCTCATAGGTCATATAATATAGAATAGAGGTGGAAACGAGAACGGATCTGACTGGTATGGGAATGGGTCAACAAGTATTTAGTACAACTGTTCGAGTCAAAAGAGTGCACCACTCGCAAACACTTTTCAGTTCTGACTTTTGGGTCTTCAGTACGTAAAGTGTAAACATGAATACAAAACTACATAAAGAACTTTTTCTAGTGGAACAATTTAAAAGGTTGTATGCATCTGAATGCATGTGTGGTGACCTTCAACTCATTCAACCCATTGATCTGTTTCCTTTTAATTAAATCTTTTAGCTTAACCATATTGATACGATAGAGATATAACGTATTGCAGCCAACCCTTTTGTATATTAATTGTGCTAACTACCCACATAGTAACCAATCTAGTGATAGATACGTATTCAACTGAAGTTAGTATATGGGAAATTGATATTGTTTATTGTTTTTCAGATCCGACCTTTGTGGAGGCACTACTTCCAGAACACACAAGGTCTTATCTTTGTGGTTGACAGCAATGATCGTGATCGTGTGGTTGAGGCCAGAGATGAGCTACACAGAATGCTTAATGAGGTATTTTAACTGTCTAGCATTTTGTAACCTGATTTTGTTTCTCTATTTTTATGTGATGTAATTTGGTTGCGTTACAGGATGAACTAAGAGATGCAGTGTTGCTTGTTTTCGCCAACAAGCAAGATCTTCCAAATGCAATGAATGCTGCTGAGATAACTGACAAGCTTGGCCTGCATTCTCTCCGACAGCGACACTGGTAATCTCTTTGTGCAAACGGGTCGGGTTATAACATCCCACTTTTGTATAGTTAATGTATTTATGGCTACATAAGCCATACTTGTTTCATTCAAACGATATTTTTTGTTTATATACTCGTAAAAACTAATTTGGACGCAAACACAGGTAAGCCAAGTTTTGCTTGTTTAATACGTTTGTAATAAAAGACAATCTGAATGGACCTGGGTTCATATGAATGCGTTGAAATTGGCACCACTAAGTTATTAATGACCTACTAAATGATATGTAACAGGTATATCCAGAGCACATGTGCTACCTCTGGGGAAGGTTTGTACGAGGGACTTGATTGGCTTTCCAACAACATTGCTAACAAGGTAAACCGTTTGATGCATTCTTTATGTCATAACACTCGAATAAATGCTACCAGTCACACCAGTAAAAAAAAAACGTTTGTAGATTTAAAAGACGAAGTTGAACTAAATTTTAAGCTAATTCTGCATGACTTCTGCTCACGTTGTGAACCGTTATCTTCTTTCAGGCTTAAAAGGGACTCGCAAGAATATGGTGTATACATATTATAAACTATCTTTGTTAAGAAGGAATAGATAATTTCTTCTTGGCGAACACTCGTATTTCCTTCAGCTTACCTAGACAATATATATCATGTAGAATTTCTGTCTCTATTTCTGTTATACAATGTTACATGCAGACAATTGTTTTTACCCTATATGAGTATGATTGTTTTGGTTTTACAGAGATTTGGTTATCCTAGTTCTTGGCGAGTTGTATTTTTTTTCCCCCTTTACACTTGCGTATGTGCTTTTCTATTCGTTCGGTGTGGTAATTGAAGTCTGTTACCTAGAAATTGGATTCTGGGTAAACTGCGCCACGTCCAAAATATAACACGGTTCCGATTGGGTAACATCTGATATCTGTTAATTTAGAATGGGTCACAAACGGGTTGATAAAAATCTCACTGTACACTTTAGATGTAATTTCAATTCCGTTCATGTGTTACTGCCGCTGCCTTCTGCTATGACCTTGATGACCAACTGACTGCCACCAGTCATTACCAACCGTCCAACCCCGACTGTCATGTATCCACAAACACTTACCAGTATTGGAAACATGTTCCAAAAACTTTGCTGACCAGAAGTTGGAGGGCCACCATCAACTGCCATCCAGGACTTACAAATTCCCTCCAACTTTTAGACCGTTCCAAAAAATAGTACGTCACCACCAGACATGTTGATTTTTGGAGGTTTTGGGTTGTGACTTTTAAACAAAACTATCCTTTTAATTTAAGCATATTGTAGAAATGGAAATATATGTAACGCAATCTTTGAATAGACGTAGTTTAAGAGGAAAATGTAGTAGATAAATAGTTAGTATTCATATTTCCAACTTTAAATTTAGGAAAACTTGCATCAATGGCTTTGGCCGTCCGAGTATCTCTCATCCGTCTTATTTACTTCTAGTAAACTTTGATCAAGCGACTGCGTTGCCAATTTGATCACTGTAAGGTGATGTAGTTCGCGTAGGTTATGTATTACACATGATGCTTGTATTCCCTTTGTTGAACTTTTCTTTGAGGTCAAATACTGATGAACTAATACTTACAGCCTACCTTATCTCATAGCACGGAAGTCAAATTGGTTTACACCACGCCACAAAAACCTCCATCTGGTGACCACCGCGTCTTTCATAGGCAAAAGACACAGTATCATAAGTCATAACAAGCACATCATCCGACAACTGGCTTATGAAATCAGAGGAATTTCATCGTCGACGACCCCCCTTTACAAATCACAGTAATCACTAATTAATAATTTCAACAATGAATAATACTTGCATACATCTAAATCGAGTATTCATTCTTCTACTAATTTGTTACACTCTCGTGCAGTTAAACCAAAATATTAACATCAATCAATTATATTTCTTAATTTATTCCAAACCTACCAGCGGTGCGTGCCAAGAGCAATATCAATTAATTAGGGTTTTTGAATAATTAATTGTGATGAACTCTATTTCTAGTGTAGGATTCACAATGGAACAAATTACAATTTACATTATCAATTTGGTCCTTCAACTTTTTTCTACATTGTTTTTACTCAAAACTTTCTATTATTTAGTGTTCCAATCTCGAAACCTATGAAAGTTATTGTTTTATTTCCTTAACTTAGATGGTCAAACATTTTAAGTTAATACAAACTCACTTAGATCGTCGAATACACCATACAAGCATTTATACAGAAAAAAGTTTACTGAAATATTGAAAGGCGAATTACAAGATGACCAACTCCACAACTTTACTCAATAGTGGTTTGACCTTGCTTTCCACAGAAAATCGAGCAGTTCCCTTGTTCTTCGAGAAAGCCCTAACAGTTCCACTTTCACTCCTCTTCTGAAACCGAGTATCGATAACAATTTTCTTTAATGCAACGGCTGAGCATATGATGTAAGCAGCAAGTTCAAAGTCACAAGCTCGACCATAATACCCCACGATTTCAACAACCTTGAGGTGTTCATGGGGTTTAGTAATGCCCCTTGCTTCCGTCCTACGTAACATAGGTGAAGTCCAAAATGGCTGTGCACAAAAGAGACATAAATTTGCTAAAATTCTTATTATATATTGTGGTTGTAGATAAAGTTTTGGGTAACTGGACAAAGCGTAAGTACCTCAACTGTAAATATCTCCAAATTGGGACATGCATTCAAAATGGAAGCCAAATCCAGAAGAAAATTAAACTTACGGCCATAAGCTGTCAGTGTCAATTTCTTGACATTTGGTAGCTCGGGAAAGAAATCAAACTCTTTACTTTCCTGTAAAACAAGATAATTCTCACTTTTTTTTTTGATGATTATAAACTGATTAAAGACGATGAACTAACTAACCATGGAACGATGTAAAGTGACGGATAGAGCCTGCATGGGCGAAGAACATAGCATCTGGCCGTACACATTATTATTCAACCCCGCAAGTCCATGACCCATATCAAAATGTACATCTTTTGACAGACGAGCAAGACAAAAATCTATTTCATCATCCTGATAAGTGTGTTACAACGTTAGAATACTGGAAAACGATAAGCTAGCTCAAAGTGTCTAACAGCATGAATATGATAATATACCTCAGTTGTAAAAGTCTGCAATTTTGGACATAAATTAACTATGGAATCCAGATGTAGGAGGCAATTATCTCCGTCAATCAATAATTTTAATTTCTTGAGATTTGGGAGCTCAGGAAAGGAATCAAGCGTTAACATATTCTGCAAAAAACAAGTAAATAGTCTAAAAAGAATTTTCCATAAACGATCGACTATAGGACGATGAACTACAAACCTCATGAGAATAACCATATGTACTGATGCAAAGAGACTGCAGGGACGAAGCAGAAGATGATATCTGGCTAAACACGTTATTTTTCAACTTCGGACGTTTTAGATTCAGATGAAGTTGTATTTCTTTCAGTTTTGGAAGCCGAGCAAGATGAAAATCTGTTGCATCACCTCTGTAGCTGAATGATAAAAGGTCAAAATCATATAAATGGATGGATTTAACGGATCCAATCTCACAACAAGTTGTTATTTCAAAGTATTTTAAGCTAAGTGGTCTTCCACCAACATGAATATGATCAAGGGATCTCGAGTCACGGATTGATATCGTCTCAAGATGTGGGGATTTTTTTAGAAACTCCTGAAGAATTGCTTCACTCACGTTAACTCTGTTCAAGATGAGTTTTTTTAGAGACACTAGCTCCACAACTATAGCATTTGATCCCCAAAGGTTTCTTTCAAATTCTATTGACGGGAAATTATAGTTTCCGGCATATTCACGATAAAGCAATTGGTCCATGAAATTCAGTTCGAGAAACTCAACTTTCTTTTTAACTGCAAACCGGAGCCAGTCATCAATAATTCCCTTATCAAGACTATTGAAACCGAAACGAATCCGAAAGTCCTGAATGGTAGGTAGGTTGTTGTTTTGGATGACCGTGTTCACCTGGTTGATGTACTTAGCCATCTCCAAAACAAACACCCTATCCACGTCGACCCTATCATTAGCAGTTCTAATAGCATGGAAATTGATTCGGTTTACACTACGCCACAAGAAGCTCCATCTTGTGGAGACACTGCTGGTGACCACTGCATCCTTTATAATGAAAAAGGAAAGAATCTTAACAAGAATTTCGTCTGGCATGTGGCTAATGAAATCATTGGCGTTTGTTCTTCGACGACTCCCCTTCACAAATAAAAGTAATAATCTTAACAATCCATAATACTTGCAACAAATCAATTAAATTTAAAAAAAAAATAAAAAAAAAAAATGAAAGAAGGTTTAATTAACAGACCTGCAGTTGAACAGAAGCACTATTACTAGAGCTCGGTTGTTGTAAGACTCCGTCAACAACGGCAACCATTTGTATATATAATCTCTAAATAACCTGCAATGTCAAAATTAATTCTAATCATTTCATACCATTTGTTCAAGAAACATAATCTACGCCGATAAATTTAAATCCATACACAAAATGCAAGAAAATAGAGAGTTATAGTTATCTAAAAATCAGTGGAGGAGCCAGGGCGGGGCAGTTTCCCCCACTACAATTTTATCGCAATGTACAAAATATTTATATTTACGTTGCTTTTGAAGATTTACCCAGATAAAAGTCAATCCAACGTTACTTTGTCCATGTAAACAATGAAAATTTATTTACAAGAAAATACTTTTTATTTTGCATTAAAGGAAAGGAAAGTAATGTAAAGAAAAAGAAAGTAAAGGAAATGAAAGTATTTATTTTACTTTACAATCACCCCAAATATGGCCGGATTGTTTTATTGAATAAAATGTATAAACTTTACCTCCTAATCCTTTACTTTACTTTGCTTTCCTTCTTTAAAAAAAAAACTTGAGAACACAACAATTTATTTATTTCATTTCCTTTACATTCATTTACCCTCAAAATAAAACTTGAGAACACAGCGTAAATATTTTCTGGCTCCGCCTCTAAAATTGTCTAAACAAAAAAAAATTCTAAACCCTAAATATTCATCAATATTTACATTCAAAAGCAAATTTTAGAAATCGAAAAGCCGAAGGATCAGGTGAGAAATGGATTGACATATTTCTATTTTGATTCATAATTTTATACTTTTAAAAATATTATTTTTATGTAGTTACAAATTTTAACTTCTATTCACACTTTCTTTGAATTTGTTTTTTTCAAAAAATTTGAATCAAAATGAAAATCTGTTTTCTCACAAAAATGCATTTCTCACCTCCTCGAAAAGCTTACCATAACATATTAAATTGAACCGATTGAAAAGAAGCTAAAATCTGGAGAATGAGTTACCCGGTTAGTACTTTGGAACGCCTCAGGTATAGAAATTGGAAATGAGGATAACAAGTACTATAAATATAAAAAGTGACTTTTAAATATAACATTTTTAGAGGTTTAGAACCTGCGGTTGTACATGTCTTCTGTTTTTCAATTTTTAGTGTCTAAGTTTAGTTTAATTTGATTTGCTTTTTAATTATTTTAGTCTTTAAATATTCTGTTTAACAAATAATATTTTATTTGTTTTTTTTAATATTAAAAATTTAAAATCACTAAATTATAACATTTCGCCATACTCTTTATAATAATTTTAGCCTAAAAATATAAACATAATCATTATAGTTAGTAAGATTATATTTTAATGGAATATTATAAATGGTTCGGTTCAGTTTTTAAATTACAACCAAAAACGAATTGAATATTTCCGTTTTTCATAAATCTAAAAAGGAACTGTCGGTTTTTCTATGGTTCATTTTTTCGGTTATGTTATTTCGATTTTCTCGATTTCAATTCGGTTTTCGTTCTTTTTTTCTCACCAATACTATGATTTATCAACTTTTTAATCTTTACGTATACAATCCTTATAATATATCCATCTTGATTAAATGAACCTAAAGTTGCAGATAAATGTATCAAATTTTTATTGAGTTATCATAATAAGTAATCAACTTTAAAATAATCATATAATGAAACAAACTTTTGTGACGTTAACTTAAAATCTCGTGAAGTATTGAAATATAATATTTTCATAGATACAAGTCAAATATATAGTAATGCTCTTAGTCTATTTTGCCTTTCTTTGGCATTTCGAAACAATAATTGATGATTTGATGATATCAAAAAACTCATTTATTATTAAAAATTAATTGAAGTGTAAATTGCATTTTTCTTCATTAAAGTCTTTCGAATTTACTGATTTCGTTTTTCTTCAAAGTATCACCCTCACTATTTACCTTCATTTTAATTATGCGACTTATATGACATTAATTTGTAGTAAATCATATAGTTTATAAATTTAAACTGTGATGGATTTGATTACCCTTTTATGAAATATAAAAGTTTTAGACCGGTCCATGAAATTGCCTTATATTGTTTGAGATAGTCGTTTTCGAAACTTGTGTTTGGCATATTTGACAGTTGTTCGAACAACGATTGTCAAATATAAGGATTAGGGTTTAGGTGATGTCAACCTTAGATCTCCTGTGATGATCACAGTGCAAACCCAACAAGTTCTTGACGAACCTAGGGTGATCAAGGTTGAGGATGAAGGCAAGAGTGTATGAACTCTATGTTTAAGCTTCAGTAAGTGTGAGTTGAGATCAGATCAGATCGTCAATGATTTGGGCCATGTATTTATATGGCCAGTCTCAAGTATATGGAACGTTGGTCCATTAATGATGATCATGAATACTTGAGCTGCCTTAATCATCAATCCCTAGTATATGTAACGCCTTACTATTATGACGACAATAAAGCAGTCATGAAGCGCCATTATGACGGGACGCCAGCCAATAAGACAGGCGCTTCAAATGATAGGCGCTGACAACTTGAGAGACGCTGACAGACAACTTGACAGGCGCTGACAATCTTGACAGGCGCTGACAACTTGACAGGCGCTGACAGCTTGACAGGCGCTGACAATCTTGACAGCCGCTGACAACTTGGACAGGCGTTGACAACTTGACAGGCGTTGACAACTTAGACATGCGTTGACAGCTTGACAGGCGCTGACAGCTTGACAGACGCTGACAGCTTGACAGCCGCTGACAACTTGACAGCCGTTGACAACTTGACAGCCGCTGACAACTTGGACATATACATAGGTAGTCCTTACTAACCTCATCATGCCCCCTAGTTAGGATTTGCCAGAACAACAGTTTGCAAGTCGTAACTATCAGTACTTGTAAGTCTATTTTTTTTATTGATGGCGGCGGCGAGTGGATGCCACAATACCGGCAGTCATGTGACCGGCATCGGCAAAAGCCACCACACCGGCGGTCATGGGCTAAGGACCGTCGGCGACGGCGGGGGATACCACCATATCGGCGGTCATGTGACCGGCAGCGGAAAAAGCCACCATACCGTCGGTCATGGGCGAGTGAACCGGCGGCGGCGGGAGAGGACCGCGACGAGAGTGAATCGGCGGCTAGCAAGCCTTTGACCAACGGTTAGCCCCTGACCGACGATCCCTTGATCGCCGGCTAGCACCTGACCGACGGCGATCCCTTGACCGGCAAACTATTTTGTACGCTCTAAATAATTAACTCCTTGCTAACTGCAATTGTATGTCTTGCTGCAGGTTTAACTGGGTTGCTTGTTACCTTACAGGTACGTACTTTCTTGTCCATTGCTTTGCTTTGAAAAATAATGTTTTATTGGATGATCAAGCCAACAACACATTTTTGTTTTTTATCTTTTTATTATGGATGTTGTGTCCATGACACCGTTTGGGTGTGCATGACAGTGTGTATATTTGGTTGTGCATATGACACTTTCTTGAGGGCCCATGGTTCCTTTCTATGTCAATGACATAGGTAGGTTTGAGTATCTCTGATGTATGCTTCATATTGTGCCTATGACACTGTGCCAATGGCACTTTTGTTGGTTAACCTTTACTTTGTTTACTCGCGAGGATTGTCGCTTCCTAGTGAGAAGTGCTTATCTTTTATCAAGTAGATTGTCGCTTCCTAGGGTGATCAAGGTTGAGGATGAAGGAAAGAGTGTATGAACTCTGTGTTTAAGCTTCAGTAAGTGTGAGTTGAGATGAGATCAGATCGACAATGATTTGGGCCATGTATTATATGACCAATCTCAAGTATATGGAACGTTGGTCCATTAATGATGATCATGAATACTTGAGCTGCCTTAATCATCAATCCCTAGTATATGTAACGCCTTACTATTATGACGGGACGTCAGCCATTAAGACAAGCGCTGACAACTTGAGAGACGCTGACAGAAAACTTGACAGGCGCTGACAATCTTGACAGACTCTGACAACTTGACAGGTGTTGACAACTTGACATGCGTTGACAACTTAGACAGGCGCTGACAACTTGACAGGCGCTGATAATCTTGACAGACGCTGACAGCTTGGACAGGCGTTGACAACTTAGACAGGCGCTGACAGCTTGACATGTGCTGACAGCTTCGCTTGACAGCCGCTGACAGCTTGACAGCCGTTGACAACTTGACAGCCGCTGACAACTTGGACATATACATAGGTAGTCCTTACTAACCTCATCAACAGTCTCATTTCATTTTACAGAGAGTGATACCTGAAAACATTATAGTACGACAAAGAGGCACTCGTTTTCACCCAGGAGATTATGTTGGAATGAGAAACGATCATACGTTCTATTCTTTGAAAGAAGGTTGTGTCAAGTTTGAACACCACAAGCTGAGTGGACGCAAGTTGGTGCATGTTGAACCCAAAGAAGGCCATGTACTTTACCCCGTCTACGAGAAAACTGATGCACCTGACTCAAAGGCCACACCTTAGGTTTCTAATCCTAGTATGTGTTGAGTTAGTTCAAACTCGAAATATATCCATATTTTACTTTGTTGAACGAATTTGAACCATGAAAAGTATTAGTCTTTCAGGCTCTTGAAACTTTCGTGAATACATTTCATTTCATTTCATAGAAATTTTGTATTACTTTCAAAGTAGGGTTTCACTTTCACTTTTCTATTTTGTATCGTTGGACTTTTCTATTTTGTATCGTTGGAATATGATTCGTGTACTGTAATTTTTTTATTTTTATAAACCTTTTTCTTAAAATGTATGTTTTCAAAACTTATATTGGATACTTCAAAATTTTGATCAACCAAAATTAGTTATTTAAGGCTACATTTATTTAAAATATACATAAACAAATAAGTAAATAAAATATTTGAAAATGGGTTGGGTTAGGCCAACATAAGATACTGATCAGTATGTAGCTACTGATCAGTTTCTTCAGACACACTAGATACTGATCAGTTCTACTCCTTCTAGATACTCATCAGTACTTGGGCCCAAAAGAGTTTGTTTCACTACTGATCAGTAGACATAATTCTTTAACTACTGATCAGTAGACATAATTCTTTAACTACTGATCAGTCGCAAAACATAGTTAGAGCATATATTTTGCCCCAATATTCATGTCATAACATTTGTGACATTCGCGAATTTCACGGTATTATTCTATCGTCTCGTATTCGTTTTATTTATTTATGTTATTGTTTTGACCCTATTGTATTCCTTTTATGTTTTATCGTATTCGTAATTTTATGAGTATTGTATTCGTATTTTCTCGTATTTTATGGGTATCGTAATTGTATTTTATGTGTATTTACGTTATCGGGTATATAGTATGTGATTCGAATCTTTATGTCGGGAACGTATAGTCTTAAGTGCCTTTAGTATAAGTCTAGTATGCTCTTATGATAAGTTTAGAGGAATTATGCCTTAATTATATGATTAAAATTAACGTTTAAAAAGTATTTCATGTTTAGTCCCTTCGGAAATTTTGTTACGAGACTAGTCCTATGGGTGAAATTCCATTACAAATCTAGTCCTTTTCATATTTCTATTACAAAAATCGTCCCTACCAGAAATTTTGTCTTATCCATATCACACTTTTGTCCTTATCTTCATTATCACACACACACTCTCTCTCTCTAACTTCTCTCTCAAGAAAACACCATTAAACCTCCACCTTCTCTCTAATTTTTCCGGCAATCCAACCGTTGTATTTCAAATCCGAGACCGGATTCTTGTTCACCATCATCATCTTCATCTATCCTCCAAGTTTCATTACGATCAAGTAAGTATTTCTTCATTTTTGTTTTAAACTTTATTCTATTTTATCCAAACACGAAACTACCATATTTCACCGTCAAAACCGAGATTTTATTGAGGATTATTATTCCTAATAGTATTCTGGACATAGGTTTTCATTTAGGGATCATTTAGACACCTAAAACACTCAGAAATCTCTTTCCGAATGTTGTTTTTCGTAAAAATCCCGTTACGGCACGTAACTGACTTGCTACGCACGCAACTCTCCCATAGATCACGTAATTGTGCTTATTACGCACGTAATAAGCCATCTTGATCCCGTAACTCTTTATTACGCACGTAAGTAGACACTTACGTGACTTGCATGTCACGTAAGTCTTCATGGTCACGTAATTCTGATTGTTTCGCACGTAATTGTCTATTACGTGACTTGGAAGTCACGTAATACTTGTCCATCACGTAATTGTAGCCCGTAATTGTTTGTATTGCACGTAACTTGCTTATGTTTCACGTAATAGTCTGATTTTGGTCCGTAACTCCCTTGTTTATCACGTAAGTCTTGTCTTGATCACGTAATTCCTTCATAGTCAAGTAACTGATCGCGTATTTAACACTCTCTTGACCCGTAACTTCTTGTATGACACGTAACTTGATACTTACGTGACTTGTAGTGCACGTAAGTATGAGGTTCACGTATCTAGTTTGTTGACTTTCCGAAGCATTTGTAATTCCGTTATATCGATATTCCTTTGGTTATTTTAAAACCCGTATGAAACGTTAATCATTAAGGCATAACCCTACTAGACTTAGAGATACTTAGACATGTTTATTTACGTGATGTATAGGGCACTTAGACGTTGGAGCTTGACGGTATTGTAGTATTTCCCGACATATAGAGATTTGGATTGCGTTGCTATACAGTGAGTTATTCGTTGCCCTTTTTACCGCTTTTACATTTTTGGGCATGATTAGCGTTAAACAAATGTATTTTATGGTATGTATGTATTATGGTATGTATATATGGATATGAATGCTTTAGATGATCTCACCCAAAACTTGTACCGCCTTTGTGGTAGTACAAGGCCCCGTATACACACCTGTTAGCTTTTAGCCGCCGGTTGTATATATAGCGCTATATGGGTCTAACAAGCCCTCATTGTTAACACTATTTGGATGATGGATGCGCCCTGTCCGTGTTAGCAATGTTATGACCGTATTATTGATTATCGAGGACAACCTAGTTTGAGACACTAGGTGGGGTTAGTTGCCAGTATTGTTAAGGTTCAGGTGTATCGTATGTTCCTAGAGCTGATATTCTATCCAGTATGGTATTTATTTTATGGTATGATTATGATATTTTATGAAACGAGTATGGTATTTTTATGAAATGATTATGATATTTTATGGTATAAGTATGAGTATTTTATCAAAAGGTTTTGTAAACCTCACGTATATTTTGAAACATCATTTTCAAATGACTTATCTTCAAATCATAACACTTTTGGGTCAAAACGTATTGAAACTCTTATCCTGTTATGTTTTTATTTACTATTGCGAATAATTCACCAACTTTATGTTGACGTCGTATTTTAACGCTTTTCAGGGATTTGAGGTTACTCTTTATGATGATATGCTTTGATTGGCTACGTGGATCTTTTGCATGGAGTTTATTTTGTTTTATTGAATTCCTTAGTATCCCAAACTATGTAGCCGTATTTTGATATTATTCGGATGATTGTAATAAGTATTTTATTTCAAACTCTTTATCTATGCTGATGATGTATGGTTCATTTATGTTTGATGTAACCTTTGAATCTCTGATACCGTATACACTGCACACCTCGGTTCCGCCATTTATGCGGGGTGTGACAGAAGTTGGTATCAGAGCCAATGGTTATAGCGAACTAAGTGACCTTACGGAATCACTTAGACTATGACCTAGGCTTTTGGACCTATCTGATTTACTCTATGTGCGCATTTCTTTCTTTTGTGGGCCTGTATGTGATTCGTATGCTTTATGTGCTTTATTTTGCATTTTATGTTTTGAGGCCTGCTCGTTTAGTCGCACATACAGTTATCGTTCTGATTTATTCCGTTTGATATTCGTAGAAGATGCCGCCTAAGAGAGTTTCTACAAGGTCTACTCCTGCCGTCACTGCTACGAGAAGGTCGGCAAGGCGAGGTCGCGCCAGTACGAGAGCGGGTGCTACACCTCAGAATACCACTGCTACCCCAAGTGCTACTACCGCTACTCCGAACATCAGTCAGTTGATTGCGGAGCAGATTGCGGCAGCTATACCCGTGATTGTGGCACAGCTTAAGGAGACACCAGTGCAAGATGCTGACTTAGGGTTTGAAGAACCTGTGATGCAAGATATTGGAGCAGAAGGTATGGCGTCTGGGCGCGATGGTTCCGATGTGGGAAGAGCAGTGCATGTGGGAGCTGGAGGACCGAATATTGTGATTGAAGATCCACCCCGAGGCTGTTCGTATAAGACCTTTCTGGACTGCAAACCTACTGAGTTTAGGGGTACTGAAGATGCAGTTGCTACCCTGCAATGGTTTGAGAAGATCGAGTCTGTATTTGATGTATCGGGATGTGCCGAGGAGAGCCGAGTTAAGTATGCTACATATCTGTTCCAGGGTAAAGCCCTCACTTGGTGGAACTCTGTGAAGAAGGTTCAGGGCCGAGCTGCTGTTACCTTGATGACATGGGAAAATATGAAGGTTATGATGAAGAAGGAGTATGTACCGTCATCTGAGACGCAAAGATTGGAGAACGAGTTGTGGAACTTAACTATGCAAGGTGCTGATTATCGTGGGTATGTGAATCGCTTCTACGATCTATGTGTTTTGGCTCCTCGTCTGGTTCGCACTGAGAATGAGAGGATTGAACGCTTCACTCATGGGTTGCCCCAAACCATGCGAGATCACATTATCTCTCACTATCCGGGTACTCTTCAGAGTGCGGTCGATATTGCTGGTCGGCTGACCGCAAGTGCGATCCGTGGTGGTACTCTACAGCCGGTTGTGAACCGAAGAGATTCTGGTCGATCTGACAGAAGAAATATGGGTAATTCGAGGAAGAGAAGCCGTAGTCAAGATCAGAGACCTCAACTTCCTCAGGTTTATGCGTTGACGGGTGCTGGAGCTGGTTATCAGGGCGTGCGCCCTAAGTGTGGTACTTGTGGTAGTGCTCATGCGGCGAATGTGGCGTGTTGGGTTTGTAAACGCTGCAAGAAGTTAGGCCACACTGAGCAGTATTGTGGAAGGTCTACTGGAGCTTGTTTTGAGTGTGGAGAAATGGGTCACCGTCGTCATCAGTGTCCCAAGCTTGTATCATCTACTTCCCTTCCTACTCCTGGTGCTGGTACTAGTGCTAGAGGGAATCCTGCTAAGAGCCGAGCTTTCGCCATGGAATCTTCAGAAGCTCATCAGGATCCTACTGTAGTCACTGGTACATTTCTTGTTGATGATTATCCTGCTTTTATATTGTTTGATTCGGGTGCCGATAGAAGCTTCATTTCTAGTGATTTCCGCCCCTTAGTAAACCGTGCTTCTAGTCCATTAGAGCCTGCTTATGAGGTAGAAATAGCTGATGGTAGATGTGCCTGTGTTAGAGAAGTTATTCGTGATATTCCCCTCGTATTAGCCGATATTCCTTTTTCCATCGACCTTATTCCTATGAAACTCGGTAGTTTCGATGTCGTAGTCGGCATGGATTGGTTAGCGAAGCATAAAGGAGAAATAGTCTGCTATGAGAAGCTTATTCGTATTCAGAAGCCGGATGGAGATCAGTTGATTGTACACGGAGACAAGGCTGGGAAACGCCTTAAAGTCATTTCGAGTTTGAAAGTTCGCGAGTATGTCCGTCAGGGTTGTTCCTTATATCTCGCTCATTTGGTGAAGAAAGATTCTGCGATAAAGATTGATGGTGTACCGATCGTTCGCGAGTATTCTGACGTTTTTCCCGATGATTTACCTGGAGTCCCTCCCCAGAGACAAACCGACTTTCGTATTGATCTTATTCCTGGAGCAGCGCCTGTTGCTAAAGCTCCGTATCGTTTGGCTCCTTCCGAGATGCTCGAGTTGTCGAAACAAATTCAGGAACTGGTCGATAAGGGTTTTATCCGTCCTAGTTTCTCCCCGTGGGGTGCTCCTGTTCTCTTTGTTAAGAAGAAGGATGGCTCCATGCGTTTATGTATTGATTATCGGGAGTTAAACAAGCTGACTGTGAAGAACCGTTATCCCCTTCCTCGTATTGATGACTTATTCGATCAACTTCAGGGTTCTTGCTATTTCTCTAAGATCGATCTTCGCTCTGGTTATCATCAGTTGAGAGTTCAGGAAGATGATATACCTAAGATTGCTTTTCGTACTCGGTATGGTCATTACGAGTTCATGGTGATGCCGTTTGGTATGACAAACGCCCCTGCAGCATTCATGGAACTAATGAACCGTATTTGTCGTCTGTATCTTGACAAATTCGTTATCGTATTCATCGACGACATTCTGATCTATTCCCGAAGTCGCAAGGAACATGAAGAGCATTTGCGTCTTGTTCTAGAAGTGCTTCGAAAGGAAAAGTTGTATGCGAAATTCTCTAAGTGCGAGTTCTGGTTGTCCGAAGTTCAATTTCTTGGCCACGTGGTTAGCGCGAAGGGTATTCACGTTGATCCTGCTAAGATTGAAGCTGTTAAGAGTTGGGTTGCACCGAAGTCACCAACCGAAATCCGTTCATTTTTGGGTCTTGCTGGGTATTATCGCCGATTCATCGAGAACTTCTCCAAAATCGCTTCACCTATGACGAAGTTGACGCAGAAAAGTGAACCATTCGTTTGGGGTTCCGATCAGGAGAAAGCCTTTCAAGTATTGAAGCAGCGGTTGTGTGACGCTCCTATTCTTAGTCTGCCAGTTGGATCCGAGAATTTTGTTGTTTATTGCGACGCTTCGCACAAGGGTCTGGGTTGTGTGCTTATGCAGAATGGTAAAGTTATAGCTTACGCTTCGCGTCAGTTGAAAATCCATGAGCAGAATTACACGACACATGATCTAGAGTTGGGAGCCGTCGTCTTTGCATTGAAGATTTGGAGACATTATCTGTATGGGACCAAGTGTACCGTATTTACCGACCACAAGAGTCTACATGATCTAGCTTGGTTTAATTACCGGAAATGGTAACTAACTTTTTCATTTGGCTCAACTAAAACACCGTATTTTCATATGTAGTTTCGAATCAATAAAACGTTGGTTCTGATTACTCTTTTTGACATAAAAAAAATTATAATTTTTTTTATACTTAGAGTTTATATTGCGATATGATGTATCATTTAGTTTATTTGGATATTAATTTTTTATATTTTTGAACAAAATGTCACATCAGCAAAATATGAACACGTCGACATATGGTAAGTATCATATATTCATTTTATGATATAAGCTTTAAATATGGATTTGAAAAACAATATTTGTCAAAAAGGGTAACTAAAGCTAAATTTTTAAGATCGCAAACTACAAATGAAAGTACCGAATTGAGGAAAATTCGATATGGTGTGTAATTGGAAAATTAGCTTCTACTTCTTAAGTTTTATTAAGAAGAAGTTTAAGGGCTAATTAGTGGATTAATCAAAAGTCAAAGGGTTCTCCAATTATAATCTCAATGGTCAACGGTTGTTCAAAACCTTCCATATTAAGTTAGCAACAACCCCATAAGAAAGGCCAATATTCAATTCTAACGGTTGTTTAAGTAGTACCAAGTCGGCTTTGATCGCCAGTATTTAAACAATCTTAGATACATTTCCGGTGGCCGCGCAATTGTAAGTCTTGTATATCTATATATTTGCATGTACGTAGCCATTTAATATGAATACGTTATTATAGATCCATGTAACTATTTGGTTGATTTTTATGCTAGATAGATAGATAAACAAAAAATGGGGCAGTCTTTTACGAAGCTATTTAATCTGTTATTCGGTAAGAAGGAGGTGCGTATTGTGATACTTGGTCTTGCTGCAGCCGGGAAAACCACAATATTGTACAAGCTTAAGTTGGGGAAAGTTGTCTCTACTATCCCTACTATTGGTATGCTCCCTTTTTAACCCGGTCGCCTTTTCTCTTTTTTTTTTCTTTTTCTTTTCACTCGTATAAATTATACGAGATAGTTAGTTTCTCAATCTATCTTGAATATTGAACAAATACTACTGCAAACTTGAAAAAATAAAATCGAAGGGAAATGTTGAGGTATGTGTTTAATACGTTTTTCATAAGACTATTCACCCTCTTTATCATGTTCGTATTCATTGATATCTTTCTCCCATGATACAACAACGAAAGATAACTAAGGTAACACAACCAAGTTATCTACGCGAACCAATTTATGTCTTTACCCTTATTATGAAAACTATAGATTTCGATCAAAGAAAAAGAAATAAAGTAAACAAAATTTGAAACAAATATAATCAAAAGTAAATACTACATAAAACAAGAAGTAATATAAAATGAAAAGTGAAAAACTATGGATTTTTATTTTTATGTTTCATGTTCTAAACTCATATTTTATTTATGCAGGATTTAATATTGAATCTCTTGAATACAAAAACATTTGTTTCGATGTGTGGGATGTTGGTGCTTATGATATGGTAAGGTTGTCACCGATTACTAATATATATTCATTCGTTGACTTGAATAACAAAAATACGTGTTTTCTTTTTGTATATAAAATAAATGAATTTTGATAACAACAACCTATAATTTATTTGTATTTTGATTAAATTGACCCTTTGAATTTAGGGTTTTCATCTCATATTTTTATGGCTTACAAGCTTTTTAAACATGTTTTCATGTTTTAACCAAAGCCTAGGGACTCTGTTTATCATTAAAAATTTAAGAGATACAACAAATGTTGGGGATTATCCCATAAGTTGAAAATTAAGTCCCTTTGCTAAAAGGATTTTTCATTTTTGATCCTTAGATGAAGAGTTTGATTTGTCTTTTTTGTTACCATATCTCATTTGTGACGGAAATATGTCATTCCTTTTAATCGGATAAAGAAATGGATTTAATATATCAAACAAAAAAATGAGTCTATTATATATATATCTAACTTTCAAATATTGATAGTTATATGTTTTGAACCAATTAAAATTTTCTAAACAAATAACGTGGCAGGATATCGATGACACGTAAGTCCAGATACATTCAAAAACAACTTTTAAAAGTTACATACCCACAATAAAGTTATTTAAAGTTGAATACGTACTATAAATTTAAATACATTTTCCAATTGTCCCTTTTATAATTGCCTTTTAGGCTCAAAAGAATTGGTGCATCTTCGTTAGCGAGGGGAAGTCACCAAATTGTTTTCAATACTTTGTTTGGATTTGGGCCCCTAGATCATGTACCGTCTTAATCATAGACGAAATCAGGAGGGGACAAAGTAGAGAGTTGGTTGGTCCACTACAATAAAACTTTTTACTTTGTCTTCACATAAATAATTGAACTTTATTCGGTTGATAATTACTCTTTACGTTTGCCTTCACACAAAAATATTTATGACTACGTGCCTGGAGTTAACCACCAAGAAATAAACGGATTAGACTATGTAAGGTGGACATTACTCAGAGTAAATTTTAAAATCATATGATATTGCCACAAAAGAATGACTCAAAGAAACGCATATGTGATTTAAACTACCACAAACATAATTGAGGGTATCACCAACTTCGAAAGTTAGACACTAGATGTACGAATTATACCGTTGAATCCTGCAATATATCGAAAAGCAAATGTCAAACAATTCCAAAATTTTGACTCAAAGTACAAGTTATCTCTAAATCATGATGGGCCTTATATTGAACTGTTAATTTGTAATCATGTGTTGCCATCATGGAACTTGCAAATCACCTTAAGGGACCTCAGAAAGGTTATGCTCCGATTTCTTACTTTGTCATGTCTTATGTGTCTTATGTGATAATATATATTAATTCTCACACGATAGGTGAATCAAGGGATTAACCCCCGTGTTTCACTTGACTAGTTGTTTATCAAGGTAGCTCGGAAAGGAATTCCGAAGATAATTTAGAGGGTATACCCCAAGAGCCTCTATAATTTATTTTGAATTACACCATACGCACCTCCATACTTTGTGTATTTATATTACCATTGTATTTTCAAAAAATAAAAGTCCTAAAATAAAAGCTCCAGCTTTAAGCCTCCAACTACAACTTCTAGCCACATTTACGCCAAACATACCCTAAATATCTAATTAAACGGCCGTCTAGTGGGACACGACTTTGAGGTTATGGCTCTTCGTCCTTACTTTTAACTTCATTTTTGTCATTCCTTTTTCAAAATGTGTTTTCCGAGTAATTCCTCATCCTTTCATTAAAACTCCATTAAAATTGTACGATCACGAAAATCTTTCATTCCTTATGATTCTGAGACACTACCGGGATCACCCCACGTTTATAATCCTCGTCCAAAGAAGAAAATGTATGAGCCCGTAGTAAGAATATCGGGAATAAGGTCAACAATCGTGACTGACTAAACAGTCATGAGAACCAACCCACTAAAAAGCCTCACAAGAGAAGATTTCGTAACTTTAGAACCACCAGAAGTTTCAGGAGCTCTCGTTTCAAGGGGTTCCGACAAATCTTAGGTATGATTAATATAACGATATATCATCTTAGAAGGGCCAAGGGAAGGAATAAGATCCACCCATTGATACCCAAATCCGGTGCAATTGAGTTCTCAGTGTTAGAAACTTCTCTCGCCACCCTACCAAGTACCAACACCAAGGAATGCAAATGTGCCCTGAAGACACACTGGTATGGGAAATATAGCCCCACCTTGGGTCACAACAACCTGGTGACCTTCGCATCATACGGTCCAACATGTCCTTGATACCTACAATCAATGAGGAGAACCATCGTCCCACCGAACCCCATCTTAAATGCACATGGAAGTTACCTCCTATAACCTAACTTTTAGCACACCTTTTCGATACATCACACAATTCTACTATATTGGAGGATATCATTCTCCCTACGATCCCGCATCTACTAACAAATTGTTATTAGGTAGTATCGCTCCCCTGATAACCAACACCTTAAGTTGTAGTTACACAACCTAGCGAATTTGATAGTGTATTACAAAAGAATAACTATTACTTTTAGTAGGGATTCTTTTATAAAGAAGATAATATATAGATTTGGCTACACAGATAAGTTCTAGCATTTACTTTAGGATCTATGAATCAAAATCTTATTTTTACTCCTTTCAGATTAGGCTACGACCCTTGTTGAAGCACTACTTCCATAATGTAAAAGCTCTTATCTTTGTGGTTGACAGTAATGATCGTGATTATGTGGAATTTGCGAGAGAGAACCTACACATCATGCTTAAGGAGGTATTTTGAAGCTCTGCTATGTTACTCTAAATTAGTTATTCAAGCAATTTGCAGAGTGAGGTAATTTTATTGTGTTATAGGATAGTTTACGGGATGCATTGTTACTTGTTTTTGCTAATAAGCAAGATCTTCCAAATGCAATGAGTGATGCTGAGATCACTGACAAACTTGGCCTACACTCTCTCGAACAAAGACAATGGTAACCTTCCCATAAAACTTTGCCAATTGTACGAGCAGATACATACATATGGATGCTGTCTGGATGTTTTATCGATTATAATTATTTTTAACGTTGCGTACTAGGTATATCCAGAGCACATGTGCCACTTCTGGGGAAGGTCTATACGATGGACTGGATTGGCTTTCCGATAACATTGCTAACAAGGTAAACCATTAGATTGATGGATAATTCAAGTAACAAACGTTGAGAATTCAACAAGGAATCTTATGGATCCAGCCTAGCTTGAAGTTAATGTGATTAGTGATTTGTAGTAATACCAATTTCAAAAATAAGTTTTTAGATTAGAAAGTTACCAATTTACTAAACTGATTCAGTTTTCATGATATGTTATTTTGGTCAAACTTTCTAGCAACTGATTTATGCTCATTTTCTGATTTATCAATGTTTACTATTATAAGAAAGGATACCGTTTACAATAATGAAGTAGTTACAAGAAAATAAGTTAAACAGAAATGATGAACAAGAAATGTAATCGGCCAAGGCTCGTGATATACACGATTCCCTTAAAACAAATTCCGCGTGCATTTACACGTTTTGTTTCCCAGGGTACAATGGCAAAAACAGTTTATACTCTAAACTGCCGGAGTTATCACTTGCCTGAAGTTGGTCGGAATAGTAAACAGAGAACGAAGAGATTAAGGTGTGTTTCTGTACTGAAATGGGGGTCGGTTTATAGGCTCAAGAGGGAATGGAAAGCTGTTAGGCATTAACCGAGAAAACTGGACCGCACATGCTCGAGATTTCGGAGCTGCATTCGTGTCCGCAGGTCGCGCGGGCTCGCATGAGTTTTTCAACCCAAGCCCTTTCGGACCAGAAATTTGCACCCCCCCCCCCCCCCCTGCGCGCGAATATTTTATATCAGATATCCAGTTTGCATCGGTGTATCCTTCGATAACAGCTGGATGTCTATTATAGTGTAGTCCATACTCTCGCGTGTATCTTAAATACCGAAGTAATCTTGTCATACTTTTCCAATGATCAGAACTCGGATTGCTTGTGTACCTGCTTAGCCTACTAACAGCGTATGCTAAGTCGGGTCTGGTACAACTCATTAGATACATTAGACTACCAATGATTCTTGAGTATTCTAGTTGGGAAACACCTTCACCTCTATTCTTAGATAGATGTTGACTGGTGTCAATTGGAGTTCTAGCTAGGCCGGAATCCCCCACATTGAATCGCTCTAGAATCTTGTCGACATAATGTGTTTGATTTAACACAAGACCATTTTGGGTTCGTGTGATATTGATTCCAAGGATCACATCCGCTAGACCCATGTCTTTCATGTCAAATTTTGATTTCAACATATCCTTTGTTGATTTTATTATCTTATCGTCACTACCCATGATAAGCATATCATCTACATAGAGACATAAGATAACGTATCCATTTGGTGAATCTTTCACGTAAACACACTTGTCGCATTCATTTATTTTGAAACCACATTCTAACATGACGTGATCAAACTTTTGATGCCATTGTTTGGGAGCTTGCTTTAGGCCATATAATGACTTAACGAGCTTGCAAACTTTGTTCTCTTGTCCAGGGGCAATAAATCCCTCAGGTTGTTTCATGTAAATTTCTTCCTCTAAATCGCCATTTAGGAAAGCAGTTTTTACATCCATTTGGTGAACTTCCAAATTTCTTATGGCGGCAATAGCAAGTACCATCCTAATGGAGGTAATTCGCGTTACAGGCGAATACGTATCAAAGTAATCTAGAGTTGTCTATACCCTTTGATCACCAATCTTGCTTTGTATTTCTCAATACTTCCATCCGCCCTCATCTTCTTCTTAAAAAGCCATCTATAGTCTAGTGCAATACAACCTTGAGGAAGGTCCACTATTTCCCACGTATGGTTTTGTAAAATAGATTCTATTTCACTTTTGATGGCTTCTTTCCATTGAAGTGCTTCTGAAGAAGTAACCGCTTCGCGGTAAGTTCTAGGTTCATGTTCCACCATGAATGTCAGGAAATCGGAACCAAACGATTTCTCAACCCTTGCCCTTTTACTTCTTCTAGGCTCAACTTCTTCTTCCACATGTTGTTCTTGTCCCTCATCTTGGACAGTCTCACCAACAGGTTTAGAGGAACTTCCAATTTCCGTGTTTAGACAAGGAAATATATTTTCAAAGAATGTAGCACTCCTTGATTCCATTATCGTGTTCTTGTGTATATCGGGATTCTTAGAATCATGCACAAGAAATCGATAGGCACTACTATTGTGAGCATATCCTATGAATATGCAGTCCACAGTTTTGGGCCCTATCTTTAAAGCCTTAGGTGCCGGCACTAATACTTTAGCTAGGCACCCCCACACTCGTAGGTATTTGTATGATGGTTTTCTTCCCATCCATAGTTCATATGGAGTTTCTTCCTTATTCTTTCGAGGAAGCTTATTTAAAAGATAAGAAGCTGACAAGATAGCTTCCCCCCACATGTTTGGACTTAGTCCAGAACTTATCAACATGGCATTAACCATTTCTTTCAATGTACGGTTCTTTCTTTCGGCGATACCGTTTTGTTGAGGTGAATAGGGGGCGGTGAGTTCATGTCTAATACCATGTTGCTCACAAAAGTTAGCAAATGGTGACACATATTCACCTCCTTTATCACTTCTAACAACCTTGATTTTCTTGTTGAGTTGATTCTCAACTTCATTCTTGTAAAGAATAAACTTATCAATGGCTTCATCCTTACTTTTAAGTAAGTATACATAGCAATATTTCGTGCTATCATCGATAAAGGTGTTCCACCTCTTGTGGGAACCGATTTTAAGTCACATATGTCGGTGTGAATCATATCAAGGGGTTCGGTTATTCTTTCAACCGATTTAAACGATGACCTTGTTTGTTTGGCCTCAACACATGTTTGACATTTATAGTTTGAATCAATATGGAATGATGGTATGCATTTAAAGTTAATTAACCGACGAATTGAATTAAAATTAACATGACCAAGACGTGCATCCCAAATATTAGAAGACTCAAGCAAGTAAGCGGAAGTAGAACCAATCTTATTAATATCACGCTTAATCACCATTACATTCAATTTGAACATGCCATTAAGGGCATATCCCTTACCAACATAAACACCATTTTTGGTCAACACGACCTTATCCGATTCAAACACTAAACGAAAACCAAACTTGTTGAGAAGCCAAACCGACACAAGATTCTTACGAATCTCGGGAACATAGAGCACATTGTTCAAAGTGAGCTCCTTCTCCGAGGTCATTTTCAGTATCACATTTCCTTCCCATTTGATATCGGCCGTAGCCGAGTTGCCCATAAACAACTTTTCCCCAGTCTCGACATCCTTGAAGGTGGTAAACATGTTCTTGTCAGAGCAAACATGACGGGTAGCACCCGTGTCAATCCACCATTCCTTTGTGTTTGATCCAACCAAATTGACTTCGGAGATCATATTAGTGACATCGGTCACCATAGCTGCAAAATCCATGTCTTCATTCACCATATTAGCTTGGCGGGGATTCTCCCGTTTTGGCATCTTGCAGCTAGCAGCTCTATGACCCGGCTGATCACAGTTATAGCACACACCATCAAACTTGTAAGGCTTTCGGGGCTTTTGAGACCTTTTCTTCATGTCCCCAGCTCTAGGTCGGAGATTCCCGACCTTAGCTTTGCCTTTCCCACCATCCTTGCTTTTGTTACCCCTCGAGGATTGACCATGTTCAACAACATTGGCTTTTGCCGAAGTTGGCAAGTAGCTTCCCTTAAGAGCTTTCTTGTTGTCCTCTTCGATACGAAGGCGAACTACAAGTTCCTCAACGGTAATCTCCTTTCGCTTATGCTTAAGGTAGTTTTTGAATTCCACCCAACTTGGAGGTAACTTTTCAATGATTGCCGCAACTTGGAATGTCTCACTAAGCGTCATTCCTTCGGAGTGGAGCTCGTGTAAGAGAACTTGGAGATCTTGTACTTGACTAATCACGGTTTTTGCATCAACCATTTTGTAGTCCAAGAAGCGAGCCACTACAAATTTCTTTGCACCGGCATCTTCAGTTTTGTACTTGTGATCCAATGACTCCCATAATTCTTTGGCAGTCTTACAGTTGCAATACACGTAATACAACGCATCCACCAAACCATTCAAAACATAGTTGCGGCATAAGAATTCCGAATGCTTCCAAGCATCTACCGCACTCACAGCTTGAGCATCGGTCTCCCCTTCGTTAAGTTTGGGAGCGGATTCGGTCAAAAACCTAGCAAGGTTCAACGTGGTCAAGTAGAAGAACATCTTCTGCTGCCAACGCTTAAAGTGCAAACCCGAGAACTTTTCGGGTCTTTCCGCGTGATTAGCAACGGTGTTTGCTAGTGGTACTCCCACTATTGAGCTCACCGTTGTCGCGGATGTCATGATCGGTGTGAGCACGGTTGAGGTCACAAGAGATTGAGTCGACATTCTGAAAATTCGCAAATTTAAAGAATTAGACATCTCGCATTAAATAATAACAATAATGAACAATACGTCAACAATAGTGTGATAATCTGTTTATAAGAGATTATATTTCAATTCCCGTTCACTGTTTTAAAACAACAACCCGTTTACTATTTAAACAGATAATCTGATAATTGAACCAAAAGTGATTATATAAAAATCAGCTTATATGCAATCTGTTTATGCAATCTGTTTTTCAAAACAGCTTATAAATGACTTAAAATGATAATCTGTTTATCAAAAGTCAACTTATATGTAATCTGATTATGCAATCTGTTTTTTCAAAAACAACTTATAAATGACTTAAAATGATAATCTGTTTATCAAAAGTCAGCTTATATGTAATCTGATTATGCAATCTGTTTTTTTTTTTTTTCAAAAAACAGCTTATAAATGACTTAAAATGCAATCTGATTATGCAATCTGTTTGGAAACTTAATAAACCGAAATCTGTTTATACAATCTGTTTTTTCAAAACAGCTTATAAATAAATGAAAACTGATTATTCCAAAAGTCACTTATGCAATCTGTTTATAAAACGAGTTCCAAATATCAATTTGAAATGAAGATTGCATGTAGAGTTCTGAAACAATCGTTTAACTGCAACGTTCAAAACAAAACTGGTTTGTGATGAACGAAGGCTGATGTTTAGAAAAGTGATCGAAACAAAACTCGTTTGAATCCAATCTTTTCTGATTATAAACGGTATTATAATTGTAAAAATTTGTTTTAAGACTATAAGAAAGGATACCGTTTAGAATAATGAAGTAGTTACAAGAAAATAAGTTAAACAGAAATGATGAACAAGAAATGTAATCGGCCAAGGCTCGTGATATACACGATTCCCTTAAAACAAATTCCGCGTGCATTTACACGTTTTGTTTCCCAGGGTACAATGGCAAAAACAGTTTATACTCTAACCTGCCGGAGTTATCACTTGCCTGAAGTTGGTCGGAATAGTAAACAGAGAACGAATAGATTAAGGTGTGTTTCTGTACTGAAATGGGGGTCGGTTTATAGGCTCAAGAGGAGGAGCGTTTTTGGTTTAATGCATTTTTAATGGCACGGTTTATAGGCTCAAGAGGAGGAGCGTTTTTGGTTTAATGCATTTTTAATGGCATTAACGAGCCATTAAAAGCAAATCGTAACAGCTATTGACTTGCCAAAATTAAAATGGAAAGTTGTTAGGCATTAACCGAGAAAACGCGTAGCAAAAACTGGACCGCACATGCTCGAGATTTCGGAGCTGCATTCGTGTCCGCAGGTCGCGCGGGCTCGCATGAGTTTTTCAACCCAAGCCCTTTCGGACCAGAAATTTGCACCCCCCCCCCTGCGCGCGAGGCCGTGAGCTTGTGTGTGTATAAGTCACAAGCTAATTGAACAAGTGTTCAAAGTTCTTGCTTATAAACAACACAAATTTTGTCTCCACCACCGATGTGGGACAAGTTTCAAACAAAACCAATTTTGCACCAAACACCTATCTTTAGGCGTCGATATCTCATTCACCTTAACTCCGTTTTGGACGTATCATATATCGTTGCGAAGCTCTTTCTAAAGGCTACACATACATATAAAATATTGATCGTAAATATTAAATATGTATTATTTATAGAGGTCCAAAGTTGATGAAAATATCATATTTTCATTAACATTTTCCAACAACTATTTCAGGCTTGAAATGAGACTCGTACGGAGATGTGGTCGATGTAATATGAAAAGTTTGACTTCATTTCAATGTATGTTTCGTAAACTCGAATAAAATTCAATATTGAGACGAACAAGAGATTTCTTCTTAGCAAAGACTCATTTTCGTCAGCTTTTCTAAGGAATATACATCTTCACATGTATAAGTTGAACCTTTATTTATGGGATACAATGTAACAATGTTGTGTAATATACATGGAAAAGTTTTGCCCTTTTTTCCGAAACGGTAAGATCGATTGATATTCAAAGTATAAAAGTACTCTATTGATCGAATTGCAACTTCAGTGATAGACCCAATATCAAAACATAAATTGTTATCTAACAAAAAAATACTTTGTCACACCACTCCTATACCAAGTTAAAACTTGGAACCTGTTCGAGTAGTGGTTGTCAAACACAATGAATACGGTTGATGTGAAGTCAACCTTCGATCTCCTGTGATGATCACAGTGCAAACCCAGTAAGTTTTTGACGAACCTAGGGTGATCAAGGTTGAGGGTAGAAGCAAGAGTATATGAACTCTGTTTAAGCTTTTGTGTGTGTGTTGAAGTGAGATAAGATTCTCGACAATGATTTAGACTATGTATTTATATGGCCAGTTTAAGTATAGGGAACGTCCATCAATTAATGACGATCATGAATACTTAAGCTGCCTTAATAATCAGTCAGTGGTATACGAATCGTCTTCTATCTTTATTATTGTTAAGATGCGACGTCTCACTATTACGACAGTAGTAAAGTGGTTGTCAAGCGTCATTATGACTGTGGTCCAAGACAAGGGCAAGCACCTTCAAATATGGTACGACAAGCGTTGACAACCTAAGATAACCTGACAGGCGGTACTTGGCAAGTGATGACATATGTCGACCACCTGACAGGCGATGACATCCTGACAGGCGATGACAGACAACCTAAGACAACCTGACAGGCGGTACTTGGCAAGTGATGACATATGTCAACCACCTGACAGGCGATGACAGCCTGTCAGGCGACTGATAGGTGAAGACAGCCTGTCAGGCGATTGACAGGTGATGACAGCCTGTCAGGCGATGACATACAGGCGGTACAATCTTGACAGGAGAATTTGACCTTGACAGGCGCTGACATAGCTTGACCTTGACAGGCGCTGACATAGCCTGACCTTGACAGGCGCTGACATAGCTTGACCTTGGCAGGCGCTACATAGCTTGACCTTGACAGGCGCTGTCATAGCTTGAGACAGCTTGACAGCCGCGGACAGCCTTGACAGCCGCGGACAGCTTGGGCTTGGTTCCTTACTAACCTCATCATGCCCCCGAGTTAGGATTTGCCAAAACAACGGTTTGCAAATCGTAACTATCATTACTCGTAAGTTATTTTTTTTTTATTTTTTTTTTTGATCCAAAATTTGCTTATTCTTGCAAAGTTCATTTTGGTTTTTGCATTTGCAAGAAATATAGTTTTGTAAGCTTCAATAACTCCAAAAATTAACGAAAAGACAGATGTCCCTAATGGCCTGGCCCTATTAGGTGATATTTATCCTTTTTTGCTTTAGGTTCAAAAAGATTATTCCCTATTCCAAATTTTGGGTGACATAGGGAATTTCTATATATCTCTTGGCTATTTCATTTCAACGTCCCTTCGTGAAAAAATAAGATAGCTATTAAATTAATCTTTCTTGCTCTGCTGCCACTCCTCCGTTTCTAGTATGAAGAAATTAAATGAATCTGGTTGTTTCAATTGTTCGTTGTCATTGGTTATGTAGTATTCATGTACTAAATTAGAGTTTGCGTTGATTGCAACTTGTTCGAACACATAAATTAGAGTTTGCGATAGTCTTTACCGATCCACACCTACTGGCGGTCACCATACCGGCGGTGTTGCCACCATGCCGGCGGTCCACCTCACCGGCGGTCTACCATACCGGCGGTGTTGCCACCATGCCGGGGGTCCCCATGCCGCGGTCCCCATACCGGCGGGCTACCATACCGGAGGGGCTGCCCCATACCGGCGGTCACCGGCTACCATACCGGCGGTATTGCTATGATCGGGACAAAGTAATTGCGTGAAATTGATATGATCGGGGTTGCAATTGACCGTGGCTAGGGCCTTTGACCACCAATACGATCAATTTGACCGGCGGTACCCCTATTGTGGACCGACGGTACCCTTGTGTGGTCTACCATACCGGCGGTGTCCCTTTGTGGACCGGCGGTGGCTAGTTGTGGACAGGCAAAAAATGTTTGTTTACTGCTAGGACTTAATTGCAAGACTTAATAAAATGCTCAACCTGTTGCAAAACCCCAACAAGCACAAGCCATCTAAACAACTATGTCACTCATTAGTGTGACGAATTTATTTGAATGATGAAATATGCGAGCGATTAATTTAACTATGAGCATTAATTCTTTGCTAACTGTATTAACTGTAATTGTATTTCCTGCAGCAGGTTTAGCTGGTTGCTTAATTAGTAATGTTAAATATACCTTGTTATTTATTAGGCATATTGTAGTTGTCGTTGTTGTGATTTGACATGGCGTTGTCTAGGCTTAGCCTTGCTTTGTGTGACATTGTCTAGCTTTTAAAAATAATGTGTTTATTGGATGATCAAGCCAATAACACATTTTTGTTTTTTATCTTTTTATTATGGATGTTGTCAATGACACCGTCTTGGGTGTGCATGACAGTGTGTAAATTTGCTTGTGCCTATGACACTTTCTTGAGGACCCATGGTTCCTTTGCATGCCAATGACATAGGTAGATTCTGATGTATGCTTCATACTATGCCTGTGACACTGTGCCAATGGCCCTTTTGTTGGTTAACCTTTACTTTGTTTACTCGCGAGGATTGTCGCTTCCCAATGAGAAGTGCTTATCTTTTATCAAGTAGATTAAAAGACGAATATGATTGTATGTTATTTGGCCAGACAAGGTTGTCTTTCTTGGCTTCTTACATGTTGTATTGAACTATGTTCTTAGTTGTGTACGTGCGCATGCGTTTTCAAGTTTTAACATTGTACGTAATGAAGGTGCATGGTTGGCTTTAGACTGAGATGTCTATTGTGGCCTTATGCTTTTTGTATTTAATCCTTACTTCAATATTTATTTGTTTATGCAAATACCATAGAAAAATGATATTGTGCGATAAAATTGGGATACAAGATCAGACAAAATGCTATTATTGCCAGTTTCATACATGACCATGACATTCCATGTGCTTGGAAACATTTATTGAAAACATAAAGGAAAAAATGACAAGTAAGACTATCGCACCTTGATAGGTCAATTCATATTAGCTCCCTTATGTATCATGAAGACATGGCCATCAGGTGGTCCGGGGTGTTCTGTGTCTTCCCCCTTCTTTTGCCAGACATAACTCTTCTTAGGTGGAGTTTTATTTGCTTGCTGCTTAGCGCCAGGGACAAGGTGTTCTAGCTTGCCTTCTTCCAGAGCCCGCCTGATTTCCCTTTTGAGCTCTCTACAAACATTTGTGTCGTGTCCATGGTCTTCATGGAAATCACAGTATTTATTCATGTTTTTCATACCTGACCTATGCTCCATCTGGGGTGGAGGTGTGAAGGTAGCGCACACCTGCTCTGTTATCAAGATTTCTTTTGGTGTTTTGCTAAGAGCAGGCTCAGACGCATGTTTATCGTATGGGCCAAACCTCCTGTTGCTCCTTTCATCTCGTCGAGTGTCGGTCCATGACTTGCCGCCTACCTCTCTTGTCAGGGAGACAGTTTCCTTTGACCTTAGATAGTCATATGCCCTGTCCGTGGCTTCTTTGAAAGTAATTGGAGTTCTCTTGATTAACTTTTCTTGCAGTTGTCCTGGAAGTAGGGAAAGAGTAAAGCCAGAAATTTGTTGACTCTCTGGTAACATGGCGATCTTCTGGCATTCTTGTGTGTATCGATGGATAAAGTCACGCAACCCCTCTCCTTCTTTTTGTCGTATCAAATGAGCCTCTATATGAGTTCTATGTTGCTTCTTTTGTTGTACAAATTGAGTCACAAACTTGGCTTTTAGATCTGCGAAATCTTGAATACTCCTCTCAGGCAAGTCAGCAAACCAATCACGAGCGAAACCTTGTAATGTTCCTGGGAACATGTGGCAAGCAACTGGGTCTAACCATTTCTCCGTCATAATAGCCTGTTCAAACAGAGCAAGGTGGTCGTCTGGATCTCGAGTACCGTCGTAAGTACCAACAACGGACGGGACTTTTTGCTTATCTGGGAGTGGGAATCTGGCAACCCAGTCACAGAACTTTGAAGTAACCACTGACAAAGGCATAGTGGCTGCACGGGGTGGAGCTGCTGCTGTCACTAAGGTTTGCAACACTTTGAGCATGTCGTTAGATGTGTCATGTGGTAGAGGTGTTGGTGAGGTGTGTGTGCTTGGTTGCCTTAGCCGCTCCAGGAGTTGTGACAACGGATCCACTAGCTGTACAGGCGCAGGCTGAGGCGTTGGGCGCAATGCCTCCACTAACTGTGACAACAGATCCGACGAAGTAGGTGGTGGTGGGGGTGGTGGTGGCTGAGTGCTCTGAGCCAACCTTCTAAGCAGTTCCACAATGGGATCCTCCTGAACCCCTTGAGTAGCAGGCTGGGAAGCAATCGAAACAGGTTGTCGTACAAGATCCGTGCCATCCTCCTGAGAGCTTGTCCCGTGGGACAAAAGGGGCTGGAAGGGAGGGATGGCTGTCACTGGCGGTGGTGAAGTAAACGTACTGGTACCTGCCAGCCTTGTGGAGAAAAGGGGACTGGTTAAAGAGGGATACCCCCGTGTCGACCTTAGGTCCGACACCGTCCACTCAGAATCCACGTATGATTCTGGCATTGTGGTATGAACAGGTGAAGTTATCACCGCTTCCGGAGCAGTGGTAGTCACAGTAGTGGTTATTTCTGGCGCTGAAGAAGTGATCTGCGATGGATTTGTTGCCTCCATGGAAACGGCTGATTACGGAGTATGGGAAAAAGAAAAAATTTGGAAAAAATGAAACGCCGTTAAAAACGTGTCCCACGGATGGCGCCAATGTTCGAGCAGTGGTTGTCAAACACAACGAATACGGTTGATGTGAAGTCAACCTTCGATCTCCTGTGATGATCACAGTGCAAACCCAGTAAGTTCTTGACGAACCTAGGGTGATCAAGGTTGAGGGTAGAAGCAAGAGTATATGAACTCTGTTTAAGCTTTTGTGTGTGTGTTGAAGTGAGATAAGATTCTCGAAAATGATTTAGACTATGTATTTATATGGCCAGTTTAAGTATAGGGAACGTCCATCAATTAATGACGATTATAAATACTTAAACTGCCTTAATAATCAATCAGTGGTATACAAATCGTCTTCTATCTTTATTATTGTTAAGATGCGACGTCTCACTATTACGACAGTAGTAAAGTGGTTGTCAAGCGTCATTATGACTGTGGTCCAAGACAAGGGCAAGCACCTTCAAATATGGTACGACAAGCGTTGACAACCTAAGATAACCTGACAGGCGGTACTTGGCAAGTGATGACATATGTCGACCACCTGACAGGCGATGACAGCCTGACAGGCGATGACAGACAACCTAAGACAACCTGACAGGCGGTACTTGGCAAGTGATGACATATGTCGACCACCTGACAGGCGATGACAGCCTGTCAGGCGACTGATAGGTGAAGACAGCCTGTCATGCGATTGACAGGTGATGACAGCCTGTCAGGCGATGGCATACAGACGGTACAATCTTGACAAGACAATTTGACCTTGACAAGCGCTGACATAGCTTGACCTTGACATGCGCTGACATAGCTTGACCTTGATAGGCACTGACATAGCTTGACCTTGACAGGCGCTGTCATAGCTTGAGACAGCTTGACAGCCGCGGATAGCCTTGACATCCGCGGACAGCTTGGGCTTGGTTCCTTACTAACCTCATCAGAACCTAAACTTCAAACACAATGAACCCAAATCCAATACTTGTCTCCAAGAAAGAATCACATCCTTCAAACATGATTGTTACCTTCAAACATGACGGTTACCTCTGAAACTGAATTTGATAAAAAGAGAACTTTGATGTGCACTGAAACGCCAAAAATGAGAAATGCTACTCTTTGCTCCAATAAAACACTAACCTTGGCAACTTGAGTATCTTGCATTACTTTTACGAATTCTTCCCATTAACTTCGGTATTCCAAGCATTTCAAAGACTTTAGAGAGTCATCAAACTTTCATCATCTTTATCGAATTCTGACTCCTCATCATACCTATCACTAGCAATAGATTTTTTTGACCGTTTTTTTTTTCTTCCCTTTATTGAGTTGACCAAGGTTGTAAAAATGTAATTACAAATTTATTAACTAGCATATAATTGTAATATACTTAGCAAGATTTTACGATTTTAAGCAAAAAAAAAAACGATTTTATATAAGATCTTAATCTTGCTAACCTTGTTATATTAGTTTATCTTCTTAATACTTGTAGTATATAAGATTTAGTTATTTATTGTACATTTATTCTTGGTTTTATCTCACCGAGATTCACCTAGCCTTGTTTTCTCTTTGTTTTATTAAATCATACAAAATATATTTTTGAGATTTTACTTATTTATATATCATATCTTCATTTGACTTGGGACTTGTTTTAGCTAAGTTCATTTAATCACCAAAGAAGAAAGAAATAAAATAAGACAAAAAAATACATATATGTGAAACATAGAAATACATATGATACATCAAAAGCAAATACAAAAATATTTTACACAACTAATTAAATCTTTTTCAGTTTAATCAAATATTATTTAGAAAATAGACGGATAACATTCTTTCAAGTGTGACAAGCGCTCAATAATATGGGAAACTGAATCTCATATGATCACAGGATGAACGAACAAAGATCTGATGTGATCTTTTAGCTCTTCTCCTACATGTGTGAAATGATCATATTTATATAAGACATCTATCACCTATGCTAAGTTGATCACACATGTTATTGAAGGCATTGGAATATCTTTACACATAAGGGGAGTCTTGACATATACTTTTCCAATTATCCTCTATTTTCTTATATATTAAGTCGTAATCATAATCCTATGTAAAACAAGACTAGAGAATTTAAAACACTAACTTAGATTATAGAACGTGGCTTGCATCCACTGAGATCACCTGAAATAGAAAGTTTATGTTTTATGATTTAATTAACTATGCCAATTGCTCGATTGGAAACTAACGTAGAAGCTCAATACTCTTGCAAATGTGACAATCAAGTTCTACCATGTAAATATAAAGTTTAAGTAGTGTTACGCAAATAATCACGTCTAAAATACTAAGTTATAAAATAATAATTTGAATATCGCACGATCACATTTAGAAAGTACAAACTCAAAGATAGTTTGGCTTAGAAACAAGCCTAGAATAGTAATTTTGGTGACGATTGTCACAGTATCCCTACTTAAGGGATTTTTATCTCGAAATGAAGTGATAAGATACGCAATAGAGATTATCAAAAATTGAATATTTGCAACAAAAAAAAAGTTAGTATTTTTAAAGAAATTATACGTTGCATTATCGGCCTATTGAACAATATCCTTAGCTCCATATCCTTAGCTCCCACAAGCAGGCTCTACCTCGTTCCTTATTGTCTTGATTTTCATTGTCTTGCTTCCCATTATTATTCCCATCAATTTCATTGTTCTCATTGTTATTGTATGCATTACCTTGATTCATAGCCGACGTAACTTGTACCACGATATTAGAAACAAACAGCTATTTGTTAAAAATAACTTTCGCAAGATCAGAATTGTCATTGTTATTGTTTTTGTTGCACTGATATCGCATATTTTAGTCATATTATTATATGCGATATTTGTCTTTTTAAAGTTTAATTCATAACGGATTTTGGGAATTTCGGGCAATTGTGGTATTAAAATGTTATACAGGTATTAGCCGGAGTTCTGGAGCGGAAGTGACAAAATTGGAGCTGAAAATGAAGAAAACGGGTCGATGTTGTATTCCCGTTATATTTGGAGACTAGAATGAATTGGTTACGAAAGATGAGGCAAAAACGAGCAGCAAAACAAAGAAAACTGAAAAGGCCGCGGGACGCCCGTCCCAAAGGGGGGACGCCCGTTACCCGCCTTTTGCAGCTGCAACTGTTTGTCACGTTTAATAAAGCAATTTTTTAGGTTATTATATAATCATCAATATCATAGAACATAGAAAAAAGTATTGAAACCCTAGTTTTAAACCAACGAATTTTTGGTGCTATTTGGTGTTTTTTGGACTCAACAATTTCGTTGTTTAAGCATTCGGATCATTGGTACTATAATACTTTTCGTTAGTACTTTTAATATAAAGATGTTTCATTCAATTCTATTGTGTTGCGTTTTCATTATTATGAGTAGCTAGATTTCTTAACGTTCACTTGGATGATGTGATCAATTATGTAGGTTATTGTTTAATTACGTATATGTTGAACTGGATTTTATGTTTAATCGAAAAACCAATTGTAATCAGTTTTTGAATATTGTTTAATCTTTTATATAAACTGTTAGTAATTCATCATAGGTATTCGAGAGGAACCTGTGACATTACAAAATAGTTTATGAAGTAACTAATCGGTCAATAATTAGTTTAAAGATATTAGTATACGAGAGGAACTAGTATTAAAGATTTAAACAATAAAAACGTGATTGTGGTTGTTAGTTAACTAGATTAAGAGAGATCGGATTAGTTAATTAAGAAGCTATTCGAGAGGAAGCTTTATAAGATTAAATCATAAATCGGCTTAGGTACTTATTGCTTAGTTGTCAAACGTAGAAATTATACACGAGAGTGGTAACTATACATGAGACGATTAAAGTTTTAATGGGAAACGAGAGTTCAAGTTAAATACCTTTTAAGTAGTTCAACATTGTTAGTAATTAAGTGATAACCGTAGTAATTGTGGTCAAGTCCAAGTGAATGTATTTTTCATCAATTGTTTACAAACAAAAATATTTTCAGCGATTCATCTGAATCAACAAGTTTCTTAAATTTAAGTAGTTTAAGCACAGTGACAATTCGGTCACAAAAACCCACTTTTTGTTTTATTAATTATTAATTATATTTCAAATATCAGTCCCTGCGAACGAACCTGATTTACCTAAAACTGTACTATACTTGATTAGGTCCACTGCCTAAGATTGTGTGGTCGAGTCGTAAGTATTTCTTGTTTTTAAAATATACTCGATTTCGTACATCAAGTTTTTGGCGCCGCTGCCGGGGACTGTAGTTTTTGATTTTAATTAATAATTTTTGATTCGATCCTTTTAGGTATTAATTACTTGAAAGTTACTTTAATTGTTTATCAGGTGCTTTTGACGGTTTTAATTTTTATAGGTAGTGGATGAACACAAGGTCTGCTGGGTTACCGCTCAAAAGTCCACTGTCAAATCCAGGAGTTTCAAAGAAAAGGCGCAACAAGAAACCAAATACTATACCACCATCACCAGTTAAGTTAGAAACAGAGGATCTAGAAGTAAATTTCGAGGATTCAGTCAGTTCAGATTCAGAAGTAGAGATAGTAATTGAGATGGCTGATCCAAATGATGTACCGATGCATCAGAGAGCTAGGGTAGTACCGCCAACACCGGGTTCGGCGATTCGGACTCCAGCTATGGGAGATTATTTTTCAGTGAAGGGTTATCATCTAAAGATTATCCAGGATAGTTATTTTGACGGAAGGATGAGAAAAGATCCACATGCGCATGTGGCAAAATATGTTAAATTGTGCGAGATGTTCAAATACGGGGCAGGAAGGGAAGATAATGTCAAGTTAATCCTTTTTCCATCGTCTCTCACGGGAGAGGCACTCACTTGGTTTGAAGAGTTAGATTGGTTACGTGGGGCGAAAATGAGGGAAGAATTTGTTTCCAGATTTTTTCCATCATCTTTGGCAAGAAGCTTATTGAATGATATACGGGGGTTTAGGCAACGCGACGGAGAAACCATTGTTGAAGCTTGGAGTAGACTTAAGGATATGCTCAGGGGTTTTCATGGGCATGGATTAGAGAAAGGGCAGATTATTGATATTTTCTTCTTTGGATTGGACAAGCAGTCGCAGGGGGAGTTAAATTTAGCTGGGGGAGGAAGTTTTCAGTACAAATCCATCAACGATGCGACCAAGATGTTGGATGATCAGTTGTTAATGGATTTATCTAGAGAACGGAATCAGTTTGGTAGAGAAAGAGGAGGAAGAAAGATAGTTGCTAGTGCTAAGAGTAGTAGTGGGAATGCAGAGATGATGACTGAGATCAAAGCTTTATCTAGTAAAATGGATAATAATTTTTCGAGGATAGATAATCAGTTTAATAGAGTTGGGAAGGATATGCATGTGATGGCAAATGGTGTGATGTTAGAAGAGAAGCAGAAAGTGAAGATGAGAAGTACGCGCAAAATAAGTACCAAGGAGCATTTCAGAGAACCGGCTTTCATAACCGTAATTCGGGTAATTATAATTCTGGTTATAATAATTTTAATGCTAACAATTCTGGAAATTCTCAAAACAGGTACCCAAGGAATAACCAGAATCAGTATCAGAACTGTAACCAGAATCAACAGCAGTCAGGATCGTCTGGTCAAAAACAGGAAGACGAGGAACCCAGTTTGAAGGACATGATGAGAAGCTTCATTCACACTCAGTCAGCGAAAAATGAAGCAACAAACAACCAGTTTAAGGTCCTTAATGAGAAATTGGAGCAAGGACAAAGGAATCAACAAGCAGCACTTAGTGATTTGGAGAAGAGAATGGAGAGACTAAGTGATCAACATGCTGCTAGGCCTAATGGTCAGTTGCCAAGTAACACACAATAGAACCCAAGGCCACCATTTCCTAACACTGCAGGGTAAAAATATCAACCTCCTAACAATCGAAACGAGCATGTGAATGCGGTGTCTACAAGGTATGGTAGAGTTTATGGTAATTTTAATGATTCTGCAGGTGTTACTAATCTAGTTGTGCAGGAATCTAATCTTGAAGTGGAGGAGAGTGAGGAAGAAGAGGAACCGGAAGTTACGCCGGCTGTTCAACCAAAACCGGCGGTGTCACCTCAAGTGAAGGCATACAAGCCGAAAGTTCCCTTCCCTCAGCGTTTGAGGAAGGAGAAGATGCAAGAACAGTACGGTAAATTTGTTGATATGATTAAATCTGTGCTTATTAATGTCCCTTTGGTTGACTTGATTTCAGGAATTCCAAATTACGCCAAATTTATCAAGGAGCTTGTAACTGGAAAAGGGAAGTTGGAGGAAGCTCAAGCCACGTTTTTAAATGCAGAATGTTCAGCACTTGTTCAAAACCAGCTTCCACCAAAGTTAGGAGACCCAGGGAGTTTTCTAATTTCATGTACTTTGAGTAAAACAATAACTTATGAGGCATTAGCTGATTTAAGGAGCTAGTATAAATCTGATGCCTTATTCATTGTATGTTAATTGGATTTAGGGGCATTAAAACCTACTCGTAGGAGTATTAGACTCGCCGACCGTTCATACCAATACCACTCTTAGGTATAGCCGAAAATATGCGAGTGCAAGTAGGTAAATTTGTGTTTCCCGTTGATTTTGTCATATTAGAAATGGAGGAGGATAGCAAGGTACCTTTGATTTTAGGTAGACCATTTCTACATACCGCGGATGCTATCATTCGTGTTAAGGACGGGAAAATTTCTTTGGGAGTTGGGGAGGAAAGGATTGTTTTTACTGTAGATCGATCTTTAAAGCTCTTTTATCTTATGATGATACATGTTTTCGAATTGATGTTATTGATGACATTTTGGACTTAGAGTTACATGAATTGCTTGAAGAAGATGAAGAAGCTTTGAAGGAGATTAGTGATTACGGAGATGTCACTATTGAAGAAATAGAGGAGATGTTAGCTTTGGATGTTGAAGAGGATGTAACTATTGAAGAAATAGAGGAGATCAAAGTGGAAGATGAAGAGAAGATAAGACTTCTATCGAGAATCCTCCAAAGGATGTGGAGCTTAAACCATTGCCCGAGCACTTGGAATATGCTTTTCTCGAAGGTACATCTTTACTTCCTGTTATAATCTCATCATCACTTTCGGATGATGAGAAATCTCGTTTGAATGTGTTGAAAGCCCATAGGAAAGCTTTTGCTTGGAGAACATCTGACATACCCGGATAAGCCCTCATTTTTGTAAACATAAGATTAATTTCTTAGATGATTTAAACCTGTAGTTCAAAGACAGAGAAGGCTTAATCCTAATATGAAAGATGTAGTTAAGAAAGATTGTCAAACTCTTGATGCGGGAATTATTTACCCTATCTGACAGTCCTTGGGTGAGTCCGGTACATTGTGTACCGAAGAAAGGGGGATGACTGTGGTGACCAATGAAAAGAATGAGTTAGTTCCCACTAGGACAGTGACAGGATGGCGTGTGTGCATAGATTATAGGAAATTGAATGATGCAACACGTAAAGACCACTTCCCGTTACCCTTTATGGACCAAATGCTTGAAAGATTGGCCGGAAACGAATACTTTTGCTTTTTAGATGGATTTTCCGGCTATTTCCAAATCCCATTGACCCTGAAGACCAAGAAAAACCACTTTTACATGTCCATTTGGTACTTATGCCTATCGTAGGATGCCTTTTGGTTTATGTAATGCTCCTGCTACGTTTCAAAGATGTATGTTGGCTATTTTTCTGGAAATGATTGAAACTTCCATGGAAGTTTTCATGGATGATTTTTCTATTTTTGGGGATTCATTTGATTCTTGTTTGATTAACCTAGATAAAATGTTGGAAAGGTGCGAAGCGGCGCATCTTGTGCTAAACTGGGAAAAATGTCATTTTATGGTCAAAGAAGGATTGTGTTAGGACATAAGGTGTCTAGTTTAGGTACCAAAGCTAAGATTGATGTTATAGCTAAGTTGCCTCCACCGACCATTGTCTAAATCTGTTAGGAGGTTTCCTTGGACATGCGGGCTTTTACCGTAGGTTTATAAGGATTTTTTCTAAGATCACTCGTCCCATGACTAGGCTTTTGGAGAAGATGTATCCTTTGAATTTAATCAAGATTGTTTAAATGCTTTTAATATTCTCAAGGATAGACTTACCCATCACCTATTATGGTTGTCACCTAATTGACTCTACCTTTTGAACTAATGTGTGATGCTAGTGATTTTGCTTTAGGTGCGGTGTTAGGACAACGAGAAGGAACTCTATTTTCAACCCATTACTTTGCAGTAAAACACTCATAGCGCCCAACAGAATTGACACCCACCACAGAGAAGGAGTTGTTCAGCGAGTAGTCTGGCTTTTGTATAAGTTTTCGTCCTTATTTAGTGTTAAGCAAGACTATAGTGTTGTTACTGATCATTCGGATCCCTTAGGTATTGGTTAAGCCTAGACTCATTCGTTGGATTCTTCTTTTACAAGATTTGACATAGAGATTAAGGATAAGAAGGGAGCTGAAAACTTTGCTGCTGACCATTTAAGTCGATTAGAAAATCCGGGAACTTGAGGAACTTAGGGAAACTGATATAGGGAGATAACTTTTCCCGAGGAGCATTTGATTAGGATTAGATGGCTGTTCGGATGTACTTGATGATCCATGGTATGCAGACATAGTAATGAATTATTGTTTGCAGGTGTTATGCGAAAAGGTTTGACACATCAGCAAAGGAAGAATTCTTTTCTGATGTTAAGAACTAATTTTTGGGATAAACCGGTATTTGTATAGAATGTGTGCAGATGGGATTATCCGAAGGTGTGTAGCTGGAGAGGAAAACTCGGAGAATTTTGGAATGAATGTGCACCATGGACCGACTGGTGGACATTATGGACCATCTACTACGGGGGAAAAAGTGTGTGATGCAGGTTTTTATGGGCCGACAATAGTCAAGGAAGCACAAACATTGGTTCAACTTGTGATGCTTGTCAACGTCAAGGTAACCTCTCTAAACGGGATGAAATGCCTCAACAAGGTATCCAGGTATGTGAGGTATTTGACATATGGGGTATTGATTTTATGGGACCTTTTCCTCCTTCCCATAAATTTCTATATATCTTGGTTGCTGTTGATTATGTGTCAAAATGGGCGGAAGCAAAGGCTTTACCAACGAATAACGCTAATGTGGTAATTGATTTTCTAAAAAACTATTTAGTAGGTTTGGTGTTCCTAAGGCCTTAATCAGTGATCGTGGAAGTCATTTCGCGAATCACCAACTTGCTAAGGTGCTTAAGAAGTATGGGGTCACTCATAGATTCTCTACTTCTTATCACCCGCAAACAAGTGGCCAAGTGGAAAACACAAACCGAGCTTTAAAAAAGAATTTTAGAGAAAACGGTTAATAACAATCCTAAGGTTTGGGCTAAAAAGTTAGATGATGCTTTATGGGCATTCAGGACTGCATATAAAACACCGATTGGTACTACACCATATCGGTTACTTTATGGAAAAACTTGCCATTTACCTTTAGAGATTGAACACAAAGCGTACTGGGCTTTGCAAAATTGCAACTTGGATTTGATCTTAGCAGGTGAAAAGATTTTTGCAGTTGCATGAGTTGGATGAGATGAGGTTGCAAGCTTACGATAATTCAAGACTTTATAAGGAAAGGACGAAAGCTTGGCACGATAGACACATCAACCTAAAGAGTTCAAAGCGGGTGACAAGGTGTTGATGTTTGAGATGAAATACAAGTTTAAGGCACCAAAGCTCAAGGCAAAATGGAAAGGTCCATATATGTGAGGCAAGTTTATGCTTCGGGTATGTGGAGTTGTGGAGCGGGAATGGTGAGACTTTATTGTGAACGGGTTCAGGCTGAAGTTGTATCATGAGGAAGACGAGGAGAAGGTGGAGTTAACTGAGGATGGCTTTTATGCCATTGACAAGTAAGCAAAGGGAACACGAGTCTAGCTAAGGACTCGACTGATAAACTTAGCGCTTGCGGGAGGCAACCCGAGGTAACTTGTATATTTTTTATTTTGGAAGTACGCGTGTCACGATTAAGGTACGTCTTCCGTTATGTTTTTTTTTATTTTAAGTTTTTCTTGTTTTAGTATTGTTTCATGTTTCATTC
>CAJVGC010000065.1:43565255-43613992 GCA_910822075.1 Senecio squalidus
AAGGATATTAGGCTTTTCATTTCAAGAACTAAATTTTAAGGAGAGAAGATCTTAGTCATTCATCTTCATAAATTAATCTAACCATCCAAATTGTAAATAAAAAATTAATTAAATTTAATAAATAGATTTTGCAACTTATAGATAATTAAATGACTTCACAATTACATTAAATAGAAGGTAAAGAAATTGTTGTAAGTAATTACTTGGAATGTTGCAAATATGTTGCGGTGATTGGAACCCTAATCAATATTATTGTAAGAAGTGGATAGTGTGCAATTGTGATCTTTGAAAGCACATAAGCACATGATGTACATCTGGTAATGCACGACGTGCAGTTACAGTCTTATGGATAAAGACAATGTACGAGAATGCACATCGTGAGGCTTGTACATTCGGATTGAAACTTAGCCACATTTATGACATCTAGAATTTTGACTTATACAAGTTCTAGCTTAAAATGCAATGTAAGATAGTTATGTTAAACATATCCAACTCTTTTTAAAACGTCTATATATTCACATCAGACCGAACTACAAACCGAAACCAAACCAAAAGTGTATATCATTAGGAATTATATTAGAACCAATCGGTAAGGTTTTTTTTCCGATTCTAATTATTCATTTGGGAAATAAACCAATTCGTCCCAACAAGAGACATTTTTTTTTTACAAACAGCTTGCAAAACAATATTTTTCCAAAAATGTTTTTGTTAAAACAATGCAATTTTATTGAAAAAATACTGTCTTGTTATTCAAATCGAAGTAGATCGTCTTAAAATCATAACAAATGACGTCGCTTCTGATTTTTTGTTCTTATCAGCTAAAGCATGATTTATGTTGTAATTTTTTGGTATTTGTATTATCCGATTAAATTTACGAGGTTCAAGTCTACTGCACTACTTCCACAAATACTTGAACATATTAAACTCTCGTTACATGGAATATGATGTGGCCTTCGACTCATATTATTATAAAGCTCAATCTAAAAAACAAGCTGGATATTAACAAAACATTTACATTATTAGGGTTACAAAGATGTTTAAAACTATTTTTTGTAGGGATTTACCCTTAAAAAGGGACCCCTTCAAGAAATTCTCGACGGACAAGGCAAAACCAAGATCGAGGAGGGGGTTTGGAAGTAGTTTTCAACCGGTAATTGACGCGCCTCGATTATTACCTCATAAGTTGCGTCATTGCCCCAAGCGCAAAGATGCCTTTAAACGTTTCCTACAACCCTCATTTTATACACACTTCTATCAACAATATTATGTCAATAAACTGATGTGAGACAAATTTTATTGTAGATATATTAGGTACCTTTCCTAACACTCTAACAAAACTGAGTTTTGTTATTCCAAGTTAAAGAAGATTAAGCCTCGAGTAATATACATAGTGTTTTAGCATTTACATATTAACGAATTTTCATTTATTTTGAGCTTTGACTCAAGTCGTACAATTGGATTATAGGGTATTCCAAGAGGTTCGATTGAAGGTTGCCAACATTCAAGTTTTTGAATAAAACATCATATCAGATACTTAGTTTTTCAAATCTAAATATATATCTGGTTAGAATCTTAGATGTCTCTTCACGAGCTTCAAGTCAACCAAGTATGATAGGCACTTGGGAACAAGGCGACGAGAGGGGGAGTTTAGTATTTAGTGAGACCAAGCGTGTATTACATTGCATATATACTAAATTTAAATAGGCGACGGGTTTACGACAAGCTCGGGTTTTATGTTGGGGCAAAATAGGCGACCACGTATAGCTAAATAGGTGTAGGCTCAATCACGATTAATGTAACCATGTAGAGTTGAAGCAATATAAATCTTCTTAGTTTAGATTATACCAGGCAACCATGCAACCATGCAAGCCCAGAAAAATTATGTTCGAGAGTATTGGTTGCTAAACAAAAAGAGGCAAATTAAGGAATTTACTTAACATAAGAGATTATTCATTGAGTTCTAAAACTTTTCAAAAACTAGATTTGTGTAGAAAAGTTAAACAGGTACTTACATATTAAATTAAAATACCCTAAGAATAAAGTTGAACTAAGATATTGCGGAGGGGCTGCGCGAACGCAAACCCCCGCTATCCACAAATTATGACGTAGGATCAACTAGTTGAGCCGACCTTAAGCGAATCTTCCAAGGTGCAATGGAGTCACCGCCTAGGCCATGGACCTTTATGATCGTCCATTGACCCCGCCCAGGTAAGTAAGTTTTACCTAGGCCTGTCTCCCATTATATATAACACCATTTGTGAGGATCGATTCACTTGATTGCTTAATTGAATTGAAGATTTTAGATCTAAACGAATATAATTGTGTTGCAGCGGATAAACACAAATCATATGAAACAAGGTTATGTTTAAGATGTTATATGAAACAATAAACTTGATGAAAAAATAACAAATTAATCAACAAAACCTCAATTGAATTATATTGATTTCTGAGAAATTACAGAGTGTTATCACATACATCCAACGTTACGAACACAATTCACAAAGGAAGTAGTTTATTGTCCTTGAGGCTACTTAGCTATGATCTAGTAAAGATTACAATCGATGAAACCTATACATAAATCTATAGCCCATGCTCTGCAAACAGTTTGATCTCAAATCAAACTATGCTACCAACTAATTACCAACTATCTGATTAATCACGTGTAAAGTGCTTTAGTTGTTGGCGATCTTCAGTAGTTGAGGATTTTCATCAGCTGTCGTCGATGATTACCCGCCTCTACTGATCAATTGGAGAAGATGGGGTTCTACTGATCAGTATGTATCTATTGATCAGCTGGAGAAGGTCAGTTGATACTGATCAGTATGTGGCTACTGATTAGTTTCTCCTTACTGAAACAAGCTACTAATTAGTTCTATTCCTTTAGATACTGACCAGTGCGTGGGTGCAAAAGAGTTTGTTTCACTATTGATCAGTAGACAAAATTCTTAACTACTGATTAGTAGCAAGACATACTTAGAGTATATTTTGCCCCAACAATCTCCCCCTTAGTGATAGCATATCCATTCTCATCACTATATCAAAAACCCCAAAAATTTCATCAAAAAGGAAAGGCTTACTTGGGATCCTTCTTGGAGCAATCAAATTTTTCCTTGATTTGTTTGTTGATCTTCCAAACAAGTTCAACTGCTCTTGAAGAGGAAGGAGAGGCTCTCAACTTTCTCTTCATAAATATGCACATCATATGAGGATCATGGTCATATTCCATGTCGATGAGATAGTACTCTGAACTACCATCTTTTTTGTTGATCTTGTATATGCCATTCCTATCAAATACTATCCATGATATCACTTCAGTGAATCTTCTTATTTTGTTAGGCACGGACTCTGGTTCAAAGCAGGTCTAGAATGAGATGAGGAAGATTGTATTCTTCTTTTGTTGTACTTCTTCTTGCCTACATCAATCATCTCTTCCAGTTCTTGTCTTTGAAGATCACCAAAGAGTCTTTTGTGAGTTGAGAAGGTTTCTTCAGATTTGTCAGCCCTTACCACCTTTAGAATGTCTTTTTCCTCTTTTCTCTCATAGTACAAATCAACAATTGGCACAGGGGCTGGAATGGCTCCATATTCCACAAGGCTTGACATTTCAGAGAAGGTTCTTTTGTTTGATGCTTTGAGCTCCTCATCTATATTGACCCTTGATATCCCTTAACCCTCTCTCATTGATGGTCCTTCAGCATGTGTTTTCTTTCTTTTCAATGGTTGCTCAGGACTTTCATTTCCTTATGGATCTTGTGCCTCTATTTTCCTCTTCTTTTCTATCTCTTTTGTAGCAGGTACATCCTTCAGGTTCTGAGATACTTTAGATCTGATCTCCCCACTTGTATTCTTTTTTAGGAGACCACTTGGCATTTTAGCTCTCTTTCTATCATCATGAGCTATCTTCAAGCTTCTCTCAAGCATGAATTTCTCCCTATCCTCCTTAGCTCTCTCATTTCTTCTCTCTTATTCATATTCTGTCACCAGGGTGGAAACTCTCATTGATCTTACCGATTTAGGATTTGCTCCTCTGCTTATCAAGTAGTCAACAAATTTCTTTTTGTCATCTTTTAGCTTTTCATCCTTTGTTTTGGCTGGTGACCTTTTCTTCTTTTCAAGCTCCTTCTTTTTCTGTTTTTCAGCTTCCTCCCTCATTCTCTGGTCTTCTTCAGCATACTCTTTCTGCATTTGCAGGGAAAGCTCTTTATCTTTCTCAATCTGAGCCTTTGATTTTTCAAATGAGCACAATTCTTTCTCTAGACGAGCATCCAAATCACTATGTGCCTTGGGAGCTTCAGATGAGACAGTTTACTTCCCTTTCCCAGACACATGTGCCCTTTTAGCTTCAGGTTGCTCTTGAGGTACTTTAAACTTCAAAGTTTTAGAGCCAACCTTTTTCTTCTCTTTTCTTTCTTTTTCTTGCTCTTCTCTAGCTATCCTTTCAAGCTCAGCCTTAGCTTTAGCTACACTCACCTGATTGAGCAGTGCTGGATCTATATGTCTATTCATATCTTGAGTAAGAGTATCCACCTTCAAAGGTTTTGGTGCAAACACCTTTGCAAGAGTGGCATCTTTAGTAGACTGTTTATACTTTGGTGCTTCAGTTGTTGATGGAGTATCAGTAGATGGAGGGACATCAGTAGATGTAGGAGCAGCATCAACTTTTACTTTCTCATTAGTAGTCTTCTCCCCCTCAGCATCTTCAAATACAACCATCTTCCAATTCTCCTCTTTATCAGTAGATGAAGGTTGAGAAGAAGTTTCAGTAGTTGGGACATCAGCAACTGGAGCTTCAGTAGCTGGGGCATCAGCTGCTGGAGCTTCAATAGTTAGAACACCAGCAACTGGAGCTTCAGTAGATAGAGTTTCTACTGAAGTCTCATTAGCTGTCTCCTTATCATCAGCAGCTACTGTAGACCCATCACCTTTTATAGTATCCTCCTTCACAACCTCCATAACAATTTCAGCTTCCTCTTCCACTACTTTCTCACTAACTTCCTTCTCAGCAACAATCTCCATCTCCCCCTTAGTAGTTGCATCCTCTGCATGCACACCACTATCAACCACATTCTCAGCCTCCTCAAGTACCACCATATTCCCAGTCTCTTCTCTCTCTCTTCAACATTGATAGCCATGTTCACTGTTTTGACTCTTTTGTGAACTTTTCCAGCCTTGGATCTTCCTTGAAGGGATATGTGAGAGAGTTTGACTGTTCTAGCAAGCTTGGCCATCTGCCTCTTCAACATTTTTATAGTCTGACCTTGCTTGATCACTTTCTCCTCCAGAATGGTACATTTATCCGTCAATTCATTGATTTTAATATTGTTCTCCCCACTCTCCCATTGAGTACCAATGGGAGGTAGATCTTGGAACTCAGGAACAGTATAGAGCCTAGCTTGACCAGCTGAAACCCATGGTTTCTTGGCACCAGGGACCTTCACATGAAGGATCAAAAGATCCTCCATATATGGAAGTTTCCGTGGTCTTGGTCTTAAAGCCTTTCACACTCGCCTGTGTCACACTAGGTGTGACAACAGTAGTGGGAGCCCTTTCCACATGGTCATGCATAATCTTAGTGACCACCTCTGTGAGGGAGGGTGAGGCCTCATGTGTACCCTCAGTGACTGAAAGAGATTTGAATATATTAAGAGTTTGAGAATCATCTTCATCATCATCATCATCCCCAGTAACTAGAGATGTGTATTTAAAGGTTTGAGGGATTTGGGTTTTAGTTTCAAGAGTTGCATGACCCTCTTGAGACTGTGAATGCAACTCTACATTAGACATGGTCACTAGCATGTATTCTTGGTTTGATGTGCAAGCTTCAAAAGCTGGTGTACTTGATCCTGGTACAACATGTGTTTCAAGAAGTGGAGCTTCAGTTTGATCAAGAGCTTGATCAACTGGTTCATCAGCTTGAACATGTTATTCAACAGTTGGAATGTCATCTTGGATGACTGAAAGTACTGGCTCCTCAGGAGAAACAGTAGGTGGAACATAAAGTGTGGGAGGTGTGGGTTGGGATGCATCTAGGTTTGATGATCCCTCACCTCTAGAAGAAGAAGAAGATACCCCCAACATGGTTTAAAAGAGTGGGGTATCAACACCTGTAAAAATTTTACCTGGCTTCTTCATTAATGTAAAAAGTATTGAAGAATGAATAGAAGCCATGTAAATGTTTTCATGTAAAATGAGGTTTTCCACTTCCTTTGAAAAAATTTCTGCCAGAAATCTAGGGTACATTAAAAACTTACCCTTGGCAGTGATATTATTTGTCATCCCCTGAAAAATCATTTTTGAAAAATTGTATACTTGGTCTGTAGCCAAACAAGCCATCGCAGTAGCAATAGGCACGTTCAGTCCATTCCAAGTACTGTGTTTAGGGGAGATGCAGGTTTGGATTATGTGGCCAAAAAGGTTCCATTGTTTTGGAAACAATGCTTTTTGAAAAGTTAAACGTGTAGGGGGTCCAGTGTACCCCATACGGCCCATAATCTCAACCAAATTATCTTTAGGAATAGAGATTATACCTGCTTCATCATCAAGCTGTAGATGTGTACGAATGATGGCTTCCATGATGATGATAGGTTTAGCATCAATGAAAGCATTTATACAAGGAACGCCGTTTTGTTGACCGGCGGCGGCTGAGTCCCAAAATTCTCTAACGTGGAGACTTCTAATGGTAGGGTTTACAATTAATGCATGTTTTACTTCTGATGAAACCCCATTGTATCTTTACTTTTCATAAGATATGCCACCGCGTTATGCTATTCACAGAAATCGAGATCCATTGATGATAGTTTAAACTTGATTTTCAGAGCTTAGAAAAGAGGGTTTCTTAGGGAGGGTTTTCTTGAAGATTGTGTCAAGGTGAAATAACATGGCTCGCAGGGGAGGTGCATTTATAGTTTTTCAAAAAGTGTAGAAAAAGACCAAAATACCCTTCATCGGTATCACTTTGATCACTAACGACAAGAAAAACTTGATCAGTTATCCCTTCATATTCTAAGTGTTGATCAGTAGGAACCCACATCAGTATGTAGATTTCATGATGATCAGTAGAGTCAATCATCAGTAGTTCCCTTCCTTCGCTTCATCAGTATAATCTTCTCATATTGATCAGTAAGACAAAATATTTTGTACTGATCAGTATATTGCTCCGTCCTTCGCCAGTAGTCACTTTATGACTTGTATGTTTCAGCTGATCAGTAGGAAAGTCTTTGCAGCATGACAAAACTTTCTAAGTTCTTTCCACAACTGATCAGTAGAAACATTGAACTTGAATTTCATCAGTAGTTACTAAGGTACAACTGATCAATATTTCTTTCCATCTACTGATCAGTATTTCTTTCTATCTACTGATCATTAGTAACAAGGAACTCTCTCTATTTTTTATTTTTTTTTTATTTTTTTTGTTGGTTAATACATAGGTCAATAACATATGTATTAATTATATATATTCAAAATTTGATAGATTGACCAAGCACACAAAATTTTGATTTTGAGATGAAAAGAAATTCAATTTTGATTTATCATTCCAATTGAGTTCACTAAAAATGTAAATCTTCCCACATCAAATGCTTTTGTGAAAAGATCTGCAAATTGGTTATCAGTGTGAACTTTTAAAACTTGAATTAATTTCTTTTCATTACAATATCTAATAAAGTGAAAACGAATTTCAATGTGCTTGGTTTTGGTGTGTTTGAATGGATTGTTTATGATGCAAATTGTACTCGTATTATCAATGAAAATAGTAGTTTTGAGAAATAACATACCATAGTCCAGCAATTGGTTTTGAATCCAAAGAACTTGAGAACAGCAACTGGAAGCTGGAACATACTCTGCTTCAGTGGAAGAAGTGGATACATTGGTCTGCTTCTTGCATTGCCATGACACTAGTCTTGAACCAAGGAATTGACATCCCCCAGAAGTAGACTTTCTGTCCATGTTCTCCCCCCATAATCACTGTCCGTGTAAGCAATAAGATCAAATGGAGAATCCTTTGGATACCATAATCCCAAGCTTGGTTTCCCTTTCAAGTATCTAAAGATCCTTTTGACCGCAGTCATGTGAGAAACCTTAGGATGACATTGATATCTTGCACAAACACACACACTAAACATAATGTCTGGTCTTGAAGCAGTTAGATACATCAAAGAACCTATCATTGATGTATAAAGGTGCTCATCAACTTCTTCACCTAACATATCAGCTTCTAAGGGCTTGTGAGTTTCAAATGGTGTGCTTGCATGCTTGCTGTCCTTGAAACCAAACTTTTCTAGAATATCCTTCACATATTTTGATTGGTGAATGAATATTCCAGAAGGGATTTGCTTGACTTGAAGACCAAGAAAAAAGTTTAGCTCACCCATAGAGCTCATTTGAAATTTCTTGTGCATGATCTTCTCAAAGTATTGGCATAGGCAGTTGTTTGTAGACCCAAAAATAATGTCATCAACATAAATTTGCACCAATAGAATGTCCTTTTTCACAGTCTTGATGAACAAAGTATTATCAATAGCTCCCCTCTTGATGAAGACCATATAGAGCTTTGTCAAGCCTATATATCATGTCTGGGTGGTCTGGATCTTCAAAACCAGGAGGTTGACACACATACACCTCCTCTTCAATTTTTCCATACAAGAAAGCACTTTTTACATCCATTTGATAGACTGTAAAGCCTTTAAAAGATGCTAAAGCGAGAAAGATCCTAATTGCCTCCATTCTTGCAACAAGAGCAAAGACTTCATCATAATCAATGCCCTCCTTTTGAGTGTATCCTTGAGCAAATAGTCTGGCTTTGTTCTTGATAACAATGCCTCTTTCATCAGTCTTGTTCTTGAAGATCCATTTGGTCCCTATTACCCTTTTCCCATTAGGTAATATAACCAAAATCCACACTTCTTGAATTCTGAATTGAAGCAGTTCTTCCTGCATTGCTTCAACCCAACTTGGTTCTTTCAATGCTTGTGTTACCTTTTTTGGTACTATTTGAGAACTGTTTGAGCAAATAGTAGCAGGCTCAGTAACTTGGGTGTTTGGGGTTCAACCTCATGACCTCCTGCTAAGCAGTGCAAACCTATCAAGCCCTTGGCGAGCCTAAGGTGGTCAAGTGGTTGGTTGAAGAAGGTGGTCGGAATATGATTACCACGGCAAGTAGGTATTCCGGTGAGATAATACTGTGTGTGTGGAGAGGATGGAATGTTAGCGTCCCTTTGAACTGCATCAGGGTAGGGTATTTATACCCAACAATCCCAAACATGGGAAACGGTTGGCTCTTGAATGCTATTCATGGGGTTCCAACGTTCGTGACTTTATTGTCATCATTATGGGAGAATAAAGGGTAACGCCTTTGTTCATAATGATGCCAACGGTCTGAATCCTAAGGCAGGAGCTTAAGACCGTCTGGCACAGTGCTTAGAGGGAACAGCAATGAAGTCAAGGACCAGGAACCCGGGAGCCAGGAGATCGGACCCGGGATATCGGGAGCCGAGAGGCCGGGAGCCAGAAGGCCGGGAGCCAGAAGGCCGGGAGCCGGGAGCCAGAAGGTCGGGAGCCGGAAGGCCGTGAGCCGGGAGGCCGGGAGCCGGGAGGCCGGGAGCCGAGAGGCCGGGAGCCGAGAGCCGGAAGGCCGGGAGCCCGGGAGCCGTAAGCCGACGTTTGGGAGGTGGCAGGGACCGAGAACCTGCATAATGTGGGAATGAATAAGAGCCTTCCTTGGATGAAGGGACTAAGAGCCTTCCCAAGATCTGGAAGGGACTGGGAGCCTTCCCTGGATCTGGAAGGGACTGAGCCTTCATCTTCATCTTACGTTGTGTTAGGTTTTTAGTGTTTACAGCCTATATGTATCGAGCCTATTCCCTACTAACACTATCATGCCCCCCAGTTAGGTTTGAAAAAGTTTGCTATTTTTGAAGCCTAACTTCATGTATTTCGTGGCCTTGCTCTGGCTTTGCCCTTGCCTTTTCCAGCCTTGGCCTTGCCTTGTGTGGCTTTCCCTGTGAGGCTTTTCCAGCTTGCTAAGTGCATAAATCTGAACTTCAAACAGGTATGGAGTTGAACCTTTAGAGTATGTCCATCACATATAGTCTTTCCATTGTACCACGATATGTGCCCATGACACTTTTAGATTTTGTATTGTGTCCATGACACTTGGAAGGTCAAAGGTAGATTGACTAAAAAGAATGATCATCTCCCCTGATGTAAGGAAGAGCTTTGAGGTGGAGAGACAGATTGTGGTTGGCATGCGTGGATTCTACCACTCCTTCTAAGAGGGATATATTAGTTGTCTTCCCGATTGTGCTTAATATTGTACTTAGTTATCCTAACGAGATATATGTGCCTCGGGATGTCAATTGGCTTTACTTGTGCATGAGAGACATCTTGCAGACTCTTTACCCTGATGTTGGGGTTGTAGTGTTGCCTTATTTCGATCCATTGGGTCACGGGGATATGTGATGTGACAATGGTGTGTTTAAGACTCGAGCTTTTCCATTCCGAGTTGACTCGTAGAGAGTTTGTATATGTTTGCGCCAAACATCATTACTCTCATTTGACCAAAGCATTACTATTTTCTCTCTGTATTTGTAATACAATTTCATTGTATGACTTAGTCCTTTTCTATCATATGATATTTTTGGACTACCATTTGTAGTATTTTTCTATGCGTGTACGTTGCTATGTGTTGGTTTTACATTGTATAACCTTGAAATGATAAAAATAATTTGTTATTGGATGATCAGACCAATAACATATATGTGGCTTCATGGCTTTGTCAGATGTCTATGCAAGACTTTTTTAGAATTTTATATTGGTGTCTATGACACCCTATGAATATTGCGATATCATTGTGCTTATGACACTTTCTTGTGTGTCCGTTACATTTTTTTTATGCCTATGGCACTTTTTGGATACCCATGCCATTTATCGAATATGTCTTATGCCCATGGATTATTACATACTTTGACTATGACAACTGGATGACAGTGACAATTTCTTGTATGCCTATGACATTTTTCAGATGCATGTAGCATTTTTTCAATTTTATATTTTTCTCGTGGCACTGTGCCTATGACACTTTTTGTTGGTTAACCTTTATTTATTTGTTACTCGCGAGGATTGTCGCTTCCCAATGAGAAGTGCTTGCCTTTTCCCAAGTAGGTGAAAATACGAAAATTATGATGTGCATGTTTGGCCTAGACAAAAATGTCTATCTTGGCCTAGGCACTTGATCTGAACGTTGTTCAGAGTTATGTATATGATGATGTGCATGTGTGGCTTGGAATTAAATATCCATCTTGGCCCTATCCACTTGGTCCAGAACGTTGTTCAGAATAATGTAATTGTGTATGCATGTGTGTGCATTGCCCTAACCTTGCAATAAAAGGTATTGCTTCATTTGGTGTTGTTGGGATACAAGATCAGACTAATATTATTTTATTCGGGCTCATGGCCTTCCAAGACTTTGCGGGATACATAGATCGGACCACGTGTAATTCTTGAACATGACATTCCATGATTTTGACAAAAAGTATTTATTAATTGAAATAAAATATGAGAGTAATCACCTTGAAGAATGTTTTCCCATGTTGATACCAAGTCCATCATGGGTGGTGAATATGTGGCCGTCTAAGGTAATCTATGTCGTCCTCCTTCTTCTTCCCACCACAATCCTTCTTAGTTGGGGATTTGTTCACCTATGGTCTAGCTCCTGGGATAAGGTGTTCGATCTTTCCTTCCTTCATTGACCGCTATGATATCCTTGCTACTTTTATCTTGAAAACTTGTTGCCAAGGATGATGGCACCTGCATTGTTTTATGTTGATAGGCTAGATGTGCTGAGACTGGCTGTCAAATCTTGACAAACTGGTCGGGTGACAGGCGGTGTGCGGCCGAGCGGAAGATGAGTAGGCTGGTAGGGAGGAGGCAAAATCCCTTCACTTTTGGGAGGGGGTAAGATCCTTCCTTGCTGGGAGTAGGTACGGTCCTTTTTTGTCATAAGGAGTTATATCATTCCCTCTTGGGAGGATATAAGATCCTTCTATGTTGAGAGAAAGGATATCCTTCTCTGTAAGATATTTCCCTTTGAGGATGAGGTAAAATCCCTCATTGGGAGGAGGTGAATAAGGTGAAACCTTTCCCTGCTGGTAGGAGATGAAAGCTTTTTCTCTTGGGAGGAGGTGAAAGCATTCCCTGCTGGGAGGGGGTGAGATCCTTCCCTCTTGGGGGAGATGGAATCATTCCCTGGAGGTGGTGAAATCCCTCTCTCTTGGGAGAGGAGGTGAAATTCTTCCTGTTAGGAGGAGGTGAAATCCTTCCTGGTGGATGTGAAATCCTTTCATCTTAGGGAAGTTGAAATCCTTCCTGAGCACTTGTGGGCAGGCATACGTGGTATGGCACTCGTGCCTTGGCAAGACGGCACTCGTGCCTTGGTCCAACACTTGTGCCTTGGTCCGGCAGTAGTGTCTTGGTCCGGCACTCTTGCCTTGCCTTGGTCCAGCACTTGTGCCTTGGTCCGGCACTCTTGCCTTGGTCTGGCACTCGTATCCCGTCTCGGTGAAACCCTTCCCCCCTTGGGAGGGGTGAGAGTTGGTAAAACCTTTCATTTTTGTGAGGAGCTGAAATCCTTCCCCCACTTGGAACCCTTCCCCCTCTTGGGAGGGTGGGATGTGATGAAACCCTTCCCCCTTGGGAGAGGTGGGAGGTGATGGAAACCCTTTTTCCCTTGGGAGGGATGAGAGGTGATACCCCACCGTGGCCGGCACTCGTGCCTTGGCCGACACCTTACCTGGCTGGCACTCATGCCTTGGCCGGTACTCGTGCCCCTTGGCCGGCACCCGACCTTGGCCTGCACCATGCCTTGGCCGGCACATTGCCTAGGCCGGCACTCAGCCTTGGCCGCCACCCTTTGGAGGGGTGAGGGGTGATGAAATCCTTCTTCTTTTGGGAAGGGTAGGATTTTTCCTTGAAATCTTTATGTCTTGGAAGGAGGTGAAACCCTTCTCTGCTGGGAGAGGGTGAAAACATTCCCTGGAAGAAGTGAAACCCTTCTCTCTTAGGGAGATGGAATCATTCTCTCTTGGGAGAAATGGAATCCTTCCCTCATTTTTTTTTTTTTTTTTTTTTTTCAAAAATTTCTTTATATTTGAAAGGCATTGAGGGCTTCCTCTGGATGGTGCTGAAATCCTTTCCTCTTGGAAGGGATAGGATGGTTGAAACCCTTCTCCCTCTTAGGGATGAGAGATGATGAAACTCTTCCTCTCTTAGGAGGAGTGGAACCCTTTCCCTCTTGGGAGAGATGAGAGGGGTTAAACCTTTCCCCTATTGAGAGAGGTGGAACCCTTCCTCCTTGGAGGGAGAGGGATGGGAGGGGTGAAACTCTTTCCCCTCTTGGAAGGGATGTGAGGTTATGAAACTCTTCCCATTTGGAGGGATGAGAGAGGGGTGGAACCCTTTCCTCTCCTGGGAGGTAACACTGTTTCCCTCTTGGAGGTAAAACCATTTCCTCCGTGGGAGGTGATTTTTTTTTATTATTTTTTTATTTATTATTATTATTATTTTTTTTTTAAATTGGCCGGCTGTCCAAGCGCCGAATATTAAGGTCCGACACTAAATATCAAGTGTGCTGGACGAAAATATTAAGTCCGGACGAAAAATATCAAGTCCACACAAAAATATCAATTTTTTTTTTGCCCAAATTGGCCGGCTGTCCAAGCTGGCCGAATATCAAGGTCCGACACTAAATATCAAGTGTGCCGGACGAAAATATCAAGTCCGGACAAATATATCAAATTTTTGCCAAATTGGTCGGCTGTCCAAGCTGGCCAAATATCAAGGTCGACACTAAATATCAAGTGTGTCGGACGAAAATATCAAGTCCGACAAAAAATATCAAGTCCGGACAAAAATATCAAATTTTTGCCAAATTGGCCGGCTGTCCAAGCTGGCTGAATATCAAGGTCCGGCACTAAATATCAAGTGTGCCGGACGAAAATATCTAGTCCGGACAAAAAATATAAAGTCCGGACAAAAAATATCAAATTTTTGCCAAATTGGCCGGCTGTCCAAGCTGGCCGAATATCAAGGTCCGACACTAAATATCAAGTGTGTCGGACAAAAATATCAGGTCCGGACAAAATATATCAAGTCCGGACAAAAATATCAAGTTTGTCAGGATAGGTATTATGCATGGATTGCTAGTACGTCATGATGGATATTATGTCTGGATGCCTATTATGCTTGGATGGCTACTATGCCCAGGTGCCTATTACGATCCAGTCGGCGGCTGTCGATCAGAAGTCATATCCAAGGCTGTCAGGATCTCGTTAGGTGTAAATGACACGTATTATTCTTTGTCCATGAAAATTTTGAATTGTGCCCCGTGAGACTCTTAGATCTGTATTGTGCTAATGACACTTTAAGATCTATCTTGTGTCTATGGCACTTTTGGATCTGCATCGTGTCCATGACACTTTTAGATCCATATCATGACATCCTGTCTCTAATTATGGCTCTGTCCACTGGGGTAGGGAATTTGACCATGTCATGGATGGTGGATGAAATTGTTCTAAACTTTTATAATGCATGCCTGCCCAATTGGACATTGTAGGCTGAAAGTCTTCATGGCATTCAATATCTTTGTGGGATACAAAGATCTGACTAAGTTAAACCTTTTCGTGTCTGGCCAACATCAATGGTTTCCTATGACATTTTTTAGACGGATTAGTATTTTGGACATGGCATCCTGTCCCTAAGTGTGGCTATGCCAACTAGGATAGGGAATTCGACCATGTCATGGATGGTAGATGGAATTGGTCCAAACTGTTGAGGGCCTGTCCGGTAGGACATTGTAGGCCGATGATGAACTAATTCTTGCTAATTTTATCATTTTGACCCAGTAGTAAGGGTATTCTCCCAACATTAACTACATGCTTATTTTGCCTACTAATCAATGTGTCTCACCTGAGAAGCTGACCAAAGGAGATTGTGTTGTATCGTTTTGAGTGTTTTTCCTTCTAGGATAGCAGCCATAGAATTGGCAGATGTACCTCTTCATTCGTCATTTATATGTAATTAGCTAGGGTGGTGAATGGGGTGTTGGTGGTTGTTTTTGGTTTATGTAAACCTATTTGAGATGGGCAACTGTCTTCCATGGAGAAGACGAATTTGTGAAATTAAGAAATGAAATAAGATGGAAATGAAATGAAACACCGTTCCTAAAACGGGTCCCACGGATGGCGCCAATGTTTGAGCAAATAGTAGCAGGCTCAGTAACTTGGGTGTTTGGGGTTCAACCTCATGACCTCCTGCTAAGCAGTGCAAACCTATCAAGCCCTTGGCGAGCCTAAGGTGGTCAAGTGGTTGGTTGAAGAAGGTGGTCAGAATATGATTACCACGGCAAGTAGGTATTCCGGTGAGATAATACTGTGTGTGTGGAGAGGATGGAATGTTAGCGTCCCTTTGAACTGCATCAGGGTAGGGTATTTATACCCAACAATCCCAAACATGGGAAACGGTTGGCTCTTGAATGCTATTCATGGGGTTCCAACGTTCGTGACTTTATTGTCATCATTATGGGAGAATAAAGGGTAACGCCTTTGTTCATAATGATGCCAACGGTCTGAATCCTAAGGCAGGAGCTTAAGACCGTCTGGCACAGTGCTTAGAGGGAACAGCAATGAAGTCAAGGACCAGGAACCCGGGAGCCAGGAGATCGGACCTGGGATATCGAGAGCCGAGAGGCCGGGAGCCGGGAGCCGGGAGCCGGAAACCTGGAGGCCGGGAGCCGAGAGGCCGGAGCCAGAAGGCCGGGAGCCGTGAGCCGGGAGGTCGGGAGCCGGGAGCCGAGAGCCCGGGAGCCGGAAGGCCGGGAGCCGGGAGCCCGAGAGCCGGGTGCCCGGGAGCCGTAAGCCGACGTTTGGGAGGTGGCAGGGACCGAGAACCTGCATAATGTGGGAATGAATAAGAGCCTTCCTTGGATGAAGGGACTAAGAGCCTTCCCAAGATCTGGAAGGGACTGGGAGCCTTCCCTGGATCTGGAAGGGACTGAGCCTTCATCTTCATCTTACGTTGTGTTAGGTTTTTAGGGTTTACAGCCTATATGTATCGAGCCTATTCCCTACTAACACTATCAAGAACTGAAGCACGCAAATAAGCATTCATTCAAGCTTTTGTGAAGTCTTCCCCTTGTTTGAACAGAAGAATTTACATCACTGAGAAGTTGTTCAAGAGGATGAGCTTGATTGATTCTTTGTGGAGGATGAATGTCTTCAACAATGGTGGAGCCAAGGTTTGTGTCATTTGTTTCTGGAAGTGCTCCTTCATTGTCAGATGGCAGAGATTCATCATAGACAGCCTCTTCATCATCATCTTGAACTTCATCCTCTTGAGTTGAAAGGTCTTCAACTCCTTCTTGATCAGCACTGATTTGATCTTGAATGACACTTGGAGGATCAGTAGTGTAGATTGGAAAATACACAAACTCCTGCTTTTCGTTTTCTTGGTGCATATCAGTAGTTGGACTTTGTAGGAGCTGATCAGTAGAAACTTTAGATTGCAGCTGATCAATAGTTTCACCTAGTTGATACTGATCAGTAGGAACTTTGGAACTTGAAGTTTCTACTGAAGTTTCTCCTGATCCTGCAACAGATTTGGCTACAAAATGATATCCTAAAGATTTTGTTAGTTCATCAATATCAAATAGCCAATCAGGACCACAACCATTGTAGGTCCCAGTGGTCAGATCTACAGGATTAAACCAATTGATCACAAGGCGGAATCTCGTAATCAATTGTATTAACACAAGTAATAATCGAATAAGCAATAACAAATAAGAACACAATTACCGAATTATGACTACTTTATTAATTGAATCACTCAATTACAATAAATAGACTTTCACAGAATTCTCTCCCTCTCTGTCTGTCTCTCTGATCATTAACCATAACCCTAAACCTAAACTCAATGTCTCTTTATATAGAGACATATTCATAGGCTTGGGCCACTAATGGGCTCATGGACTATGTGTTAGGTCTCACTAAGATCTCAAACAATGGCTAATCAATCACAAATAAGTATTTAGACGTTAATTATTATTAATCGATTGATTACTCAGTTTCTTGTTTATTATCGCGGAATTATAATAACAAAGAATAGATATAACACACAGTTATATTGCTTAAAAAGGTACCCCGTTTACAAAGTTCAAGCTCACTATTTATACACAATAATAGTGAGCTTGATAAGTATTAATCTAAGAAAATCTTCTAAAAGAATAGAAGATTTTATCTAACTGTCATACCTAAAATACTGCTCTACGTCTCTTCATGAGTCTGAGTAGTCAGCTTCAGTCACTCAGACTCAAGTCACTCAGACTCAGTCACTCAGACTCATGTCACTCAGACTAAGACTTTAATTAACAGATTTATTAATTTGGGTTAAATCATTGTTTTTCCCAACAATATCCCCCTATCTGTTTCAATCAAAGTCTTTTACAAAAGATGCACAAAAATAAACACAAACATAAAAAGTTAAAAGCATTGTTTGTGAACAAAAATACACCTCATCCCAATTACTTCTTCTTCTTCTTGAGGGTTCTTTTCTTTTTCTTCAATGAGGTCTCAAATGGCATAGGCTGATTCCTTTCATTCAACCATTTCAACCTTTCTGTCTTCCAAGCCAACAATCTCTCCATTTCTGTGTCAGATTTATGAAAGTGCATTTGTTACTCCTTCTTGATTAGCTCCACTTTGTCAGCCAAAGTTCCAATATCTTTAATTCTTCTGAGATTATTGAACAGCCAGCTAATCAGCTTCATTCTGAATGGTAGACACTGAGCAGACTCACATTCATTGAGCAATGCGATACAATGATAGATCGAAGTCATATTGAGTCTGTCTTTGGCTTGGAAACTTTCCTCTCCCCCACAATCAACATAACAAAGGCCCGCATGCTTCTCAGTTTCTACATATGTCTTGTCTTGAAACACAACTTCTTTGGGAACAGGATGCATGCTACTTGTTTCCAGCCCCAAGGATTTAGCCCCAGCTCTTACCTTGTGCATAGTGCAAAATGCTCTATATTCTTCATCAGTTATCAGCTTCAGCATATTTGCTACATTTACATTGTAAGCAGCCTCTCTTCTGATAGCCATTCTGTGCTCAGCGTTTGTTATTCCTGTGCTCAACCTTGCTATCTCTTTCCATTCCTCCAGACCCAAGGTATGTAACATGTTTAGCCCAATTTTGTAGGATCCTCCTTTGTGATAGCAGGTAAGAAGAAGATCAGATCTACCTGGACATGTGCACTCTAAGTTTTGAATTCTGTTCTTGTGCTTCCTTTGAGTAAAATTTCTTTCTATGTAGTCTACCCTGGCTTCTTCTCTGAGGACTTGTTTGGCCATTAATCTATCAGCTTCAACCCTCATTTGCTCTTCTTCAATGGCCAGTTCTTCTTCAGCTTGCATCTCAGTTTCAAGATCTTCAGCAGCTTTTGAGGACTGATCATATGGATTGACCTCAAACCTCTCCTGGTATAGCCCCTTCACGTACTCTTTGTATTGCTCCACAGTCATTCCAGAGTTGTGTGCATATCTTTGAAGTTTGGCCAATTTCTCAGCTTCATCTTGTTTCTTTTTTATCTCAGTCTCAAGCTCAGTCTGTTTCACCATTTGAGTCTCAAGCTCAGTCTGTTTCACCATTTGATCTCCTTCTTCAGTCTGATCTGGGTCACTGGTATACCCCACTTTGCCTTTTCCCTTGTTCTCTTCCTTCTCAGACTCATCACTTGAAATGTTACTCCAATCCGTTTCATAAAATACCTATGACTGACCAGTTTTAGTGTTGAACCTGGTAGTCTTATAGTACCTTTTCTCCCCCTCTTCTCTCTTCCTTTTCAAACTTTGCTTGGGGATTTCAGATTCAATAGTTGTAGCAGCTATTTTCTCCCCCTGAATCTGAGAAGCCTCTGCAACAGTTTTCCCTTTTCTCATCATACTAACCTCAGAGGTCAGTTTCAATACCAGCTCCTTGAGTTCCTTCATTTCCTCTGCATTGTGAGTTTTAATAGCAAGAACCTCAGTCTGCATTGCTCTCAGTCTGTCATCAAACTGAGCAGACATGTCCTTAAGGGCTTGTAACAGCATAGGAACTGTCAATGCAACCACAGACTGGGGTGTAAAGGTAGCAGTTGATGTTGTAACAGGTGGCACAGCTTCACTCCCTCCCTGTGATTTAGGAGAATGATCATAAGCCATAGAAAATGAAGTCTGTACCTCACTCAGTTTTGGGAGTAAGGAATTGGCGACTAGTGTAAGAGAGTGTAAGAGATTTGATGGTGGTACCTGATCGTGAACTAGCACAGAGCTAGTGAAAATAGCCGTTGGAACTGGCTCTGAGACTGAAGGGGGTGGTCCCATACTTAGTACAGGGATGTCCAGGAGTGGGACATCTTCTTCAATGCTTGCCACATATGTCTGTGTGGTAGCAGCAACGTGTGTCTCCAAGTTTACTACCCTAAGGGGGCTTTGGGTAGTCAAGGCAGTCAGATCCAACTCTTGCTCTAGCAGAGGGAGATTGGTCTGATCTGCAGCACTTGAGGGGAGTGAAGAACTCTCAGCCTCATGGAATAATGAGTCCATTAGTGCTTGATTTGCTGTGGGGCTTGATGTGAGAGCTTTATCAAATGAACTTGGTGAGTCCATCAGTTTGGTCGCTTGTGTAGCCAATACATCAAGATGTGGAGTGGACTGCTCAGACTGAGAGGGGATACTCTCAGACTGAGGTAGAGAAAGAGTAATGTCCATACCTTGGTCAGCTTCAACAGGCCCAGCCCCACCCATTTCCACCTCAGCATCTGCTGCAGGGATATTTCCCTCAAGATCCTCGTCAATTCTTTCAGCCTGGACATCTGAGTCTGAAGAGTCAGACACAGTCTGTTCTTGATCAATGAAAGGATTGGCAATCCATTCAAGCATTACATGTGTTAATGGTGCTTCATCCTCAGTGATATGAATATAAGTGAAAAATTTTGGAGTCAGCCTGGGAAGTTCACAAGTGTAAAATATATGTTCCAACTGATCATAAGTTTCTTTTCCCAGGACTTCCTCAAAACACAAAGAAAGAACTCGAATGAAAGGAACATCATTCGGTCGTTTTGATTTAATAGCAAGGGAGAGAATCTCATCAAAGTATAGTTGTGAAAAAGAGATTCGTCTACCCGTTACCATGGCATGAAACAGATGAGTTTCAAACTCATTCATCTGATCCAAACTGCCGGATTTACCCCCCAAGCACCGTGTAATCATGGAAAATAGAAATTTCCATTTACCAGAAAAGAATTTATATTGAATGACCCCCTGTGTTTCCGGCTGACCAATGAGAGGAAAGGACTCAGTCCGAGCTTGCTGTTTGGTCCGCCTTGCCTGAAAGCCACCTTCACCTGCCTCAACAAGTGTGGGAAGTAGTAGTGCTGCCCGAATAGTTTCTTCGGTAATGGTGATTGTCTCCAGCCCATCATTATACGTCCCAGTTAGGGCTGTCTTGTCATCGTTGGCGGTACATGTATACCACCATTCACAGAGCACCGGAGGACACATCGTGTTAGCACAAAAGAATGCGCCGTAAAGGGGGTGTGCCTTCATATACTGGATGAGTTGTTCAAAACCCTTGTTTTGACGGTTGGCGGGAATGTCAGCAGTCGCCACCCTGTTGTTGTCTTTGATTTGAACTCGATTTTGGAAATCGGCACCTGGAATCATACGTGAGGTCACATGAAGGATCATGTTGGGGTTCGCCATTAGAGAGATAATCAAGCAGATGGTTAGAGAGATAAACAGATTAAGAATATGAAAGCAATTAGGTTACAATTTGAAAATCAGTTGAATATAAACTAAAGGAGCGAAAAAACATGTAACTAAGTTAGGAAATTTGTAAGTTAGACCTTTAATGTTTAGCAGATTGTCACTAGTGACCCTTGACTGTACATTGACTCGTTGAAAGAAAAAAAATTAAAAAAAATATATCTAATAAGAAAGAAAAAAAATTAAAAAAAATATATCTAATAAGAAAGAAAAATTTGCAAAAGATATAAAAAAAAATAAAAAAAAAATGTGAGAGATAGAAAATATGGTCTAAAAATACATTCATTCTGAGCACTGGGTCATACTGAAATAACTGGAGCTGACTATTAAGTCAGACTGAAAATTCACAGGCTGACTGACAGGTCAGCCTGAGATTTATGTTTTTGACAGATTAAGGATTTAACATTCCTAATTCTCCTAAGAGATAGAAAAACCTGTCCTCACTCAGAGGCTTCGTGAATATGTCTGCCAATTGATCATTTGTGGCCACAAACTCGAGTCTGGCCTTTCCTTTCTCCACACAGTCTCGAATGAAGTGATGTCTAATTTCAATGTGTTTGGTCCTGGAGTGGAAAACTGGATTCTCAGTTATTTGAATGGCACTCTTGTTATCACACATGATTGGAGTGTGGTGAATCTGAATATCAAGATCCGCCAATTGGTGTTGCATCCAAAGCAATTGGGCACAACAACTCCCTACAGCCACATACTCAGCTTCAGCAGTGGATGTTGCAACTGAGTTTTGTTTCTTACTTGACCAACTGACTAGCTTTCCTCCTAGAAGCTAACATCCTCCTGAGGTACTCTTCCTGTCAAGTTTGCAACCTGCATAATCTGCATCTGAGTAGCCAATTAGTTCAAAACCAGAATCTTTAGGGTACCATAAACCAAGATTTGGTGTACCCTTAAGATATCTAAATATTCTTTTGACAGCAAAAAGATGAGATTCCTTGGGGTCAGCTTGATAACGTGCACACAGACATGTAGAAAACATGATATCAGGTCTGCTGGCAGTTAAATAGAGTAAAGAACCAATCATTCCTCTATAAGTGGCTTGACAGACTGACTTGCCAGATGAGTCTTTATGCAATTTGTCAGAGATGCTCATTGGTGTTTTCATTTCAGAACTTGTTTCAAAACCAAATTTCTTGACTAAATCATGAACATATTTACTTTGGTTAATAAAAATTCCATCTTTCTTTTGGTCTACTTGTAGACCCAGAAAGAAATTAAGTTCCCCCATCATACTCATTCTGTATTCACTACACATGAGTTTTGAAAACCAAGTACACAACTTGTCATTTGTGGATCCAAATATAATGTCATCAACATATATTTGAACCAGAATGACATGACCATTTTCCTTTTTGATGAACAATGTTTTGTCAATTGATCCCCTTTTAAAATTATTTTTAATAAGAAATTCGGACAAAGTGTCATACCAAGCTCTAGGAGCTTGTTTTAGACCATATAATGCTTTGTTTAACTTAAAAACATGATCAGGAAAGTTTGGGTCAACAAGACCTGGAGGCTGCTTAACATAGACTTCCTCCTGCAAATCACCATTCAGAAATGCACTCTTGACATCCATTTGGTAAACCATGAAATCTTTGAAGGCTGCATATGCTAGGAATAGACGAATTGCTTCTATTCTGGCTACAGGAGCAAATGTTTCATCATAGTCAATGCCTTCTTCCTGTTTGTAGCCTTGGGCAACCAGTCTGGCTTTATTTCTGATCACAACTCCATCTTGATCATACTTGTTTCGAAATATCCATTTAAGGCCAATAATGGTCTTGTACAGAGGACGTGGGACCTTTGTCCAGACATTGTTTCGAATGAATTCTCCTAGCTCCTCTTGCATACCATCCACCCAGTCTTCATCTAATAATGCTTCTTCAACTTTCTTTGGTTCCATCAGACTCAAGAAATTTGTATAGAAGCAGAAGTTTGTTGTGGCATTCTTTCTTCTCGTTTTAACACCTTCAGTTAGGGAACCAATAACAGATGAAATGGGATGGCCTCTGACAGTCTTAATGTTGCCTGAAACATTATCAGTGACCTCTTCTTCTTTAATCTGAGCATTATCAGTCTGAGTAGTTTGAAGCTGAACTTGGTCAGACAGAGGTATCTCAGGCTGAGTTTCATCAGTTCCATTAGACTCTGAAGTGTCGAAGTTTGGAACATTCTGAAGTAATGGTACATCAGTTTCACTTTCTGATTCTTGATTTTGAGGAGTGTTTCCAGCAGTCTGATCTTCAATCTGATTGTCAGATTCAAATGAAGTTATAAGCAGTTCATCACAGAGTTGATTGATTTTGGAAATATCAGTCTGGGATGATGAATCATCTTTGTCAGGCTGAGTGGTGTCATCAAACGTGACATTGATGCTTTATTCGACAACTTTTCGTCGTTCATTGTAGACCCTGAATGCCTTAGCAATACTTGAATATCCAACAAATAACCCTTCATCAGCTTTGGGAGACATTTTACACAACAAGTCCCTTTGGTTGAGAATGTAGCATTTACTTCCAAAGATATGAAAGTAATGAATTGAAGGAACTTTGTTATGATACAATTCATATGCTGTTTTCCCATGAAGCTTCACAATGATTGATCGGTTCTGTGTAAAGCATGCAGTGTTCACAGCTTCAGCCCAGAATTTTATCTCCATTTTTCCATAACATAGCATTGTTCTGGCAGCTTCAATAAGAGTTCTGTTTCTTCTTTCTGCCACTCCATTTTGTTGAGGAGTTCGAACTGAGGCAAAATTCTGAACTATACCTAATTGATCACAGAAATCTATTAGGACTGAGTTTTTGAACTCAGTTCCATGGTCACTTCTCATCTGACGAACAAGAGTATTTTTATGTCGCTGTTCTCTTTTGATCAGACTGATGATCTCCTCAGCTGCATCACTCTTTGCCCTTAAGAATATGACCCAAGTAAATCGAGTAAATTCATCAACAATGACAAGTGTATATTTCTTTCCTCCTTTACTTTCAATCCCAATTGGTCCAAATAGATCCATATGTAGCATGAACAGAGGTTCATCAATGGAATGCAGCATTTTGGATGGGAATTGAGTCTTCGTTTGCTTTCCAAGAACACAAGCTGAGCAAACTTTATCTTTGGTATAGGTCAATTCAGGCAGACCTCGTACCAATTTGTTCTTGGACAAAGCATTAATGTTCTTGAAGTTTAAATGAGATAACCTTCGATGCCATAGCCAGTTTAATTCTTCTTTTGTCTCTGTGAACAAACATGTCTCAGCTTCATCATTTGCTGTACTCAGATCCAGACAGAATACATCTCTTTCTCTCTTGGCTAGCAGTAATGGTTTTCCCTTTGCACTATAGATTATTCCAGCTTGTTTCCTGAATCTGACTTCATGATCCTCATGTGTAATCTGACTTACACTGAGTAAGTTATGTTGTAATCCTTCCACATATGCAACTCTTTTGAATGTAACAGCTCCAACATGAATCTTTCCATATCCACGAGTCATTGATACCCCGTTATCCCCATATCTCACTTGAGGCCCATCTTCTTCCTTATAGTCTTGTAGAAAATACTTCATTCCTGTCATGTGCCTTGATGCTCCACTATCTAGATACCATTTTGTAGAGTCCTGCACATGAAAATGGAAGAAATTAGTTCCTTTTGGGTACCCACTTTAGAGTGGATCCATGAACTGGAGCAGGTTTAAGTTCAGGTTCAATCTTGCAGTCAGTTTTGGGACTTGTATAGTTCCATTTGTTGATTTCCTTCATGCAGTTAACAGAATAGTGACCTATAACACCACAGTATTTACATGGGGTGTCCTTGAGACTGACACGAGATGGGACTGACTGAGTTTAAATGGGTTGCATAGATGGTTTCTTAAATGGAGAACTGTTTCTTTGCTTTTGAGGAGAAACTGACTTTGAGGAGAGTGACCTGGACTTTGGTGAAACTGACTTGTGGGAAACAGACCCAGGTTTTGGTGAAACTGACTTTTGAAAATTCATTTTCTGTGGTCTAGTCTGACTCAGTTGTTTACAAAATACAGCTTCATGCCCTTTTTCACCACAATTATAGCAAATTCTCTTAGGAGGAGTTTTGGGCCTGACTTGAATTGGTGATTTGTTCCTGACTAAAGTTTTGACAATATTGGTCAGTTCCAACAATTGATTTCCCAGTTTGTCAATAGTTTTTGTTTCATGACTTTTATTCAGTTTCTTAGGACTAACTGGATGGTGAATCTTGGATTTATTCACAGCCTTGTGCACTCTATTATTTAGATGCACAGAAGAATTTTCAGCTTGCACAGTTTGTTCAGTTTCAGACAATTTAACACAATCAGACTGAGAAGAAGTTGAAGAATCACTTTTATTATAAACTTTCGAAATTACAGGTTTTACAAAAGCATTGGACATCATTATTTTTTCTCCTTTCAAGTAAGTAAAGGTGTTTAGAAGAATTTCTGGTTTGAAAATATTTTTTTCTCTTTTTGCCTTTTCAGCTTCTTCTTCTTCTTCAGTCATATATTTCTTCAAACTGAATCCCTCCCCCAACACTGCTTGAACTTGGTTGGGTACCTGTCTACTCAAACAATCTTCATTTTTTAAGGATGATATGCACCATGATTTACAAATTCTTTTATAATGCTCAGTTTCTTCTCTAAGTTTATGATTTTTGCAAGATCACTATAAGCTTCAGTTTGAGCATTTAAAAGTACTTTGTAGCTTTCTAGTTCAGCTATTTTATTATCTTTAATTTTCAAATTATTTTAAAAATCTTTGAGTTTTTGTTTGAGTTCAGTTTGTTCTTCTAAAGTGGTGGTCAAGTCAACAAAGATATACTCAAATATTTGAAGTTTTTGTTCATTTGTGTAGGAGTTAAAATTGTGTACCTTATACAACTTTGACTTGTTCCAGTCTGAGTTACAGCTCATTCTCTCAGCTTCCTTTAGATCCTTTTCAAACTGAGATACAGATTTCTCAGCTTCAGTCACCTCTTCTGTAATTGCCATCAAACATTTATCCTCTACTTCATCTTCATCAGATGATAGTTCCTCATCTAGCCATTCTTCAGCAAAGAATGCCTTTTGCTCAGTTTGAGGCTTCTGTGTATTTGAACTGTTGCCCTTCTTGTATTTAAGATATTTCTGTCGATATCTTTGGGCCTTCTCAGCAACTTCGTCCATATGGTCAGTCTGAGCATTCTTCACCTTACAGTCAGCAGCCATGTGACCATATTCATTGCATTTAAAGCATTTCACCTTCTTCAGATCAAAAGGTTTCTTTCCTTTGTAGCCTGTCTTCTGTTCAAGCTTCATTGTTAGTACAGCAAGCTGACTCTTCAGTTTCTTAACCTCAGTTTCATCATCTGATTCTGAGTCTGAGTGTGACTCAGATTCAGATGAGTCAGCTTTAGAATAAATTTCTTTATTCCTCCTACTGGTTGCAACTAATGCAGCTTCAGGATCCCTTGCAGTTCGTCTATTGTTAATCTTTTTCCTTTCTTGAGATTCTTCAAAATTTAACAATAAACCAAAGAGTCTTGGCAGCTTGTAAGTGGACAGCTTCTCGCTAACTACAAGAGATGTAATGACAGATTCAAATTTGTTAGGTAAGATATCAACAAATTTCTTACAGATTTCATCATCTTCTTTTGTCACTCCTAGAGTTGACATATCATTCAACATGATTTGAAAACGTGTGTGGACGTCTGCTAGAGTCTCCTTCTCTTTCATATAGAAATTTTCATAATTTCTAATGAGACTGTTCAATCGTTGTTCTTTCACCACTGGAACACCTTCATAGGACACAATTAAGGTGTCCCATAATTCTTTAGCAGTTTTGCATCCAGCTATCTTTGAAAAGATTTGTTCAGATACTGCATTTCCTAAGATGCTTCTAGCTTTAGGATCAAGATTGAACAACAACTTATCTTGATCTGTCCATTGAGACTTGGCGGTTTGAACCCATCTAGCACGTTGAACAACTTTATCACCTTCTTTCACTTCATCGATGTGCTTTCCAGGGATTATGGGTCCTTTAGTTATGATTCTTATCATTTCTTTATGAATTCCATAGAGATGCCACTCAGCTTTAAGCTTCCAATGGGAAAAATTGTGTCCATTGAAAACAGGAATTCCTTTACCAGCCATTGCAGTTGAGTTTGAAGATGATGACATTGTTTTGAGATTTTAAGTATTGATCGTTAAGATTTATAAATTTATTAAAATTTAAATCTTATTTGCTCTAATACCAGTTATTAGGTCTCACTAAGATCTCAAACAATGGCTAATCAATCACAAATAAGTATTTAGACGTTAATTATTATTAATCGATTGATTACTCAGTTTCTTGTTTATTATCGCGGAATTATAATAACAAAGAATAGATATAACACACAGTTATATTGCTTAAAAAGGTACCCCGTTTACAAAGTTCAAGCTCACTATTTATACACAATAATAGAGAGCTTGATAAGTATTAATCTAAGAAAATCTTCTAAAAGAATAGAAGATTTTATCTAACTGTCATACCTAAAATACTGCTCTACGTCTCTTCATGAGTCTGAGTAGTCAGCTTCAGTCACTCAGACTCAAGTCACTCAGACTCATGTCACTCAGACTAAGACTTTAATTAACAGATTTATTAATTTGGGTTAAATCATTGTTTTTCCCAACACTATGCAAAATCCATTAACACCCATAACAGACTAAATAGCCCACTTAACAATACAATGTTATTGGCCATTACAGACATAAATAAACTATAATTGAAGACTTAATTAATCTAGAACAACTGTCACATATATTGCACTAACAAACTCCCCCTTGACTGTTGCTTCTAGATTTTGTTATACGCTCAAAGTCTTTATAGTCTTTTTCTCCTTGTATTCCTTGCAGGTTCTTCTAACTCATCATTGTCTTGAATAACTCCCCCTGAATTGTTGCGATAATTCAGCCTTCTCCGTTTAAGCTTGTGAACAGTTAGTCTTCTCCGTTTACACTTGTGAAGAGTTAGTCTTCTCCGTTAATACTTGTGAAGAGTTAGGCAGCTCCCTTTGTTGTTGTGAACTTCGTTGTTTATCAGAGTCTTCATCACGAGTTGACTCAACTAAGTTCATCGTTTTTCCTTGTATTCTCCGAGCTTCCATAAATAGCCAACAAAACTCCCCCTGAGCTGTTTGACGCTGAACAACGTCTCAAACAGAAGTTTCAAGAGTAGAGTCTCGTACGCGCTTCGTAACCTGCAAACAAACGTTAGTAAATTTATATATATATATATATATATATATATATATATATATATTTTAAGATATCGATATGAAATTTTGAGCTTTTCATGTCGATTCAAATTTTCATAAAGATAAATACAAAATTACAAAAATATCAGCTAACTAGCTATGATCAGTTATGGTGGGGAATCCAAGCCATAAAGCGTCATGATTGTCCTATTTCATTCACGTAGACAAATTCCTTGAAGAAACCATCATCTTTAGTAACAGTAGCTTGAACTTTAGAATTCAGGTGGTTCCTTGATGAACGAAAGGATCTCAATTGTTGATAAAAAGAATGTACTCTCTGACTCGGGCACTATGGATTAGAAGTTCGAAAAGACGGTCGAAAAGGACGCTCTTGAAATGAACGATCATTTGAAACACTCATGCGTTCCCGTTCCTGTTTCTTAATCCATTTTTGCTGCACCTGTTTCCGTACAGGTGAATGTGATCGAGCCATTGATTTCCGAACAGGCTGCACCTTCTTCCGTACAGGTGAATGTGAACGAGCTATTGGTTTAGTCTTTGGTGAAGACGATCTGCTAGCTTGCTCTTTCTTCGGAGAAGACGATCTGTTGGCTTTCTTTTGCTTCTTCTTTGGACATACCGAGGCTACGTGACCATGTTCACGACATTTAAAACACTTCAAATCATCCATAGGCTATTTGGGTTTTGAGTTTTCAGCTAATGTACTCATTGTCGTTTCCGAAACACTTGACTCAGTTGAAGCACTTGATTCAGTCTGATCGTCCCTTGTAGGGGGGAAGATTCACAAGAAGAGTCAACACTGTTTTCCTTCACGTCACATTCCGTTTTAAGAAAACAATAATTGTGATTAAAAGGTGGAGGTGTTTCATTATATCCCAAACCAGTACGATTTCCACTTGGCCCTTGACGACTCAAAATGGAAGTTAAAGTAGTAGAAGAAGTGCAAAACTGTTCGATTTTTCTTTCCTGCTCAGTTACTCTGATTTCACAATTATTTAATTCTTGGACCTTCTCAGCAAAACTCTTCTTTTGTTTTTCAAAACAGTCATATAACATGTCAATTTTATGAGTTTGAATGCCAACAGTTGACAAAAGTTCCATTCTTTCCTTTTCATTCTGATGAAGTTTCTTTGCAAAATCATCTTTTAAGAAAGTTTGGGTTGACACGTTAAGCTCAAGTTGTGTTTGCTGAGTTTCCAAGGTTGAGACTAAATTTGTCAACTTCTCGTTTTGAAGAGTCAAGATTGTAAAAGATTTGCATAATTCTTTTACGGATTGAAGGTCAAGAAGTACCTTTGACTTCTCGGTATTGAGGTCGACCATCTTTTCAACGAAGTTTTCGTTAGATAGGTCCAACGTACAGCTGCAAAACTTTGATTCATTTTCAGTACCTGCAACATTTTGAATACCCTCTTCATTCGAGCTAATTTCACTTGCAGTACTAGAATCACTTGCAGTACTACAGGCTTCACTGCGAAATTCCTCAATAGATGCCATGAGTGCCGACTCATATCCTCTTAATCTTTCAATCACCTTTCCCAGAGTTAAGTGGTGACGACCATCTCTATTCCAATCGATTTCATCTTTTATCAATTTTACCTATACCTCCCAACGCTTAGGCAAAGCCTCCAAAAATCTCTCTGTTTTTGCATCTCCAATATATATACGATATTTGGCAAGTTTTGCAAGGAGATCGTAGTATCTGGTGACAGTATCTTCAAAGTTTTCGTTAATTTCAGCTCTGAACGTATCATATTGCCTGTAAAGGATTTTTCCTCTACGTTTTCCTAGTTTATCAGTTGGACTATCACATGTAAAAGGATACATTTCTTTACCTTTTGTTGAATTAATTAAGTCCAAGTAATGAGTCCAATTAACAGCCGAAATTACCAAGTCTAATAAAAGCTAAGGCCCAAGTTTAAATTAAATTCCTAGTCCAAATTAAAAAAGTCCAATTGAAGCCCAAATGAGTTTAAGGCCAATAAACTGTCACTCAATTACACAATCTGCCAAACAAAATTGAATTCCCGAATAATAATTCTTTCACGAACAACAAATACAATTTCCGATTTACTTTTAATATCCACTTTAAACAAACATGAAGTAGCTAATTTCACCAGCGAATGTCAAATCTGATTGTAGAAAGGAACAACAAGTTTATTGACAGAGTAATTATCTCACGAACTTGTGATTTCAATTTTAACCACGAACATCAAACGAACATGTTAATTAACGAACTTGTAAACGAATTTCAAACGAACAAGAACAATTAAAGTTCAAACGAACTTGTAATCTTCGCTGCCGACGAACAATTTGACGAAGTTAATGAAAATCACGATCTCCACGAACTTGAAACGAAGATGAATTAATTAAATCACGAACTTGACATTCAAACGAACTTGTTAATACGAAACGAACTTGTAATCTGCCAACCAAATTTCCACGAACATACAAATCAAAAGTTCCGCCACGAACTTGTTTCGAAATCTTCACGAACATACAAATACTCCAACGAACTTGAAATTTTTAACAATCTGTAACGAACTTGGAACCAAAAATAAAGACAGCGAACATCAACAAAAGCTCAAAACGAAGATGATTTTTAATCTGTATTTTTAATCCCCAATTTAATTTGAAGTTCGCCGCCGCTGGATTTTCAATTGAAAAAGAATGTTTTTTTGTGTGTATTTTCAGTGTATTTTCGCCGCTGCTTTCTTTCTTTTTATCTTATCCGACCTCTTTTTCTTTTGATTGTTGTGTAAGAGGCCCAATTAAAGAACCAAACAGGCCCACGAACAAGACAAAGCCCACAATTAGTAATTTTGATGACAGCCAAACATGTTGAACATGAACACGAAAAATTGAAACTTTTAATTTAGTCCAGCCGCCGGAAACCCTAATAATAATAAACCCTAATTTTTCAGCGCCGAAAAAAAATAAAAAATCAGAACCCTAATCTGCTTAAACGATTAAAATCTTGAATTAATCCTGAACCAAATCTCGATAGAGAGCAAACAATGCCTTTGCTCTGATACCAATTATAGGTCCCAGTGGTCAGATCTACAAGATTAAACCAATTGATCACAAGGAGGAATCTCGTAATCAATTGTATTAGCACAAGTAATTATCGAATAAGCAATAACAAATAAGAACACAGTTACCGAATTCTGACTACTTTATTAATTGAATCACTCAATTACAATAAATAGACTTTCACAGAATTCTCTCCCTCTTTGTCTGTCTCTCTGATCATTAACCATAACCCTAAACCTAAACTCAATGTCTCTTTATATAGAGACATATTCGTAGGTTTGGTCCACTAATGGGCTCATGGACTATGCAAAGTCCATTAACACCCATAACAGACTAAATAGCCCACTTAACAATACAATGTTATTTGGCCATTACAGACATAAATAAACTATAATTAAAGACTTAATTAATCTAGAACAACTGTCACATATATTGCACTAACAACCATTCTTATTCAAGGTTTTCTCATTGAAAGTAATATTGGAACTCTCTTCTACAATTTTAGACTTAATGTTGTAAACTCTAAATGCCTTACTTTGAGATGAATAACCTACAAAGATCCCTTCCTTTATTTTACTATCAAATTTGCCTAAATGTTCTTTAGTGTTTAAAATAGTACAAGGACACCCAAATGGTTCTAAGAAGCTTATGAGTGGCTTTCTCTTGCGAAAGAGCTCATATGGGGTCTTAATACATGATTTAACAATTGACACTCTGTTTTGAACATAACAGGCAGTATTGACAGCTTCTGCCCAGAAAGTGATGGGTAACTTAGCATCTGCTAACATTGAACGTGCAGCTTCTATGAGAGTCCTATTTCTCCTTTCAGCAACACCACTTTGTTGAGGAGTCCTAGGGGGACTAAATTGTCTTTCTATGCCTTTATTCTAACAGAACACATTCATGTCATGATTCTTAAATTATGTCCCATTGTCACATCTTATGGTTTTTAATTTTTAGTTTGTTGTGTTTTCTATCCTAACAAGAAATGATCTAAGAATTTCTCCTGTTTCATCCTTAGAGTTAAGAAAGAAAACCCAAGTAAAACGTGAAAAGTCATCAGTAATAACCAAGCAATATGACTTCTTTCCCATGCTTTGGATATGGGTTCGGCCAAACAAATCCATATGCAATAATTGTAAAATAGAATCATTTGAATTGACTTCTTTAGATTTATGTGACACTTTGTGCTGCTTGCCTTTCAAACAAGAGACACAATGATCAAAACATGAAAATTCCTTTTGAGGTAGACCTCTTACAAGATCATTTTTAACAAGTTTGTTCATGTGACACATTCTTCTATGCCACAGAGAAGACTCATCTAAAGATGCTTTTGAAATAAAACAGTGTTCTTTTTCCAATGTTGCATTGGCCATATCCAAGCAGTATACGTTCTCTTTCCTTAGAGTTCTCAAAATGATCATGCTTTCATAAATTTTGAACTTAGGATCAAGAACAATACATTCTTTTGTAGTAAAAAGCACAAGGTTCTTATTGTCACATACCTGAGATACACTTACCAGGTTGTATTTCAGTTCCTTGACATAAAGAACATTGTCAAAGGTCATCTTACCACATGTAACATTACCTTTACCCGTGATTCTTCCCCCTCTAGTATTTCCCCCAAAATTAACATACCCTCCATCATAATCAACGAAATTTTGAAGGAAGTCTCTGTTTCCAGTCATGTGCCTTGAGCAACCACTATCAACATGCCAGAATCTCCATAATCCTCCTCTCTCTAATGTTGGCTTGCTATGCACATGAAAAAGGGTTAATTCCTTTTAGGTACCCAAGCCATGGTTGTCTTGGGTTGACCTTTTGCATCATTATAATCAAATCTTTTTAAATAAAATGATGATGCATATAGAGTTGTAAGTATAACATTGGAAGTGGTACAAGTGGAATTATGAGTAGTTTTGATGGCACTTTTGTTTGTACTGACCACTCTGTACACTTTCTTGGTACTGACGACAGTTTTTCTTTTGCTACTACTGACATCAGTAGTTTCTTTTGTTTTAGCATTGTTTCTACTCATGTCAGTACTCACAGATTTTTTAGTTTTACCTTTAACAATGTTTCTATTGACATCAGTAGGAACCTTTGCTTTGGCATTTTTCCTACTGTTGTCAGTAGTAATTTTTGCCTTGGCAGTGTTTCTACTATTATCAGTAGGAACTTTGTTCAAAGTTCCCATCCCGTTTTTATTGAACACTTGATTGAAATAACAATTTTTTGCGATGTGTCCAATTTTTCCACAGATGTAACAACATCTGTTTTCCGATTTAATGAAATTGGGATTTCTTTGTGCCATTAAGTTGTTCCGGTTTCTTTGATTTCCACGTTGTGGAGTTTTAGCACAATTACAAGAACAACCTTTGATTTGATTTGACACATTTGATTTTTCATACGACAAAGATTTTTGTGTTGTTTTGATGTGCACAGATTTTGATTTTTTCAAAATCTTTGAAGTTGATGCTTCATTATTCACAATGGTTTTGGCCTTTGATTTAACAATTTCAGAAACTTGTTTAATGATTTTCACATGTGCAACAAATTTTTCCTTTTTAGTTTCATTTTTTTCAAATAATTTGGGGAACAAATCTCTAACATCTATTTCATAGTGTGACTCATTTGACATTTCAGCCTTTGAATTGATAGGGTCAGGATTCAAGATTTTCAAATCAATATCCTCCTTTTGAATATCATATTCTGGAGTTGGAGGGATATAGTTTTGGTTAAATGGTGGTGAAACACAATTGTAACCAATTCCAGATTTTGATTTTCCACGAATTTGACTTTTCAAAATTTCTTCCATTGTTTTTGAAGACTTCTCATATTTGGTTATTGAAAGTTTGATTTGTTCTCACTCAAGTTTGGTTTCTGCCATTTTGATTTCAATGGCATCAACCTTTTTTAAGGCAGTGTTCCTTTCCCATTTCAAAAGTTCAATGTTTTCTTCATATTTTTGTTCATTTTGTTGGTAAGCCTTAACTTGGTTTTCAAAATTTTTGATTATATGTCTGTATTCGTTCCTACTTTGGTTGGCAATTTTTAACTCATCACAAACCGTGTGGTTGTGATCTCTGTACTCTTCAAGTTGTTTTATGCAAGCTTGAGTACATAGTTTAGAGAGTACCTCAGAAGGAACAGAATCATTGACATTTGCCATCAAGGCTTGATTGGTTATGGCTTCACCAACTTCAAAGCTCCAATCATAGCATCCTTCATCTTGAGTTGTTGTTGCAAGGGCTGTGGAAGTAGGCTTTTCTTGGCTACTTTGACTTCGTTGAAAGCTTCCTTGTCTGCTTTCATTGTGGGAGTTTTGAGCACGTTTCTGGTTGCTGTGTTTGTTGGGGCATTCCCTAGCAAAGTGACCAGGTTCTTGACATTCAAATCATTTCACCTTGCTTTTGTCAAAGACAGCGTGGTCCTTTCTTTTTACTGCAAAGTTCCTTCTCCCACTTCGTTGTATGAATCTTCTCGTCCTAACACTCAACATGGCCATCTGCCATCTGAGATCCATCTCTTCTAGATCATCTGCGTTTAGTTGCTACAAGTCATCTAAGATTAACCCTGAATTGACATGACTAGCATGGAATGCTTCTCTAGCTATGCCTTCAGAATTTTCATTTTGTGATCTTCTTGAAGAACTACTCCCACCAGCTACAAATCCTTGTTCACAAGGTGATGCATTTTCATCTTTTGTTGAAACAAAAGCAATGTTTTGTGGAGTGCTGCTTGTCTGTGGCTTCTTTGATTCAACTTCTCCCTCAAACACCCTCAATTCGTTGAACAAATCATCTAGCTCCATTTCCTCTAAGGAATCACCTTGCCTGTAGTTGATGGTGTATGGTATCCATTCTTCAGGAAGTGACCTTAGAAACTTCCTGTTCAAGGTGTCTTTGGAGATAACCATACCAACTATCTCCATTTTGCTTGACAATCTGTTGAATCTGTCAAAAATTTGGGTTAGAGCCTCTCCTCTACCAGCTTTGAATGCTTCAAACTGCTGGTTAAGGACTTCCTTATAATTTCTCCTTGTGCTTGCATTCCCCCCAAATCTTTTCTCCAATGCAACCAATAGTGTCTTGGCGTATGTGAATTTGCAGACCTTGTGTTGGTAGTCATTTGGAATGGCTAACAGCAAGCTGCTTAGAGCTTGACTCTCTATGTTTCTCTGCTTCTTTTCTTGGTATGTGGGTGGAGCAACCTCTGCAGTTCCAGTTGGTGTGGCTATGGTCTTGTTAGCATTTTGCACAACATCCCACATAAGATAATTGGTTTGAAGCATATATTGGTAGATTTTATTTTTCCACATTCTATAGTTTGACGATGATAGAACTGGGACTCTATTTGCTTGAACACCATCATTCAAGTCTGCCATTTTTAAAGAGATTTTTTTTTGTTTTTGAATATTCAAACACTTATGCTTAACCGTTGTTTTAACTTAGATCTAGAGCACCTGAAAGCTCTGATACCAATTGTGAGGATCGATTCACTTGATTTCTTAATTGAATTGAAGATTTTAGATCTAAACGAATATAATTGTGTTGCAGCGGATAAACACAAATTATATGAAAAAAGGTTATGATTAAGATGTTATATGAAACAATAAACTTTATGAACAAATAACAAATTAATCAACAAAGCCTCAATTGAATTGTATTGATTTCTGAGAAATTACAAAGTGTTATCACATACATCCAACGTTACGAACACAATTCACAAAGGAACTAATTTATAGTCCTTGATACTTAGCTATGATCTAGTAAAGATTACAATCGATTAAACTTATACATAAATCTATAGCCCATGCTCTGCAAACAATTTGATCTCAAATCAAACTATGCTACCAACTAATTACCAGCTATCTGATTAATCACGTGTAAAGTGCTTTAGTTGTTGGCGATCTTCAGTAGTTGAGGATCTTCATCAGCTTCCGTCGATGATTACCCGCCTCTAATGATCAGTTGGAGAAGATGGGTTTCTACTGATCAGTATGTATCTACTGATCAGTTGGAGAAGGTCAGTTGATACTGATCAGTATGTGGCTACTGATCAGTTTCTCCTTACTGAAACAGGCTACTGATCAGTTCTATTCCTTTAGATACTGACCAGTACTTGGGTGCAATAGAGTTTGTTTCACTATTGATCAGTAGACAAAATTCTTAACTACTGATTAGTAGCAAAACATACTTAGAGTATATTTTGCCCCAAAAATCTCCCCCTTAGTGATAGCATATCCATGCTCATCACTATATCAAAAACCCAAAAATTTCATCAAAAGGAAAGGCTGATTTGTTTGTTGATCTTCCAAACAAGTTCAACTGCTCTTGAAGAGGAATGAGAGGCTCTCAACTTTCTCTTCATCAATATGCACATCATATGAGGATCATGGTCATATTCATTGTCGATGAGATAGTACTCTGAACTATCATCTTTTCTGCCGATCTGGTATATGCCATTCCTATCAAATACTGCCCATGATATCATTTCATTAATATTATAAAATAGGTAATAAACTTGTGTAAAATCAGACGAAAAACCAAAAGAGTTGTCATAAATCATACTTTTATTTTTAATATTAGACTTTAAACTATTTATTAATTAATTGAAGTGATGTAAATATAGTACTTTCCAAAAGATAATTATGAATTATCACATAAGAGACCAAAATTTTTATATTAAATTATAATTTGAGTTTAGTCCTAAAATATTAGAATAAAAATCTTAAAATATTAGAATAAATGTATGTATATATAACTCAATGTAAACTCAAGTTTTACCTTAAATTATAATAAATTACATTATTAAAATGTCGTTTGATTTATCTAGAAAGTTACAATCTAAATACCATATATAGTCCAAATCTATATATTACAAATGAATCCTCAAATGGGGTAAACCAAAACATCTAAATAAATATACGATATTTTGTTGAACAAATAGGGGAAGAGATTTTGAATCCAAACTATCAAATATGATCTTGAAAACCAAAACTAAGAAGAACAAAAAGTTGAAGTTGGAGAAGGTGATGACAATAATGTTGTTCAAAACATATCTACTTTATCGTTGTTTTTATCATAATTTTGTTTATTGGTTGTAATGTTGTAATTTTTGACTCTTGATATCGTAACTGGAACACTTCGTTTTTCCGCTTTGAGCGGGGTGTAACAGTTTGTTTGTTAATTAAAGGTATGTACTTTAGATTTCGATTTCAGTTTTTTATTGTTCGTGTTTTAGTCTTCATTTATCACGAATCAAGTGGTATGACATTCATGAACAATTTTGGTAAATGGTGAGCAATGAAATCTTAAGATTAGAGATTCACTTAAGGTAATGTGACGATTTTTTACCTTTACTAATATATCCAATATCAAAATAGAAATTGTTATCTAACAACGAAATATTTGTCACACCACTCCTATACCAATTAAAAATTTGGAACCTAGACTTCAAACACAAGGAACCCAAATCCAATACTTGTCTCCAAGAAAGAATCACATCCTTCAAACATGATTGTTACCTTCAAACATGACTGTTACCTCTCAAACTGAATTTGATAAAAAGAGAACTTTGATGTGCACTGAAACGCCAAAAATGAGAAAATGCTACTCTTTGCTCCAATGAAACACTAACCTTGCGCAACTTGAGTATCTTGCATTACTTTTACGAATTCTTCCCATTAACTTGAGTATTCTAAGCATTTCAAAGACTTTAGAGAGTCGTCAAAACTTTCATCATCTTTATCGAATACTAACTCCTCATACCTATTACTGGCAATAGATTTTTTTGACCGTTTTTGTTTTCCCTTTATTGAGTTGACCAAGGTTGTCTTTGTTTAAAATGTAATTACAAATTTATTAACTAGCATATAATTGTAATATACTTAGCAAGATTTTACGATTTTACGCACAAAAAAACGATTTTATATAGAATCTTAATCTTGTTAACCTTGTTATATTAGTTTATCTTCTTAATACTTGTAGTATATAAGATTTATTTATTTATGGTACATTTATTCTTGGTTTTATCTCACCGAGATTCACCTAGACTTTTTTTCTCTTTGTTTTATTAAATCATACAAAATATATTTTTGAGATTTTACTTATATATATATATATATATATATATCATATCTTCATTTGACTTAATTACCAAAGAAGAAAGAAATAAAATAAGACAGAAAAATACATATATGTGAAACATAGAAATACATATGATACATCAAAAGCATATACAAAAATATTTTACCCAACTAATTAAATCTTTTTCAGTTTAATCAAATATTATTCAGAAAATAGTAGGATAACATTCTTTCAAGTGTGACAAGCGCTCAATGATACGGGAAACTGAATCTCATATGATCACAGGATGAATGAGCAAAGATATAATGTGATCTTTCGGCTCTTCTCCTACATGTGTGAAATGATCTTTATATTTATATAAGACATTTACTATTATTTGTTTTAAAAACTAAGCGTTTTAGTATTATAACTAAAATTTATTTGTTAATTTATTCCTATCTTTTTTAATAATAACTTATTACATATATCTATGTGTTATTTAATTCCTATGATTTGTTAATAATAACTTATTATATATATTCATTTTAAGGACTCAACTTTAAGTTTATGATAAAAATTAAATTATTATTTATAGAAATCTCTTGATCTCACAAATATCTTTATTATAATTACCTATCATGTAATAATAACTTATACTACTATATAAAGGATATTAGATTTTTTATTTCAAGAACTAAATTTTAAGGAGAGAAGATCTTAGCCATTCATTTTCATAAATTAATCTAAACCATCCAAATTTTAAATAAAAAATTAATTAAATTTAATAAATAGATTTTGTAACTTATAGATAATTAAATGACTTTACAATTACATTAAATAAAAGTTAAAGAAATTGTTGTAAGTAATTACTTGGAATGTTGCAAATATGTTGCGGTGATTGGAACCCTAATCAATATTATTGTAAGAAGTGGATAGTGTGCAACTGTGATCGTTGAAAGCACATGATGTACATCTGGTAGTGCACGACGTGCAGTTACAGTCTTATGGATAAAGACAATGTACGAGAATGCACATCGTGAGGCTTGTACATTCATATTGAAACTTAGCCACATTTATAACATCTAGAATCTTGACTTATACAAGTTCTAGCTTAAAATGCAATGTAAGATAGTTATGTTAAACATATCCAACTCTTTTTAAAACGTCTATATATTCACATCAGACCGAACTACAAACCGAAACCAAACCAAAAGTGTATATCATTAGGAATTATATTAGAACCAATCGGTAAGGTTTTTTTTTCCGATTCTCATTATTCATTTGGGAAATAAACCAATTCGTCCCAACAAGAGATGTTTTTTTTTTTTTAACAATAGCTTGCAAAACAATTTTTTCCAAAAATGTTTTTGTTAACACAATGCATAAATTATTTGGTTCAATTTTATTGAAAAATTGCTGCCTTGTTAATCAAATCCAAGTAGATCGGCTTAAAATCATAACAAATGACGCGCTGCTGATTTTTTGTTCTTATCAGCTAAAGCATGATTTATGTTACAATTTTTTGATATTTGTATTATCCGATTAAATTTACAATCATGTTGTAATTTTTTGGTATTTGTATCATCCGATTAAATTTACGAGGTTCAAGTCTACTGCACTACTTCCACAAATACTTGAACAATATAAACTCTTTACATGAAATATGATGTGGCCTTCGACTCATATTATTATAAAGCTCAATCTAAAAAACAAGTTGGATATTTACAAAACAGTTACATTATTAGGGTTACAAATATGTTTAAAACTATTTTTAGTAGCGATTTACCCTTAAAAAGGGACCCCTTCCAGAAATTCTCGACGGCCAAGGCAAAACCAAAACCGAGGAGGGGGTTTGGAAATAGTTTTCAACCAGCAATTGACGCGCCTCGGTTATTACCTCATAAGCTGCGACATTGCCCCAAGCGCAAAGATATTATGTCAATAAGCCGATGTGGGACAAATTTTATTGTAGATATATTAGGTACCTTTCTCAACACCCTAACAAAACTGAGTTTTGTTATTCCAAGTTAAAGAAGATTAAGCCTCGAGTAATATACATAGTGTTTTAGCATTTACATATTAACGAATTTTCATTTATTTTGAGCTTTGACTCAAGTCGTACAATTGGATTACAGGGTATTCCATGAGGTTCGATTGAAGGTTGCCAACATTCAAGTTTTTGAATAAAACATCGGTACTTAGTTTTTAAAGTCTAAATATATATCTGGTTAGAATCTTAGATGTCTCTTCACGAGCTTCAGGTCAACCAAATATGATAGGCACTTGGGAACAAGGCGACGAGAGGGGGAGTTTAGTATTTAGTGAGACCAAGCGTGTATTACATTGCATATATACTAAATTTAAATAGGCGACGGGTTTACGGCAAGCTCGGGTTTTATGTTGGGGCAAAATAGGCGACCGCGTCTAGCTAAATAGGTGTAGGCTCAATCACGATTAATGTAACCATGTAGAGTTGAAGCACTATAAATCTTCTTAGTTTAGATTATACCATGCAACCATGCAACCATGCAAGCCTAGAAAAATTATGTTCGAGAGTATTGGTTGCTAAACAAAAAGAGGCAAATTAAGGAATTTACTTAACATAAGAGATCATTCATTGAGTTCTAAAACTTTTTAATAACTAGATTTGCTTAGAAAAGTTAAACAGGTACTTACATATTAAATTAACATATCCTAAGAATAAAGTTGAACTAAGATATTGCGCAGGGGCTGCGCGAACGCAAACCCTCACTATCCACAAATTATGACGTAGGATCAGCTACTTGAGCTGACCTTAAGCGGCTCTTCCAAGGTGCAATGGAGTCAGCGCCTAGGCCATGGACCTTTATGATCGTCCATTGACCCCGCCCAGGTAAGTAAGTTTTACCTAGGCCTGTCTCCCATTATATATAACACCATTCCCTCTTGCCCTTTGCTCTCCCAACCGATATGGGATCCATCTCAAGTTTAAGAACTCCTTAAACGATTCGACTATTCACTAAACACGTCTTTCCGCATTATTCTATATATATATATGTATCTCCGAGATCTAGTATGGAATTTTGTAAACTCACAATATATGATTTGAAATGTACGTGTTTCTTAGGTGAATTAACTTCATTGTGTTTCCATTGTTTTGTTTTTATAATCTTCTATTAGATCGAATGTGGATAGTATGCTACTGTGATTGTTGGAAGCACATGATGTGCATCTGGTAGTGCACGACGTGCTGTAATGGATAAAGACAATGCACAAGAACACACATCGTTAGGCTTATACATACAGATTGAAAAGACGCGACATTTATGACATCTAGAATTTTGACTTATACAACTTCTAGCTTACAACTCCCGGATACACTTGTACACTATAATTAAATATAGTTATGTCAAACAAACCCAACTTGTTTTAAAATGTCTACATATTCACATAAGTCCGATTAGGGGTGACCTCAGTTTCGTTTTGGTTGGTTTCTGCAAAACCATTTATATCATTAATTAGGAATTAGAACCAATCGGTAAGTTTTTGAAACTTGGATTGTAAAGGCAAAGATAAGGGTTTGTAGATGAATATGATAACCAAAAGAGCACACCACAACACATTGGGGCTGCCAAGAATTGAGTTTGAGAGATTAAAGAAAAGAAACCGAAAAACTATGTAACTAGGGTTTTAGCAATAGCTTACCAAAGACTTGATACTTGAATGTCGATTATGGAGGGGAATAGTTGTCGACAAGAGGGATTAGGAGAAAAGATTGGTCGAATTAGGGTTTAGGTTTTGTGGGTTTTCGACCGCAAGAGAAAGGGGTGTCGGGTTTGGGTGTTTTGGGGTGGCGGGTTGGGCTAGTTTTGGGTGGATGTTTGGGCTAAGTGATTGTTAAATGGATTAGAGAAATATCCCTACTAAGACTAATACCGGCTAGACAAGTAATTTATATAATTTCCCGCTAACAAAACAAGACTAGAGAATTTAAAACACTAACTTAGATTATAGAACGTGGCTTGCATCCACTGAGATCACCCGAAATAGAAAGTTTATGTTTTATGATTTAATTAACTATGCCAATTGCTCGATTGGAAACTAACGTAGAAACTCAATACTCTTGCAAATGTGACAATCAGGTTCTACCATGTAAATATAAAGTTTAAGTAGTGTTACGCAAATAATCACGTCTAAAATACTAAGTTATAAAATAATAATTTGAATATCGCACGATTACATTTAGAAAGTACAAACTCAAATAAAATTTTAAACAAGTAAGACATTTTGGCTTAGAAACTAGCCTAGAATAGTAATTTTGGTGACGCTTGTCATAGTATCCCCACTTTAGGGATTTTTGTCTCGAACTTCAATTGATAAGATACGCAACAAAGATTATCAAAAATTGAATATTTACAACAACAAAAAAGTTAGTATTTTTAAAGAAAATATACGTTGCATTATCGGCCTATTGAACAATATCCTTAGCTCCCACAAGTAGACTCTACCTCGTTCCTTATTGTCTTGATTTTCATTGTCTTGCTTCCCATTATTATTCCCACCAATTTCAGTGTTCTCATTGTTATTGTATGCATTACCTTGATTCATAGCCGGCACAACTTGTACCACGATAATAGAAACAAACAGCTATTTGTTAAAAACAACTTTCGCAGGATCAGAGTTGTCATTGTTATTGTTTTTGTTGCACTTGTTATTGTTATTGTTGTCACGCATTGATGTCCTTCGAACCATTTTTCTAAAACCGAAATGATATGGATAAAATATATTGAAAATGAACTTGTTAACATGTAATGGATTAGAATTAGAATTACACATTCAAAGATTAGCCTGAATAATCCTAGTTGAATATTAACTTGTGTTTACATTAATCATTACAAATATGGTCACACGAACACACACACATGACTCGATACATTTATAATTACGTTGGCCACCCATAATTATAATTGCGTTGTTTCATGCAAACATTCATCCCACATGCCCATAACTCTCAACGACCACACAAACTCAAATTGATGTGAAAATTGCAACAGCACCAAATTGAACATCTTGTTTGAAATATTTGTTATCTCCCAAGTCACAAATAATTGAAATTAAAGGAATACAAAATAAGATAATAATAAAAATCTGTAAAGTCGTACGCTTCCACGAATAACATATGTTGAGTAGATAAGTCGATGCTCTTTAAGAATTCCAATTCCACTCTCAGCATCGCAAAGGGAATCGAGATTCTTCCTTCGCATCTTTAGTAGTACTCCTTCGGTGACGTAAGAAATTACAATCAAATCATAAAAGAAAACCGAATACAAAAAGAGAATTCTACAATGTTAGCTCTATGAGGACACTTAGTAATAAATTTAAAATAAAAGTTTTAATGTAGATAATCTTTGTAAAATCAAAAGTTTATCATTAAGTTTAAATAGTATCATAAATATTAAGTTGAGTTTGACTTGTTAATTTTAATATATAAAAATTGAGTTTTGTAATAAATTTAGTAATAAGTTTTAGTAATAAATTTATAATAAAAGTTTTATTGTAAATAATATTTGTTAATCAAATCCAAGTAGATCGGCTTAAAATCATAACAAATGACGTCGCTGCTCATTTTTTGTTCTTATCAGCTAAAGCATGATTTATGTTGCAATTTTTTGATATTTGTATTATCCGATTAAATTTACAATAATGTTGAAATTTTTTGGTATTTGTATTATCCGATTAAATTTACGAGGTTCAAGTCTACTGCACTACTTCCACAAATACTTGAATAGAATAAACTCTCGTTACATGAAACTAGTAGGGTACCCGCGCGTTGCAGCGGTAACAAATATATAATTTTTTATTTTCGACATAATTTTTTGGTTTTTCCCTTTCATGACAATAATATTACGGATGACGAAGATTTTTTTTATTATAATAAATTTAAGAAAGATTAATGCAAAAATGATTATAAGGGTATATTAATCGAGTAATTCCATGAACAATTGGAATTTCGTACTTCTGTTGGATCCTCCCTATCTCCTGATCGAGCTCGTGTTAACATACTTTCGTTCATGCTTAATAAATTCATATATAAGAAAAATATTTTGTAGTTTATATTTTTAATTTCGCACATAAAGTTTATTATTTTTAATCTATATTAATGTATTTTGATTAAGCTAGGAAAGGAAACAATATTCCAAAAACGAATTTGCATTTATATACTATTCATAGGTTGTAAATTCAAATATTTTTAGTTATAAAAATACGGAATAATTAAGTAAATTACCCTTAAAATTCAACATTAAATTTTAAGGTATAAATGCTATATAAATAGTATAGATATTTAGCATGAATATGGGTTGACGAAAACATATGTAATAATTTTGTAATTCGCTATGTATTTGGGTCTATGTATTAACAAAACGGGTTTATAATATATGCATAAGCTACATGAGACATGATTTACAAATATATATATTTGTCCTTCTAAACACATGAGACATGATTTAGATATCATATTCTTTTGATTACTTATTGTTGGGTTATAACTTAGCTAAATATAGTTTAACCATAAACAATATACCTAACATACAAGAAAAGTGACTTAAGTTGTCAATACGGAAGGTATTATAAGTTACTGCGGAAGATCAAGATAGTGCAGCTGTTCAACAAGTTACTACGGTTCATCAAGTTACTACGGCTAGTATTAAAGTTACTACGGAACGAGTAAAAGTCAAGTCAAAGTCAAGATACGGAAGAAGTCAAGACACGGAAGATAAACTTGTCTTACAAGTATCGAATCTAATTAGATAGAGTTATAATTAGATTAGATTTCCTTTTGTTAATTAGATATAGTTTCCTTAATCTAGATAATGATAGATTTAGATAAGGATAGATGTAGATTTCTAGTTTATCTAGAACGAGCCTCAAGGTCTATAAATATAGATCCTTGGAGAATAGAGAAAACACGTTGTATTGATATATTTGATTAATGCAATTGAGGCTTATAGTTCAACAATAATTTGTTTATTATTCATTCATTATTAGTTGTTCGATAACTCGTAATATTGAAGTGTTCATCCGCTGCTGAACTTCTTCAATAGATCTCGATCTTAATCGTTAGCAAACATATTAGTTTATTCAGACTAATACGATCCTGACAAGTGGTATCAGAGCACAGGAGGTGCTTTAGATCCATTGATCAACGAGTTCATAATCCTCACAAGCAAGAATCATTACAACCATCATGACAGAAGTTGCAATTGGAAAAGTTCCTATTCTCAATAGTAACGAATTCGACTTATGGAAGCTTCGGATCAAGCAACACATTCTACTGTCTGATTATACAGTATGGGATGTAATCATCAACGGTAACAAACGTCCTACCGCCAACGGAGCTGATGGCGAACCAGGAATGGCTGCTCGAGCACTGGTGACTGATCTTGAACGAAGGGAAAAACAAACTGAGATCAAGGCTCTCAGTATTCTTTTGATTGCAATTCCCAACGAATATCAATCGCAATTCGAAGAATATGAAGATGCCAAATCGCTATGGGAAGCTTTGGAGAAGAGATTCAGCGAAACAAAGAATACCAAAAAGAACAAGAAAGCTCTTCTCAAACAGGAGTATGAAAACTTCAACCGGGTGCCTGGCGAACGAATGACTCAGACTTTTGATCGCTACAAAAAGCTCACTGGAGAGATGCTAAGCGCAGGAATCAGGTATGAAAAGGATGATCTAAACAGAAAGTTCATCCGAGCTCTAGGGAAGGAATGGATTATCTACACAGTTTCCTACAGACAAGGAGACACGCTAGAAGCACTTGAACTAGATGATCTTTACAACGATCTAAGAGTATTCGAAGCAGAAGTCGAAGTAGAAAAGGTTGCCAATATCAATCCTAGTACTACCAATGGTAACACTGCACTTGCCACAACATCTGGAGGATCAACACATGAAATCAGCGAAGAAATTTCATTCGAAGCCTTTATTTGTAAGTGTTCAAATCTCACAAGTGAAGAGGTCAAACAGATGCATCCAGATGATTGTGATGAAATCGACCTCAAGTGGCAATCTGCTATGTTAGCACTACGCGCACGAAGATTCTTGAATAGGACAGGAAGGAGATTCAACCCACGAAACAACGAACGAATCACCTTCGACAAGAGCAAAGTAAAGTGCTATGAATGTAGTGAATTAGGTCACTTTGCTAAGGATTGTCCTAACAAGTCAAGAACCAACAATCCACGAACCACTCAAGACACAACTCAGAGTGCACTCATGTCGCAGGACATCTTTGGATTTGATTGGAGTGACTTGGCTGAAGAAACAAGTCAAAATAGAGCACTAATCTCGGAGGAACAAAATCACGTAGAAACTACTGCGGCTACTGTTCACCATGCATGCATAGCCGTAGTAACAGATGATACGGACATTCTAGGAGAGCTAGTTGCTACGGATGATCTACAATCTACGGAACTTGCTTATACTGACATTGGAATTCCTGAACTCAGCAACAACATACTGGGATATGACTGGACTGATGATGATCAAGGAGCACCACACGAGGATGCTCTCATGGCTATTGAATCACCACCTTCAACCCCAGATTCCTCATCTCTTATGGCCGAGGTAAATTCCAAACTTTGTACTTCTGAATGTAAAGATATAATCATTAAGTACAAGAATCATAATCAATTAATGAGTGACTCCATTAAAAACTTAGAAGAACAAAGAAGGTCAGCTCATAGAGTAATTGATAATTTAGAAAAACAGATTAAGTCCCACAAAGTAAATGAACAAAGCTATCAAGAAAAGATCAACCTACTTGAATGGCAACAAGAGGACTTACTTCTTAAACTCAAGGTGGCTAGGGATAAGGTTAAACTATTAGAACAGGAACATAATAAAATTGAATTAGATGTAGGGAAGTTAGAATTTGCCTCTAAATCTGTAAACGACCTTTGTCAAAAACAAATTCATGGTAAAGTTAAAGTTGGCCTAGGTTACAAAGAAGTTGCCCCTCCATTTAATCAAAACTACATCCCACCATCTTTAGATGAGCCCAGAATTCCCATCTCTCAGACACCTCCAAAGGAATCATTCAATGTTGATCCAATCAACTATGATGAAGTTCTAATTGAGGACTTAGTTGAGGAAAGTAAAGTCCACATTGTGAAGAATAAGGATATTCCATTGGAAAATCATTTACTCACCATAGAAGGAATAACTCTTCCTTCTACACAAAGTCTAGTGTCTCTGCCCTCCACTAACCCCATTAAGACTGTAAACACATCCACCAAAAGCAAAAACACGATAGTCCCTAAGGAAAACACAAAGACTTGGAAACACATAGGCAAACGAGGAAATCAAAGAAACATGAACCAAGTCAAAACTCAAAAGGGTCAAGCTGTTAATAACACTAGGAAGGGATGTTTTATTTGTGGTAAGCTAAATCACTATGCAAAGATCTGTTATCATAATCCACAAAATCAAGTGCAAGTGACTCAAAAACCACATCATGGGGTGGGATACAAGGGAAGGGTTGTCTCTAAAACCAACTTTGTTAAACAAATATCTTCAGAAAAGCAAAGTGGTAACAACAGGAACAAAATTTCCAACAATAGAGTTAGTACTGCTAGACAAACCATAGTTTCTACGGCTAAGGTTAATACGGCCAAAAGTAAAGGTGTTAATACTGCTCGTGTTAATACTGAGAAAACTAACCGTATGAACCCTACTCGTGTTAATACTGCCAAAAGTAACTTTATCACTAAGGCTCCTATTAACAATAAGAAACAACGACATGTCAAACCAGTACCTACTCAAATTGTTAAATCAAAAGTGGTTAACACCAAAATTGTTCATAAAGATAAATCTTTCAAGAAAGTGTGGCAACCAAAGGTTCAAGTAACTCAACCACCTATCCCCACTGATTTTTCAAAACTTGTACAAAGGAAGGTGAGTTACTTCGATGATATGGGCAAACCCAAGTCAACTTTGGCTTGGGTTCCCACCAGAAACTAATCTCTAACGTTAATGTGCAGGTTCAGCCAACAAAAGAGGATGAGAACAGTTGGCATGTAGATAGTGGCTGCTCCAGGCACATGACGGGCAACATGTCATGCCTACAGGACTTTGAAAAGTTCAACGGATATGTTGCTTTTGGAGGCAATCCAAAGGGAGGAAAGATTACTGGAAAGGGAACAATCAGCAATGGTACACTACATTTCAAGGATGTGTTCTATGTGCAACAGCTTCAATATAACTTGTTGAGTGTCTCTCAAGTTTGTGATGAGAAACACACACCGATCTTCACTGCAACAGAATGCATTATAATGAAGCCTGGGTATGTAATAGATGAAAGCATGATACTACTCAGAACACCAAGGAGAGACAATGTCTATTGTCTAGACATGTCCAAGGTTCAACTCAATTCACCTGAAGCTTGCTTTCTCTCAAAAGCAACTTTAGACGAGTCGACTCTATGGCATAGGAGGATGTGCCACATGAACCTGAAAAACATAAACAAACTAGT
>CAJVGC010000065.1:43614092-43653269 GCA_910822075.1 Senecio squalidus
GCGCCTACGGCGGAGTCGGATTCCTATTGTAAAGGTCCGATGGAACTCTAAGATTGGAGCCGAGTTTACGTGGGAACGGGAAGATGAAATGCAGCGGAAATATCCCCACCTCTTTACTAGTAGCGATGCTCAATAGTAATTTCGAGGACGAAATTCTTTTAACTGGGGGAGGCTGTGACGTCCCGTCAATTTGAGGTACTTGAGTTACCGTCATTATTTATATTTTATTCGCAATTGATTTCGACCCTTGTATTTCGCTTTGTTTTGCTCATGATTTGCTGTTATTGAGTATCGGGTTTTATGTATTTGCTAAATTGTCCCTCGAGACGTAATAATATTATTTTACCTAAGTGCCAATTAGTTAGTATCCTCATAAATATAAGTTAGAAGGTTTATGCCAAATTTGTCGGTTATCGTATTCTTTATCCACAAGTTATCGCACTTTTGCTCTTGTTTACTCCTTTGCCGAAATCGTGCGAATCTCGAAATCGAAAGTGAAAATATAATATCAAATAAACCTAATATAAAGTAAATCATAGTATGAACTTTCCTAAGTTCATCGCAAAAAGAATCGGGAACTTTCGGCGAACGAAACTCCTTAACGATCGCGTAAACGAAAAAGCAAGAAGTCTGAATTTTTGGTCGGTGCTTAGCACCTACCTTGCTGGACGGATTTTTGTCTTTTGTGTGACTCATTTTTGCATGTATAACGATTGGGGACACTTGGCATAACCCCATTCGACCCCCAAACTGCAGAGATGCCTGTTCCAAGGTGATATTATCACCTATTTTCCATTTTCCTTTCATTTTCTTTAATCATAAACACACACACAAGTGTGTTTCTTTCAAAACTCTCTCAACATATTCTTCATTTCCTTTCACTTGAGCTGTGATTTCCAGCCATTTATCACCAATAAAACATCCTAAACATCATAATAAACAAGTATATTCATCAAAGGGAGCATGGAGAGGTGATTCTTCCGGGTTGTTGCTTTGGTGTTCATCATTTTCGGGTTTAATCTTCTTCATCAATCAAGCTAGATCATCATCTTATCATTATTCTTGCGGTATAATAACTTTCTTCCACTGATTTTAATTACATTTTTATCATTTTATAAATTGCATGTATGATCTAAGCCATAAAAATGAGTTTTTGTAAGGATTTATACCACTTTGTTTACAAAAACGATTTTTATATAAACACTACTTAGATCTATGTTTTTATGGATAAAAGTTATATAGAAACTATAAAAATGATGTTTTATGAGTTATCTACTGGTTGCATGTCGAAATCTTTGAGTTACAAAACGATTTTAGCAAGAAAAACGCAAATCGGGAAGAAGGCAGCAGCCAGGTGCGCCGCACCTCTTCCCAGGTGCGCAGCACCGGGCTGCTGACCTCCCGAAAATGTGTCGTTTACTCGCTTAAAACTTGTTTTCACGTTCTGGTCTTTTGTCAATAATATTATGGGGCTGAGATGAGTAAAAACAGTAATAATAATGACATTTTGTACATTCAAATCCTTCGTTTCACTAACTTTTGGCGTTGTTTGTGTTTCGGAGGCGGATATTCTCATCGTTGTACCACCAAAGTTGTCATTCCAAATTCTGGTCAAATCAAGCGGAGTTAGCGGTATAACTTGTTACTCTTGTGAATCTTGTGATTTCATTATATGTGTATTATTCGGTTTTAGCCTTGAAAATCGGTTAGGATAAATTATTAGACCAACACCCGTGCGTTTGATCGATTTGGACAAAATGTTAAAATATAAGTAACCAAAGTATTATGTAAAGCTAAATATGGTATTATGTATTTTGTATAATGGTTTAAAATGCATTGTTGATAAGCGGGAAAGTGATTGAATAAATGGACTAATATTTTATGGCGCGGAAGCTCTGCCGAAATTTCATCTCACAACTTCTTTACGACTTAAAACACTTATGTAAATAAATTGTATACCAAAGTAACATATTATACAAAAACATTGTCTTTGGACTCAAAGACACCAACGCAATCTCGAATGTCATAATATTACTTAAATGGACATTTTAAACCTTTGCGATACTTTAAACTTCGTCTCAATTTAATCATTGTTTTAAGTCATCAAAATGTGATTTTTCGACAAACTTTATAAATGGTTTTGAAAGACATTTTACTCAAAATATTTTGGTATGAAAAGACTTCAAATTATTCTAAGTGTCAATTGGACTTTTAATTTGATTTTGACTTTAATAAGTCAACTTAATTGACGTTTGACTCTTATAAGTCAACATGATTTAAATTTGACTTTCATAAGTCAACATAATTGACCCTTGACTTTTATAAGTCAACATCTTTAATCTTGGTCAACTTAAATGAACATTCATATTAATAATCCTTTCGACTCGGAGTTATCATTTGCTTCCAACGGTCGCTGTTGACGTGAAAAATCGATATCTTACCGATCGGCCCTTTCTGGCGCGGAACATCGTCTTCTTAATCCGTCATCCTTATTCGATTTATTAAACGTTGGAATATTATATCAAACGTAATCTTAACCGACAAGGCTAAACCGGACCTAGACTTATAGAGGTACTGAGACTGTGTGTTTATTGTTTAAGGCACTTAGACGGTGGGATTGTGAGCCTGTGATTGTATTTACCCGAGATTTGCTGGAATTGTACTGTGAGTTATTCGTAGCCCTTGTCTTAAATATTTTTGGGCTGTAAAGCGTATTTTATAAAATTGTCTGCTTGTATGCGGGACTTTGTTGATTATCTTGTTTACCTAGTTGAATAGGTCTGCTTTAGATTAGGAGTCTTATTTGCCTTGGTGGCACCCCTAATACACTCGTTAAGCTTTATGCCCAACGGTTTCATATTTATAGCTATATGGGTTATTATACCTAACCCTCATCGCTCGGTAGGATGCTCCTATGAGTGGATGTTATGACCGGTATATTATTCGATTACCTTTGGATTGACTCGCCTTAGAAGAGGGGACTTTATTGTGTGGTAAGGATCGAGGTGTATGACTAATCTAAGCATGGTATCCTCACTAGGGTTGACAACAAGATACAATACGATGATTATGTTATGATTTGAAATATGATTTTGAAATTTATCGAAACTTGTCGATGGGTCAACTTTTACTTATAAATTGCGAATAATTCACCAACATGTTGTTGATGTCGTTTTAACGCTTTGCAGGAAATTGAGGATTTCCGTGATCATGCCATAGTTTATTTTTGGATCGCTTGCTTTTGGGGAATTTGAACTTAAATTGTTTATTGTAATTTCCATGACGATCCTTTTGTTGATTTCTTTTGGAATTGTATTCGCACTTGGCGTCTCATCGCCTTGACTTATTGATGTATTTTGTAACATTTGGCATGATCAATTTAATTTAATGTTTTGTTTATCGGTTATATTGTTGTAACCCTGACTTTGATATTATAACTGGAACGCCCTGCGTTTCCGCTTCCAAGCGGGGTGTGACATAATGAATATATAAATACGTATAAATACGAATAAAATTGATTTTTGAGGGTTACGGTTAAATCCGTAGAAATTCTCGACATATCAAGAATACCAACTCCAAAGAATCATATCGTGACCTAGGAGAGGATGACTCTCGTTCAAATTTCCCAGTTTGGTATACGTAATTGTAACGAGATACCGCTCTAGACAGAAATTGAACTACCGATCTTCCAAACCTTACAGCCTGGTAAAATGAACTACCGATCTTCCAAAATTAAGCATGGTAAAATGAATAAACTACTTAATTAATCAGTTATTAACTAATTAAAATATAACTTTATAACACTTACCATATATACTTAAATATTTAAAATAATTGAATTTTTTTTTATAAATTTAAAACAATCAATTTTATTGGGATACGATCGATTTATATCATTAGGAATTATATTAGAACCAATCGGTAAGGTTTTTTTATTCGATTCTAATTATTCATTTGGGAAATAAACCAATTCTTCCCAACAAGAGACATTTTTTTTCTTTTTACAAACAGCTTGTAAAACAATATTTTTCCAAAAATGTTTTTGTTAAAACAATGCATAAATTATTTAGTTCAATTTTATTGAAAAAATATTGTCTTGTTAATCAAATCCAAGTAGATCGGCTTAAAATCATAACAAATGACGTCGCTGATGATTTTTTTTCTTATGAGCTAAAGCATGATTTATGTTGCAATTTTTTGGTATTTGTATTATCCGATTAAATTTACGAGGCCCAAGTCTACTGCACTACTTCCACAAATACTTGAACAGAATAAACTCCCTTTACATGAAATATGATGTGGCCTTCGACTCATATTATTATAAAGCTCAATTTAAGAAACAAGTTGGATATTTACAAAGCAGTTACATTATTAGGGTTACAGAGATGTTTAAAACTATTTTTTGTAGGGATTTACCCTTAAAAAGGGATCCCTTCCAGAAATTCTCGACGGCCAAGGCAAAACCAAGACCTAGGAGGGGGTTTGGAAATAGTTTTCAACCAGCAATTGACGTGCCTCGGCTATTACCTCATAAGCTACGTCATTGCCCCAAGCGCAAAGATGCCTTTATATGTTGCCTACAACCCTCATTTTATACACACTTCTATCAACTATATTATGTCAATAAACCGATGTGGGACAAATTTTATTGTAGATATATTAGGTACCTTTCTGAACACCCTAACACAAAAGTTTTGTTATTCCAAGTTAATGAAGATTAAGCCTCGAGTAATATACATAGTGTTTTAGCATTTACATATTAACGAAATTTCATTTATTTTGAGCTTTGACTCAAGTCGTACAATTGGATTACAGGGTATTCCAAGAGGTTCGATTGAAGGTTGCCAACATTCAAGTTTTTGAATAAAACATCATATTAGATACTTAGTTTTTTAAATCTAAATATATATCTGGTTAGAATCTTAGATGTCTTTTCACGAGCTTCAGGTCAACCAAATATGATAGGCACTTGGGAACAAGGCGACGAGAGGGGGAGTTTAGTATTTAGTGAGACCAAGCGTGTATTACATTGCATATATACTAAATTTAAATAGGCGACGGGTTTACGACAAGCTTAGGTTTTATGTTGGGGCAAAATAGGCGACCGCATATAGCTAAAAAGGTGTAGGCTCAATCACGATTAATGTAACCATGTAGAGTTGAAGAATTATAAATCTTCTTAGTTTAGATTATACCAAGCAATCATGCAAGCCTGGAAAAATTATGTTCGAAAGTATTGGTTGCTAAACAAAAACAGGCAAACTTTTTAAAAACTAGATTTGCTTAGAAAAGTTAAACAGGTACTTACATATTAAATTAAAATACCCTAAGAATAAAGTTGAACTAAGATATTGCGCAGGGCTGCGCGAACGCAAACCCCCACTATCCACAAATTATGACATAGGATCAGCTACTTGAGCCGACCTTAAGCGGCTCTTCCAAGGTGCAATGGAGTCACCGCCTAGGCCATGGACCTTTATGATCGTACATTGACCCCGCCCAGGTAAGTAAGTTTTACCTAGGCCTGTCTCCCATTATATATAACACTATTCCCTCTTGCCCTTTGCTCTCCCAACCGATATGGGATCCACCTCAAGTTTAAGAACTCCTTAAACGATTTGACTATTCACTAAACACATCTTTCCGCATTATCTATATCTATATCTATATACATTATAAAACATTTAGGTATAAGGTGTTGAAAATTAAGCATGGTAAAATGAATAAACTACTTAATTAATTAGTTATTAACTAATTAAAATTATAACTTCATAACACTTACCATATATACTTAAATATTTACAATTATTGAATTTTTTTTTTATAAATTTAAAACAATCAATTTTATTGGGATACGATCGATTGATATCATTAGGAATTATATTAGAACCAATCGGTAAGGTTTTTTTTATTCGATTCTAATTATTCATTTGGGAAATAAACCAATTCGTCCCAACAAGAGACATTTTTTTTTCTTTTTACAAAGAGCTTGTAAAACAATATTTTTCCAAAAATGTTTTTGTTAAAACAATGCATATATTATCTAGTTCAATTTTATTGAAAAAATATTGTCTTGTTAATCAAATCCAAGTAGATCGGCTTAAAATCATAACAAATGACGTTGCTAATGATTTTTTTTTCTTATGAGCTAAAGTGTAACACCCCGGCTAAAGCAGAATACACCTGAGGCATTACAATTGTTCTTAACTCGTGTTCGTCTATTAGGTTATAATAGACACATTTAATGGTTTAAATGAATGCCTTAAAGATAAATAAATTTTTTACAGAAAAGTAACCGAAAAACGACAAAAGACTTAAATTATTCATTAATGTCATTAACTAGGTCCAAGCTCTTATGTTTTCTTCAAGCAAACCTATCCATTTCCTGTATCATGTAAAAAGTAAACGTCAATACAAAAGTATTGGTGAATAAACAAGTTTAAGACACAAGTATAAAGTATTAAAAAGATTACGTAATAAAGAGTATAAAAGTAATATAAATGAATATGTAAAATGTAGTATAAAAAAATGTATAATAAAAGAATATATAAAGAAAGTATAATATGTGTATAATGGCATAACACGCGTTTGTATCAAGTCTGATGTATATCATATGTGATCAAAGTCACATAGGGTCCGGTCGAGGGCCTCGACATTCACAGTAACACGTCGGAATGTCTAATAACGGCCAATAGATCTATCACGTTTCCCGTTTAGTATATACATATAATGAATGATTGATTGTTTGAATGTTTGATTTATCGTGTGTGCATCCCATAATGATTGTGTCACTTGATTCATTCCAATGTTTGCCATAATACAAAAATATAGTATCAAATATGAATATAAGTACATATAAACATAAATGACTTTACGAATGAATATAATAAGAATGAATACCAATATGAATGAATTACGATGAATATAATACAAAAAGTATACATATAAACATGATTATAATTGAGTATATAATCATGAATATAAGTTTTAATATGAATATAAGTATGAATCTCAATATGAATATAAGTCTGAATATACATATAAATATAAGTATGAATATAAACAAAAATATGAATATGAATCACCATATTACTATAAGTATGAATATAGACATAAAATATAAATGTGAACATAAGTATGAATTAAACATAAAAGTATGAATATAGGTATAAATATGAATGTCATGATACAGCCCAAAGATTTATATAATAAAAAGGGCATCGAGTTTACTCACATGATTAAATACGGAGGTAGATACGGATACTAGATTATGAATACGGAATACGTTGAAAGCAACACCAAACTTGCCTTTACAAATCTAGAAATAAGAATAAATATGAATAAGAATATATCATGAATTTGGAGTTTTCTAGATTAGAGTTTGAATAAACAAGATTGATAAGATGATGATGGTAAGCTTGAGTAACATAAAAGATAAACATGATTATGATGAAAAACAATAGAATTGGGAACCTTTACAATCAATTATGGGAGGCTTGAAGTCTTGATTATGGAGCTTTGTGTGGGTTTGATTTTTGACAAAAAGACACCAATTTATAGAGTTTGATATGTGATAAAGAAAGGTCAAAATGTAACTCCCCTAATAATTAACTCCAAATTTAATTATTGTAGGTTACAAAAAGAAATGGTTAAAGAGGTGTTTAAAGCCATAAATAAGAAATGTGTAACTCATTTGACCAAACTTGAAGGCTAAGAACAAGGAAACATACATACATACATACATACATAGTTCCTTGCATGCATGTATTAATTAAACTACTTGTCTTTAACACATTACTAGAATTACTTGCATTTATATAAGTCCATGTGTATTAAACACATTTTAGTGTACATTAATGTACACATGCAAGATAACACATTAATAATGTTACAAGGTTTAAATAGAATTAAGATAACCCAAATATACGTAACTCAAATCGAACTTTTATAAATCGTCAAATGTATACAATTACAAAGTCCGAATTAAAGTTACAAGTCAAGTATCGGGTCGGATTCGGGCACGGTGTTACATAAAGCATGATTTATGTTGCAATTTTTTGGTATTTGTATTATCCGATTAAATTTACGAGGCCCAAGTCTACTGCACTACTTCCACAAATACTTGAACAAAATAAACTCCCGTTACATGAAATATGATGTGGCCTTCGACTCATATTATTATAAAGCTCAATTTAAGAAACAAGTTGGATATTTACAAAGCAGTTACATTATTAGGGTTACAGAGATGTTTAAAACTATTTTTTGTAGGGATTTACCCTTAAAAAGGGATCCCTTCCAGAAATTCTCGACGGCCAAGGCAAAACCAAGACCGAGGAGGGGGTTTGGAAATAGTTTTCAACCAGCAATTGACGCGCCTCGGCTATTACCTCATAAGCTGCGTCATTGCCCCAAGCGCAAAGATGCCTTTATATGTTGCCTACAACCCTCATTTTATACACACTTCTATCAACTATATTATGTCAATAAACCGATGTGGGACAAATTTTATTGTAGATATATTAGGTACCTTTCTCAACACCCTAACACAAAAGTTTTGTTATTCCAAGTTAATGAAGATTAAGCCTCGAGTAATATACATAGTGTTTTAGCATTTACATATTAACGAATTTTCATTTATTTTGAGCTTTGACTCAAGTCGTACAATTGGATTACAGGGTATTCCAAGAGGTTCGATTGAAGGTTGCCAACATTCAAGTTTTTGAATAAAACATCATATCAGATACTTAGTTTTTTTTAAATCTAAATATATATCTGGTTAGAATCTTAGATGTCTTTTCACGAGCTTCAGGTCAACCAAATATGATAGGCACTTGGGAACAAGGCGACGAGAGGGGGAGTTTAGTATTTAGTGAGACCAAGCGTGTATTACATTGCATATATACTAAATTTAAATAGGCGACGGGTTTACGACAAGCTTAGGTTTTATGTTGGGGCAAAATAGGCGACCGCGTATAGCTAAAAAGGTGTAGGCTCAATCACGATTAATGTAACCATGTAGAGTTGAAGCATTATAAATCTTCTTAGTTTAGATTATACCAAGCAATCATGCAAGCCCGGAAAAATTATGTTCGAGAGTATTGGTTGCTAAACAAAAAGAGGCAAACTTTTTAAAAACTAGATTTGCTTAGAAAAGTTAAACAGGTACTTACATATTAAATTAAAATACCCTAAGAATAAAGTTGAACTAAGATATTGCGCAGGGCTGCGCGAACGCAAACCCCCACTATCCACAAATTATGACGTAGGATCAACTACTTGAGCCGACCTTAAGCGGCTCTTCCAAGGTGCAATGGAGTCACCGCCTAGGCCATGGACCTTTATGATCGTCCATTGACCCCGCCCAGGTAAGTAAGTTTTACCTAGGCCTGTCTCCCATTATATATAACACTATTCCCTCTTGCCCTTTGCTCTCCCAACCGATATGGGATCCACCTCAAGTTTAAGAATTCCTTAAACGATTTGACTATTCACTAAACACATCTTTCCGCATTATCTATATCTATATCTATATACATTATAAAACATTTAGGTATAAGGTGTTGAAAATTAAGCATGGTAAAATGAATAAACTACTTAATTAATCAGTTATTAACTAATTAAAATATAACTTTATAACACTTACCATATATACTTAAATATTTAAAATAATTGAATTTTTTTTTTATAAATTTAAAACAATCAATTTTATTGGGATACGATCGATTTATATCATTAGGAATTATATTAGAACCAATCGGTAAGGTTTTTTTATTCGATTCTAATTATTCATTTGGGAAATAAACCAATTCGTCCCAACAAGAGACATTTTTTTTCTTTTTACAAACAGCTTGTAAAACAATATTTTTCCAAAAATGTTTTTGTTAAAACAATGCATAAATTATTTAGTTCAATTTTATTGAAAAAATATTGTCTTGTTAATCAAATCCAAGTAGATCGGCTTAAAATCATAACAAATGACGTCGCTGATGATTTTTTTTTCTTATGAGCTAAAGCATGATTTATGTTGCAATTTTTTGGTATTTGTATTATCCGATTAAATTTACGAGGCCCAAGTCTACTGCACTACTTCCACAAATACTTGAACAGAATAAACTCCCTTTACATGAAATATGATGTGGCCTTCGACTCATATTATTATAAAGCTCAATTTAAGAAACAAGTTGGATATTTACAAAGCAGTTACATTATTAGGGTTACAGAGATGTTTAAAACTATTTTTTGTAGGGATTTACCCTTAAAAAGGGATCCCTTCCAGAAATTCTCGACGGCCAAGGCAAAACCAAGACCGAGGAGGGGGTTTGGAAATAGTTTTCAACCAGCAATTGACGCGCCTCGGCTATTACCTCATAAGCTGCGTCATTGCCCCAAGCGCAAAGATGCCTTTATATGTTGCCTACAACCCTCATTTTATACACACTTCTATCAACTATATTATGTCAATAAACCGATGTGGGACAAATTTTATTGTAGATATATTAGGTACCTTTCTCAACACCCTAACACAAAAGTTTTGTTATTCCAAGTTAATGAAGATTAAGCCTCGAGTAATATACATAGTGTTTTAGCATTTACATATTAACGAATTTTCATTTATTTTGAGCTTTGACTCAAGTCGTACAATTGGATTACAGGGTATTCCAAGAGGTTCGATTGAAGGTTGCCAACATTCAAGTTTTTGAATAAAACATCATATCAGATACTTAGTTTTTAAAATCTAAATATATATCTGGTTAGAATCTTAGATGTCTTTTCACGAGCTTCAGGTCAACCAAATATGATAGGCACTTGGGAACAAGGCGACGAGAGGGGGAGTTTAGTATTTAGTGAGACCAAGCGTGTATTACATTGCATATATACTAAATTTAAATAGGCGACGGGTTTACGACAAGCTTAGGTTTTATGTTGGGGCAAAATAGGCGACCGCGTATAGCTAAAAAGGTGTAGGCTCAATCACGATTAATGTAACCATGTAGAGTTGAAGCATTATAAATCTTCTTAGTTTAGATTATACCAAGCAATCATGCAAGCCCGGAAAAATTATGTTCGAGAGTATTGGTTGCTAAACAAAAAGAGGCAAACTTTTTAAAAACTAGATTTGCTTAGAAAAGTTAAACAGGTACTTACATATTAAATTAAAATACCCTAAGAATAAAGTTGAACTAAGATATTGCGCAGGGCTGCGCGAACGCAAACCCCCACTATCCACAAATTATGACGTAGGATCAACTACTTGAGCCGACCTTAAGCGGCTCTTCCAAGGTGCAATGGAGTCACCGCCTAGGCCATGGACCTTTATGATCGTCCATTGACCCCGCCCAGGTAAGTAAGTTTTACCTAGGCCTGTCTCCCATTATATATAACACTATTCCCTCTTGCCCTTTGCTCTCCCAACCGATATGGGATCCACCTCAAGTTTAAGAATTCCTTAAACGATTTGACTATTCACTAAACACATCTTTCCGCATTATCTATATCTATATCTATATACATTATAAAACATTTAGGTATAAGGTGTTGAAAATTAAGCATGGTAAAATGAATAAACTACTTAATTAATCAGTTATTAACTAATTAAAATATAACTTTATAACACTTACCATATATACTTAAATATTTAAAATAATTGAATTTTTTTTTTATAAATTTAAAACAATCAATTTTATTGGGATACGATCGATTTATATCATTAGGAATTATATTAGAACCAATCGGTAAGGTTTTTTTATTCGATTCTAATTATTCATTTGGGAAATAAACCAATTCGTCCCAACAAGAGACATTTTTTTTCTTTTTACAAACAGCTTGTAAAACAATATTTTTCCAAAAATGTTTTTGTTAAAACAATGCATAAATTATTTAGTTCAATTTTATTGAAAAAATATTGTCTTGTTAATCAAATCCAAGTAGATCGGCTTAAAATCATAACAAATGACGTCGATGATGATTTTTTTTTCTTATGAGCTAAAGCATGATTTATGTTGCAATTTTTTGGTATTTGTATTATCCGATTAAATTTACGAGGCCCAAGTCTACTGCACTACTTCCACAAATACTTGAACAGAATAAACTCTCGTTACATGAAATATGATGTGGCCTTCGACTCATATTATTATAAAGCTCAATCTAAGAAACAAGTTGGATATTTACAAAGCAGTTACATTATTAGGGTTACAGAGATGTTTAAAACTATTTTTTGTAGGCATTTACCCTTAAAAAGGGATCCCTTCCAGAAATTCTCGACGGCCAAGGCAAAACCAAGACCGAGGAGGGGGTTTGGAAATAGTTTTCAACCAGCAATTGACGCGCCTCGGTGATTACCTCATAAGCTGCGTCATTGCCCCAAGCGCAAAGATGCCTTTATATGTTGCCTACAACCCTCATTTTATACACACTTCTATCAACTATATTATGTCAATAAACCGATGTGGGACAAATTTTATTGTAGATATATTAGGTACCTTTCTCAACACCCTAACACAAAAGTTTTGTTATTCCAAGTTAAAGAAGATTAAGCCTCGAGTAATATACATAGTGTTTTAGCATTTACATATTAACGAATTTTCATTTATTTTGAGCTTTGACTCAAGTCGTACAATTGGATTACAGGGTATTCCAAGAGGTTCGATTGTAGGTTGCCAACATTCAAGTTTTTGAATAAAACATCATATCAGATACTTAGTTTTTAAAATCTAAATATATATCTGGTTAGAATCTTAGATGTCTTTTCACGAGCTTCAGGTCAACCAAATATGATAGGCACTTGGGAACAAGGCGACGAGAGGGGGAGTTTAGTATTTAGTGAGACCAAGCGTGTATTACATTGCATATATACTAAATTTAAATAGGCGACGGGTTTACGACAGGCCCGGGTTTTATGTTGGGGCAAAATAGGCGACCGCGTATAGCTAAATAGGTGTAGGCTCAATCACGATTAATGTAACCATGTAGAGTTGAAGCATTATAAATCTTCTTAGTTTAGATTATACCAAGCAACCATGCAAGCCCGGAAAAATTATGTTCGAGAGTATTGCTTTCTAAACAAAAAGAGGCAAACTTTTTAAAAACTAGATTTGCTTAGAAAAGTTAAACAGGTACTTACATATTAAATTAAAATACCCTAAGAATAAAGTTGAACTAAGATATTGCGCAGGGGCTGCGCGAACGCAAACCCCCACTATCCACAAATTATGACGTAGGATCAACTACTTGAGCCGACCTTAAGCGGCTCTTCCAAGGTGCAATGGAGTCACCGCCTAGGCCATGGACCTTTATGATCGTCCATTGACCCCGCCCAGGTAAGTAAGTTTTACCTAGGCCTGTCTCCCATTATATATAACACTATTCCCTCTTGCCCTTTGCTCTCCCAACCGATATGGGATCCACCTCAAGTTTAAGAACTCCTTAAACGATTTGACTATTCACTAAACACATCTTTCCGCATTATCTATATCTATATCTATATACATTATAAAACATTTAGGTATAAGGTGTTGAAAATTAAGCATGGTAAAATGAATAAACTACTTAATTAATCAGTTATTAACTAATTAAAATATAACTTTATAACACTTACCATATATACTTAAATATTTAAAATAATTGAATTTTTTTTTATAAATTTAAAACAATCAATTTTATTGGGATACGATCGATTTATATCATTAGGAATTATATTAGAACCAATCGGTAAGGTTTTTTTATTCGATTCTAATTATTCATTTGGGAAATAAACCAATTCGTCCCAACAAGAGACATTTTTTTTTCTTTTTACAAACAGCTTGCAAAACAATATTTTTCCAAAAATGTTTTTGTTAAAACAAAGCATAAATTATTTAGTTCAATTTTATTGAAAAAATATTGTCTTGTTAATCAAATCCAAGTAGATCGGCTTAAAATCATAACAAATGACGTCGCTGATGATTTTTTTTTCTTATGAGCTAAAGCATGATTTATGTTGCAACTTTTTGGTATTTGTATTATCCGATTAAATTTACGAGGCCAGTCTACTGCACTACTTCCACAAATACTTGAACAGAATAAACCCTCGTTACATGAAATATGATGTGGCCTTCAACTCATATTATTATAAAGCTCAATTTAAAAAACAAGTTGGATATTTACAAAACAGTTATATTATTAGGGTTACATAGATGTTTAAAACTATTTTTTGTAGGGATTTACCCTTAAAAAGGGATCCCTTCCAAAAATTCTCGACGGCCAAGGCAAAACCAAGACCGAGGAGGGGGTTTGGAAATAGTTTTCAACCAACAATTGACGCGCCTCGGCTATTACCTCATAAGCTGCGTCATTGCCCCAAGCGCAAAGATGCCTTTATATGTTGCCTACAACCCTCATTTTGTACATACTTCTATCAACTATATTATGTCAATAAACCAATGTGGGACAAATTTTATTGTAGATATATTAGGTACCTTTCTCAACACCCTAACACAAAAGTTTTGTTATTCCAAGTTAAAGAAGATTAAGCCTCGAGTAATATACATAGTGTTTTAGCATTTACATATTAACGATTTTTCATTTATTTTGAGCTTTGACTCAAGTCGTACAATTGGATTACAGGGTATTCCAAGAGGTTCGATTGCAGGTTTCCAACATTCAAGTTTTTGAATAAAACATCATATGAGATACTTAGTTTTTAAAATCTAAATATATATCTGGTTAGAATCTTAGATGTCTTTTCACGAGCTTCAGGTCAACCAAATATGATAGGGACTTGGGAACAAGGCGACGAGAGGGGGAGTTTAGTATTTAGTGAGACCAAGCGTGTATTACATTGCATATGTACTAAATTTAAATAGGCGACGGGTTTACGACAAGCTCGGGTTTTATGTTGGGGCAAAATATGCGACCACGTATAGCTAAATAGGTGTAGGCTCAATCACGATTAATGTAACCATGTAGAGTTGAAGCATTATAAATCTTCTTAGTTTAGATTATACCAAGCAACCATGCAAGCCCGAAAAAAGACTTGATACTTTAACTTTGAATTCGAAAACCAAAAAGATGAATGTCGATTGTGGAGGGGAATAGTTGTCGACAAGAGGGATTAGGAGAAAAGATTGGTCGAATTAGGGTTTAGGTTTTCTTGGTTTTCGACCGCAAGAGAAAGGGGTGTCTGGTTTGGGTGTTTTGGGGTGGCCGGTTGGGCTAGTTTTGGGTGGATGCTTGGGCTAAGACTAATAACGGCTAGACAAATAATTTATATAATTTTCCGCTAACAAAACAAGAGTAGAGAATTTAAAACACTAACTTAGATTATAAAACGTGGCTTGCATCCACTGAGATCACCCGAAATAGAAAGTTTACGTTTTATGATTTAATTAACTATGCCAATTGTTCGATTGAAAACTAACGTAGAAGCTCAATACTCTTGCAAATGTGACAATCAAGTTCTACCATGTAAATATAAAGTTTAAGTAGTGTTACGCAAATAATCACGTCTAAAAATAATAAGTTATAAAATAATAATTTGAATATCGCACAATCACATTTAGAACGTACAAACTCAAATAAAATTTTAAACAAGTAAGACATTTTGCCTTAGAAACTAGCCTAGAATAGTGATTTTGGTGACGGTGGTCACAGTATCCCCACTTAACGGGTTTTTGTCCCGAAATTCAAGTGATAAGATACGCATCAGAGATTATCAAAAATTGAATATTTGCAACAACAAAAAGTTAGCATTTTTAAAGAAAATATACGTCACATTGTGAGCCTATTGAACAATATCCATAACTCCGTATCCTTAGCTCCCACAAGTAGACTCTACCTCGTTCCTTATTGTCTTTATTTCCGTTGTCTTGTTTCCCATGATTATTCTCACAAATTTCATTGTTCTCATTGTTATTGTATGCATTACCTTGATTCATAGCCGACACAACTTGTACCACGATATTAGAAACAAACAACTATTTGTTGAAAACAACCTTAGCAAGATCAGAGTTGTCATTTTTATTGTTATTGTTGCACTTGTTATTGTTATGACGCGTTGATGTCCTTCGAACAATTTTCCCAAAACCGAAAGGATATGGATAAGATATATTGAAAATGAACTTGTTAACATGTGATGGATTAGAATTAGAATCACACATTCAAAGATTTTATATATATGTATGTGTATGTGTATATTTTATATGTAAATGTATTAAAGATCGTTATAGCCCATCCTAACTCCCATAACTATATCTAACAACTTATTAAACTAATAAATTACATGATAATTTTATTAACAAAACTTAGTTTTGTAAATAAGTTTCCTATCAAATTCATGAACGTTTTTTAATATGTTATTTTGTGTATATTAAAGGTTTATTGGGTCTCTTTAAACATATTCTAAACGATTAAATGGAGGAAATTTATCTTAAAGCTTTATAAAATATGTTAATTTTCTCAAGTATTCTATTTTATCGTTTTCGCTCGTCCTAAGTTTAAATCCTGGCTACGCCACTGGTAAGCTTCCCCTGAATGTATCATAATCTATGTTTCAGATTTAGCTCGTTCGGTTAGTTTGTTTCTAGTTTCTGCTTGGTTTTCTGTTTTACATTTGTTTAGCTTTCATTGGATATTTTGTTCGTTCATACTTCCCAAGTTTGGTTTTCCTTTTAGACAATCATTACTTCCTCGTATTTTTGTTTGTTTCCATTAACTTCATACAGTAGTTCATAAGGTATTGTTATTGGTTTCAGGAATTCCACATTATGGATTATCAATTGGTTATGTTTGAATTTTAGGCAATCATTACTTCCTCGTATTTAAGTTTTGATTTTGTTTATTTTGTTTATTTTGTTTTGGAATAAGATTTAAATTATGGTTTATCGTTTGCAGTTAAAGTTTGTTCGTTATTAGCATATGTTTGCTTTGTCTTAATTCCGCTTTTAGATTTGTTCTATGTTTCGTATAAACGTTTATGTTTCGTATGAGATTAAGGTTTCGATTCACACTTTTGGTACGAGATTTACATTTGGTATAACTTTTGGATATTGAGTTTTTAGAGGGAATAGTGGTATATCTCGTTTGTTGTTGATGACCTTTTGCAACTATTAGTATGGCTTTAACATATATCGGTTTGGTATATGGTACATCCGTTAGTCGACTATGTTCCGGTTGTTTTATATACACGACTAATTTGTCTATTGACTAAATTACATGGATGGTCCTTTTCCTCTTACCAAAATGGCACTTTTCGTCCTATTTTCTGAAAAATTACATGGACAGTCATTTATTTTGAATTTATGCACATGGACAGTCCTTTAATCCGTTAGTGTTAAATCAATTCTGTTATTTTAGCAAAATTACCAATTTATCCTTTTTGTCTTATTCGCAAAGGACCGTTTTTTTTCTTTTTATTTGTTTTATAGCAATTGTTTTTTTTTTATTTGTAGTAATATTAATTTTTTTTACAAATCCACCTACTAGCTTCTTCACAAACCAATTACTAAAATAAACAAAATCAAGAGAGAATGTCACAAATCGTCCTTGTGGTTAGGCCATTTTTCATGTATCGTCCTTTTCGAGAAAACTTAGCACAAATTGTCCTTTTGTTTTTTGAATTTATCCTCTGTCGTCCTTCCGTCCAAATCCGTTAAAATTGTGCCGTGAAATGGACCTACATGGCAGGCACATGAGGGTAAATGAGTAATTTTATATTTGTTTCTTAATTTATTTAATATTCTTATTCACTTAATTTATATACCTCACTCTCTCTCTACCACACTTCAAAATTAACCAAATTCACAAAAAACACACAGATTCACAAATCATATTTACCGAATAATCAGCCACGATACTCCAGATTTTCATCAATCAAAAAACACACAAATTCACAAATCATATTTACCGAATAATCAGCCACGATACTCCAATAATCAGCCACGATACTCCAATAATCAGCCGTCGTCGCCTCAGCCGCCGTCGCCTCAGTTGCCGTTGTCGTCGCCTCAACCGCCATGGACTGATGATGATGACGATGATAAAGGCTTGATGATGATGGACCGATGATGAGGACGACGATGATGAACTGATGATGATGATGAAGATGAAGATGAGGGCTTGATAATGATGATGAACACGAACCAGCGTCGTTGTTTTTTTTTTTTTTTTTGTATTTGTTTTATATGATGATGAAGAAAAGAGAATTGAAGAAAGAGAGTTTTACTTATTTATTATGATGATGAATCTTAATGTTGAAATATGATTTGTGCATTTGTGTGTCTATTGAATGATAAAAATCTGGAATTGAATTTGGGGATAAATACTAAAGAGGGATAAAGAGATTAATTACTCATTTACCCTCACATGTTTATCATGTGAGGGGGTTAACGGCACAATTTTAACGGAAGGACGACAGAGGATAAATTCAAAAAACAAAAGGACAATTTGTGCTAAGTTTTCTCCAAAATCAAATATATCCTTTCTATCTAATAAAAGGGAGATAAAGATGATGTAATAAGATAGAGGTGTCAAACGATAAGAGTGTCCATGTTGGATTTGTTATTAATCTGATGATGTCATTATTGTATTTTATTTTTGTTAATTTAATATACAAAATATTTTCAACTGGAGGAATCGGGAGAAACGCCCACCGATTTCCAAACCAATGGGCTTGAAGAAATTTGAATAAGTTTCAATTTCCCGGCCATTGTCAATTCCTATTAATTCAAATTCAAATTTACTAAACCCCAAATCTGATCTTAGCATATCACAAACCTAATCTTGAATATCTGTCTTTACTCTTTATCATGTAAGTTTTTTTTCTCTTTTTTTCTTCTTTTAATGAGTTTAGATTAATATTGAAAGAAACAAAGGAGCGAGATTCGTCTGCCACCAATATTTCGTTGTTTAGATTTCTTAGGTATTTGTTATTAATTTTTTTTTCCTATAAACTTTTTAAGGTTTCCTTTTGAATTATGTTTAAATACGGAGGACGGTTGTATTTTGAATTAGGGACAAGATGATGTAGAGGAGGAGGAATGTATAAAAAGGACGCAACTTTTGTTCAATTCAAGGTATGAGTAATTGTGATTAGTTGGGGATATTATACATGTTTTGATTAGTGCAGACCTATTTTATTTTAAAAGATATCGCTTAATGATATATGGAAATTGCTACTTGAAAATTTTACGAAAATAATCCTTGGTAGCTATTGTTTGGGGAATCCTTGGTAGCTATTATTTGAAATAAATGATTTTGGCTTTTTGATGTATGTCCTATTGGCTGGCATGCATGACTTGATTGTCCATGGATAATATTCATCTCTATAGGCCTGGTAAAATATTAATATTGGAACTTGATTGTAGGATTCCTGGACATGTAGACCTTAGTTATCGAAAGGCAATCGTTAGTTGTAGCATAATAGCATATTGTGTTTCCCCTGTTTGGACTTTGTGACTAACTCATTTGCATTTGTCTTTTGATAAGTTATTCTGAATAGTTGTTTATCGTAGTGGTATTTTTCCGTTGGTGTTATAGTTTTCACCAATATAAAGTGTCGTTTTGTATAGAGTTCATGGCAATCTTTACCCCGGCCGGGTTGCGGTTTGATTCAGCAGCATGGTTACTTCAACATGGAAAGCTATGAATATGCAGACTTTTCCCAGATTCTGTTGTCTGATACAGCTTGGGAACTTTCATTGTTAGCTTGCTTTTCGAGGAAGGCATCTGGCAGATGGGCATATTAGGGTATAATAGTGAAAAATCCGTGCATCTTTGTGGATATTCGTTGCCTTCGAATTTATATTCATCATCACATACAAAGCCTCTTTTGCGAAAGAGAACCATCTCTCCATTTTAACTGCAATTTAAAGAGTTATATCTAAAAGTAGGTAATATTGCTTATCTTCATTTAAGTCACTTCATTTAAGGTGAAATTATTGGTTTAGAGATCCCTCACTAAATATTTGTTTCACTATTAAACTAATTGTTTGTGGTGACACAATGGGTTGTGCAGACAGGTTCGGGTCAAAAGGTGATATACGTGGAACTACTACGAGGAGTTAATACATCATGTACCAAGTTTCAGGTCTGATGACAATGAACTCAACTGTCAAGCGTTATCCATTCTCTTATGTTTCAAATCCATTAACGTTTATTTTCTTAGGCTATTTTTAGTTCTCATGACCATGTATATAGAGGGAAAATGATTTGGTAAATTATTGTTTTATTGTTTCATCATATCTTATTGATTTATTGCTCTAAGGTATTTAACTAGGTTGTTGGCATGTGATCAGAGTTGTATTTGAAGGTGTTTCAATTTAAAAAAAAATAGTAGAAGTTCTTTTGATCATCAACATGTGATAGTTGAGGCATTTGAATGGCAGTTTCGCTGATTGTTCGTGCAACGATTGTCAAACACAAAGGTGAGGTGATATCAACCTTAGATCTCCTGTGATGATCACAGTGCAAACCCAACAAGTTCTTGACGAACCTAGGGTGATCAAGGTTGAGGGTGGAAGCAAGAGTATATGAACTCTGTTTAAGCTTTTGTGTGTGTTGAAGTGAGATTGAAGTGTGAATGAGATGAGAATCAGTTGCCTTTGACAATGATTGAGACTGTGTATTTATATGACCAGTTTCAAGTATATGGAACGTCCATCAATTAATGACAATATTGAATACTTAAACTGCCTTGGTAATCAATCACTGGTATACTAATCGTCTTCTATCTTTATTATTGTATGCCACGGCTCACTATTATGACAGTAGTAAAGTGGTTGTTAAGTATCATTGTGACTGTCGTCAAAGGTAAAGGGATAAACCTTTAAATGACAGGCGATGGCATACATGCGGTACAACTTGGGCGAGCAATGACAGGCAGGCGATGACAGCCTGTCAGGCAATGGCATATGCATAAATGATTATTGACAATTGACATATGCAATGGCAATGGCATAAATGATTATTGACAATTGACATATGCAATGGCAATGGCATAAATGATTATTGACAATTGACATATGCAATGGCAATGGCATAAATGATTATTGACAATTGACATATGCAATGGCAATGGCATATGCAATGGCAATTGACAGCCTGTCAGGCAATGGCATACAGTTGTACAAGTGTTTTGCTCAATGGGCTTGTCTGTAGCAACAGACTTTAAGAATAAAAGCCCATGCTAGTATTTAGGTTTTAGGGATTGCCTATATATATGCATAGGGTAATTCCTACTAACCTCATCATGCCCCCGAGTTAGGATTTGTCAAAACGAAGTTTTCAAGTCGTAACTATCTACTCGCGTAAGTTTTTTTTTTTTTTTTTTTTTTTTTTTTTTTTTTTCGAGCCACGAATATCGAGCCGGGTACCAGGGCATTAGCCTGGTACCGTCTGTATGTAGGTACAGGCTGTACCGACTGTCAAGGGTACCGGCGGTACATAAGGTGGGTACTGATTGTATTTATGGTGCCGCATACAAGCCTCAAACAAAACGCGCAGACCACCAGGCGACCGAAGCCAGGTACCGGCTGTAATAGCCTGGTACCGGCGGGTTTTTATTCGCAAGCCGGGTACCGGCTGTACAAGCCTGGTACCGGCGGTTCGTTTGGTTTCCAAGCCGGGTACCGGCTAGAATTTGCCTGGTACCGGCGGTACTACACTCTCTCTCGCAAGCCAGGTACCGGCGCGGTATTGCTTGGAAGCCGGGTACCGGCGGTATTAGCTGGGGTACCGGCGGTGTCCCTTGATCCCTCTGCGGCGATTTAAACTTTGCTTCACACCACGACGCATGACCGACCGAAGCCAAGTACAGGCTGTACATGCCTGGTACCGGCTGTACATGCCTGATACCGGCATTTTAGCTTATTGTTTTGATGTTTTTAAGTCGTAAGATAAACCTTCTAATTTGTAAGTTTTTGTCTTGTTGTAGGAGTAATTGATTGCTTGTGTTAGGAGACTATCCTGCAGGTATGTGACTTACTTGTCTTTTGCATTCATTGGTTTGCGCCTGCTAACAATAACTGATGTACGGTGTTATTTATTAGGCATACCATAGTTACCTTTGTTTGACATGGGGGAGCCAGTGTGAGTAAGAGAATTGCCCTCAGTTTTTCATAGCCGTAGCAAAATCAATGACAAAATGCTAGGAAGACTTATGAATGTGTACCCATGCCTTAGGAAGTATACTGCTATTGTATCTAGCGAACACCAACGAGCCCATTCTCCTCCGGAAGGAAAAGTAGCCCTTTATATCAATTACCTTTCCCATTGCAATTTTAGATTGCCTGCCACTGCTTTTTACCTGAATGTGTTGAACTATTACAAGCTGGGATTTGCACAGTTGCATCCAGTAGCCTGTTCAAAAGTCGTGACTTTTGAGATGTTGATGGTGGCAATGGGAATAAAACCAACAGTGTCTATGTTTAGGACATGCTATAAATTGACTAAATCAAATGATTGGTATTCAGTAGAGTTGAGAGATAGGAAGCAAAAATTTATTTCTGATTGTGCGACTAGTCATAGGAATTGGAGATATAGATATGTGTTTGTCGATACGGCTTTTAGAAATATTTGGGCTAGTAACCTTGTTAATTGGAAAACTGGGTTTGACAAAGACATAAACGAGCTTCCCCATCTGAAGCCTCCTAGCGCAAGGTTGTGTAAGCAGATTGTACGAAGGACAATTAACTTTAGGGTTTATGAGGAAGGTGCGTTGGTATTGGCTGGTATTTCGGATAACTGGGATAAAGGAATGAAGCCTGTGATAAGGGACTCTGAGACTGGGAAACGTGGGTTCCTACTATTACTTCGACATACTTTTATATTAGCTTGTTGCATGTACTGATGTATTGTATGTTTCCTTGCAGCTATGAGTTTGATGGACTTTATGACGGGAGATCCTGATTGTATGGAGTATGAGATTGAAACTCATCCTGCTGATGTTATCCCTGGTGCCCAAGAACCTGGAAGCACCTCTCATTCTAACTCAGCAGGGGTGCAATTGACGTCAACCACTGATGTTGTATCAAACACCACTCTAAGTAAGTACGCAAACTTTATACATATGTTTTTATCATGATAAATATATAATCATGTTTTTTGCCTTTGTTTCACAGGTGTTGCTAGAAATGGAAAGTCGACATCACATGCTATTTCTGACCCTGACAATGATGACGAAATAGGTAACATCGTAATTGTAGTGAGTGCCAACTTATTACCCGTTGCTTAATGTTCTTATTATAAACATGCAGAGGAGTTTGATGCTTTGGGAGCAACGTCCCTTCCAGATCCCAGGTTGGATGATCGAGATATGTTAGGATTGGGAAAACAAAGGACGAGTTTAGATCTAAGTGATTATGAGCTCCCTTTGCCGAAGGTGCCAAAATTGTCTTTTCCTTCTAGTTTGCCATCTGATGCCACCCTGGTTACCAAATCATGCGCAGCTAACACGACATTTGGGAAGACTTCTACCATGTTTGGAACAATAAGTGCTTCTTCTGAAGGTACAATGCTACCATCTTACCAAAACTTTGGCGTGGGGCAGTGTTCCAACCTGCAATATGCTACCCTGCCTTTTGCTACCGGATCTATAAGCAACAGTACATGGGGTTTAGTTAATGCAGCGGATGTGAATATGTTCAATAACTTTATGGAGTATGTCAGACAGGTTGTGAACAATGAACAGGGAGAATTAAAGAAGTCTTGTGCCGAGCTGCAGATAGAGCTAGACAATAGCAAGGAGGATATTATCTCTCTAAAAAAGGATCTAGTGTTTGAACAGGCTGAAGCTTGTCGTTATCAAGGGGAGGTGCGTGTGCTGACTGAGAAAGTATCCCAACAAGGGATAAATTTATCTAAGGTTGAGATGGAGAAACATGAATTGTCAGCAGCCTTGAGTGCCCGGGAAGAGCAGTTGGCTCTGAAAGAGAAACGACTAATTGAGAAAGATGCCGAGTTAGAGATTGAGAGGCAAGCGGTTGTCAAGATGCGTGCAGAGCGCGATGTTGCCGTGCAGGGAAGAAAAGATTTGGTTGCTGCGCTGCCTCAGCTATTTGATTTGATGCTTAAGCATCCAGATGTTGCTAGTGTTTTGAATGACTTCAACCGTGCTACTCATATGTTTGGAAGACATGTTGCCAGCAAGAAAGTGAAGGATGCACTCCCCAATACTCCCTTGGAGGCCTTGCCTCATTTGGATCCTGTAACACATGCCCACATGGTTCGTGCAAGCGAGGTATTTGCAGAGAGGGCTTTTCCCATTATGAGTACCCTAGTACAAGATTTGGAGCTGTCACTTGCAGCTATTATTAACTTATTGTCACCACAGTCAGAGTCGCAACCTTAGTTTCTTTATTCGTGCACTTTATATGTTATGACTTTGTCACTTGGTTTATTTGTGATTGGATTATGGCCTTGTAGGCTTTGAATGATTGTGTGAATTTCTATGGTTGAAATTACTTGTTTTCTTTCTATGCGTGTACTTTGCTATAGAAATTATGTCTATCAACCTTGGATCGCGGTAGCCTGTGTCCCTTTGAACCGGCGGTGTCCCTTTGGACCGGCGGTAACATTTTGGTTCCGGGTGATATCTGCTGTGACATTTTATATTGCAACAATGGGAAGGAGTAATAAGATTCCATAATTTAGACATGGATATATTATTATTTTTTTGTCCTCCATGATTTAGACATGGATATGTGTGAGGCTGTAAAGTTGCATCAATCCATAAAACAAATATACAGAAGGATAGTTGTTTATTTACGTCAGTCCACATGTTACGTCTTTGATAACAAGAAACTATAAAAATATAAGTGTGTACGGTGAAAGAGTATAAAGCACTCTCAAACTATAGTTGCTTGCTATCTTTCATGTACGTATTTGTTTGTCCATTGCTTTTGCTTTGAAAAATAATGTTTTATTGGATGATCAAGCCAATAACACATTTTTATTTTTTATCTTTTTATTATGGATGTTGTCCATGACACCGTCTTGGGTGTGCATGACAGTGTGTATATTTGGTTGTGCGTATGACACTTTCTTGAGGGCCTTCCTTTGTATGCCAATGACATAGGTAGATTTGGGTATCTGTGATGTATATTTCATATTGTGCCTGTGACACTGTGCCAATGGCACTTTTGTTGGTTAACCTTTACTTTGTTTACTCGCGAGAATTGTCGCTTCCCAGTGAGAAGTGCTTATCTTTTATCAAGTAGATTAAAAGACGAATATGATTGTATGTTATTTGGCCAGACAAGGTTTTTTTTCTTGGCTTCATACATGTTGTATTGAACTATGTTCTTAGTTGCGTACATGCGCATGTGTGTTCAAGTTGTAACATTGTACGTAATGGAAGTGCATGGTTGGCTTTAGACTGAGATGTCTATTGTGGCCTTATGCTTTTTGTATTGAATCCTTACTTCAATATTTATTTGTTTATGCAAATACCATAGAAAAATGATATTGGACGATAATATTGGGATACAAGATCAGACCAAATGCTATTATTGCTACTTTCATACATGACTATGACATTCCATGTGCTTGAAAACATTTATTAAAAACATAAAGGGAAAAATGACAAGTAAGACTATCGCACCTTGATAGGTCAATTCATATTAGCTCCCTCGGATGAGGCGTTGGGCGCAATGCCTCTACTAACTGTGACAACAAATCGAAGCAGGTGGTGGTGGGGGTGGTGGTGGCTGAGTGCTCTGAGCCAACCTTCTAAGCAGTTCCACAATGGGATCCTCCTGAAGCCCTTGAGTAACAGGTTGGGAAGCCATCGAAACAGGAAATTTGGAAAAATGAAACGCCGTTTAAAAAACGGGTCCCACGGATGGCGCCAATGTTCGTGCAACGATTGTCAAACACAAAGGTGAGGTGATATCAACCTTGGATCTCCTGTGATGATCACAGTGCAAACCCAACAAGTTCTTGACGAACCTAGGGTGATCAAGGTTGAGGGTGGAAGCAAGAGTATATGAACTCTGTTTAAGCTTTTGTGTGTGTTGAAGTGAGATTGAAGTGTGAATGAGATGAGAATCAGTTGCCTTTGACAATGATTGAGACTGTGTATTTATATGACCAGTTTCAAGTATATGGAACGTCCATCAATTAATGACAATATTGAATACTTAAACTGCCTTGGTAATCAATCACTGGTATACTAATCGTCTTCTATCTTTATTATTGTATGCCACGGCTCACTATTATGACAGTAGTAAAGTGGTTGTTAAGTATCATTGTGACTGTCGTCAAAGGTAAAGGGATAAACCTTTAAATGACAGGCGATGGCATACAGGCGGTACAACTTGGGCGAGCAATGACAGGCAGGCGATGACAGCCTGTCAGGCAATGGCATATGCATAAATGATTATTGACAATTGACATATGCAATGGCAATGGCATAAATGATTATTGACAATTGACATATGCAATGGCAATGGCATAAATGATTATTGACAATTGACATATGCATGGGCAATGGCATATGCAATGGCAATTGACAGCCTGTCAGGCAATGGCATACAGCTGTACAAGTGTTTTGCTCAATGGGCTTGCCTGTAGCAACAGGCTTTAAGAATAAAAGCCCATGCTAGTATTTAGGTTTTAGGGATTGCCTATATATATGCATAGGGTAATCCCTACTAACCTCATCACTGATCATCAAGACGCGGTTTGCTATGGTTGTATGGGTAACTCCTACATCTATATCTATTTGTACATAATGTAACGTTCTATAAGAAAAGAAAAAAAAAATCTAAGACTTAATTATTGAAGACTAATTTTTTGAATTCAGAAGTGGTTTATTGTCATGTGGGTTGAAATCTTACATTTATTAGGGACAATAGCTACCAAGGATTATTGTTGATCCTGTGAAAGTATTCTATTACTATTTAGCAAATGGCGACTTCTTAACATAGTTTTCTTTGGTATTTAGAGAAGGTTTTGTTTTTTAAGATCATGTGTATTTGGATAAAGTTTAAAAAAGTTCCTGGATATCTTTTTCTTTCATTTGTTGCTAGCTTTGTTGTTTTCATTGATACTTTATCATTGGATGATTTGTTTTCATGGGTAATGTAGAATGTGAACTTAAATAATTTATTATATAGAATGTGTTTGTGTTTATTCACATTATTATATTATTGTCAAAAATGTTTCTTTATATTGAAAATCTCTTCTTGAGAAATAAAGGAGGAAATCACTACTTTTTAGATTTTTTTTTCCCTTTTCATCTTTGTAATGATAATTGTATGAATCCTTTTACACGGTTTTGTATAAGAAAGTAAAATGATGACATGCTTTTAATAAGTTTATCATCCATTCTAGAAGTTCAAGTAATAGTTTAGCAACTATCTATCCAAAATGAACATCTACCAGTTTCGGGGTATATCGTCAAGGGCTAAGACTAAGACACTATAAATATAGTGGAATAAACGAAATTTGCTTACCGAATATGCAAGATAATATTATAAATGAGAGCTTTGGATTTTCTTTTTATTGACTTCATTTGAAATTCTCATATGTGTTCTCTTCTTTTTGTAACCCTTTTAAATAAAATTAAACATTCATAATAATTGAGCGCAATAATTTCCAAAACATTTGATATGAAACAAATAATAATAATTTTGTTCCAAACCTTATTAACATAATTTTTTATACATTACCGTGTATCACACGGGTATAAGCTAGTATATATATATATATATATATATATATATATAGAGGTGGGTTCATTTAGGAACCACTAAATATTTAGGAACCATTAGGAACCAATATTCACCAGTGTATATATATATGATATTCACCAGTGTATATAAATCATATGTATATATATATATACACTGGTGAATATTATATGTATATACACTGGTGAATATTATATGTATATACACTGGTGAATATCATATTAAATATACACTGGTGAATATCATATATATACACTGTTGAATATTGGTTCCTAATGGTTCCTAAATATTTACATGGTTCTTAAATGAAACCAACTCTATATATATATATATATATATATATATATATATATATATATATATATATATATATATATATATATATATATATATATATATATATATATATATATATATATATATATATACCTGATTGACCATGAGCAAAACAACAAGAGAAACCGTATGGACACGAACCGGTAGACATCCATTTGTTACAAAGCTTAGTTTTCAATGGCATTTTATGATTAAAATAACACCTATCGCCATACTCACATTTTTCGCCATTTTTATGAACCTAAAACATTCTCTCGACTTATCATTAATCGTAACCGATTGTTGTTGATTTCTGAGATCGATATGAGCGTAGCTACAACGATCGCCGAGATCATAGTAGCCTCTTTGGAATCGCCTGCAGAAAGAAGGCACAACCGTCGATCACCATCTACACCAATGTTGTTGTCCCATCACCCTCTTCACCACCGTTGCTGTCCCACCACCCTTTTTACCACAGTCGTCGTCGTCCCATCACCCCCTGCACCATCGCTGCCGCCCCAGCGGCCAAATCTAAGATTTAATAACTGGAATTAGTAGTGATATATTTTGAAAAGAGAGATTTGAAGAAGAAATTAATTTTATTTACATTTTGATATATTTAGATTTGATTTTGTTTATTTTAGATTTGATTTTGTTTATTTTAGTACTTGTTTTGTGAAGAAGGTAGCAAGTGGATTTATAAAAAAAATTAACATTACTACAAAGAAAAAAACACAATTGCTATAAAAAAGAAAAAAAAAAAAAAAAAAATTACATTAACGGTCCTTTGCGAATAAGACAAAAATGGTTTAATGGTCATTTTGCTCAAACTAATACAATTGATTCACCATTATCGGACTAAAGGACCGTCCATGTGTAGAAATTCAAATTAAAGAACTATCCATTTAATTTTTCGGAAAATAAGACGAAAAGTGTCACTTGGAAAAGAGGAAAATGATCATCCGTGTAATTAACTCAAGTAATATTTATGTAGCATGGAAAGTTTGTATATAATTTTGTTTTTCAATTACTTTTAACTCTTTCGGAAAAAGAAGAGTAGCGGGCCTCACATTTTTTCATTTCTTCTTCGGTAAACTGAAGACAACCCAAACGACAACAAAAAGAGGATTGTGGTGCCATTGGTGAATACAAAGCGAAGCAAAATGAAGCCAACCGAAGTTGTCCGATGGGAGAGGTCTTAAAAACTTCTTACGAGTTTTTTATGATCCTGCGTGTTGCAACGGATTTAAAAACGTATATTTTAATCGATGACTTAAAAACAAAAGTAAAAACCTAAAATAAAAAAAAAAACGTAATACAAATAGTAAATATAAACTTTAAAATCAGCAATCAATCGAAATCCACATATAACTAATAACTAATTCATTTAATTGTGTAACCTAAAAAATAATAATAATAGACCTGTCAGTTTAACGATAGATAGTATTTCATAGCTTATGAAAAGATAGACTATAGCAGTTCCTAAACATTAGTATACGGATTTTTCTATTCCATTCATGTTATTAGTCCCAAAAGTAATAATTAGATCCATTTTTATCCCGATCCTTTTGAGAGTATTTTCTTCTTGACAATTATTTATGTCATTATGTACAAATCATCCTTTTTATTTATTTATGTATATTTATTTCTTGTATATTGAATATTGAAAGGGTAGGTTTGGTGAAAAAGGAAGAACACACTCTTCCTCTCTTCTAGCTAACTAGGAACGAGAAAATCTTCGACTTAATAAGCCAAGGATGAGAACGAGATGGGGCAACCCTAGATCTCCGACTTGAACTCGGTCATTTCTTATACTTTTTCTTAAATATTTAAATTCAAATGATTCATAAATATTAAATTAATCATATAATTAAAAAGACCTATTAAAACTATATTTTTGCACAAAATAATAATAATATTTCTACAAATGACTTTCATGTTAGTAAATTAAATTAGGAAACATAAGTTGTTAGTGGGCCAATTAATTATTGTATAGCTGTCAATAACCGATTGTATTTTAATCATAATTGGAATTGCAATTGCAAATACATATAAATACATAGTCATATCTTATTACTATCACCAACATAACATATCGATCGTTAAAGAAAGTAATCGTTTATTTTCTTGTCTCGCAAGTTTCCGTATCCTTGCATAATCTAGGTTAATTCATCGTGAAGGTTATGATCAAAGCAAACAATACTTTGATGATGGAAGATTCGAATTCTGGCTATACAAGAATGGTTGCTGAGTTTTTGAAGATGAAAGCAGTTGTTGACAAGAAAGAAGATGAATGTGAATCTGTTTTGTTCGACGCGTTATCGAAGCTTCAAAGCATGGTGGTGTCTGTGAAGATTCTGGAGGAAACTAGGATTGGTAAATCGGTAAGTGTTCTTCAAAATCATGTGTCTAATGATATTCGACAGATTGCTAGGAAGATTATCAAAGTTTGGAGAAGTGTGGTGGACAAATCGCAGAATGATATGTTTGTTGTCCAAGAAGACGAAGTTGAAGAAAAAGAAGTCGGTGAATCAAGAAACGACTCCGTACCAATGAGTAAACAAACGAATCCCGAACAGAAAGTTGAAAATAGTAATGAAGTTGACGAGGTTTTGCGGATCAAGGGTATTCTTGAGAAGAGTCGACATGAATTTCAGTCTGATTCGGTAGTGTGCGATTCGTTAAATAAGCTTCAAGACATGGGATTAAGTGGGAAAACACTTAAGGAAACATTGATTGGAAAAATCGTTGGAGTTCTTCAAAAGCATGAATCGAAGGATGTTTGTGCGATTGCTACGAAACTGGTGATAGAATGGAAAGCAATGGTACTTAAGGAATGGACTAAGAAAGACGAGTCAGGTGTTGTGAAACAGACTTCTGAGCAAGTAATAAAGCCAATGCAGATGAAGAAAGACCACTCAAGCGTTGTGAAACGGATTGCAGAGCAAGTTAAAAAGCCAATGCGGATCAAGAAAGATGAGACAAGTATATTGAAACCGACTTGTGAGCAAGCAGCAATAAAGCCAATGGGGATCAAGAAAGACCAGTCAAGTATTGTGAAACCGACTTGTCAGCAGGTAATAAGGCCAATGGGTTTGAATAGCGAAAGAAAGATTCAAGATATGTCGGAAGAGAGAATGGCAGCAGCAATGAGAAAGTTCCACCATGATTCTATGGAAGCCTTAAATAAGAAGAAGCAAGGAAGAATACAAGTAATAGAGATTAAGGAGTTTCGTGGACTCACAAAGCGGGATAGGAAAGAGCATTCAAGTGTTGTGAAACCGACTTCTATGGAAGCCATAAATAACAAGAGGCAAAGAACAGTACGGGTAATGGATTTTAGTGGGGGTGAACTCTCAGACTACACAAGAGTGGAGCGTTATTAGCCCAGCTGGTACTCAAATTGTAGACACATCGCTTTTTATATCTCGCAAATGGTGAACCTGATTTATTGTTTGTTATATACAAATCATTTTTTAATCTTTAAGGTCTTTTAGTTTGCGGTTTTTACCAAATCTCTACCTCATTGATGATGAGAAGATTATGTGGCGTGATAGCAAAATCGCTAAATATTGATATACAGAAAGATATATTGATTCATTAATTGGGACCGTTACATAGCTAAGAAGGCGTAATCAAACAAAGTCTTGTTAAAACATACTATACACGAGTTTAACACTAAGTTATAATTCATAACCTGACTCAACTAAGGTAGTTTAAACCTAAGTTGGATTCAACTTGACTCATGGCTTATTTATATTGTTATCACAATTAATCAACACCCTTAACTGAATTCGACTTGTAAACAATTGAGCGGATTGCTTACATATGTATCAAATACACATTAAAATTGTAAACTAACACAACTCAATATGGCTAATTACAATGTATAGCTCGTGCCGTGCTCACAGATAACTAATCCGATTTCAAATAGTACCCCAATTTAGCTTGAATAACTCCTCTGTGATTTATTTTGGGTTAAAAAGGATTACACAATAAATATGTAAAATAACACAAGTCAATAGGGGTTGAGACATATAGTTGTGCTAGACTCGACATACAATTTATCCGACTTCAAGTAATTTATCAATTGTCTCGAATAACTCATTTGTGATTTATCTTAAGTTAATTACAACACTAATTGATGCCGGGCTCACTTACATCAATAAATTATGTTTGATACTTTTTGGTAATTAGACATGTGTAGCATGAAAACATAAGACTGTGGGGTGTGGGGCGTTTATCACCTCCACAACGCCGCCACGTAGGCTTGACAACGCCCCACAACGCCCTTGACCACACCGTCGGGGGCGTTGTCTTCAAAAATTGGGCGCGAGCGTTGTCTGCACAAAGCCGTGGTGAAGGAAGAAAACAGAATGCAACGGTCGAGTAAATACCAAGCAACGGCCATTTTTTCAAAATCCCAAACATTTTCTATAAATACCAACTCAATTTTATAACAAAAACCACACAAACTCTCTCTTTCTCTCAATTTTAGAAACGCGATGTACGCCGCTATAATTCTTCATAACATGATTTTGGAAGACAAAGGTAAGGCGTATTGTCAAGCTTATGATGAGAATGCCACCGAACCAGAAGTCCAGATTAGTTTTCAAAAGAAACAACAGAACATACGTGACATGCGTGACGAAGGTACCCATCACAGTCTGTTAGCCGATTTGATCGAACATGTCTGGTATTACCGCCCCCGAGGAAACAACGATGAAGATTGAAGTGTTTTTTTTTTAAATTGTATTTTTTTAACGTATTTTAGTTTAATCGTAATATGTTTTTTAATAAATTGTAGTGTGTGTTTGTTTTTTTTTTAATAAAAATACAAGTTTTAAAATTTCATTTATATAAAAAAAATTATAAATATACAACTTTTTAAAATTACACTCTCTTTCCTCTATCACTCCACATCATCACACAACCACACCACCCATTTTCATCACTCCACATCATCACACTCTCTTTCCTACAAATCACACTCTATTTCCTACATATCACCTCTATCACTCCACATCATCACCTCATAAAGCCCACCACACCCCATAGTCTAAGTACACACGTCCATTTAGGTTCACTTATATGTTGCGACCTAAAATGACATAAAAGGTTAAGAGTTAAACACGTATTTGTTTGGGACACTTGGCCTCAAATGACAGGGTTGAGAGTATTGTGTGCTAGTGTATTCATCGAGTTCATAAGCTGAGTTAATAAGCCGATTTTGTCTTTTTAACAACTTATCGACTTTGATTAGTGAATTTGTTAATGACTATGACCAACGTCTAAAACAACTGACAACTCGTCCAAACTTTTCGAAAACATATGACTTTTATAAAAAATATCCACATACCCTAAACAAACATAAAATAAAATATAAAATACATATGATTTAGGAACTCGTTGCAACGAGCGGACAAATATAATATTCGGATTCTGATTTATTCGGGTTGGTTGGGTTATTCATATCATATTTACTGAGGTGAAATCTTTTTTTTACTGGCTATACCGAGAGTTGAAATCTTTTTTTTAGTGATGTATGCAATAGTTCCACTTCGTTTTCATAGTAATAAGTTTAACAGTTTTTTTTCTCTTTTCACATCATTCTCTAATGCATGATTACTTAATCAACCCTTTGAATCCAAGATTCTTGTCGATGAAACATGACCCTGGTGCTCAGAAACTTACTATGCTCGATGACGCCCTCCAACTGTTTGATGAAATGCTTCACAGACAACCAACACCCTCCGTCGTCGAATTTCATCAGCACATTAATTCTATTGTAAAGATGAAACATTATTCCACTGCCCTTTCCCTTCTTAACCAATTAAGTTTGGCTGGTATTCCGAATAATATCTATGCATTGAACATCTCTATTAACTGCTATTCCCGCGTTAATCAAGTTAATTACGGTTTTGCCTTATTAGCCACCATCTTCAAGTAAGGTCATCCACCATATATGACCACCTACACCACTCTCATAAATAGGTTGGTTCTTGCTGATCGGGTTTTTGAAGCTCTTGAGTTATTCAAGAAACTGCTCAAGTACAAACTTTGTGAGCCGGATCAAGTTATGTATGGGACCGTTATTAATGGCCTTTGTAAAGTAGGTCACACTCCAAAGGCTCTTGAATTGCTCAACTTCATGGAAACAGGTGCATGTAAACCCCGGGTAGAACAGTACAACACAATCATTGATAGCCTCTGCAAAGACAAAATGATTGATGATGCATTACAACTATTCAACAAGGTGGCTGGAAAAGGCGTCCGACCAGATGTCATCACTTACAACTCTTTGATTCATGGTCTATGTAACTTTGGTCGAGAGATTGAAGGGAGAAGATTGTTGAGAGATATGGAGGAAAAAGGAATCTCCCCTGATGTGCATACCTTTACAATCTTGGTTAATTCGTTTTGCAAGAAAGGATGCGTAAAAGATGCAGAGCTTGCTGTAGAAGCAATGGAACGAAGAGGTCTACAACCAACTACAATCACTTACAATGCACTTATTGATGGATATTGTTTACGTGGTGAATTGGACGAAGCAAAAAAAGTATTAGTTTCCATGATGGAGAAGAATCTTATGCCCAACATGATTACCTATAGCAGCCTCATAAATGGATTTTGCAAGAAGAAATTCTACTGCAAGCTAAAAGAAATTCTAACATAAGATTCTTCTCCATCATGCGAACAAAAAATTAACTTTAAGGGGGTGTTTGTTTGAGCTTATATAAGTGATTATGAGCTTATTGAGTTTCGGCTTATCTTTCATAAGCCTGAATTTTATGTCTTATGTAAGGGATTATGAGGGGATTATGAGGTTATTACTGTTTATTTAGTCATAATAAACAGTAATAAGCCCATAAGCCCTAACATAAGTCATACAATTCGGCCTTATTAAATATAAGCCGAAACTCAATAAGCTCATAAACCCTTATATAAGTCAAACAAACACCCCTGAATAATATATTGTTATGTTAAGTATTTTTAAAATGTATAAAATAAACTAGCATTAATAAAAGAATAAAATGTATGAAAATATAAATGAATGTAAATGAACGAACAAAACCTTTCTCCATGTTCGTTCATTTAATTAATCGAACAAAGTATCTTATTCATGTTTGTTTTGTTAACTAAATAAAGTAACATAAACGAACGGTTTTGCCTAAATGCTCACTTACCGTTCGAATAAATATATGCGGTTTTTTCGATAGAGATCTCACGTGGCAACACAAATTATTAGACTTGCAGACGAAATACACATCAAATGTAATGTATTGAGAGTTTTACACGACACAACTATTCGATTTTACATTTTATAAAATGTTGTGAAACATTTAACACATTCACTCTCTGCATTATTATTGCGAAAAATATGTACCTGAAAAAAATTGTTTATCTAAAAATTTAACTATCTGTCGTTACCGCTGCAACGCGCTCGTAACTTATTAGTACATTATAAAGCATTTGGGTATAAAATGTTAGAAATTTAAGCATGGTAAAATTACTAAATTACCCTTTTAACTAAACATTTATTAAATAACTATAAATACAACTCCATAACACACATACCATATATACTTAAAATTTTGAAATAATTAAATTTCTTTTACCATAAACTTAAAACAATCAATTTTTAGTGTGTAAAATTTCAAAAATAGAGTTAATCTTTAGAATTTCTAACCAATTGAATGTTAATAAACCGAAATTCTTCATCGTTCGTAAAATTATGTGTAACTATATATTTACCATCGATTTATATATTTATTATCGCCGATGCATCACGCGAGTATCATACTAGTAAAAGTAAACCAATTAGACGACACAAATGAGGGAGCTAGGTGTTTATTTTAGCATTTGGTTAGGAAATAGTCAAGAGTCTGGCTGATTTTTTTGTTTTGTTTGATCATACTATCTTCGCTTCGTTTCAATTTCAATTTCAATGAAATTTTAGACCATTTCAAAAATATAAAAACGAAAAGGTAAAAGAACATAATGAACAAAGTAGCACCTATTCTGTCGGGCACTCAAATACAAAATTTGAAATCTCGAGAAACAAAGGGTCTATTCTACATATAAAACAACTTAAAAGGACTAAAAGTAAACAAACTTCATCCCACGCAGAAACACACACTTTTCAATTTGAAATCGAGCGGTACTCTTTACAAATTATCATCATCCCGCTTCCACTTTTCAGCTCATTTCCGTCACAAAAACTTTTCCATTTTCACTTTTCAATCACAGTTTTCAAAATGAATTTTCATTACTAAATCCTATTAGGTCATCGTTTTTGCAACGAAATCGTTTTTGTCAGTTAAAAATGGCGAATGTTAGCACAACTAGTCAAACCGAAGGAAGCGAGAATCGGTTCGAGGAGAAGACGCTTTCGAATCCTTTCGATAATCATATATCGAGGAGTCCGTTGAATGTGATAACAGATCCATCGCAATTCTCCAAGGAATTTCTTCAGGAAGTTTTGAATCATAATCAAGTTAGGGAAGTTAGGTCTGGTACTAATCGAACTAAGTTTGATTCGGCGCATAGTACACCGGTTAGGAGTGTTGCCAAGACTACTCATGTTGGTCAATTGGCAGCTTCTACTGGACCTAGGGTTGTTCAAACTACAGGAGAAAGGGGAGGGAATAGTTCTAGGGTTTCGAGAAGGATTTCAAATGTCAACAGTGAGCCGCCGAGTACTGAGGTTCCGCATTTTGAGCTTGTTGAGAATCCTTCGTTTTGGAACGATCATAATGTTCAGGTCAATTACGTTATTTCCTATTTTATATGTGCTTTAATTAAGATTTATACCGAAGAAACATTTTCCGTTAAGTTTTCTCTCTTACTTACTTTGCATTATTGTATACATTAATTGTCGTAATGTATGTTTTAAAGAATAAGAACTAGAACTGCAATAACTTCTGCATAAGGAAAGGAACCTAGAATGTATCGCTTATGTTGTGATAGTTATGCTGTGGAGAGTTCTTTTAGCTGACGAGGTGAAAGTTTAATATACAGGTGTTAATACGGATGAGACCGCTAAGTGATATGGAGAAGATATCACAAGGGTATGGTCGGTGCTTGAAGCAGGAGAGTTTACAGACCTTAGCGTGGCTTGGCCATCCTGAAGTCAGATACACATTTGATCACATAGTCTGCGAGACCATAACACAGGTACCGTAATTCTTTTTATTGATATATAAGTTGTCTTGCTTTTGTGGTGATATGATAATCTCATCTGTCGTTTTATTCAGGAAAAGCTCTTTAGGGTTGCTGGATTGCCGATGGTTGATAATTGCATGTCTGGTTATAATAGTTGCATGTTTGCGTATGGTCAGGTATGGCTTCAAAGAACTTTGCCGTTATCTTGTTTAATCTACTACGAGGTTGGATTTGATTTTTTAGATTTCATGTCTATGAGTTCAGACAGGTAGTGGCAAAACTTATACAATGATGGGTGAGATAAATAAACGGGATGGCAAGCTTGTTGATGACTGCGGGATAACTCCACGCCTTTTTGAGTATTTGTTTTCGAGGATTAAACTGGTGAGAGTTGAATTATACCATACTACCATGTATGGCTAGATTCTGTAAACCCATATCACCTCTGGTCCCATATTTATCGAGCAATTATTTTGTAGGAGGAGGAAAATAGAAGGGAGGAAGGGCTAAAATATAGTTGTAAATGCTCTTTTTTGGAGATATACAATGAGCAGATCACAGATCTGCTTGAGCCTTCGTCAACTAATCTCCAAGTAAGTATAAGTTCATTTATTGAGGCTAGTGCATTTAGGAAATTTTTCTGGCATGTTCTTTTTTGGATGTTGGACATGACGGTTTGTTTATCTTATAGCTCAGAGAAGATCTAAAGGAAGGAGTGTATGTTGAAAATCTTATGGAATATAATGTCAATACTGTCGATGAAGTCCTCAAGCTTTTGTCGCAGGTTTAAATATAATGAAACTTTACAATCTCCTATGACTTTTTTATGATTAGTTCTGTTCAGCATTTGAACGTAAATCGACTATTAAATTAGTCTACTTCTATAGGGTGCTGCGAATAGGAAGGTTGCAGGAACAGATATGAACAGTGAGAGCAGCCGATCACACAGTGTTTTCACATGCATTGTTGAAAGTCGCTGGGAAAAGGATTCCGTGACACATCTTAGGTTTGGAAGGTTAAATTTGGTAGATCTGGCTGGTTCGGAAAGGTAATTTTCACCCATAGAGTACCCTAAAGTTGTCGAACTTGATTTCTGTTTCATGTTTTTGCTTTGCAAATTATAACATAACTGTCATTTAGGCAGAGAAGTTCTGGTGCAGGAGAACGTCTAAAGGAGGCATCGTATATTAATAAATCGCTATCAACTCTAGGGTAGGTGCCTCAAATTCTTGCTCAGTCAAAACTCCATTTGTTTTGCTTCTGTGACAACTTGTATCATTTATTTCTGTAATTTAAACTTAAAATCTTCTATGTGGGTCTAAATTTAGTTTGTAAATGAACTGAATTTTCTCTAGGTGACATTATGAACATCTAGAGCATGTCATGAACTTGAGTGATGCTAAGCCAATTCTCACAAATTTATCATGATAGACTGAAATTAGAGGAATTATTGTCATCACCTGATGACAGATATCCCTTATTTCGATAGAAAGTTGATAAGCTTAATTTGGATTATCTGAGGCATAAACAGAAAGGAAAGAAGCAAGTAATAATTTATTCTATTAGAAAATTTCCATAAATTATTATGCAGTTTATTTAGGTAGTTTCCATTTACTAGCTTATTATAACGTTATAAAATAGGGAATTAGAGTATTGGGGTGTTTTTTCATGTTCAACTCTTGTTTGGAAACTGAGAAATTAATACGCTAATAAGTTGGTGACAAGCTTTTAAACACTGAATTTTACGGTTGTAGTCTGGTAATAATGTCACTGGTGGATGTTGCAAATGGGAAACAGAGACATGTACCATACAGAGATTCAAGACTTACATTTCTTCTTCAGGTCAGCAGCTTAAATCATGAACGTAGACTGTACTTCCATAATGTACAACTATCTACACTATTTTTTTTTCTATCTGGATGCAGGATTCTCTTGGTGAGGAAACTCAAAAAACGACCATATAGCAAATGTCAGCCCCTCAATGTGGTCAGTATTTGGTTTGCTCATTTCGTGTGAAGTGTCTGACTGATTTATG
>CAJVGC010000065.1:43653369-43705869 GCA_910822075.1 Senecio squalidus
GGAGTTTAGTATTTAGTGAGACCAAGCGTGTATTACATTGCATATATACTAAATTTAAATAGGCGACGGGTTTACGGCAAGCTCGGGTTTTATGTTGGGGCAAAATAGGCGACCGCGTCTAGCTAAATAGGTGTAGGCTCAATCACGATTAATGTAACCATGTAGAGTTGAAGCACTATAAATCTTCTTATTTTAGATTATACCATGCAACCATGCAAGCCCAAAAAAATTATGTTCGAGAGTATTGGTTGCTAAACAAAAAGAGGCAAATTAAGGAATTTACTTAACATAAGAGATCATTCATTGAGTTCTAAAACTTTTTAATAACTAGATTTGCTTAGAAAAGTTAAACAGGTACTTACATATTAAATTAACATACCCTAAGAATAAAGTTGAACTAAGATATTGCGCAGGGGCTGCGCGAACGCAAACCCTCACTATCCACAAATTATGACGTAGGATCAGCTACTTGAGCCGACCTTAAGCGGCTCTTCCAAGGTGCAATGGAGTCACCGCCTAGGCCATGGACCTTTATGATCGTCCATTGACCCCGCCCAGGTAAGTAAGTTTTACCTAGGCCTGTCTCCCATTATATATAACACCATTCCCTCTTGCCCTTTGCTCTTCCAACCGATATGGGATCCATCTCAAGTTTAAGAACTCCTTAAACGATTCGACTATTCACTAAACACGTCTTTCCGCATTATTCTATATATATATATGTATCTCCGAGATCTAGTATGGAATTTTGTTTACTCACAATATATGATTTGAAATGTACGTGTTTCTTAGGTGAATTAACTTCATTGTGTTTCCATTGTTTTGTTTTTATAATCTTCTATTAGATCGAATGTGGATAGTATGCTACTGTGATTGTTGGAAGCACATGATGTGCATCTGGTAGTGCACGACGTGCTGTAATGGATAAAGACAATGCACAAGAACACACATCGTTAGGCTTATACATACACTCGTTACATGAAATATGATGTGGCCTTCGACTCATATTATTATAAAGCTCAATCTAAAAAACAAGTTGGATATTTACAAAACAGTTACATTATTAGGGTTACAAAGATGTTTAAAACTATTTTTAGTAGGGATTTACCCTAAAAAAGGGATCCCTTCCAGAAATTCTCGACGGCCAAGGCAAAACCAAGACCGAGGAGGGGGTTTGGAAATAGTTTTCAACCAGCAATTGACGCGCCTCGGTTATTACCTCATAAGCTGCGTCATTGCCCCAAGCGCAAAGATGCCTTTAAACGTTGCCTACAACCCTCATCTTATACACACTTCTATCAACTATATTATGTCAATAAGCCGATGTGGGACAAATTTTATTGTAGATATATTAGGTACCTTTCTCAACACCCTAACAAAACTGAGTTTTGTTATTCCAAGTTAAAGAAGATTAAGCCTCGAGTAATATACATAGTGTTTTAGCATTTACATATTAACGAATTTTCATTTATTTTGAGCTTTGACTCAAGTCGTACAATTGGATTACAGGGTATTCCATGAGGTTCGATTGAAGGTTGCCAACATTCAAGTTTTTGAATAAAACATCGGTACTTAGTTTTTAAAGTCTAAATATATATCTGGTTAGAATCTTAGATGTCTCTTCACGAGCTTCAGGTCAACCAAATATGATAGGCACTTGGGAACAAGCGACGAGAGGGGGAGTTTAGTATTTAGTGAGACCAAGCGTGTATTACATTGCATATATACTAAAATATTTGTGATAATAAGTTATTAATTTTAAATTAAGTTATCTAAAAGTACTACTTTGAAACAAAAAATTCTTAAATATCTATGTACTATTATAAAATAGGTAATAAATTTGTGTAAAACCAAACGAAAAACCAAAACAGTTGTCATAAATCATACTTTTATTTTTAGTATTAGACTTTAAACTATGTACTATTACTTATAATCTAAGTTTGTCAACCATCTAAGGTGTGAGTTATCCCAAATAATGAAATGGTGTGCATTTGAAACTCCTAACTATTTAGTTGTCCTATGTTTTAATTACCATAATGGAGAGTTTTAGTATGTCCTAACTCTTTAGTTGCCCCATGTTAAACTCCTAACTCTTTAGTTTCCCCATCTTTTAATATATGTTTTAATTACCGTAATAAAAAGTTTTACTATGTCCTAACTCTTTAGTTGCCCCATGTTAAACTCCTAACTCTTTAGTTGTTCATCTTTTAATATTTGAGTTTAAGTACCATAATGGAGAGTTTTACTATGTCCTAACTCTTTAGTTGCCCCATGACCTATAAATAACGACTTTGTATTCCTCTTGCAAAATGATCCAGGCGTTGGCAGCTATGCAAATTAGTATTGACAAGTTGGGTGGCATGCCATTGAAACGATGGCCTACAAGACCATGTTTTCACTGTTTTGGAAACAGTTGATTGTCTGTATACTCAATCGGGTTGGTGCTACATTAGCTGTGGAGAGTGCAACAAAGAGTTAGTTGTAAAGGATGGTTTGTTTTTTTGCGATCTTTGCAATGACTTTTGCAAGTACCCTATGATAAGGTTGTTGTTTTGAGTTGTTTTCTGTAGGGACTATGGTATTAACCTACCCAATTTCTGTCTTTTGTAATGTTTGTTTTTGTTGTTGCAGGTATAGGGTCCATGTGCATGTTGTTGATCAGACAAATGATACAATATTTACCATTTTCAGCTCCGTGGCGGAGAAGGTGTTTGATAAACCAAAGCCATATAGTATCAAGCGGAAGGAGCTTATGAGCCAATATCGTTTGCAATATTAATTTGACATTTTTATTAATTTGACATTTTTAGCCAACATAGAAATTCTATTACAATATTTTTTGTTTGACATTTTATTGAGCAAAAATTCGGATTATAATTATAACTAATCATATATGCGGACCCAAAAGTTGGCACTTATCCATCTATGAGGACCCAAAAACTCACAGAATCACATTGATTAATGGAAGTGTACACATGCACTTGAAACTCCTAGCTTTTCAACTTATGCTAATTAATTTTGTTATGTCTATTAAAGTCGACTATAATTATAACTAATCATATATAACTCAAAAGATGTGTTAGTAATTACAACATGATCTTTTACTAATCCAAGACTTTAATTCGTGCCCATTGAGTTGAATTATTTTTCATTTTGTAAGTTACTAAACAAGAGCATTAGTTAGCGACTTTTGGCCGTCTTTTCCATCCAGGTTATTTATAAGCATCTGAACCATATAAGGACCTCATGCTCTATCATATGTGTATCCCCCCCAGCTATTCCCTATCTAGAATCATGGTTTGTAAACACGAAACTTTAATACGATTAAAAAGCATAAAAGGTTTGGTCATTTTATAAAGAAGCGTTTATAAAGAAGCATTTATTGGCATGTCATAGGTGATACCGGATTTTGTAGTGAATCTCATATTGTTATCCAATTTACATGTGGCTTCGATATGTTTCATATTAAAAACCCTAATTTCTTAGCAAACAATGTACTTTTTCAAGTTGTTTAGTGTGTTTTTCAATTTGGTAAAAAGTAATGGAACATATGGAAGTAAAATAAATTCATTGTAGCATAATTGAAACATAATGAAACTACAGTGCTTTATAATTGCCTAATAATTACCTTTAGTTGTGACTTAAAGTATAAATCGGACAAATCTTATACATTCTTAACTTGATTAATTGACAAGTACAAAACCATATACAAATCACAAAACCATTACGCTTCCTAATTTTGTAACCCCTATTTTCCATTTCATTTTTGTTATAACTTCCTAATTAATACCTTTAATTATGATTTAAATTACACCCCAAGTATAAAAACATAATTTCCTAATAATGACCTTTAGTTGTGACCTAAATTATAATTGGGACAAATCTTATACCTTATAAACCTGATTAATTAACAAAGAGACAAAACTTCCAATATGCAATTTTTATAAATTGTGGTGTAAAACGACAAATCAGGTAGATTTTGTACGCTCTATGTTTTTTGCTCAATTAGGTATATAAGAAGACAAAATCAATTCGCTTGGAACATAATTCCCCAATTACTCTTACGGTACCCATTTTAGAAAAGTTTCAAAACAGTCCCCTACAAAATTGCTCATTGTTGCAATAACCCTAAAACAACACCCCTAATTTTATTCGAAAGATATAAAACCCGGTAAATAAAACAATCCGATTCTGATCATTGTTCGTGACAATCTCTTTAGAAATTGCCACCGCGCAACGCGCGAGAATACGCCTAGTTTATTAATTAATTGAAGTGATATAAATATAGTACTTTCCAAAAGATAATTATGAATTATCAAAAAAAAAGACCAAAATTTTTATATTAAATTTTTATAAATGTATATATATGAAACTCAATGTAAACTCAAGAGTTTTGCCTTAAATTATATTAAAATTACATTAATAAAATGTCTTTTGATTTATCTAGAAAGTTACAATCTAAATACTATACATAGTCCAAATCTATATATTACAAATGAATCCTCAAATGGGGTATAACCAAAACATCTAAATAAATATACGATATTTTCTTGAACAACTGGGGGAAAGAATCCAAACTATCAAAGATGATCTTGAAAACCAAAACTAAGAAGAACAAAAAGCTTTATCGTTATTTTTATCATAATTATTTTTGACCATAATCTTCTATACACAATTCTTAAGAAAACGATTCATTTTTATATAATTTTTTATAGATTTGTAACCGTTGTTTTTTTTTTTTTTGTCTTTCTTTCTTTCTTTTCATTTTTGTTAACTTTTAATGTATATGTATATATAAATGCATTTCTTTATCAAGAAACAGTTTTTTCATCATTTTCTTCAAACACAACCGAATTTTAAACAATATAACAAAAGAAAATAGCTATATTTTTGTTTAACTGTATTTATTAAGTTAATTAACACCCGATCTATTAAGACTATCTTAAAAACCAAAAAATAAAATAAAATAGAAACGGGAGAAAGTAATGACAATAATGCTCTTTAAGATGTATCTTCTTTATCATAGTTTTTATCATATTATGTTTTTAGGACAAGCAACACATGCTTTTGTGATTATGGACCGATTTATTTTCATTTTTCGTTTCAACTTTATTATTTTTTAGTATATACAAATTAATTTCTTTATAAATTTTTTTTTTATCATAAGTTGTCTTCAAACATAATGTAATCTTTTAGACCTAAAAGGTGATAAAAAGATAATTGTTATAAATTTTTGTTTAAGATAATTTCTTGAGTTAAAATTTAGTGTTTAATTAAACAAAAGATAATTATGCAATCTTAGAAAAACAAAAGTTGAATCACAATTGTGATATATATGAACAAATCTTTTAAGCAATTTTGATGAATTAAATTTTTAAGTTTATTTATGAAATTTGAAATATATAATTAAAACTAATATGACAATCTCATCGAATCAAAAATTAAAGGAATCCGACATCAAACTAAAATCAACACTCAACAAACACAAATAAAATAAAAGATTAAAATCACAACCCTACGGGCCAAGATTACTAGTCAAATTAACAATACAATCCCTAATATTTTATTAAAAACAAATAAACCATACTTCATACTAAACTTTTGAATTTTAATCATTTAATGTGTTTTGAAATTAATATAACTCTCCAAAATTTAAGTTTTATGCAAAATAGCAAAATGTTAACATAATATACAAATTTATTTATTGCAATTTTGATAACTATTTAATTAAGAAGATAGTAAAATAATGAGTTTTTCTAATATTAGCTTAAGAGCTATGTATTTTAAATAGGAAAATGGATATCTAACATGTAGGTTAACGTGTCAATTTTCACATATTGTTTTGTTAACATCCCGATTTTACAAGATTATGATATCGTCCAGTTTGTTTGCAAGACTCGAGAATTTGTTTTCTGATGGATCTTAATAGAAGGTCATATATCTTAGAATCACTCTTGCCCAATTTTAATTAAGCAAGTTTAATTCTAAAACTTTTAAATTTATTAAATTTATAGTGTTTATAGCTACAATATGTGTTGATGTCATGAAAGATCAAAAGTTTTCCTCCTATATGATGTAACACCTTTGGTACCTAAGACCTTCTATGTAGACACCCAATGGTAGTTTAAATTCATCATATATGGTTAAAATTACATTAAATTAAATTGTTAATAAGGTAAATAAAAACATTTTTCATTTAGGAAATGTTGATTTCTACTATTAACCGCTCTTAACTCGTCATTTTAACCATATAAGTTATGATGTTTTGATTCTACTTTATTTATATTCTCGTCTTATCTATTCGATTGATTTTGTGAAGTGTTATTTGGTAATCAAGAAGTTTTTATAGAAGCAAATAACGAGGGGCTATATGATTTTACTAATACAACGATCTCACTAAATAAGATGTTACATAATGTAATGTAAATGTTACATAATGTAGTGAATTTACATTAGAGTTAATGTGAACATAACGTTTTGTGGTGGGAATGTTATGTTAGATTGCATAACATTATGTAATGTAAAGTATAAGTATAGTATCTCGTGGTCGTGGAGCATTAGAGTGGTCAAGCATGCGGTCGCTACTAGCTTTGCCCGTAAATGTTTTATTATGTCGTCCGTAAATGTTTTGTTATGTAATGTGATATGATGTGATGAATGCTATCGAAAGTTTGAGTCTTTTACGATATTGTCACTTCAAGGTTTTTCAACCGTAGAGACATAGATTATCTAATTTGATTGATAAGATTGATTCTTAAGAATACCAAACTTACTATTATGACGATAAAAATTATATTAGTAAAAATTTGCCAAAAGTAAAATCATGTATATTCGACTATTCATTTTGTATTCATGAGCACTACAATGTTCAGTGGAATTGATTTTCATTAGAATTAATATATTAACTAGATTATTGTCCCGCGATAATGCGAAAGAAAATAAAAATTGAATCGTAAATTTTATTTTTATGTAGATTTTAATTTATTATGAAAAAATAATGTTATATGTATAATAATATATATATAGTTTTACGTTTATACACATGTTGTTTATAGTTATAATAACATATACACTTTATGTTTATACACATGTTTTGATATTTTGTATTAGAAGATTTTAGAATAATAATAAGTTAAATCATAGTACAAATTGAACAATTCTATAAGTAAATTATAGTTATGTTTTTTATTTTAGTAAATATAGAAAGAAAGAGATAATGTAATTATGTAATGTAAGAGGGTGTAAAATGAAAATAATTTTTGAAGACATCATCAATCTGATCTAACGGCTGTAATCAAAGAAGTTAACTCATCCAATGGACCTTAATTCGTCATGTGGCATTTAAGGCCCCTCTTTTATTATATATTAAAGATTAAGTTTATTAATTATAGTTTTGAGACTCTAACTATGATATAAATTAAGGTTATATATTATATGTTATTAACCACATATTTGTTAGGTGCGGTAAAGGGAAAAAACAAGAACTGGTTTCAAACATGTTCAAAATTAAAAGGCTTAAAGTATAAACTTTTTACTAATTTTTGCTTTGTTGCATGGTCTTTTTAGGTGTTGTTTGTTGTAGTGAAGATTAACATAAATTAAATCTTTTATATTATATAAAAGAGATGTCGTATTTGTCATGGCAAAACAACACGCTTTGATGCATTTTGTTTTTTAATTTCATCCCCAGGATCAGTATTATGACGTGAGAACTTACATTCCACACCCTCTCAGATTTTAGATAACGTTTTCTACTTTCTCTCACTCTCTTCCATCAGTTTTCCAACCCGGTAATACCGGTTCAGTCATTCCAATCCGATTGTAGATAATCACATAAGATTTCGACTTCAATCGTCGATTGAAAAATATATATGATTTTCCTCAATCTATTGAATGCCGAATCCTCCACGTTCTTGAATTTATCAACCGATCGATCAACGGTTTGATTTTAATTTTCTCTTAGTAAATTGTTTAAATATTTTATGGAAAGTATATATGTTTGTTTGTTAATTAAAGGTATGTACTTTAGATTTCGATTTCAGTTTTTATTGTTATGGTTTCAGTCTTCATTTAATAACGAATCAAGTAGTATGAGATTCGGTGAACAATTTTGGTAAATGGTGAGCAATGAAATCTTAAGCTTAGAGATTCACTTAAGGTAATGTGACGATTTTTTACCTTTACTAATAGATCCAATATCAAAATAGAAATTGTTATCTAACAACGAAATACTTTGTCACACCACTCCTATACCTATTTAAAACTTGGAACCTAGACTTCAAACGCAATGAACCCAAAAGCTAAAGAAATCCAATACTTGTCTCCAAGAAAGAATCACATTCTTCAGTGTTACCTGTGAAACTGAATCTGATGAAAAGAGAACTTTGATGTGCACTGAAACGCAAAAATTGAGAAAATACTACTTTTTGCTTCAATGAAACACTAACCTTGCCCAACTTGAGTATCTTGCATTACTTTTACGAATTCTTCCCATTAACTTTAGTATTCTAAGCATTTCAAAGACTTTAGAGAGTCATCAAAACTTTCATCATCTTTATCGAATTCTGACTCCTCATATCTATCATTGGCAACATATTTTTTTTGACTGCCGTTTTTACTAACTAGCATATAATTGTAATATGCTTAGCAAGATTTTACGATTTTACGCATAAAAAGACGATTTTACGCATAAAAAGACGATTTTATATAGGATCTTAATCTTGTTAACCTTGTTATATTAGTTTATCTTCTTAATACTTGTAGTATATAAGATTTAGTTATTTATTGTACATTTATTCTTGGTTTTATCTCACCGAGATTCACCTAGACTTGTTTTCTCTTTGTATTATTAAATCATACAAAATATATTTTTGAGATTTTACTTATTTATATATCATATCTTCATTTGACTTGGGACTTGTTTTAGCTAAGTTCATTTAATCACCAAAGAAGAAATAAACAAAATAAGACAGAAAAATACATATATGTGGAACATAGAAATACATATGATACATCATAAGCAAATACAAAAATATTTTACACAACTAATTAAATCTTTTTCAGTTCAATCAAATATTATTCAGAAAATAGACGGATAACATTCTTTAAAGTGTGACAAGCGCTCAATGATACGGAACCTGAATCTCATATGATCATAGGATGAACGGACAAAGATCTGATGTGATCTTTCAGCTCTTCTCCTACATGTGTGAAATGATCTTTATATTTATATAAGACATCTATCATCCGTGCTAAGTTGATGACACATGTTATTAAAGGCATTGGAATATCTTTACACATAAGGGACTCTTGACATATACTTTTCCAATTATCTTCTATTTTCTTATATATTAAGTCGTAAACATAATCCTCTGTGGCATCATATTGTTCATATATTAATTTGTGATAAAAATTAAACTACAATTTATAAAAAGAACTCTTGATCTCACAAATATATTTATTATAATTACCTATCATGTATCAATAATTATTTATTATTATTATCTTAATATATAATAAAAAAGAGGCCTAAAATGTCATTTGGCAAAATGATAACCATTAGATAAATTTGTAATTTTAATTTGTACCATTAGATTATTTTGATGATGTCATCGTTAATAATTTCATATTAACCCTTTTAATTTTAATAATTTCAATAATTCTTTTCATACAAATACAAATTATTGGTATAAAAAAATTATTTTATTATTTTACGAGTGTTTTGCGTATAAACATAAAACATATCATATAAAAAAATCTTATGTTCTTTTTTTCCTTTCTATTTACTCATGATTTTTAGTTTTTTACATATTATAATGATTTTATATTTAAGGTTTTTCGCGAATTATGCCGTAAATGTTTTCTTTAACTCAACATTTATTAACCTAATCATTTTTTTTACATTACTAATAGCTTTCTATTAATCTTTTTATATAGGTTTTATGTTATTTGTTAATATTATATTTTTTCGATATAATTATTCGCGTATTACGTGGGTCAATAAGCTAGTTTGTTTTTAAAAACTAAGCTTTTTAGTATTATAAGTAAAATTTATTTGTTAATTTATTCCTATCATTTATTAATAATAACTTATTACATATATCTATGTGTTAATTTATTCCTATGATTTGTTAATAATAACTTATTATATATATATATTCATTTTAAGGACTCAGCCGTTAAGTTTATGATAAAAATTAAACTATAATTTATAAAAATCTCTTGATCTCACAAATATCTTTATTATAATTACCTATCATGTATCAATAATTATTTATTACTATTATTTGTTTTAAAAACTTAACTTTTTGATATTATATAAGTAAATTTTATTTGTTAATTTATTCATATCATTTATTAATAATAACTTATTACATATATCTATTTGTTAATTTATTCCTATAACTATATTATTGTCCCGCGATAGCGCGGAAAAAAATAAAAATTGAATTGTAAATTGTATGTTTATATAGATTTTAATTTATTATGAGAAAATAATGTTATACGTATAATTCCTATATATATTTATGTTTATACACAAGTTGTTTATGATTATAATAACAAATAACACACTTATTTTTATACATATGTTTTGATATTTTGTATTATGAGATTTTAGAATAATAATAAGGTAAATCATAGTCCAAATTGAACGATTTAATAAATAAATTATGATTATATTTTTTATTTTAGTAGAGATGGAATGAAAAAGATAATGTAATTATGTATTCTAAAAGGGTGTAAAATGAAAATAATCTTTGATGACATCATCAATCTGATCTAACGGTTGGTATCAAATAAGTTAACCCATCAAATGGACCTTACTTTGTCATGTGGCATTTAAGGCCTCTCTTTTATTATATATTAAAGATTAAAGATTAAAGATTTATTAATAATAAGTTATTACATATATTCATTTTAAGGACTCAACTTTTAAGTTTATGATAAAAATTAAACTACAATTTATAAAAAAAACTCTTGATATCACAAATATCTTTATTATAATTACCTATCATGTATCAATAATTATTTATTACTATTATTTGTTTTAAAAACTTATCTTTCTAGTATTATATGTAAATTGTATTTGTTAATTTATTTCTATCATGTATTAATAATTTATACTACTATATAAAGCATATTAGGCTTTTCATTCCAAGAACTAAATTTTAAGGAGAGAAGATCTTAGCCATTTATCCTCATAAATTAATCTAAACCATTCAAATTTTAAATAAAAAAATTAATTAAATTTAATAAATAGGTTTTGTAAGTTATAGATAATTAAATGACTTTACAAGTACATTAAATAAAAGTTAAAGAAATTGTTGTAAGTAATTACTTGGAATGTTGCAAATATGTTGCGGTGATTGGAACCCTAATCAATATTATTGTAAGAAGTGGATAGTGTGCAACTGTGATCGTTGAAAGCACATGATGTACATCTGGTAGTGCACGACATGCAGTTACAGTCTTATGGATAAAGACAATGTACGAGAATGCACATCGTGAGGCTTGTACATTCACATTGAAATTTAGCCACATTTATGACATGTAGAATTTTGACTTATACAAGTTATAGCATAACCTGCAATGTAAGATAGTTACGTCAAATATATCCAACTCCTTATAAAACGTCTACATATTCACATCGGTCTGATTAGGGGTGAGCACAGTTCCGGTTTGGTTGGTTTCTACAAAACGAAACCAAACCAAAAGTGTATATCATTAGGAATTATATTAGAACCAATCAATCGATAAGGTTTTTTTATTCAATTCTAATTATTCATTTGGGAAATAAACCAATTCGTCCCAATAAGAGACATTTTTTTTTTGAAAACAGCTTGCAAAACAATATTATTCCAAAAATGTTTTGGTTAAAACAATGCATAAATTGTTTAGTTCAATTTTATTGAAAAAATACTGTCTTGTTAATCAAATCCAAGTAGATCGGCTTAAAATCATAACAAATGACGTCGCTGCTGATTTTTTGTTCTTATCAGCTAAAGCATGATTTATGTTGCAATTTTTTGGTATTTTTTGTTCGTTACATGAAATATGATGTGGCCTTCGACTCATATTATTATAAAGCTCAATCTAAAAAACAAGTTGGATATTTACGAAATAGTTACATTATTAGGGTTACAAAGATGTTTAAAACTATTTTTAGTAGGGATTTACCCTTAAAAAGGGATCCCTTCCAGAAATTCTCGACGGCCAAGGCAAAACCAAGACCGAGGAGGGGGTTTGGAAATAGTTTTCAACCAGCAATTGACGCGCCTCGGTTATTACCTCATAAGCTGCGTCATTGCCCCAAGCGCAAAGATGCCTTTAAACGTTGCCTACAACCCTCATTTTATACACACTTCTATCAACTATATTATGTCAATAAACCGATGTGGGACAAATTTTTTTGTAGATATATTAGGTACCTTTCTCAACACCCTAACAAAACTGAGTTTTGTTATTCCAAGTTAAAGAAGATTAAGCCTCGAGTAATATACATAGTGTTTTAGCATTTACATATTAACGAATTTTCATTTATTTTGAGCTTTGACTCAAGTCGTACAATTGGATTACAGGGTATTCCAAGAGGTTCGATTGAAGGTTGCCAACATTCATGTTTTTGAATAAAACATCATATCAGATACTTAGTTTTTAAAATCTAAATATATATCTGGTTAGAATCTTAGATGTCTCTTCACGAGCTTCAGGTCAACCAAATATGATAGGCACTTGGGAACAAGGCGACGAGAGGGGGAGTTTAGTATTTAGTGAGACCAAGCGTGTATTACATTGCATATATACTAAATTTAAATAGGCGACAGGTTTACGGCAAGCTCGGGTTTTATGTTGGGGCAAAATAGGCGACCGCGTCTAGCTAAATAGGTGTAGGCTCAATCACGATTAATGTAACCATGTAGAGTTGAAGCACTATAAATCTTCTTATTTTAGATTATACCATGCAATCATGCAAGCCCAAAAAATTATGTTCGAGAGTATTGGCTGTTAAACAAAAAAAGGCAAATTAAGGAATTTACTTAACATAAGAGATCATTAATTGTGTTCTAAAACCTTTTAAAAACTAGATTTGCTTAGAAAAGTTAACACATGTACTTACATATTAAATTAAAATACCCTAAGAATAAAGTTGAACTAAGATATTGCGCAGGGGCTGCGCGAACGCAAACCCCCACTATCCACAAATTATGACGTAGGATCAACTACTTGAGCCGACCTTAAGCGGCTCTTCCAAGGTGCAATGGAGTCACCGCCTAGGCCATGGACCTTTATGATCGTCCATTGACCCCGCCCAGGTAAGTAAGTTTTACCTAGGCCTGTCTCCCATTATATATAACCCCATTCCCTCTTGCCCTTTGCTCTCCCAACCGATATGGGATCCACCTCAAGTTTAAGAACTCCTTAAAAGATTCGACTATTCACTAAACACGTCTTTCCGCATTATTCTATATGTATATATGTATCTCCGAGATCTAGTATGGAATTTTGTTTACTCACAATATATGATTTGAAATGTACGTGTTTCTTAGGTGAATTAACTTCATTGTGTTTCCATTGTTTTGTTTTTATAATCTTCTATTAGATCGAATGTGGATAGTATGCTACTGTGATTGTTGGAAGCACATGATGTGCATTTGGTAGTGCACGACGTGCAGTAATGGATAAAGACAATGCACAAGAACACACATCGTTAGGCTTGTACATACAGATTGAAACGAAGCGACATTTATGACATCTAGAATTTTGACTTATACAACTTCTAGCTTACAACTCCCGGATATACTTGTACACTATAATTAAAGATAGTTATATCAAACAAACCCAACTCGTTTTAAATTGTCTACATATTCACATCAGTCCGATCAGGGGTGACCTCAGGTTCGTTTTGGTTGGTTTCTGCAAAACCATTTATATCATTAATTAGGAATTAGAACCAAACGGTAGGTTTTTGAAACTTGGATTGTAAAGGCAAAGATTAGGGTTTGTAGATGAATATGATAACCAAAAGAGCACACCACAACAGATTGGGGCTGCCAAGAATTGAGTTTGAGAGATTAAAGAAAAGAAACCGAAAAACTATGTAACTAGGGTTTTAGCAATAGCTTACCAAAGACTTGATAATTGAACTTGGAATTCGAAAACCAAATAGATGAATGTCGATTATGAAGAAGGGGAATAGTTGTCGACTAGATGGATTAGGAGAAAAGATTGGTCGAATTAGGGTTTAGGTTTTGTGGATTTTCGACCGCAAGACAAAGGGGTGTCGGGTTTGGGTGTTTTGGGGTGGCTGGTTGGGCTAGTTTTGGGTGGATGCTTGGACGAAGTGATTGTTAAATGGATTAGAGAATAGCCAACTAGATTTTATGTTCCGACTAAGACTAATAACGGCTAGACAAGTAATTTATATAATTTTTCGCTAACAAAACAAGACTAGAGAATTTAAAACACTAACTTAGATTATAAAACGTGACTTGCATCCACTGAGATCTCCCGAAATAGAAAGTTTACGTTTTATGATTTAATTAACTATGCCAATTGCTCGATTGGAAACTAACGTAGAAGCTCGATACTCTTGCAAATGTGACAATTAAGTTCTACCATATAACTATAAAGTTTAAGTAGTGTTACGACAAATAATCACGTCTAAAAATAGTAAGTTATAAAATAATAATTTGAATATCGCACGATCACATTTAGAAAGTACAAACTCAAATAAAATTTTAAACAAGTAAGACATTTTGGCTTAGAAACTAGCCTGGAATAGTGATTTTGGTGACGGTTGTCATAGTATCCCCACTTTGATAAGATACGCAACATAGATTATCAAAAATTGAATATTTGCAACAAAAAAAAGTTAGTATTTTTAAAGAAAATATACGTCACATTGTGAGCCTATTGAACAATATCCATAGCTCCGTATCCTTAGCTCCCACAAGTAGACTCTACCTCGTTCCTTATTGTCTTTATTTCCACTGTCTTGTTTCCCATGATTATTCTCACCAATTTCATTGTTCTCATTGTTATTGTATGCATTACCTTGATTCATAGCCGACACAAATTGTACCACGATATTAGAAACAAACAACTATTTGTTGAAAACAACCTTAGCAAGATCAGAATTGTTATTGTTGCACTTGTTATTGTTGTGACGCATTCATGTCCTTCGAACCATTTTCCCAAAACCGAAAGGATATGGATAAGATATATTGAAAATGAACTTGTTAACATGTGATGGATTATAATTAGAATCACACATTCAAAGATTTTATATATATGTATGTGTATATTTTATAGAGTTAATTACACGGATGGTCCTTATCATATTACTCAAATGACACTTTTCGTCCTATCTTTTGGATAAGTACATGGATAGTCCTTTGTTTGGAATTTCTGCACATGGATAGTCCTTTGGTCCGTTAGGGTTAACTCAATTCCGTTAGTTATATCACAATGACCAATTTACCCTTTTTGTCTTATTCGTAAAGGACCGTTTTTGTAAATTTTTTCTTTTTTTTATTTGTTTTATTTGCAAAGGAACATTTTGATCCAAACCCAGTTCATTAAACAACTTTTATGAAATTAAACCTATAAATTAAGCTCAAAACTCAAATAATCAAGAAAAGTACAAGTCTTTATGCACAATGTACAAGTCCGAATTTTGATCCAAACCCAGTTCATTAAACTCATAATTAATCCAATTAAACAAATCAAACATAAAAAGAAAAAAGAAAAAAAAAATTACGTCCAAACATTAAGGGTTTCATTATGCCAATGAAATAAGCTGAAAAAAGCTTACTTTAAAGTCCAATTAGCTCTATAATAACCAAAAATAAACTCATTATCCTTCATATATTCTGGAATAATCTGGGAAAAAAAAAACTTACGTCCAAACATTAAGGATTAAAACCTAATACCCGCATTTCAGAAAATAAGTTAAAAGCTTCTTTGAAATAATCGTTTTCAGCATAACATGTAATCATCCCAGTCCATGATACCATGTCTTTGTAAGAAATACAATCGAAAACTTCCCTTGCTGTATCAACAAACCCACAAAGATGAATAAGCATCAAGAAATGCAGTACCAACAAAAGCATTGGAATGATGACCAAGTTTATAAACCGGCCCATGAACATTTCTTGCTAATTCACCTAACTCTAGTTTCACAAGCAACTTCAAAACCGTAGTAAAAACAAACGCATTAAGCTCATGACCTTCTCTATGTAACCTAACAAACAATTCAGTGGACTCAACATTAGGACACAACTCCGGAAACCCTTGAATTAACGTAACAAAAGAAACTGTATTTCTGCTAGGCATTTCATCAAACACCTTACGTGCATCCGACAAAATCTCAGATTTCACATACAAATTCAATAGTATATTCCATCCAAACAGGTCCAAGCCTCCACCTTTCTTCAAGATTTGACAATGAAAGGTCTTTTCTGAAGCTAAGTTGCTAGTTATAATGCAATTTTGGAGAAATATGGTACGTATATGAACGTCGAAATCGGTTGTATGTGTTATATAATTTACTTGAGCTATTTGGGTACAAATGGATCGGGTTTTCTCTGGGTTTTCGTAATCGAATTGTGGGATTATTCGTGTTCATGATTTATTGAAAAAACTTGTATGAAAATTGAAAAACTTGGAGTGAAAACGGTGATGGAAATTTGGAAATGGGGATTTGGGGGTTTTTAAGGTGGTTGTTTTGGGGTTGAAAACGATGATGACAGCAAACAAGAAAAGAAAACCAACAATAAAAAGAAAAAATAAAAACATAAAAATTACAAAAACGGTTCCTTACGAATAAGACAAAAAGGGTAAATTGGTCATTATGATATAACTAACAGAATAGAGTTAACCCTAACGGACCAAAGGACTATCCATGTGCAGAAATTCCAAACAAAGGACTATCCATGTACTTATCCAAAAGATAGGACGAAAAGTGTCATTTGAGTAATAGGATAAGGATCATCCGTGTAATTAACTCTATTTTATATGTAGGTGTATTAAAGATCGTCATAGCCCATCCTAACTCCCATAATTCTATCTAACAACTTATTAAACTAATAAATTACATGATAATTGTATTAACAAAACTTAGTTTTGTAAATAAGTTTCCTATCAAATTCACGAACGTTTTTTAATACGTTATATTGTGTATATTAAAGGTTTATTGGATCTCTTTAGACATATTTTAAACGATTAAATGGTGGAAATTTATCTTAAAGCTTTATAAAATATGTTAATTTTCTTAAGTATTCTATTTTATCGTTTTCGCTCGTCCTAAGTTTAAATCCTGGCTACGCCACTAGTAAGCTTCCCCTGAATGTATCATAATCTATGTTTCAGATTTAGCTCGTTCGGTTAGTTTGTTTCTAGTTTCTGCTTGGTTTTCTGTTTTACATTTGTTCCACGTTCATTGGATATTTTGTTCGTTCATACTTCCCAGGTTTGGTTTTCCTTTTAGACAATTACTTCCTCGTATTTTTGTTTGTTTCCATTAACTTTATACAGTAGTTCATAAGGTATTGTTATTGGTTTCAGGAATTCCACATTATGGATTATCAATTGGTTATGTTTGAATTTTGCTATTGCCACGTGATAGTGATTACTATCTTGCTTTAAGTTTTGATTTTGTTTATTTTGTTTTGGAATAAGATTTATATTATGGTTTATCGTTTGCAGTTAAAGTTTATTCGTTATTAGCATATGTTTGCTTTGTCTTAATTCCGCTTTTAGATTTGTTCTATGTTTCGTATAAACGTTTATGTTTCGTATGAGATTAAGGTTTCGATTCACACTTTTGGTACGAGATTTACATTTGGTATAACTTTTGGATATTGAGTTTTTAGAGGGAATAGTGGTATATCTCGTTTGTTGTTCGTTTGTTGTTGATGACCTTTTGCAACTATTAGTATGGCTTTAACATATATCGGTTTGGTATATGGTACATCCGCTAGTCGACTATGTTCCGGTTGTTTTATATACACGACTAATTTGTCTATTAAGTAAATTACATGGATGGTCCTTTTCCTCTTACCCAAGTGGCACTTTTCGTCCTATTTTCTGAAAAATTACATGGATAGTCCTTTATTTTGAATTTCTGCACATGGACAGTCCTTTAATCCGTTAGTGCTAAATCAATTCTGTTAGTTTTAGCAAAATGACCAATTTACCCTTTCTGTCTTATTCGCAAAGGACCGTTTATCTAAAAATTTAACTATCTGTCGTTACCGCTGCAACGCGCTGGTAACTTACTAGTACATTATAAAACATTTGGGTATAAAATGTTGAAATTTAAGCATGGTAAAATTACTAAACTACCCTTTTAACTAAATATTTATTAAATAATTACAAATATAACTCCATAACACACATACCATATATACTTAAAATTTTGAAATAATTAAATTTCTTTTACTATAAACTTAAAACAATCAATTTTAAATAATTACAAATATAACTCCATAACACACATACCATATATACTTAAAATTTTGAAATAATTAAATTACTTTTACTATAAACTTAAAACAATCAATTTTTAGTGTGTAAAATTTCAAAAAATAGAGTTAATCTTTAGAATTTCTAACCAATTGAATATTAATAAACCGAAAATCTTCATCGTTCGTAAAATTATTTGTAACTATATATGTACCATCGATTTATATATTTATTATCGCCGCTTCATCACGCGATTATCATACTAGTAAAAGTAAACCAATTAGACGACACAAATGACTGAGCTAGGTGTTTATTTTAGCATTTGGTTAGGAAATAGTCGAGAGTCTGACTGATTTTTTTGTTTTGTTTGATCATACTATCTTCGCTTCATTTCAATTTCAATTTCAATGAAATTTTAGACCATTTCAAAAAAATAAAAACGAAAAGGTAAAAGAACATAATGAACAAAGTAGCACCTATTCTGTCGGGCACTCAAATACAAAATTTGAAATCTCGAGAAACAAAGGGTCTATTCTACATATAAAACAACTTAAAAGGACTAAAAGTAAAAAACTTCATCCCACGCAGAAACACACACTTTTCAATTTGAAATCGAGCGGTACTCTTTACAAAATTATCATCATGCCGCTTCCACTTTTCAGCTCATTTCCGTCACAAAAACTTTTCCATTTTCACTTTTCAATCGCAGTTTTCAAAATGAATTTTCATTACTAAATCCTATTAGGTCATCGTTTTTGCAACGAAATCGTTTTTGTCAGTTAAAAATGGCGAATGTTAGTACAACTAGTCAAACCGAAGGAAGCGAGAATCGGTTCGAGGAGAAGACGCTTTCGAATCCTTTCGATACTCATATATCGAGGAGTCCGTTGAATGTGATAACAGATCCATCGCAATTCTCCAAGGAATTTCTTCAGGAAGTTTTGAATCATAATCAAGTTAGGGAAGTTAGGTCTGGTACTAATCGAACTAAGTTTGATTCGGCGCATAGTACACCGGTTAGGAGTGTTGCCAAGACTACTCATGTTGGTCAATTGGCAGCTTCTACTGGACCTAGGGTTGTTCAAACTACAGGAGAAAGAGGAGGGAATAGTTCTAGGGTTTCGAGAAGGATTTCAAATGTCAACAGTGAGCCGCCGAGTACTGAGGTTCCGCATTTTGAGCTTGTTGAGAATCCTTCGTTTTGGAACGATCATAATGTTCAGGTCAATTACGTTATTTCCTATTTTATATGTGCTTTAATTAAGATTTATACCGAAGAAACATTTTCCGTTAAGTTTTCTCTCTTACTTACTTTGCATTATTGTATACATTAATTGTCGTAATGTACGTTTTATAGAATAAGAACTAGAACTGCAATAATTTCTGCATAAGGAAAGGAACCTAGAATGTATCGCTTATGTTGTGATAGTTATGCTGTGGAGAGTTCTTTTAGCTGACGAGGTGAAAGTTTAATATACAGGTGTTAATACGGATGAGACCGCTAAGTGATATGGAGAAGATATCACAAGGGTATGGTCGGTGCTTGAAGCAGGAGAGTTTACAGACCTTAGCGTGGCTTGGCCATCCTGAAGTCAGATACACATTTGATCACATAGTCTGCGAGACCATAACACAGGTACTGTAATTCTTTTTATTGATATATAAGTTGTCTTGCTTTTGTGGTGATATGATACTCTCATCTGTCGTTATTTTCAGGAAAAGCTCTTTAGGGTTGCTGGATTGCCGATGGTTGATAATTGCATGTCTGGTTATAATAGTTGCATGTTTGCGTATGGTCAGGTATGGCTTCAAAGAAGCCGTTATCTTGTTTAATCTACTACGAGGTTGGATTTGATTTTTTAGATTTCATGTCTATGAGTTCAGACAGGTAGTGGCAAAACTTATACAATGATGGGTGAGATAAATAAACGGGATGGCAAGCTTGTTGATGACTGCGGGATAACTCCGCGCCTTTTTGAGTATTTGTTCTCGAGGATTAAACTGGTGAGAGTTGAATTGTACCATACTACCATGTATGGCTAGATTCTGTAAAACCCATATCCCCTCTGATCCCATATTTATCGAGCAATTATTTTGTAGGAGGAGGAAAATAGAAGGGAGGAAGGGCTAAAATATAGCTGTAAATGCTCTTTTTTGGAGATATACAATGAGCAGATCACAGATCTCCTTGAGCCTTCGTCAACTAATCTCCAAGTAAGTATAAGTTCATTTATTGAGGCTAGTGCATTTAGGAAAATTTTCTTGCATGTTCTTTTTTGGGTGTTGGACTTGACGGTTTGTTAATCTTATAGCTCAGGAAGGAGTGTATGTTGAAAATCTTACGGAATATAATGTCAATACTGTCGATGAAGTCCTCAAGCTTTTGTCGCAGGTTTAAATATAATGAAACTTTACAATTTCCTATGACTTTTTTATGATTAGTTCTGTTCAGCATTTGAACGTAAATCGACTATTAAATTAGTCTACTTCTATAGGGTGCTGCGAATAGGAAGGTTGCAGGAACAGATATGAACAGTGAGAGCAGCCGATCACACAGTGTTTTCACATGCATTGTTGAAAGTAGCTGGGAAAAGGATTCCGTGACACATCTTAGATTTGGAAGGTTAAATTTGGTAGATCTGGCTGGTTCGGAGAGGTAATTTTCACCCATAGAGTACCCTAAAGTTGTCGAACTTGATTTCTGTTTCATGTTTTTGACTTTGCAAAATTTAACATAACTGTCATTTAGGCAGAGAAGTTCTGGAGCAGGAGAACGTCTAAAGGAGGCATCTTATATTAATAAATCACTATCAACTAGGGTAGGTGCATCAAATTCTTGCTCAGTCAAAACTCCATTTGTTTTGCTTCTGTGACAACTTGTATCATTTATTTCTGTGATTTAAACTTAAAATCTTCTATGTGGGTCTAAATTTAGTTTGTAAATGAACTGAATTTTCTCTAGGTGACATTATGAACATCTAGAGCATGTCATGAACATGAGTGATGCTAAGCCAGTTCTCACAAATTTATCATGATAGACTGAAATTAGAGGAATTATTGTCATCACCTGATGACAGATATCCCTTATTTCGATAGAAAGTTGATAAGCTTAATTTGGATTATCTGAGGCATAAACAGAAAGGAAAGAAGCAAGTAATAATTTATTCTATTAGAAAGTTTCCATAAATTATTATGCAGTTTATTTAGGTAGTTTCCCTTTACTAGCTTATTATAACGTTTTAAAATAGGGAATTCGCGTATTGGGGTGTTTTTTCATGTTCAACTCTTGTTTGGAAACTGAGAAATTAATACGCTAATAAACTGATGACAAGCTTTTAAACACTGAATTTTACGGTTGTAGTCTGGTAATAATGTCACTGGTGGATGTTGCAAATGGGAAACAGAGACATGTACCATACAGAGATTCAAGACTTACATTTCTTCTTCAGGTCAGCAGCTTAAATCATGAACGTAGATTGTACTTCCATAATGTACAACTATAAATTTACACTACTTTTTTTCTATCTGGATGCAGGATTCTCTTGGTGGAAACTCAAAAACGACCATTATAGCAAATGTCAGCCCCTCAATGTGGTCAGTATTTGGTTTGCTCATTTCGTGTGAATTGTCTGACTGATTTATGTTCTGTATTATCTTGACTGAATGATTGTAACATATTTGTATGCAGTGCTGCGAATGAGACTTTAAGCACTCTAAAATTTGCTCAGCGTGCAAAGCTTATTCAAAATAATGTATGAACACTCAAGTCTTCTCTCTTATAATCCAAATTGTCAATACTGTTTGCCTGAATTTATTCTGTTTTCTTAGGCAAAAGTAAATGAAGACGCATCAGGTGATGTGATAGCACTGCAGCGACAAATTCAAATGTTGAAGGTTTAATGAAACACAGACCTAAATATGTATATTATTTGTCACTTTATTGACATGTGACAAGATGTATATTATTCATATTACAGGAGCAATTGTCCATATCGATGACGCGTCAGACCATTTCAAAACCTCTAGTTCAAGCTGGACCAAATTTTCTGAAAAACCAACTTGTAAGTTATGATGCCTTCTATTTTTGCATTTATTTCAATATGAGTTATGACTGTCATTATGTTTTTGATATTACTATTGATCTCAACATAGGATACAAGTTTATATATGGTCTGATCCTACTGCAGGTTCTTCCTAGAGAAGATGTTCAGCGTACTAAACTGTTGCTTAGATATCGTGAGAACAAAATAAAACGCTTAGAATTGCTTGCAAATGGTGAAATCTCTACCGATAATTATCTCCTGGATGAAAATAATGCTTTAAGGGAAGAAATTCAGCAGCTACAAGATAGGAGTGATAAAAATCATGAGGTTACAAGGTTTGCATCAGAGAATCTAGTCCTCTTAAGCAACATTTATTGTACTGCTTATAAATTACCTCAAATGCCCCCAAAAGATGTATATCTTCAATTCTAAACACCTTTCTTGACTGCTGCCAGGTTCCAGGGTTGCTATGAACGTGGTGAACGTGAAGCATTGCTAGCTGAAGTTTTAGAGTTCCATGATCAGGTATGTTTTAATTTTCTAAATTATTTACAGCTAAAGAAGAATTCTAATTTTTTTTTGGATATTTGTTATGCAAAGCTTATAAAGACACTTGAGGTTGAAGAAAGCTATATTGAGCAAAATCTTCCTACAGAAAGAGAAAAGGAGGTATGTAACACATAATCTGATATTTAAGATCAGTTAAGGAAATTTGTTTAAAGCTGAATGCTAAGGTTTATTTAATGCAGGATGACAAATCTGTAAAAGAGCTAGAAGAGTACAAATGTGCCAACTCCAAACTGATTAGGCATGTTTTAATGAAATTAACTTGTAGTGGATACACGCCATGATTTTGTGAGTTGTAGTTAAACTTCGAGCTTATATTCAATGATTGCAGGAAGGTTGATAAATTGAACAGAGAACTGAGCAAATACATGAGTTATAGCCAAACAGCTGTATATCCTGTAAGCGCTATATATAATTTTTAATATGAAGTGGGAGTCTTAAGATAAATGTTAGAATTTACATCCCTTCAAAAAGCTTAAAGATCTAGAAGTCCAAACATTTGTTGATTTTCTAACTTTAGTTCAATTTTACTTGTATTTGAGTTTCTCCAGTCGTGACCATTGACTTTTATGTCTGAACTTTCTTATTTTGCTGCATTTTTTTTATTAAGGCATCTCAGATATTTTTTTTCTTTCATTTCACTGACGCTTAATTTTCAGGTTAAAACCGTGTCTAGTAGTACTAATGTAGGAGATGAGATGGGAGCCTGTGATCAAGTGGAAGATGTAGTTCTACTCGATAACAGTAATCTTAAGGATCCCAGCACGTTGAACTCCACTACTAATTTAGAAGAGCTAATGAACGCAAGAACCTTATTGGACACCATGAAATCTCAGCAGGCCAAATTGGTTGAAGAGCTACAATATGTGCGCCAAGAGAATGACAGGCTAGTGGAAACCTTAAGCAACAACAATAAAGCACACATACATCCAAAGCTTATTCATGAACCACCTATTTCAGAGAATGGCTTGTTTGAAAACCAAAGCATGACGGGTTTACAAGCCCAATTGGACAAGATGACTAAGGACCTGGAGGACCTAAAATTACTTAATGATCCTCTCAAGGATCATCTTGATTCAGTTCATGACGATGTTGAGAATGAAGCAACTAAATCAATTCTTAATTTACAGGAAGAATTGGCTTCGTTACAAGTAAAATATCACAGACGTTTATGTACTATGTCTGAAGAAAATAAGAAGCTAAAAAGAATTGTAGCAGACAAAGAGGATGAGGTGTATACGTTGCATAGTGACTGGGAGAAGGCAAGTTTAGAGCTGACAAGCTTTCTCATGGATGGTTCTAAATCTCTCAAAGATGCCTCTGAACAAATAGAAAGTATCTCATCTTCATTTCCGCGTTATAGTGTTTTGATTGGTGAACATGTTAAGAAGGCTGCAACAGTTTGTATTGAGAAGGAACAAACAATATTACAACTTGAAAAGAATCTGGTGGACGCTCAAAGTACGATGGTTCAAATGCAAGAGAAATTGAACTCATTGAGGACTGCTACAATCGCTTTGACTGAAATTCAGTATACAGAAAATGATGGAAGTACTAAAGAAGCTTATCTGTTAAGTTCGAATTTGCATGATAAGGCCAATATGATAGATTGTCAAGACAAATTTGTGTCTAAGGAGTATCAGATAATCGCTGAACTTGTTACAATAAATGACAAACTTGATAACATGAAGGATCATTTGAGCTCTATCCATGACCAAGCCATGTTTGAAGAATTGGATGGATCTGCAACTGATGTTTCTTCTTCTAGCTCTATTCTATCTGATGACGAAGATGTGGTCGAAAAACAAACTTCGGCCCTTGTGTCAAGAGGCTCAAAATATTCTTCAAGTAAAAAAGAATCAGAAAAAGCATATTTATTTTTGAAGAATCAGTTGAATATGGCTTATGAATCTTTCATCAGATTGGATGTTCAGTTGTTTGCAGTCTTCAAGGACAAAGATGTAAAAGAGCTTCAAAACTCGGAGATGCATAAAGATGAAGCAGGCTGCTTCACAGCAAGCAAGGTAATATTTGGACTCTTAATTGTTGAACTCGTGCAAGCTGAACTCATCTATTTTCTCCTTTTTTTCATTGTTTGCAGTTTGTTGAAGAAAAAGCTTGTACAACCAGTAGCTTTTTTAGCAAGTTTGAGGAGGCCGGTGCTACCATGAACGAGGCTGATAATGTGTTGAATGCACTATTGAGAGCAAATAAAAAGGCAAAAATGTTAAGTGGTAGATGGAAACATGCTGCCGAGGATGTAATGGCGGAGAAGGCAGGCTTAATTGAAGAAATAAGGCTTCTCAAATTTGACATACAGTTGAGAGATGAAGATCTTGCAAATTCTGTGTCTATGCTTGAAGGTGCTTTCCGACAACTGCAGAAAGATGCTGAGGATTCGTGCTACTTAATATATTCCGATGCCTTGGCAATGGTCGATGGGACCCACCAAAAAATTCGTCGAACAAGATCTACGTTGCAAGATATATGTGCTAAAACAATGCAAGATAGTTTTGCATCTCTTGTGGTACAAAAATGCCGTATTGGAGAATATACTAACAAATTTGGAGTTCATGGTGAAGAGGAGGAAAATTACAGTGCCTTGGTGGCAAGCTCTGGTGACGTGATTGGTGAAAACTTGAAACTAAAGGAACAACTTGAACGGAAAAGTACTTTGTTGAATGGTTTACTATTCGATTTTAGCTTGTTACAGGAATCAGCCTCTACCAGAAAAGACATCAAAGACGAAGCAGAACAATTGTTGACAAACCTAAGCCAAGTACAACATGAACTAAAGATGAAAACGAACCAGCTTGATGATATGATGGTTAGATATGAAAAACTGGAATACTCTTTAGCTGATGCTGAAGCTGCTCTTTCAGCCTCAAAATCTTGTCTACAACATTCTGACGAAACAGTAGATGCACTGTCGTACCAAAATGCTGAGCTGAGAAGTCTCTTGGAGGATCTATACCTTAAAAAGTCAGAAACCGAAAAGAAACTTGAAGACCAAAAAGAAATTGTCAAAGCTTTGGAAAATGAAATTCATTCTACAGCTTCTTCGGCACAAGAGCAGTTCCTCTTTTCTCTAGAAGGCATTACTGATGATTTGAAGAGGGTTTCCAGTGAGAGAGACGAGTTATCTGAACAAATCAATTCGTTGCAAGATAAGGTTGAGATGGCATATGCCATAGCTGATGAAAATGAAGCTATTGCTGTAGAAGCACGTCAGGTAAAAGCCATAAAAAGTCTTCGTGCAATACAATTGTCTTGAGTCTTTGGTTGCTTACATCTATTACCAACTTCCAGGAATCACAGGCAAGCAAAATATATGCTGAACAAAAGGATGAGGAGGTTAAGATTCTAGAACAATCTGTTGAAGAACTTGAATCTACCATAAACGTATTGGAGAAAAAGGTTAGTTTCTGTGAATATAATATCACACATTTAAGAATTCGCTGGAACTTACATCATGTATTTCCCATAGGTGAACGAAATGGAAGAGGAGCTAGAGAGACATCTCACGATAAGAGATTCACAGGATGCGGAACTCCAGTCACTGAGTCAAAGGTTACTGAGTGTTGAAAGCTTTAGAAACGGAAGTGATTCTGATAAAACTATTGTTGGTCAATCTGAAGACCAAATTTATAGGTTTGAACAATCATTTGCTTCTTTCAATATTTCACGGTTCCGGCTGCATTTGTTAAATTTAAATGGGTAACGTTATATTTACGTCTCAGGAAACTGCATAGCAGGTACCTGGAACTTCAGGAGGCACATGCACAAATAAAACATCTTGAAGATGAAAAGGCAGAACAAGCTAATGAGGTTAAAACTTAAACATCTGGCAATCATCAAATATTAAATTGGATGATTCAATTAAAATCCCGTTTAACACACTTGTTGAAATTGTCTTGTAGATCAAGCAATGTAAGGAGTACATTTCTGAACTTGTAATCCATGCGGAAGCTCAAGCTGTCCAGTATCAACAGAAGGTACATTTCTGGAAGACTTGGTACTACATCATATACAGTATCTAATCCAATTATTTCTACAGTACAAGTCCTTGGAAGCAATGGTTAATGTAATGAAGATAGATTCAACAAAGTCTGGATCTGAGGCACCATTATCAGACAAAGCAGAAAAAAGCTTGGTGAGACCAAGGGGTTCTAGCTCACCATTCAGATGTATTGGGAATTTAGTCCAGCAGATGCATACAGAGAAGGATGAGGAACTTTCATTAGCCAAGCTTCGCCTAGAAGACCTACAAGCATTAGCATTAAGCCGACAGAAAGAGGTTATTACGTTTATCTTTTTTCTCTTATGTAAAACTTCAAACCTCGTTTTCACCGGCACACACACTTACATATCTTGATTTTGGTAGTGGTTTCATTGTATTCTAATTGAATGATATTCCTTATGTTTATAGATATGCGTGCTAAACACTAAACTCGCGGCAGCAGATAGTATGACACACGATGTAATCCGGGATCTACTTGGTGTGAAATTAGACATGACTAATTACGCAGTAAGTTTTCGTGCGGTGTGAAATTAGACTTGAAAGCTTAGTTACTTAATCAAGACACTTATATCTCTTCTGTCATGTAGAACTTGATAAACCAGAATCAACTTCAAAAATTTATTGAGGATGCTGCTCAGCAAACACAGGAGTTTGTAGTAATGGTCAGTTAATCTATTTGTGAGGAACCATGCTGCCGGAAAATTGAACTTTTATTTATAAATGTATGTAATGTTTTTCCTCAATGAATCAGGAGCAAGAGATTCGCAAACTGAAGCGACAAATTGATGATTTATATGAAGAACGAGACAGGTATATTAGATTCCTTTGACTTCCATGATATAGTCATTTTTCTAATAAGCATAAGTTGATTACACATTAAGCAATACATCAGAAAATGTTGATTTAAGGGATTATGTCTAATATCTGTATAGGTGCATTGCGGAAATACATTTAAAAGAAGCAGATATACTTGCTTGTAAGATGACTGTAGGCCAGTTAAAAGGGCGAGATCAGATGCTGACAGCACAAAACGCAATGTTGAAGGTACGAACTTCTATTGCTTCATTTAGATGATCATTAATAAAACCATATGCACCAGCTTTTCAGCTCTTTGTTTTCGTCTTAATGCAGGCAGACAAAACCAATTTACAGAGACGGGCTGCAGAACTAGACGACATGATCAAGAAGCTTCTTGGAACACAGCATAGTCAGCAGGCACAAAGTCAGCAACATGAGAATCACATGTCAAAAGCAAGCAGCAGTGAGTTTGGTAAGAGGCTAGCCAACTCAGAGAAGATGCTTCAACGTGTTAATAATGAACTTGCTCAATATCGTAGACCTGATAGCCCTCGTTTGCACCATAAACCGGATGGGCATGGAACCGAAAAGAGGTTTAGATGAATGACTGGTAAATAAGGAATGGGATTTGGTTAAGACTTTACATGCTAAGGTTTGGATTTGTTTGATTAGTGTTGGTTTTTGTGAGAGCGGGTGCCAACCATTTTTCGATTAGAGTTCATTGGTGATTGAAGCTACTCTACTGTTCCACATGAAATATGGAATTATGAATGTATATGATTTTGGCGTGTATAGTGGTCTGGAATGAAACTTGGGTTATGGCCTTTTGACAAATTAATCTTAATAATCTATTTTTATATTGAGTATTTATTTACATAAACTTTATTTCTCACCAAAATCTTTACTCACCAAATATCATATGGTTGTAACCATTTATTCGTTTATTCAAGATTTATAATATACTAGTTTAAAGACCCGTACAATACACGAGTATTTAATTTTTGATGTTTATAGCCACGTGTTTGTTTTCTATATGTATATATTGTTATGTTTGTTTTGCATGCAATCCATGAATATTTGCGAACAATATTAGTGGATGATAAACATGCTATTTAAGTAACAACTTAATTTATTATATAGAAAACGCTAAAAAGATAAATTAACTTTGTATATTCTTATTAGAAAAAAAGTTAAAAATTTAAAAAGAAAACTAATTTTTTTTTACAAACCAATCATCGGTGACCAAATTATTAAAACTTATAAAATATCTAAGTGAATATAAATGTGTATTCTTTTAGAAAAAAAAACTTTTAAGTATCGAGTTTTAGAAAATACCCGAGGACTGGATTAAACATTTGAAGTGAGGAGGCATTTAGGTAACAGTATGATAGATCCATTTAGTAACGTGATGAAGCAAAAAACTCCTTTGGGTCAGTTTTCAATTCAACCAAGTATCTTCTAATTACATACATATATTTAATTATTTACAAACTATGTGAGACACTGAAATTTACAACATTGCACATAAATGAGATAGTTGAACATATAAAATCCATCAGAATTTCAATCTCGTAAAGTGATGATGCTTGACTTTACAATACGAGATTATGAATCAAGACGTTTATTCATCGTAACATACTTGTAAATTGTATCACTCAATGAAATAAAGAATATGGCTAGGATAAGTATATTTAAAATATACTTATGTTTCGGGCGGCGATTTTCTATTTGGTACACCTCATTCTTGATACGGTTTTATACCACGTTTTCATTTAACGAAGCCGAACATTCAAAAGAGTTATTGCAATCAAGTGGACCGGTGTGGAGCAAGCATATGGTACTACTACTATGCCGGAGCCTCAAGGATTTGAGCCATCAGCCCAATATGATTTCTAACTAGCAATCTCCTGACTCAACAAATGTAAGAAATTCTGAGGTTTCTAACGCACTTTTTCGATGTCTTGGAAAGTTTCCATCAAGCAAATTTACTATTATTAGTACATCTTTGTTATTATTATTCTTATTAGAGTTAGTTGTCCCTCCAATAATTATTGCGTATTGTTGGAGTAGGGTCACCAATAGTCTCCCCAATCTGGCTGATGGACCTTCATCCCATGTCTGGAGGAATGACCTTCATCCCTTACGTGGCTGATGGGCCTTCATCCCATGTCTGGACGAAGGGCCTTCATCCCTTACGTGACTGATGAGCCTTCATCCCATGTCTGGAGGAAGGGCCTTCATCCCTTACGTGGCTGATGGGCCTTCATCCCATGTCTGGACGAAGGGCCTTCATCCCTTACGTGACTGATGGGCCTTCATCCAATGTCTGGACGAAAGGCCTTCATCCTATACGTGGCTGATGGGTTTCCATTCCACTCCTGGACCATGCCAAAACCCAACGGGTAATGGCTAACAGATATTAACCAAGGTGAGCTCTATAAATAGGGAGGAGGTTTTCTCTTCCAACTCCCCCATCCACACACACATTCTATCTCTTTCTCTCATAGAATATACCAAGTGATTATTGGACTTTGTGGCGTATAATACCTTCTTCATACAAGAGGGTGTTACTTTCGGGGAATCGCCACCCGACGGGTTCGAACCCTCGGGTCCAAGAATCATGAGACTTGGGACCATCTTTTGAATCGAGTCTCCTTTTGACGAGTATTCGATTGTTGTACTAAAATTCTAGCTCGGGACAAAGAGGAACGACACCTCTTGGTCGTCAACATTAACCCGGCGGATTTTTACCTCAACATTGGCGCCATCCGTGGGACCGCGAACAAAAAGTATCGTGTTCTTATCTTTTAAAAAGCCTTCACCAAACTCTCGGTTTGTAAGTTTTTCTCTATTTTATCTCTGTATTTATTATCCATAATAAAAGGGGATAATAAGTATCCACAATATATTAGGATCTTTGTTTGATGCTAATTCTTATTCGCTTAGTCACAACCGTATTATGTGAAAAATGATAGACATATAGAAGCTTTATTAAGAATAGTCAACGTAATTTAACCATGAAAAATTCATTTAGTTGTGGTTATATTAAATCAAAAATTAGAAACATTTTATATTGAAAGGGCTAAATAAATTTGTTTATTAGTCTTGCTGATACAAGGATATAATTTTTATTGGTTATTTTAAGACATTTATTACATACTTAGGAAACATATGGGTTAACATCCACCAAAATACTTTTTAGTTATCTGCTTTGTAATAATCGAAATGTGCAAGCATGCTTGTATTTATAATAAAATAAAAGCTAGCCACATGGGATGCCATCACCTTTTTATAAAAGGTGAAACTTTTATAGTATTTTATACCAAAATAAGACTTCTTTTTTTGTTGAAAATATATAATCTCTTATTTTATGTCAAGTCAAACATTATGAGTATTTTAATTACTTTGTACCTTTTTGAAAGGGACTATTCACCACAAAAGCATGAAGTGTCACATGGTTTTATCATTTACCTTTAAACCAATGACCACAAGTACAACTGTATAAAAGTTTGGTACAAAAACTTTACCCAATCGGGTACAAAAACATATAAAAAATAAAAAGGGAAAAAAGAAATCAGAGGGAAATAGGTACGTTGTCAGTAGTCTTGTTTGACTAAACAAGATAAAGCAAGGCGACAAAGGCATGGAATCACGTGACTGTCGGATTAAAATAACAATATAAAAAAAAAGTAAAGAAATGAACAATGATATCTGACATTATCGATTGCCCACAAAACCCATAGTTTTACAAAACCAGTTGTTACAAAACCATTTTTGCCTCTCGATATACGCTGTTAGATGGACAAACATCACCACTGGCAACTTCGTCTAATTCGAAGGTGCTCTCATCTCTTAACAGAAGTTATCTGAAACTTGTCTTGACTGAAGCTCTTCTCTTCTGAAACCACTTCACAACTGGAGTCTTTTGTCTCTGAAGTGGGTCAGAATTTGCCTTAGCCGAATCTTGATGTCTACCGGAGCTCACGTAGTTCAAAATTTGCCTTAGCCGAAGCTAACAGGAGATTAACCTTACCGGAGCTCATGACATCAAAATCACGAAAGTCAGTCCCAGTTCAATGCTAGACCGTATTCATTTGGTCTGGAATCCATCTTCTCTAAAGATTGCATAGGACCAATTATTTTTCATCGAAATCTCAAAATTAACTCAAGTTAATTTACCCATAGCTAAGTAGAGCTCCTCCTCCTCGTCGTCGTAGTCATTAGAGATTATCTAGTATTAAACTCTCCAAGTCCTATCCAAAACTCGACACATATCCTAGACGGAACTTATTTTATCACTTCCGCCACAGTTCATACATATAATATGGCCAGAACATTTTTCCTCCAACGATAATCATATTTGAAGTGTAGTTCATCATATTCTAAACTCTCTTGTTCGAAACTCGTTTTCTTTTTAGAGCTTATCCCATATATTATCTAAGTCCATTTAATCTGAAACTTATGTAAGCTCAAGCTCGTTGTGGCAAGAGCTTACTTCAACCCAAAAATAATTTTAAGGTCAAATCAGCTTCGGTACCCTTGACTTCTTCTTCCATCTAATAACTTCCGATGCACCATTAATCGGCGACCAAAGTATCCGGAGCTTCATCCTAAAAGGAACAAAGTAACCCCTCCGGACCACTTTAACATCCATATAAGACCACGACATTCGACATTCTTGTATTGCTATTACTTCTTCGTTAGTTATCGACTGGTGGGTTTCTGAAACATAACCCTTACCGTCAAATGTGACTAATGATGGTCATCTTAAATGAAGTTTAATCATCCGAGGCTCATATCGGTGCGTCTCGTCTAGAGCTCATTAGGAAACCTTAGCCCACTTTATTCATTCGAAACCCATCTCTTCGAAGTCTGTATCATTGAAAGCTAAACTCCACCGAAGTTACTCTTATCTTTAGTTAATTTCTACTCCGCGACATATGATGGTTCGATTTTCTTTACTTTGTCATTTATGAGTAGAACCTCATGGAGTTATCAAACTTCTAAGCTAACCTACTTAGGCAACTTTAAATAAAAGAATATGAAAGCCTGAGGTGAATTCGGTCACTTTGAGCAAGCTTTTCGAATAATAAAAGTTTAGTAACAAAGAGATAAAAAACCTATAAAATTGCTAACAATACAAATTTAACTACCCAACAAATTACAATAAAACCATATTTTTAAATGATTACAAGTCATGTTTTGTCCGGAGGACATATTACACCACATTCTAAATATTTCATTTTATTTGCTATGATACACTTAACCAGAAGATTGTTGGTGTTTTATCATGATATTGTGTAAAAATCCAAGCGGCTAAGATCGCACGTTTGTGTTCAGTGTCATGGATCACAAATAACATAAAAAGGGAAATTTATCCTTATTACATCATCATCCAAAGCGAATACTCCATGTGACTATTTGCTTTACTACTAACTTTTAGTCAACAACGACAACGACATATCTCTTGACGAGGAATATCTACATAAGATATGTCCTTAATATATCTCCTAAAAAACCTTCTCAAGGTGCCAACGATTTCGGCCTTCATATACATTGTCAGATTTTTCATATTTTATCAATATCTTCGAATCACCATCGGTCTTCTAACTTCCCCAACCTTCGGCTAGCCGGTCAGAAATAACCATAACCTTTAAAACTCATCTTACCACCTTTCAGACTGAAACTTGCCTATACAAGAAATGTTAGACCAATGTCCGCTCGCCAGTAGAGGGCTTCGGGAACTCCGGTCCACTGCCACCTTTGGTCTTCCGAAGCTGATAATTAACCCAACTTAAGCTTATTCATACGTTCGGGTTTCACCCAAATTCACATTATTCGAAGCTCACTAGAGCTCTTCGCGACCGGAGTGGTACTATCTAAAGTTGTCTCACCGGAGCTTGAAGACTTTAAAATCCGGAACTCGCCTTTACTACAGGTAGCTCACCTCATCGGAAGCTGTCAGCCCCCTCAATCTGATTCTCCCTATCGGACCTTCAGTCTAAATTAAATTTCATACGAATCACATTTAACGAATCTCTCTAATAAATGCAAGATAAAAATTATCTCATCACGGCCAAAAAACTAAAATAAAATACTACATATTAGTTTCGTGTTCCTTTCTTATCCGAACCAAGGTCTTGGAATCTAACAAAATTACTATTTTCCGTTTAAGTCAATATAGACCAAAAGGCAACTCTTTAAAATGCCTCTGGACTGAAAATAGAGCGACCACAATAAACATCCATGTCCATTTGGAATATAATTCTGAACCAATTGCTTCATAATTATGACTATTGCACTATTTTCTTATTATAAAAAAATAACTTAGTTGTTTACTTTAATAAACACAACAGTGCTTCCTATTTGTTTTGTTCATCTCAACGTTATATTTCGTTCAAATATAGGAACAGGAGATTAATTCCGAATCTACTAGGTTGTTACAATTCACTATCGAAAACTCACACTTACAATATTTAACTCAAAATGTTCTCAACCGGATATATTTACATCGCGATAACTTAGAATTTATAAACATGATAAGTAATGTACTTTTATAATAATATGAGTTCAATACTAATAATGAACATTATTAGCATTAAACTGGGGGGACCATAAGGGTATAATAGTTTTTTTTATGAACATTCTAAGATGTCTAGCATGTTCAAGTTTGATGTTTCTTTCAATCGACATATGGTGTAAATACCTACACCTACTTTCTAATCTAACTCAGAAGATTGAGAATTTTGTAATATACCACAATATTATAAAGACATGTAAAACATGGAGCTAAGTATCCTATATGCACAATATCCATGACATAAAAATCATGTAACACATGGAGCTAAGTCTCCCTCGAGTTTATCGGCTGAACCGCCTAATAATAGGTTCCATTCCTTGAAAACAAGTTTTTCTATGAGGAATGACGGAAGGGTGAGCGCCCTAAACAAATAGCTCCATGTTAGTCTGAACGTATATCCTAACATTGACAGGTTGAGCAACCTACCAATTGACTCCGTACTAGTCTGAGAATATCCTCATATTGAAGGATCATGTATCCTCTCAACGAAGGACGCTTCGTAATACAATACAAATTGTTGAAAAGAACCAAATGGGTTCAAATATTTTAAAACCCATTTCCCCTAAAGAATAACCAAAGGACGAACAACCTAAGAATTAATTCGACTTAATACATAAATCGTACGATTGATGGATCAAGTATCCTATTGAGTAGCTTCATGTTCAAGAAAGAAGTTTCTTCTCACAAAAAGCTATTTTTTAAGCACATGACGAATTACAACCTTTCATCATGGTGAAGGTCAATAAGGACTTAAACGTTCAACATCACTAGACTAGGGGGAGGCTTGTTGGAGTAGGGTCACCAATAGTCTCCCCAATCTGGCTGATGGGCCTTCATCCCATGTCTGGAGGAAGGGCCTTCATCCCTTACGTGGCTGATGGGCCTTCATCCCATGTCTGGATGAAGGGCCTTCATCCCTTACGTGACTGATGGGCCTTCATCCCATGTCTGGAGGAAGGGCCTTCATCCCTTACGTGGCTGATGGGCCTTCATCCCATGTCTGGAGGAAGGGCCTTCATCCCTTACGTGACTGATGGGCCTTCATCCAATGTCTGGACGAAAGGCCTTCATCCTATACGTGGCTGATGGGTTTCCATTCCACTCCTGGACCATGCCAAAACCCAACGGGTAATGGCTAACAGATATTAACCAAGGTGAGCTCTATAAATAGGGAGGAGGTTTTCTCTTCAAACTCCCCCATCCACACACACATTCTATCTCTTTCTCTCATAGAATATACCAAGTGATTATTGGACTTTGTGGCGTATAATAACTTTCTTCATACAAGAGGGTGTTACTTTCGGGGAATCGCCACCCGACGGGTTCGAACCCTCGGGTCCAAGAATCATGAGACTTGGGACCATCTTTTGAATCGAGTCTCCTTTTGACGAGTATTCGATTGTTGTACTAAAATTCTAGCTCGGGACAAAGAGGAACGGCACCCCTTGGTCGTCAACACTAACCCGGCGGATTTTTACCTCAACATATGGTGTAAATACCTACACCTACTTTCTAATCTAACTCAGAAGATTGAGAATTTTGTAATATACCACAATATTATAAAGACATGTAAAACATGGAGCTAAGTATCCTATATGCACAATATCCATGACATAAAAATCATGTAACACATGGAGCTAAGTCTCCCTCGAGTTTATCGGCTGAACCGCCTAATAATAGGTTCCATTCCTTGAAAACAAGTTTTTCTATGAGGAATGACGGAAGGGTGAGCGCCCTAAACAAATAGCTCCATGTTAGTCTGAACGTATATCCTAACATTGACAGGTTGAGCAACCTACCAATTGACTCCGTACTAGTCTGAGAATATCCTCATATTGAAGGATCATGTATCCTCTCAACGAAGGACGCTTCGTAATACAATACAAATTGTTGAAAAGAACCAAATGGGTTCAAATATTTTAAAACCCATTTCCCCTAAAGAATAACCAAAGGACGAACAACCTAAGAATTAATTCGACTTAATACATAAATCGTACGATTGATGGATCAAGTATCCTATTGAGTAGCTTCATGTTCAAGAAAGAAGTTTCTTCTCACAAAAAGCTATTTTTTAAGCACATGACGAATTACAACCTTTCATCATGGTGAAGGTCAATAAGGACTTAAATCTAGTTTAGTATCACCTACGTTCAACATCACTAGACTAGGGGGAGGCTTGTTGGAGTAGGGTCACCAATAGTCTCCCAATCTGGCTGATGGGCCTTCATCCCATGTCTGGAGGAAGGGCCTTCATCCCTTACGTGGCTGATGGGCCTTCATCCCATGTCTGGACGAAGGGCCTTCATCCCTTACGTGACTGATGGGCCTTCATCCCATGTCTGGAGGAAGGGCCTTCATCCCTTACGTGGCTGATGGGCCTTCATCCCATGTCTGGACGAAGGGCCTTCATCCCTTACGTGACTGATGGGCCTTCATCCAATGTCTGGACGAAAGGCCTTCATCCTATACGTGGCTGATGGGTTTCCATTCCACTCCTGGACCATGCCAAAACCCAACGGGTAATGGCTAACAGATATTAACCAAGGTGAGCTCTATAAATAGGGAGGAGGTTTTCTCTTCCAACTCCCCCATCCACACACACATTCTATCTCTTTCTCTCATAGAATATACCAAGTGATTATTGGAATTTGTGGCGTATAATAACTTTCTTCATACAAGAGGGTGTTACTTTCGGGGAATCGCCACCCGACGGGTTCGAACCCTCGGGTCCAAGAATCATGAGACTTGGGACCATCTTTTGAATCGAGTCTCCTTTTGACGAGTATTCGATTGTTGTACTAAAATTCTAGCTCGGGACAAAGAGGAACGGCACCTCTTGGTCGTCAACACTAACCCGGCGGATTTTTACCTCAACACGTATAATGTCGCATGTTATTTGCTTGCCATATTGTATGTCTTGTTTTTACAAGACATTTGTCGTATTAGACTATACTCAATCTCACACTTGAAGCAAATTATATAATTTATAAACTTTTAAATCAGAAAAAGAAGTAGATGCAAACATTATTTATGTACAATGTACTTTCATAGTACATTTTTGATACGAGATTTTTACTGCGTTGTACTAATTTTTCAAAAATTAAATTTTCACAAATGTGCCATGTTTTTGGAATATGTTTCCCCTGCAAGTCTTTGAGTACATACGTTCCTCGACATTTAGCTTCAATAATTCGGTATGGTCCTTCCCAATTCGGATCAAGCTTTTTCATGCCTTTGTGGCGATTTGCCTCGTTTTAGCGTCAATTTTTAGGTGTGTTTAACAAACCTTGGAATTGTAGTAACTTTATGTTTGTCGTTTGTACCTAGCTTCATATAGTGCGGCTAGCTCCCTTCGTTCTTCTAACAAATCCAAATTAAGTCGGAGTTCTTCGTTATTCTTAAGTGAATCGTAATTTAATTAAACTTTTCTCAGCTACGGTTTTTAAAAGAAACCACGAGTTACTTCACAAAACACTAATCATATTATGTATTTCAAACTTTTTCAATAATCATATACAACACATGGCGTACGATTTAAGTCTCGAAAAGAATGGAAAACCACCCTACAACACCCCATCACGAGGTCACATCCATGTAAGCCGCCTACAAGCAAAAAGCACATTTTGAAAAACATGTATCAACTTCGTGAGTAATCAAGGTAATCAATATTATAAAACATGTTAATAATAAAAACATGTATCAAGTCCCCAACCCTTGTCCACCCGACAAGTTTACAATAACACACAATTACGATTAAATGCATGTAACACTTTTGATTAAACTCTATAATCAACTCTATGCATTAGAACTCAAGTCCCTGAATTTCTCAATCTCTAGTCTCAACCTCAAGTTCCTTAGATTCAAATTCACAATCTAAGGAATCCCTATTGTTAGCTACTCGTGCATACACATTAATATAATACACTAGGTCGCGACTCCTATTTATTATAATAACTCGCGTGCTACTTTCGCATATCCGACTCTACAATCGTTAGTTAACGATTGCTTCATCGTTTAGGAAGTAATAGAAGCGATCATGACATCGCTCTCGGTCGGGCACTATCCACTTCTATTCAGTCCAACATGACATAAATCTGTTTCAACTCTACGGTTGACATGATTCGCTCGTAGTCAAATACGTCACTCCAGTATGAGACACATGTCCCAATACCACGGTGTATCCAAGAGTCTAGAATTGGATTACGTCTCTTTGGCTAGCCAGTCTCTTAGCTAGTTTCAATTCAACTCTACTAGGTCACAATCTCTGATGAAATGAGTAGCTTTTACCCATTCCTACCCAGGCACGACATGCTAGGGTCACAAGTGTAAGTCTCCATTGAAATAAACTCACATGCAATGCAAACACAGTTTATATATTGCAATAAACAAACATGCTGTATAACTCAAAATGTAACTCTGTTGCACTAAACACACATGCAATATAACTCAAAATGTAACTCTATTACAATAAACACACATGCAATATAACTCAATATTTAGTAAAGTATAAATACAATAGTAAACACACAAATGTAATTAGCTCGAGACAACCCAAGACGTAACTCTTTCTCTTGTAACTTTTCTTATAAATTCCTTTTATAAGATCTCGATAAAACACTTTGTAAAATATCATTTTACATTTCCCAAATACTATTTGTAAATCTGGATTTACATTTCATAAATACACTTTATAAAACCCCCTTTTTTTTAACCTTTTTCTCGAGTTTTAAAAACTTAAGAATCACCTCAATTCCGCTTAAATCTTAAGCTTCTCATCCGATAAGAACTCACACGCAATCCTGCTTAAAGTAACATTTATTAACACTATTACATTTTTTACCGACAAAGGATTACGACTAATTCAAAACTAAATTGACTTATTGATACCAATAATGTCCATATAACACTACATCATCGAAACTTATTAAACAACAAAATGCCATTCCCAGACCACTAGCCACCGGCTCGCTGACCATCGAAACTTATTAAACAACAAAATGCCATTCCCAGACCACTAGCCACCGGCTCGCTGAGCTCAGCAGCCGATTGGCTTTGTTCAACCGGCGACTAGCTTTACTCATCTGGCGACTGGCTAAAACCATCTGTATTTAACAATATCAACTTCATCTTCTCCGTTGAAAACCTTACGCGTTGCAGGTTTTGAAAACTTAATAAAACTCAACACCACCTTAATATTAAGCTACCAAAACGTATATAAATCGAATATAAACATAAATAATAAGTTATACCTCGATTATACGAAACGGATTTTCGATTCGCCCGAACCAAACTTGATTATTTCACGTTTCGCTTATATCAACTCGTTCCCGACACTCTGAGGAGTACGTTTTTCTGTTTTTAAAATGACTCTAAAACCGATAAAACTAACTGCCATAGTTTTCTTTGTTTCGTTTCTCAGCTCAACCTCACGCACACACAAAACTAAATTTTAACATACGACAATGAAATATGTATCTAATTTCCACTTTTTCATAAATAAACCCAATACCTGATTAAATTGGGAATTTGATGAGAAAGTGTATCGTAGATGCAATTGCGCCAAGTTGCCTCATTCCCGATCGTCATAATATCACGTTGTAAGGTGATGGAGCTCGGACGATCATAAAATCTGTTTCAATGGTACTGCTTCCTCGTCCATTGTAATCGAACAAGGTAAAAGGAAGGGTTATGACTCCCATGGGCGATAATGTTTTCCCTGCAAATCCTATTAGTGGTACTTTTGGTGATTGGATCGAAACCTTTGATTCTTTACTTAACTGTTGAAAGTAACGCTCGTACATTATTTCTGTCGAGCTTCCTCCGTCGACGTATTTCCTCCTATGTCAGCCTTGATAGCTAGTGGGTCATTGTCGCTACAGTGTTCCGGGACTGGGTCGTCATTTGAGAACATGATTTCAGTGTTATTTTGTGTCATCTACTGTTGCTGAAGTGGAGAATACCTTTGTATGCTAGTCATTAATATTTCATTAGCTGCTTTGTGTTCTTCACCTATTTGTTTCCAATCGATAGGATTCTTTCCTCTATTCACTATATAGGAGTTTGAAGTATTATTTTGAGTTTGTGCACCTTTTGCAAGATGACTTAAAAGATGATTTCTCACACATGCTTCAATTTTTTTTTACCGTAGATCGATACGTTCGTTTGTGTCATGTCCATGATCATTGTGAAATTCACAGTATCTTGTGCGATCTTTGCGATGAGTTGGGGAGAACATTTGGGATGGTGGTCGCAAGACTATTTTCCCTTCTGATGTTGCATATATTTCTGCAAAAGATTTGATGAGGGGAGTGTAAGAGGTTTTGTGAATGTTCGCATGTTCATTGAGCCTGGTACTATGATGACCATATTTATCTTTATTTCTCCTAGAGGTATCTTTATAGCTTTGGCCGATTTTATTGTCACCAATTGACCTTTTAAAGTCTTGTAGTCAATTTCTAAGCCTTGATGAAGTTATGTGCTTGTGTAAACAAATCCTCCATGGATGCGGGTGGTCGAGCTATGAGATTTTTGTGAGATCTTTGAAGAATATGCATGGCCGTAATCCGCTAATCAAGGCTCATGTCATCATTCCATCCGATCGGTCTGTCATGTGAAGCGTCTCCTTCCCAAACCTTCTTAAGTATCCTGAGTGGTTCGTCTGAACGTTGTAAAAATTCCAAGAATCTATGCTTGGATTTTTTGAAATCGATGTTGTTGTAAAAAGTTGGCTCAAAATTTATCTCTTAACTCATGGAACTCATTTATGCTTCTTGGCAATAAATTATCATACCATAATCTGGCTGCACGATGTGAAAGAAACGACACCAGGCAGGAATCGGAAGCTTGTGCACATCCATATTTCTCATGAATATGGTGACATGGAGTGCCATCATATGTTTTAAGGTTAGTTGCACCTTGAGTCCATATAGCATGTCATAATTTCGAATCCTTGTCGTGAATGGAGATGCTACCAAATAGCGAATGTCTTTTTCTGACTCCTTGAATACGAATGGATCATTATAGAAGAGAGGGTCGCTTCAACATTTTTGTTTCAACGTTCCTTCCAGTGTCGTGTTAGGTATTTTTGGTTCTTCTTGGTTTTCGGGGACAGTGGTAGTTCGATTTTTTTTGTTGGTCTATTATTAGAAGTTATCCCTCCATGCACCTCCTGATTTGCTCCTTCCGGTGTGTCTTTAGAGTCCGACTTCCATGGTTCAATAAGTGATGGTCATCTGACATTGAACAACTGTGGATGCGCGACTTCTTTTCTTTTTGAAGAGAAGGTTGAATACACAGCATTAATTTGCTCATAATATCGGACCACAAATTGCATGATAGGATCTCCATAAGCATTTTCTAAAGAATTCTCAGAAGCCTGATTGAGCGTAATATTTTCATTTATTGGATTGAAGACATTTACACCCACCTATGGTTCTTTGGGGTTTTACCCCTTGGTCAAACCCCAAGAATGTGTGTCGGTATAATGGGATGATTTTCTTCTGTCAAAGTGATTTTTTAGGTTAAGAGCTTATAACGGTTATGTCGGTCCCACGGATGGTGCCAAATGATGATACTTGACTTTACAATACGAGATAGTGAATCGAGGCTTTTATTCATCGTAACATACTTGTAAATTGTATCACTCAATGAAAGAATATGGCTAGGACAAGTAATATTTAAAAAATATTTATGTTTCGGGTGGCGATTCCCTATTTGGTAACCTTCATCCTTGATGCGGTTTTACGCCACGTTTTCAAGTCTTACCCTTTTAACAGTGTAATCAGGATAATGTGCTCTTAACTTGATAATTTGAGCCAAAAATATTGCAAATGCCACATTAGGAGTTGAAAGTAAGCAAACATGAGACCATCTACTTGATGCATCTATTAAATACTTGATGCATCTATTAAAAGGATAAAATATCTAAATGGTCCACATGGTGGGTGAATTGGTCCACATATATATCATCGTGAGTTCTTTCAAGAAACACAGGTGATTCATTTTCAACTTTAAGTGGTGAAGGTCTCACAATTAATTTTCCAAGAGAACATGATGTGCATGGAATTATTGAACCTGATTGAGGTATCCTATTATCCTTCAATGGATGTCCATGAGTACTTTCAACTATCATTCGCATCATCGTTGATCCTGGATGGCCTAATATGTCATGCCATAAAGTAATCATTCCAGGATTACTATATTTTTCTTTCACTACAATATTTGATTCCACCAGATGTATATGTGTATAATGTAAACCAGAATGAAGTCTTGGTAGTATTTCTAAAACTTTGTTCTTTTTAACAATATGCATATATTTCTCATGACCTACAGTCACTGTTTGAGTATCATATCCATTAAGGTATATGTCACTAAAACTCAATAAATTTCTCGACGACTTTTGAGAAAATAAAGCATTATTAATCAAAAGCTTTGTACCATTAGGTAGCATAAAATCAGCCTTTCCCATTTCTTCTATTAGTACGAATGGTTGCTTTTGTAGTTTTCAGTTCAGAGAAATATTTCTTAGTTTTCAGTATAGTGTGTGTGGCACCACTATTTGATATGCAAAGATCTCCAAGCTTTGTTGATGTTGTATTCCAGTGGAACTCATATCAAACTTCAAATATTAAAAAGTAAGAAATGAGTCAATTAGATAATAACAAAAGGTACATTTATTGCATAAATATTACATGGAAGACAAAAACAAGTTAAGAAATCAAAAACATAGTTATAAAAAATAAACATAGTTATGGGAACATAAACAAAGTTATTAAACATAAACTTAGTAAATAGAGGTCATGAAGATCCATATCAATCCAAAAGGTTAAGATTATTGCAATAATCTCCAGCATTAAGATCAGTTTCTGTAAACTCAAGATCATCAATAAGGTTTACTTCTTTATCTTTTCCTTTCAAGGATTCTTTGTAGAGTTCACAGAGGTGGTGAGACATTCAACAGTTTTTAGACCAATTTCCTTTTACACCACATCTAAAACAAATATCTTCATGATTCTGAGAAGGACCTGCTCCATCACCATGATTTGTCGTTTTGGAATTTCTTGGTGGTTGAAACTTTTTGTTTTGGGGAGCATGGTAATAATTTGAACTACCACGCTCACGCCCACGACCACGGCCGTAAGATTGCCCTCTACCAAAGTTTTGGTTTCGACCAAAATTATGGTTGTGTCATAAGGATGGTTTTGGCCAAAATGTCCACGACCTCATCCACGACCACGTCCCCGTCCACTCATATTATTGTTGGAACCATCTATGTGTGCAACATTTGCTTCAGGCAATGCTAATGATCTTGTAGGACCGGACTCGTGATATTTCAACAAAAGTTCATTGTTTTGTTCAGCGACAAGGAGAAATACATTTAATTCATAATATCTTTTAAAATTTTGTAACCTATATTGTTGTTGTAAATTTATATTTTATGCATGAAAGGTGGAGAATGTTTTCTCCAACTTTTCTTCCTCTGTAACACCATGTCCACAAAATTAAAGTGTTGAACATATTCTAAACTGAGTGGAGGTGTATTCATTTACCTTTTTAAATCTTAAAATCTTAGATTTCTCCATTCATCCCTAGCATATGGAAGCAATACTTCCTTTCGATGATTAAATCTTATTTCAAGATCCTTCCATAAAATGAATGGATTTGTTATATTAAAATATTCCATTTCTAGCATATCATCCAAATGCTTAGTATTGAAAACATTAGCTTTCGCTTTGTCTAGCATTGAGCATTCATTGTCTGCTTTTATGGTATCTAAAATACTTATGGATTCAAGATGCCTCTTGACCCTTGCGGTCCATGTCATATAATCTTTGCCACTTATATCAAGTGCTTTGAATTCAATCTTTGCAATGTTCGACATATTGTAACTATAAGAATTGAACAAATATAAAATATTAAACTTAGAATCCATATATATCAATGCATAATGAAACACAGAGAAGTGTAAAAACAACACTTACAAGTATGGTCAAGAAAAAATAAAATTCGCGCCATGGGAGTTGATCAAGTGGAATGATCGATAACATATACAATGACGAAAATAAAAAGCAGATGGATAATTTTCAAAAGTCTTTAAACCAAATGAATTTGAGAAAATAGAGAATTATTTTGTGAAAAATGATGAACCAGAGTTCTCAATTTATAGTGAAAAATGTAGTTGTTATAATGTCGTTAGTCGTCGTTGATAACCGTTATGTAGTCGTTGTATTTTATTAATATAAAAACGTTTTTAATTAAATCATTAAGAAGAATAATTAAGATATAAATTAGATTAGGAAAAGTTTACCAAATAAAACATATTAAGAACAATAAAACTAATAACCTTATATTAAACTATTTATAAGGTTATATGTATACTAGCGTACAAACAAATACTAGTTAAAAATGTTTATATTATAACCTTTTAGAACACCATTAATTTTGAGTTATAATATTATGAAAAATGATTACTATATTAGATAACATAACAATATAACATATATATTTTTGATAGTCTAAATATATATTAATGGTGGTTATATTTTAACATGTTTCATGAAGCATATTTTTAATATATAATAAAAGAGTGACCTTAAATGTCACATTACAAAGTAAGGTCCATTGGACGAGTTAACTTATTTGATATCAGCCGTTAGATGAGATTGATGATGTGATCAAAGATTATTTTTATTTTACAACCTTTTACAATACATAATTACATTCTCTCTTTCATTCGATCTCTGCTAAAAATACATTAAAATTCTAAAATTTATCCCAATGCAGCGGGTTCGGGTGAACCCGCTCGGTGCAATGTAGCTTTTCCCCTTACCGCCAATAATCGATTCGCTCCTCTCGAGGATCCCAACAAAGTACGATAAGAATCAGAGGCGTATAGGATGTAGGCCCGTGTAACGCTCCGATGTTTAACTCATTAGCGGATGACAAGTTATAAATTCTAGAGAGAAAATGTGTACTTTTAATGAAAGAACAATTTACTATTTATCGACACAATATTTTAGGTACTCTTAATGACGTGTTGTTTTGTGATTGGTCGAAATACACCTATCTTACTTTCTTAAAATAAGAACCTTTTTTGACCGTGTGCATACGTGATCGTCAAAGCTTTGTGTTTTGGATTTTGCTTGTGTTCGTGGTGAAGATGAATATTCATACACTCTTCTGACGTGGTTACGTGATAACTAACCGTCTCTACATATTTGCAAATTTTGTTCTGATTAATTGTCTATAACTCCTATGTACTTTCTGTTTTGTCCATTCTAGACCCTCGTACAGTTTTACTTCCTAACTTGTCATTATAAGTTGTGAATTGTCCTTTTCTATTTTTCCTTTTAGACTAATTTACAAAAACAACCCTTGTAATTAGTATAATTACAAAATTTGTCCCTAATTTTTTTTAAAAGAGATATCGTCATTTATTTCAGTATTTTCTTATGGTTTTAGTCTCTCGTTTGCTAAAGTTAACAATTAATATAAAAATAAAAAAGATATTATTTTCCCCTTATTATAAACACTAACAACGAACCATAAGATCTTATAAAATAAAAACAAATATGTAACAAACCTCACGATCCTTAGAAATGGAAGATAATGACGATTACGGCCGGTGAGAATACGACGAAGATGATGAAACAAAATTTCGGATACTACAAAATCTATTAAGATTTAAAGATGTAACAATGAAGAAGGTGTTGTGTTCGTTGAAAGTGTTTACAATAAGGGAAAAATAGTTATTATAATAATTGACTAATTGTCAAGTTTAACAAATGAAGAACTAAAACCGTAAGAAGATATTAAAATTAAGGACGATATCTCTAAAAACAAATAAATTAGGGACTAATTTCGTAATCATACAAACTACAAGGTTGCTTTGTAATTAGTGTTAAACAAAAACCAAAAATGGACAATTTGACAACCTATAATGACTATTTTGAGAATAAAATCGTACGATAGTTTAGAAAGGAAGAAATGGACAAAACAAAAAGTACGTTAGAGCGTAAGGGAAGTAACCCCTTTTATTCCAAACGTTTGCTCTTTAAATTGTTTTTCCCCTAAAAACATGTCTGGTCAATATCTTTAAATTGTTTTCCATCGTGATAAAAATAATGAATATATTAAACTTCTATTGATCAGCCATCGTCATTCAACAAATTGTAAATAAAGATTACTTGTTTTATATGATTTTGAGTATCTAAAACTTAATCTTACTTTTAGAAATAGCAAAACCATACAAAACTGATAATATTATACTACAAATGTATCTTTAAACATCTATGTAATCGGCTTTTACACCAGCAGCGTTCCTAACTACTGTGAATATTACTGCAACAAGCCCCACTAGTGTCACGGACCCACAAACCGTCACCTGCGAAATAATCAAGTAAACGAGATTAGTTATCAACATTTTATAATTAGTTCTAATTATTTAGTTTATCAGTATCGTACCTATAAACCGGTCAAAATGTGGTTCCTTCTCCTGATAACCATGATGCATACACTCAGAATGATCACAGACTGCAAAATCATTGATTAAAACTTATTAGAAATAATTTGGAATAAAAATGTTAATCATTCTTTATGGGGAACATACCATAAATAATCCGATGATCGACCCGCAAGTGATACAAAAGGACCTGAGAAAAAAAAATAGATGCAAAATTAATCATATAACTTATAGTTTGTTTTCCTATTCCTTATATAGATCATAACTATTACTTACCATAAACGGTACCCACAGGCTTCCCCCATAAAGCTGCCAACATAGTAATTGCAAGGATTCGCGCGTCGGCAATTTATAGTTCTCCAGCCCACCCGTAAGAATCCCTCCTCTACGGCTAATACTAACGTGGACGAATTTAGAAGGTATCTAAATACGTGGATGATAACCTACGAAAAAGGAATTATGCAGTGAGAAAATAAAAAAAGTGTTGTAATTTTATATTGGAATAATTGTTTAGAAATGTATTGAACTTTATACCAAAAACTGTTTTTTGTTCAAAAGATTTTCAAATACTGAAAATGGAATGTTTGTATTGATTCAACCTTGGATCTCTTGAATATACACAGTGCAGACCTATTAATCTCTTAACGAGCCTAAAATGATAAAGGTTGAAGATGGTGTGGTGTTCTTGCTATGGTAACAATATGAAGAGAGAGTATATATGTATGTATTAGTATATGTGTGAACTGAGCTGAGGAAGAGATAACATAGTATTTATACCCTCGTATCTTCATGATTCTATCGACCATCTATTAGTGATATTTACGCCGCTATTGATGACGGACATAACGATCTAACGTTGGAATCATTATTGTCGATGTAACGTCTCTATCATTATTGTGAATATAATAAACGGCTTAAATGTATAACGCTTAGTAAACCATTTAGATGACATTGCTAGTCGGGCGTCGCGGTAGCAGGAAAAACACTTTGGCAACCACGCTATGTTGGAGGCCAAGTCGTGGTTGCCATGCAAACGTTTACGGTATCTTTCTAATATATACATAACAATTTATAATCACATATTTGCCACTACATACGCTTTTCTAAATTTCGTTTTCTTTATTATGTTTCAGGGGAATGCGATTTCTGAAGACGAATAATCTTCTTATGTACACGAGACCAGCCTAGCTTCACCTGTCTACCAAGTCAACCTTCGGAAAACTACTTCAATACTAGTAATTTTGGTTTCAGTGAGACTAATATTTATGAAGACGGAGAATCTTCTAATGCACTAAATTCACGAGACCAATCTCCACGCGTCTTCCAAGTCACCTTACCAGATACCTACTTCAATCGTAATTTCCGTTTCAGTTTAGATTAATATTTATGAAGACGGAGAATTTTTTAATGCACCAAATTCACGAGACCGGTCTCCACCTGTCTTCCAAGTCAACCTACCAGACACCTTCTTCAATCGTAATTTCCATTTCAGTGAGACTAATATTTATGGAGACGGGGTTAATGAACTAAATTCACGAGACCAGCCTCTACCCGTTTTCCAAGTAAACCATCTTATATCTTTTTCTATCACCAACAACGTGTTCCACGACAACGACAACCTGATACTTCACATAATGAACCATCAGATTCAGATTCTTCTAAACCAACAGATTCTACGCATTATTCAGAATCCCCACAATCCCCACATCGATCAATTCCAAGACAACAGACTCTTCCGCCATACCATTCTCCTCGTTTAGCCTTCGATTGTATAATTGGAAATCATGCACCTCAAATTTCTTTGCGAGACAAAATTATTCCGGTGGTTTTAGGTCTTTTGTGTTACCCCCTTGTGGTCCACACCATACGCCTTCAAGGAAGGAGGTTGGCTCGGCTTTGGGGTATTATTTTTCCTTTTCATTTTGAGCTTCCTCACGGCTGTCATGTTGTCGCATATGATGAATGACCAAGCGGTTCCTACAACCTACCACGAGTTAGGTCGAAAGACACTAGGGAATTATGGTTATTACTTCGTCCTAGTCGTATCATGTCTTTTCTTTTATGAAAGTACTTGAAAGCATATCTCTAAGCACTTTATTATATGCAAAATAATTTGCTAATAACATTTCTTTTTCGCAAGCCACATGCATTGATTGCATATTTCTCCAAAGAGGCGATTTGTTTCAAGTATCCAACGCGACTGGGTTTTTAGGGATTACACTTGTGTCTGTGAGCTAAGTTTTAACCTTTCGCTTATTTGACGAATACAAATCGTGGATCAAGTTAGTAATTTTAATCTATACTGTATTATATTTGAATACTATGTACCATATTCTAAATTTACAATTTTGAAGGTATTATTACTGTGTTAACCTTGGTGGTGGTGATATGCACTTATTGTTTTTGGGGTTCTCTGAAGTTGGGTTTAATGGGAGAAAGACACAAAGACTCTTTAATAGAAAAACAATGCATTTGGCAATTGGATTTTTCGCGTATTGTTTCTGTGGACATTTGTACTTGCTAGTGATCTATGATCTACAGTACGAGAATCAGGAACCAACAACAATACTTTAAAATTGTTTGTTATATGTAAGTACCAATTTTACACAAAATTTCACTTTCATTTATTTTCTATGTTTTTGCCTATTTTTTTTGTCCTAATTTTTTTTTTCTGATTAAATGTAGCTATGCGATCAGTTTTGGCCTCTACGCAATTACGGGGCATTCGTGTAAAAATGGTACTTACATATAACAAACAATTTTAAAGTATTGTTGTTGGTTCGTGATTCTCGTACTGTAGATCACTAGCAAGTATGAATGTCCACAGAAACAATACGCGAAAAATCCAATTGCCAAATGCATTGTTTTTCCATTAAAGGAGTCTTTCTGTCTTTCTCCCATTAAACCCAACTTCAAAGAACCCAAAAAAACAAGTACATATCACTACCACCAAGGTTAACACAGTAATAATACCTTCAAATTGTAATTTTAGAATATGGTTTATAGTATTCAAATATAATACAGTATATATTAAAATTACTAACATGTGATCCACGATTTGTATTCGTCAAATAAGCGAAAGGTTAAAACTAAGCTCACAGCCAACACAGACACAAGTGTTATCCCTAAAGACCCAATCGCGTCGGATACTTGAAACAAATCGTCTCTTTGGAGAAATATGCAATCAATGCATGTGGCCTGCGAAAAAGAAATGTTATTAGCAAATTATTTTGCATATAATAAAGTGTTTAGAGATATGCTTTCAAGTACTTTCATAAGAGAAAAGACATGATACGACTAGGACGAAGTAATAACCATAATTCCCTAGTGTCCTTCGACCTAACTCGTGGTTCGTTGTAGGAACCGCTTGGTCATTCATCATATGCGGCAACATGGCGTGAGGAAGTTCAAAATGAAACAAAAAATAATAATATCCCAAAGCCGATCCAACCTCCTTCCTTGAAGCCGTATGGTGTGGACCACAAGGGGGTGACACAATAGACCGAAACACCTAAAACCACCATATCAATTTTGTCTCGCAAAGAAAATTAAGGTTCATGATTTGTAATTATACAATCGAAGGCTAAACGAGGAGAACGGGTGTCGGAAGAGTATGTTGTCTTGGAATTGATCGATGTGGGGATTTTGAATGATGCGTAAAATCAAAAGAATCTGGTGGTTTATTATGTGAAGTATCAGGTTGTCGTGGAACATGTTGTTGGTGATAGAAAAAGATGTAATTACGATTGAAGTAGGAATCTGGATGGTTTACTTGGAAAACGGGTGGAGGTTGGTCTCGTGAATTTAGTGCATTAACCCCGTCTCCATAAATATTAGTCTCACTGAAATGGAAATTAGGATTGAAGTAGGCCTCTGGTAGGTTGACGTGGAAGACCGGTGGAGACCGGTCTCGTGAATTTGGTGTATTAAAAGATTCTCCGTCTTCATAAATATTAGTCTAAACTGAAACGAAAATTACGATTAAAGTAGGTATGTGGTAAGCTGACTTGGAAGGCACGTGGAGGCTGGTCTCGTGAATTTGGTGCATTAGAAGATTCTCCGTCTTCATAAATATTAGTCTCACTGAAACCAAAATTACTAGTATTGAAGTAGTTTTCCGAAGGTTGACTTGGTAGACAGGTGAAGCTAAGGTGAAGCTAAGCTGGTCTCGTGAACCTAGTACATAAGAAGATTCTTCGTATTCGGAAATCGCATTCCCCGTTAAACATAATAAAGAAAACAAAATTTAGAAAAGTGTATGTTGTGGCAAATATGTGATTATAAATTGTTATGTATGTATATATTAGAAAGATTATGTGTAAAGGTGTGAAATCAAAAGCCTAGGAACCAACACTATAGTTTGATCAAAGTTTATACTTACAAAACCCATTCTAAGTATAAAGTTTAGCCATTTCTCTTGAACGTGCTAGAATATTCAAGAACAAAGAGAAAGGTTAGTAGTTCTCGAGCTAGAACCAAATTCCTAATGATCTTGAGAATTTGACTTATCAAAAAAGAGAAGAGTTTGAGATGATTATAAACCTAAGTTGGTGTTCTTGAAACGGAGGTCAAAGTTAGAAGCTAAGGACAGCAACATAAAGTTAAGATAACAAGTCTTGATCTTGAATTTTCAGTATGGAAGTCGATTAGAGTCACATACAAGCGGTTATTCGATAAGTTGACTTTTGACTTTTGTTATTGGTTTCCGCCAAATAAAGCCAACAAATATGCAGCAACAACCTTCATTTTTCTGCAGTTTTTAAAAACAAAATTAATAAATTTTACACAAAATTGAAATATAATGTATAAGATTGAGGAAGACTATACCTGTGAATTTTATCTCAATTTCTTGTTTTTTTGTGTGTGATTTAGGGTTTGTTAGTAGTTTTATTGAAACCCTTATTTCAGATTTATATAAGCAGTGATAGGTTTTTAGGGATTTGTTACCGGGCCACACATATTGGCTTTAGTTGTTACTAATATAACATCAAATGTTCAGGTAGAGTTGGGTTGGATTGAGTCCGGTCAAAATACGTTGGGTTTGGTTGGTTGACCGGACAAGAAGAGAAATGATAAACATATAAAACGATTACAAAAATTTACATACAACATGAGGTGACATTATTTGAATGATGAAAACAAAGATGAGAGATAATAAGGACCATTAAGCCTAAACTTTCATAAGTTGACTTTTGTCGTTCTTTTGAGTTAGGATCTCAAAATTTCTATTTAGAATTGTTATAATAGTCGGAATAATCTGTTTATATAAATTTTTCTTCAAAAAGCTATTTTCATGTTGTTTTGACAGTCTAAGCTAATTGTCGTAAAAATTGACTTTTGTTGTTCTTTTGAGTTAGGGTCTCAAAATTTTCAGTTAAACTCCTCATAATAAGGGGAAGATTTTGTCTCTAGAATATTGTTTTGATGGTGAATAAATAAGCCACACGTTTAGTTTTTGACCCATTTGAGTGATAATTCATTAACTTTTAGTTTCAGACTTTGGGACAGATTAGTTAGTAAAACTCTTACATTTTCTAAAGTAGGTATAATAGACCAAGTTAGTGAT
>CAJVGC010000065.1:43710869-43771846 GCA_910822075.1 Senecio squalidus
TATATATATATATATATATATATCTTCTTTTGTTTTGTTTTTATTTAACTTATGTTTGTGTTTTTGGTTTGATTATGTAGGAGTCATTGAAGTCGGTGGATCGAAGAGTTTATTCTTTGATACGAGTATTTTTATTTGAACTAAAAGTTTATATTTCGTTGTCTAGTTTTGTCATGATCTTTGATTGGAACGAAGTTTATTTTCTTAATGGTTTTGTCATTTATTTTAGATTTGATTAATGATTTTTAGATCATGGAATGAACATCTTTGTGTTGTAGTTATGACTCAATATTTGACAAGGGTATAATTGTAAAATGGAATGTTTTATTTACTTTCCTTACTTTCCATTTAACTCAAAACATGATCATAATAAACTTTTCTTTCATTTTTTTCCCTTCATTTTTAACTCGAGAAAAAGGTTCAATTTAATTACTTTTATTTCATTTTCTTTACCTTCATTTCCTTTACTCACTTTATTTTCTTTTACTTCAATTTTTAACTCGATAACAGAGCGTAATAATTTGAACTCATTTAACCAATATTTTTATGCGGGTTCGAATATACATATTTTTTTTTTTCTGTTAAATCAAAACCCAAAACTACTAACCCGACCCTATCAACGCTCAAATCTCAATCCTGTGTTTTAATTCTGTAATAATGACGCCATATTTACGTAACAGTGTGCTGTTTCCTCTCTGCAAAATCAACAACTGAAAGTTGATCAGCTGCAAAATCATAATCGGATCTAAGGAAAAATGGAAATTGAATTATGTTTAGATTGTGTTGAAAAACAAATTAAAACCGATTTCTGTGATAAAGTTATTCTGAATTATGCCCTACCCTCTTCTGCCCTCCCCTTCGCCTCCAACGCCGTTGTTCAGGTACTATTCATTCATATATTATGATCACATGACCGGGCAGAGTAGGCAGTTGACCGCACCCATATTTTATCGCAATGTAAAAAATAGTTATAAATACGTTATTTTTATAAGTTAAAATCTTATGCAGGTTTCAACTTGTGATGGGGAGGTTTCACCTCAATTTATATTAATGTATTTACCGATTCATCAACAACAACATTGCTTCACCAAATACATGTATGCTTTCACCTTTAATATCTTATTTATCAAACTTAGGATTATACTTACGGATATGCACATGAGTTCGTAATACCATATATTTAGGCTTCCTAAGAACCGTGTACCTTGAAAGGTTGGTTTTCCACCTCAAGATAAGCGTGAAAATACTATTTGTGCAAAAGTGGCTATATAAATACTTTGAATGCGTTGAAATTATTCACTTGGAATAATTGATGTTCGATTTATTTTCTGATGTCCATCCAGATTCTGTATCTATCACATAGGCTTATGTATTATTGTAGGTACTGTATTTCCATCTTACAGAGTTAACTTTATCATACGTAACTGGACATGCATTTATCTATACAGCAACGAGCATTGTCCAGAAGACGTGACTGACAATAACTATAAAATAATGGACAATGCATCTTTATCAGTACTGAATGAAGACCAGCAGGAGGTAAGTACCGAGAATCCTCATGATAAGCGTACCTCATTAGAAACTGAACCAAATGAAACTCAGATTCTGTCAAATGGAGGGGGAAATTCATCCTTACCTGGATTAGGGTGCAATAGTTCAACTTGTAAGTTTTCTGCAAGGTTTTCTTGTTTGAGGACACTAACGGCCCTGGCTCCAGTTTCTCAGATTGGCCCCGTGTCATTTTCTGCTTTTGAGGAGCTGACTTCAAGTTTCTTGTCTGGGAATACAGAAGATCATGTATTGAGCTCTCTTACTCTTCTAATTCAAGGAAAAGCAACAGGACGAGATAGCATTAACTTTCTTAATTTAGTTGGGGTACCGTCATATTCTGAAACTAGCTTTCCTGGTTGCATACGACATCCAAACATAGTACCAATCTTGAGCATGATGAAATCATCCACCCATATTAATTTAATAATACCAAAAACTCCGTATACATTGGAAAACATTCTTTACTACAGTCCCGATGCCTTAAAGTCAAACTGGCACATTAAGTTTTTAATGTATCAGATACTCTCTCCCTTGAGATACATGCATGGCTTAGGGATTGCCCATGGTAGCATATGTCCATCCAATGTATTAATAACTGATTCATTCTGGTGTTGGTTAAATATTAGTGATACACTACAATCGAACTCCATAACATCCAATGGTAGAAAGATTGGTTGTTACACCGAGGGATGTCACTCAAGTGGGCTTTATGCTGATTTGAAGCTATCTCATCCTACAGATTGGCATACTGTGTTTATTCGTTGGTGGAGTGGAGAGTTGACTAACTTTGACTATCTAATTTTCTTAAACAAATTAGCTGGTAGGAGATGGGGAGATCACACGTTTCACACGGTTATGCCATGGGTTATCGATTTTTGTGTAAAACCTGATGAGAATAACGACACGGGTTGGCGGAATTTGAGTAAAAGTAAGTGGCGTTTGGCGAAAGGTGATGAACAATTGGATTTCACATACTTGACATCAGAAATCCCACATCATGTTTCCGATGAATGCCTATCAGAACTAGCTGTCTGTAGTTATAAAGCAAGAAGGTTGCCTTTAAGTGTTCTTCGTACAGCTGTTCGTTCAGTCTATGAACCAAACGAGTATCCGTCCACAATGCACAGGCTCTACCAGTGGACCCCAGATGAATGCATCCCAGAATTTTATTACGATCCTCAAATATTCCAGTCTCGACATTCTGGGATGTCTGATTTAGCAGTACCTTCATGGGCAGGTAGCCCCGAGGAGTTTATTAAATTACATCGAGATGCTTTGGAAAGCAATCGTGTATCATGTCAAATTCATGATTGGGTAGATATTATTTTCGGGTATAAAATGTCGGGGAAAGCAGCCATTTCTGCAAAAAATGTCATGTTGCCCCCTTCAGAGCCTACAAACGCCAGATCAGTGGGCCGTCGTCAGCTGTTTAGTCAACCGCATCCTGCTCGTTGGGGTGTTATAAAGAATAAAATTGATGTTAAAAAGCATATGCTTGTTGAAACTTCTAATTTACAAGCATTAGAGGAAGCAGCTACATTCATTGAACATGCTTCCCATTTGAGTCCTGTATATGAAAATGATCTTGGAAAAGATAATTCTAGTTTAGATGTTGCATCTGATACATTTGAATATGGCAGAGACTCGAATTTTCCATCAATTATAGATATAAATTTCCTTCTTCAGACTATTGAAGCAGATGATAATAGTACGTCAGGGTATCAAGATTTTCTTTTGTGGAGGCAGAAAGCATCTCGTTCAACAAATTTTTGTGGAGACATCGCAAACGATGTATTTTCAATTGGGTGCGTTTTAGCAGAACTACATTTAAGAAAACCACTTTTTAATCCAACGTCCCTAGCCCAGTACTTACACACTGGTGTTTTACCCAAACTGATGCATGAACTCCCCTCTCAAGTTAGTATTCTTGTAGAATCTTGCATTCAGAAGGAGTGGAAAAGGTACTCTTTCTATTAAGTGCTGGTTTTTCTGACATTTTTTACATTATTAGTTGATCTTTCCTTTTTAATAACTAGGAGACCTTCTGTTAAGTCACTTTTGGAATCTCCTTACTTCCCTGCAACAGTGAGGTCATCATATCTGTTTCTAGCCCCTCTTCAACTATTATCAAAAGATGAATCTCGGCTTAATTATGTTGCAAGTTATGCAAAAAGTGGAGCGTTTAAGTCAATGGGAAATTTTGCGGCTGAAATGTGCGCGCCTCACTGCCTATCACTTCTACTCTTACCTTTAGCTGACACTGAAGCAGAATGGGGATATATAATGCTCAAAGAATTCTTGAAGTGTATGAACCTACAAGCTGTGAAGACACTTATCTTGCCTGTTATCCAGAAAATTCTGCAGGCCCGTTCCAAACTTTTTTCTTAACTTGTGTCTGGGATTTTTATTAAAGGTGGCAAGATGGGCAGATTGGGTCACGGGTAATTTTTGTTAGGGTCAACAGGTTGGGTTGGGACCAGATGGTTTCTGTCCAGTTTTTTCATAAATAATAAGTGTGTCACATATGATCACAAAAAGTATATTATTTCAGTTCTAATCTCTTTTTTTAGTAAAATGACGGTTTTGTGCAGTAAAAGTACACTTTGGGAGACTTTCGACCCATTTGACCCGTTTCCCTTTTTGTGTTTTTTGGTTTACCGGTTTGAGCCTTTTATAAGTAAAAGGGTTGCAAGTTCCCCCTCTATTTTTTTATCGCTTTCTTACAATGATATTCTGTACAGATGACAGGTTATTCACATATGAAGGTCTCTCTTCTTCAAGACTCATTTGTACGCGATTTATGGAGCAAGATTGGTAAACAAATATATTTGGAGAATATACATTCTATGGTTCTATCGAATTTATATCTTTCTCCTCATAAAAGCTCATCTGGGGCTGCCTCTGTGCTTTTGATTGGCTCAAGTGACGAGCTTGGTGTACCAGTTACGATTCATCAGGTTTAATAAGCTGTGAACTTCTCATTTTTTTTTATTTAATAACTTTAAAAGCTTGTTATACTAAATGACTACTCCTCGCTCCTTACCCAGACAATATTACCTCTGATTCAATTTTTCGGGAAGGGGCTTTGCAGTGATGGAATTGATGTCATTGTTAGAATTGGTACATCCTGATTCTTCTATACAAGGAAATGATAATTTTTCATGAATGTTATTCTTAACTCTTAAGGCTAACCGCTCTTAATATTCAGGTGGTCTTTTTGGAGATACTTTCATTGTTAAACAGATTCTTCCATTACTGAAAAATGTTGTACGCTCTTGCATGGATGTCCCAAATGTGAGTAGGCCTGAACCAATGCAAAGCTGGAGTTCTTTGGCTCTTATGGATTGTCTAATGACATTAGATGGGATAGTCGAGCTATTGCCAAATGAGGTGGTTGTCAAAGAGTTGATTGAGGTATAAATGATAAATACTGAAATTGTTTATAATATATACTGATATTATGGATGCAATAATGACTGACTAAAACTTATTAGGATGGAGGTTGTCTCTATATTCAGCTTCTCATGATAGCCAATTTGGGAATGGCTTCACTTCAGGTAAGTTTTGCAACAATTACGTGGTGTTTTTTTTAATAAACTGTAATAAGTACGGACCTTTGTTTAGCAGGTTGCTGCTACAAGTCTAGTAGCTGTTTCCCAGCAGATTGGACCAGAATTAACATCATTGTATGTCATGCCAAAACTTAAAGAACTCTTTGAAAAACTTGCTTTTTCTGAAGATTGTGGAAGCCAGAAAGTTTCCAAAAATAAAGTTGAGGTCGAGCAAATGGAAAACAGGATGGATCTTGTGTAGGTTTATATTCTAAGAAAAGCCTGAAATTCTTGCATTTTCATGTTCACAATGTTTATGCGTTTGAGATATTTACAGGTTGCTTCTATATCCACCTTTCGCATCTCTTCTTGGAATAGAGAGGCTTCGTCAGTGTTGTACCACATGGTTGATCCTTGAACAGTATCTTCTATGGAATCATAATTGGAAGGTGCGATATTTTCCCGAGATATCCATTTTATAATTAGAAGTTACTGTATTTGTCCACTTAGGGGATGTTTGGCTTTGTGTTTAAGAACCGGTTATCTGATAATCGCGAATTCAAGTTGCAATTATTGGTTTTTAAGAATTGGATATACAGATCCTGCTTCTAGTTATTTGATCGTCAATCAGTTTTTGATAATTAGATACCACCTGCAACTGAACTGATTATCTAAATGTTAAAACTACCAATGTACCTTTCTATTAATCTAATTTGAGAGACTTTTACTCCTATTTCAAAATCGCCTCTCCCTTTATCACTAAAATGTCCTTTCTTCGTTTCTCGTCATTTATCTATTAATTCCTTAAAGTATCAGAAATACCAAACCATCAAACGTCTGATTATTACAACCTTAAACAAATAATCACTCTTGAACTTCTCTTGAAACGCAAGTTCAAACACCCCCTTACATGCTAGTATTGTTCCTTAAATTTGTGATGCCTTAGTGGGAGTACACAGAGGAATCTTCTCGTGGTGCAGTGGACAATGCAAATGCCAGAAGGGCAAGCTACAGCAAGAACCCAACAGAATATAATCAAACTAAAAGTTTGATTCATGGATTTGGATGGTCAACTCCACAATCTCAAGTATATAAAGGTGCGAGAAAGTCAATGCCACATAAGCGACTACATCACCATGTGACATCATCCTCAACGTCTAGAGAGCAGGAACCTTGGCATTGGTTTCCTAGTCCTGCATCGAGCTGGGATGGACCTGATTTTCTAGGCCGGGTTGGTGCTTCAAATAATGAAATTCCATGGAAAATCAGTGCATCTGTAATACACTCGGTCCGGGCCCACCATGGAGCACTCAGATCGTTCGCTGTTTGCCAAGATGAATGTAGTTTCTTTACAGCTGGAGTTGGTCCAGGTTTTAAGGGATCTGTCCAGAAGTGGGATTTAACAAGAATTGCTTCTTCATCTGGATATGATGGTCATGAAGAGGTACGTTTTATTATCAGGTTGTTGGCACTTATTTAAAATACCGTTGATGTTGCTTTATATCTTTGGTCAGGTTGTGAATGACATATGTGTCCTAGGGAACTCTGAAAGAACTGCTTCTTGTGATGGCACAATTCATATTTGGAATAGCCAATCAGGAAAAAATGTATCTGTGATTGCTGAAAATTCTACAGAATATGGGAGCTCGCCGACATCTGTATCAAGAATACATTCTGACCAAGCTAATATGCTTGATTTTAGCTCTCTAGGTAGTGGTATTTTGAGTAGTGCCTATGATGGGAGTTTGTATACTTGTATGCATCCCTTGGAAACTGTAAATAGGCTTGTGGCGGGTACTGGAAATGGTTCTCTTAGGTATATAATTACTTCCTTTTCCTGGATGACTATTTTTACAACATCAACTTGGAGGAAATTAATAAACGTTTTACATTTTCTTGTGGTATTCAGATTTATTGACATCGATCAAGGTCAAAAACTTCATTTGTGGAGAAGTGATTCTAATGAATCCAGTTTTCCGTCTTTAGTCTCCGCCATATGCTCATGTGGTTCTACTGAGATGCAAGCTAATGGAGGTGCGAGTTCACCATCTTGGATTGCAGCTGGACTAAGTTCTGGCCATTGCAGGTTGCTTGACATGAGGAGTGGTAATTTAATTACCTCATGGCAAGCCCATGATGGATATGTGACAAAGGTAAGGTTTTCTTGCAATTGTAGCTAAAATCAGATTCAGTATTTTGACAAGGGATATTCGACATACGGATATTACATTTTTACAAACGGATATTTGAATGCCGATAATCACTTTGAATTTGAATTAGAATTTAACTAGGACTCATCCATTTTCTAATGCCTGCAGTTAGCTGCTCCCGAGGACCACTTGCTTGTTTCTAGCTCACTTGACAAGACTTTGCGAGTTTGGGACCTTAGAAAGTAAACTTTTGGATCATAATTATTATTATATATTGATTTTCTTTTCCAAACATTAACAATTTTCCGCTGCGTATTTGCAGGAATTTGGCATCACCTTTAACCCTATTTAGAGGTCATACTGATGGCGTATCTGGTTTCTCTCTGTGGGGGCAGGATGTTATTTCAATATCCAGAACTAAGATTGGACTTTCTTCGTTATCTCAACAGGTAAGTTTTCTCGACCATCCTTACGTGTGACATATTGCATTACAAGTACATGAATCCATAAACTTATTGCACATCCACCTCCCTCTCATCATTTACAAGACGGAAGTCATTGTTCCTCCCATAATCTATTTAACCGAGAAGTCCTCCATTACCAAATCACTGCCAATGTTATTCTTCAGTCCCCAGTAATAGTCAAACTAATGCTAAAGTTTGACTGATCTGGAAAGTTGTATCAACCAACCTCATGCTGATGGAAATGCAATTGTGTAAAGTTTCATCGAGTTATGACACATAAAAAATTAATAATGTCCAGTTCGTAGATAATCTAAAATTTGTATGCATGCATATTATCTTGTTAGTGTGATTACTTCATATCCATTCACTTGTATTTCAAGTGTTTGTGGCTTTTGTGATTCCCTGTTTTTATATTAATTGAATGTCTTCTCAATTTTTTTTACCAATGGAATTGATTTGAAAAGAGCACAATATAGGTGATTTTGTTTATAGTGCATGATTGACCGTTTTCAGTGAAAGGTTTGTAAATGTTCGTATTTTATAGGTGGCAAAATGGGTGGGTTGGGAAACGGTCCAAGCACGTAATATTTTAATTTCTCAGATGATTAACATTATTACGGATTATATTATTGTAATAATAATCGAATTTGTTTGAATAAAATGATTTAGGAGCTTTAAAACTAGAGTTTGTACGACTTTTGAATCGTTCAAGACATTTGATCCGTTTCCTTTAAAACATTTTATTCTCCTGGCTTTTAGATATGCTTGTAATCACGAGTATGTATATATATTGGGGATCCTGTCTTCATTTTGTGGTCTTTGTAAGTAGTTATGAGTATCTATGTTGTCTTAATTACATGATCCTCTCATGTTTTAATGGAAAATGTCATGTGACAGGATGGGCAACATCGAATCACGCCGCAATATCTGTACATGTCGGATCGTGAATCAAGGAATATGTCGGTGTTATCTAATATAACAATTCTTCCATTCTCACGACTTTTTCTTGTGGGAACGGAAGATGGTTATCTAAAAGTTTGTTGTTAAATTCCTCTTACGGGTTTTGTAATTCTCACCTTTGTTAACGTCTATTTTTGTATGTTCGAGTAGACATCAATTCAATGTGAAGAGGGTGTTTGATATTGTCTTTTACATTGTTTATCTATATCTATTTATTTTCGTAATTTAACTCAGATAAATAGTGTTTGGATGGTATCTTAATATAGAAAAAAAACCGTTTGTTATAAAAAGTAGATACAGTAGAAACTCGATAAATTAATACTCGATTAATTAATAAACTCGATAAATTAATATATTTTCATGGTTCCGATTCGAAGAATCATTACATTTTTATACTCGATTAATTAATAATTCTTTTAATTAATAAATTTAAATGATACCGATAGCATTAATTTATATAGTTTCTACTGTATGTGGTTATTGCCTTTTGGTTGTTATATTAGTAATCATCTCAAAAAACGTCTAGACGGCAATTATAAGGTATAACGAGGATTGTTTGCCATTGTACATTGCAAAAGATTCTTAAACCGTAGTTTTGTTATTTTTAGCTTTATTTATAGTCTAGAAAAAGTTTTAAACAAGGTCATTAAGAAGTGTGTAATAATAATATTAAATATCAAAATACATGTTTTATTAAAAGTTTAAGGGTTACTTGATAATTTTAGAAAAAATTAATTCAACTAGATGTGAGCGTGGTACTAGTATCGTACCGAATCATTATAGTTTTTGTTTTTGTCGTTTTTTTGGTAGTGAATACCGACTTAAAATATACCAGTTGATACGGTACCATACAAAATACCAAAACAACTGGTAAAATACTGATACCAATAAAACCGAATACCGAACTTTTAGTGCTTATATTTAATTGATACCGATACCAATACAATTTCAGTATTTCAGTATTCCGATACTTTTATTCATCCTTACATTCAATTTTGTGAAACTAAAAAAATGCAAAGAGATAAAAAGGTGAGCATGTTACAAAAAGGCGTTAGTAAACATCAACTAGGCTGAGTCGATGTCCAATTTTGACACATATAAGTCTCAATTAAAATATTATATAGCAGTTTCCAATGAGATAAGTCAACTAAGTTTTATTAAGAGTAAATTACATAGATCGTCCCTAAGGTCTATATGGAATTACGGATTTCGTCCCTAAGTTTGAAAAGTTGCAAGGATCGTCCCATTGTTTAGACTAATTACGCATTTCGTCCCTATTTTGGATGTCCGTCTAATTCCACCGTTAGCCTTCCCTCACGTGTTAAACACGTGAGGGTATTTTAGTCATTTTCCACTCTTCTCTCCCAAAATCAAACAAACCCTAATCTGATTCATAATCAAAATCAGATTCAAATAAACCCTAATCAGATTATCTTGACCAAAACAAAAACTTATTACAAAAAAAAAAAGAAAAAGTAGAATCAAATCAAATCATATTAAAATTGTTGCGTGGCTATTTCATCATCATCAACCCCCCTTTCTCCTTCCTCTCAAACCCTTGTTTTCCAGAAAAAAAACAGAGGAGGTCCGCCATTTCTCCTTTTTTATTAATCATGAGGCCGGAAGATGACGTGGAACGCCGGAGCCGGTCAAAAAGTAATCCCGAAACGCAAAACTACTCAGCAACCTCAGCTTACACGAACTCAGAAACTTACTGGACATCATGGTTGATTCCAGTTATCGTGGTGGCTAATATAGCCATTTTTGTTATCTTACTTTATGTTAACAATTGTCCCAAACATAATCGGGGGAGGATTTATGGAAAGTGTGTTGCCAGGTTTCTTGGTCGGTTTTCGTTTCAACCGTTGAAACAAAATCCTCTCTTCGGCGTTTCGTCGAACACCGTCATCATCTTCTTCGATTTCCGATTCGAGGATTTGGGATTCCTTTTGGATCTTTTTTACTCAATTTTTTATTTGTTTTGTATGATTTTACTTTTTTTGGGAATTGTATTGGGGTTTTGTTTAATTTTGAAATTTCAGATCTGGGTTATGATGGGTTTTTTTATAAGTTTTAATGATTCTTGCTCAAATCAATGGCTACAGGTCATGGAAAAACGATTGTTTTGAGGGAGAGAGAGAGAGAGGGTGCTAATGGTGGTAGAGAGAGAGAGATGAGAGAGAGGGGGATGTGATTTCTGTAATTTGGGGGAGAAAGATGAGAGAGATGAATAGATGCAAAATGACTAAAATACCCTCACGTGTTTAACACGTGAGGGAAGGCTAACGGTGGAATTAGACGGACATCCAAAATAGGGACGAAATGCGTAATTAGTCTAAACAATGGGACGATCCTTGCAACTTTTCAAACTTAGGGACGGAATCCGTAATTCCATATAAACCTTAGGGACGATCTATGTAATTTACTCTTTTATTAATTAATGTTTTTACACAATCCATATCGATTATAATAGTAAATTAGTAATAATCTTACTTTGGTACAACAAGACTGCATGAAACTTTCTTTTTAGAAAATTGGAGCCTTGAAAATAAGTTAAATACATTTATCGAGACTTGTAACTATATCGATAAATATTTAATCTAAACTTGTAACTACATATTTCAATAAATATTTAATCGTTCGTGGTCAAAAGCATGAACCTTCACCTAATCGAAAATTGGATTTTTTTTGTTTCCAAATATATTCTTCATTAATCGAGTTTGGAAATTAATTTTCAAAGACGATCATTTGACCCTATTAAAATTGTTTCACAAGTTCACGAAATTCGTCCGCTTATTCAAAATATATTCAAAGATTTTGACAAAAATTAAGATCGGATCCGAATTGTATATAGACGTGTTTGATATAATCGGACCAGAAGTGTTAGTTACAAGTTATAGCACACTAAAGCTATACTTTTTAATTTTGAGCTTTTCCCCAAAACTCTTAATTTCTCTTTTTAAAAACTTCTCGTCCATAATTTTCTTTTAAAATATAAAACTAAGTTATTACATCCAAATAAAGCTATATATATAAACATTTTCTATTTTCAAATTTCATAGGTTAAGCCTCCTAAAAGCTCACTAGAATCTCGACCAAACACATCCTATGTGTGCGTAAATGTGCTGGACATGTATGCATTAATATTTGTCAAAGGGGGTGTGGTTAAAAACGGATTTAACTCAAAAACGTTTTTTTCAATTTCTTTAACCGTGCTCGTATTGGTAGTCGACCAGATAACCTCTCAGTGATATTCCGAAACCGTGTGCACCATGTTGGGAGCGTAGCCCCTAGGACCCTCCATATAAGAGGGTGCAACCCTCCATATAGGATATTGGAGGGTGCGACCCCTTACCCTACCATCGGATTGAGTTCGAAATTTAGGAATTTTGTCGGGAATGTACTTTGCATCACCTATCCCGTGTGTCCACTAAACCTCCAATGCACTTAAATATACAAAATGTTTTTTCCCCATAATAGTGCAAATGTCTTTGCATAAAATGAAAAATCACGAACAAAATTATGAATAAATGAAAATGTCAAGCAAATTGCAATTCCGTCTTAATATATTACCCATTTCAAATATTTAAAAATCGAGATGTCCTAAGAATTAAACCCTTTAATTCATTTGAATACATAAAAATAATATACACCCAAGTTCAAAACTATAAAAAAAACTAAATCCCTGACACCATAGGTCATATGTGCCCATATCCATTCATGAATCAATAAAAAGCTAAAGTACCAATTTCTTCTAGCACACAAACTTCAGATTTACATCATTTACATGGGTAGCTATTTTTATCATGTATTTGCATCGATCTGTATTTTTCAAATGAACTATTAAGAAGTTGAACTTCAACTTGCCCTTCAGATCCGAGCATATACCTTTGAGATGATATCTGTATCACAATGTGCTTCAATATCTAAGTATAAGCTTTTCACATTATATTCAACTTCTAATGCCTCTTAAGAATCTTGTTATTCGAGATTAAATGGATTTTAATCTCAACCCTAATACATACTCATCAGCTAGGTCTCTACCATCCCCTTCATGAAGTAGTATACTAAATTGATGTATGACATCCACAAACTTAAGTGATATCACCCTCCCATTAATCACAAATGATATTATGTTTAATACCTAAGTGTCGAGATTCCTATTGTACTTATGCTTTAGGCCTTAGCAAAACTAACAACGCTGTCACAATGTATATAAATAAGGGATATATGTTTTGGCCACTGTGAAATCTTATAATTCAAGTTTCTTAGCCATTTTTTTCGACAAAACCTGCAAGTGGGACCGTGTCCAGAGGCTCTTAACCTTGGAACCTGCTAGGGGCGTTGCCCCTCAGCTCCTTCAAGAGGGCGCGACCCTTGAACCTGCAATTTGGTTAAGACCTAAATTTAGTAACTTAGTTGTGTATACACTTCACATCATCTATCATGTATCTACTAAACTTCCAATACGCAAAAATATACAAATTTTTGGTGTATGTGTCCACACAAATGACTAATATTTTATATGTTCATTTCATATAATTAAGAACTTCTATATTTAATAATAATTCAAGTTGCAGTTATGTAATATAAGAAAAGAATTCGTCACAACATAATCTATTAAATATTGGCATATAGACCTACAATATACCCTTTCGTGCACCCTTTGGCCTCTGCTAAATTGCATGAATCATGCTCACTTACTTCATGAACTTAATGACAAACATGCATGTCACATATGTATATGTTTTGTATAATACATTTTTATATGTAGATATAGCATAACGAGTGCGTTAAGTAACCGAGTCACATTGCACTCGATGGTTTCTTTTCAAGAATAGAGACAATTTCGAAGTAAACTTTATCGAATTAATATAAAAAAGTATAATCATGATTTAGCAGTTAAATACAAAATGAATTTCTTGTTGTACTATTAATATTATTAAATTCCAAGTGACAAATACATACTTAGGAATGAAATATGCTATAGTAAACAGCATACACATATAAGTATTAATTAAAGTATATTTAATACTAACAAAATATTAATTAATGGCTAAACTTTTCCCTTTACCTTTTTCTCAATCAAATATTGATTTATTATAAATATCCCTAAATTTATTTGTAATTCTTTAACAAAATATTAATCGTGTTATGATTCCATTATTCCCGGTTGATGCGATATGCCCTATTTGTCGCAAGGCATGTTTGGATTCCTTTGGGGAACACGCGGTTCATTGTAAAGAGCTCCGAGGATTCAAATATCGACACGATATGGTTAGAGACGTCCTTTTTAACATACGTAGACGTGTCGGGATCTCCGCCAAGAAAGAAGCACATGTAAACTTTTTAACAGACCTGTCGGATGGAAGATCTACTCTTAGACCGGCCGACGTTTTGGTTTTTGGATGGGTTGGAGGAAAACATGCGTGCGTGGATCTGACCGGGGTTTCTCCTCTCGTGGGGTTAAGTAGTAGCGGTTTTACAGCGGGTCAGACTGCTTTGAAGGCCGCTTCAGGCAAAGTGACAAAACACGAGAAAGCATGCATTGAAAATCAACACGTGTTTATTCTCTTTGCTTTTGATACATTCGGTTTCCTTGCACCAGAGGTGGTTGAGCTACACAGTTGAGTTCAACGGGTTATGCATAGCAATGTTATGACACTTAGATCAACAGATGTAGTTTTTAAACGTATTGGTTTTGCAATCCAAAAGGGTTAGCGGTGCAGCTTGTTGTCCGCTTGCCTTCTGCCACTTTATAAATTCTTATGATCAAATATGTATTTTAATAAGATTTGTATCATTTCTTTGTTTTTACTATACAAAAGATAATCAATTTTTAATGTCGTAAATGTAGTTCTTTATTTGTAGTTGTTCTTTTTGCAATTATGTCATTTCTATATATTTTGTCTTTGATTGTGAATAGAAAACTAATAAATGTCTTTTCAATTTATAAATCAAAATTAAATAAATAGCAACAAGAATCAATACGTTTTTATTTTAAAATCAGACTCAATGACTAAAACACATAATTTCAGAGAGAAAATAGGATTCAAATTATTATGTTCTAACATAATCTTTTTTTTCTTGGCACATCTTGAAGCATCTTCGTTGTTACCCACACAATCTTCTTTATCCGGACATGTGCTAATGTTATGGCCAACACTTTTACAAAATCTACAACATCTTAAATGGTAATGTTAGACTTAAGGTTTATTTATGCATAGAGAAAAAAGATTAAAATAGGTTGTATGTGGTAGTACATGAGTTGATTCAAAATTTAAAGGTTGTATGATTACATATAGTAAAGAGATAACTGATCAATTAATATATGTAAAGGGAAATAATGTTCGTTTTAATGGTGTAATTTATTTGTTTAATGTATTTATCGTTTTTAAAATAATTAACTTTTAAACAAAAATAAATTAAAGTGAATTTTTAAAATAGAGGATTGTGATTGGTTCATTTGGTGTCAAGTTTCATAATGGTCTTAAATTATCTTAACCCTTTAATTGTAATCTATCTATAATATATACTAAAAGAGATACATTAAAAGCTACATAACAAACCCTCGGGAATATTCAGAGACTCGGCTAATGGTTCTAGGCCCACATTCGGAGACAGACCAAGCATCCTTCTTAACCACTCACTATCTAATAAAACGAATTGGCGTATTATCTAAATGAGATCGGAAAGAGAGGAGGTAGCCCAAATCTTCCAATAGGCGCATACGAAAGGTTCTAAAAGAATTGAAAAAGCTCTAAAAATAAACAACCCGGCCTGAGGAACTACCAACAACGGGAGAAAACTTTCTAACCTCATGACCATTAGATATGTTTCAAAATTAATTTTAGGCACTTAGATCAAAATGATGATGTCATATGATATCATAATTGAGTATTTTCATATTAGCCTCCTTTTTTTTTTTAAATAAAATTTTAATGCTTCAACTTTAATATATATTTAGATTAGATGATATTAGTTTGGCATGCTATTATTTTAAATCTAGAATATATGTTATATATTAAACTTTTTTTCATAAACATTTTCATTGAACTCAGTTTTTTATAATTTTTAATATAAGAGTGGACTTTTAAAAATAATAATAAAAAGAAAACTGTTTTTTTCTAGATTTTTTCTTCTTCTTTGTAATAGAATAAAATCATATAACCGCGAGGAAAAAAAAAGACATATATACATATCAAATTATTACAAAAGTCCGTTATATAAGATATTTTTCAATTTTCTATTCTACGTTCTATGTTTTTTTTTTTTACATACACAACAAACAACTTTATTTATAAGTCATAGCTTACAAAATAAATAAATAAATAAATAACTAAAGAAAAAAAAAATCTTTGGTAATCCTCATCAATACGAACTTATAGATAAAGTTAAAACGACCACATGAGTGTAAACGAAATTAAATTATATTTAATAACACAATTTAATAAAATTTTAATAAAAAAATGTGTATAAGCGAAACGACATAATATTTGACTATAACGAAACGACCTAATATTCGACAATATATATTTAATTTTGTCTTATGTGGTTAATGATTTTCTTTACAGGCAATGTTCTCTTTATTTATATGTGATAATTGTATTATATTCGATAGAGTACCGTACGTATACGAATTTAAATATGAACCTGAAAAACACGTACATATAACCATAACGACTGATATTTGGTATCACAATTCATGTTGTCTATCATTATTAATGGTACACAAATATTTGATACAGTTATCCGTATATACATAAGAAATAAACTAGTATATTTTTAAATAAAATGATATACAAGTCTTTAATTATTATATATACATTTTTGTTTACTTCGACCGGTTGTGATGAACAAATGTTTGGTTTTTGCTTCAATATTATGGAAAAGTAAATGTCTTCGATTGCAACCAATAAGCTTATAAAATTACTAGTCTAGTACCCGCGCGATGCGGCGGCGGCGATGAAGTTGATTTCGTAAAATGGTTTTGCGGCTACAGTTTTCAGTAGTTTTTAATCCGTCTCGTGATCCATATGTTAAGTATGATACTTTCAGTCGTCATGTGATATGAATATAAAAACATATATAATATAAAATTGTATTGGATTTATATTGAAAATGTAAAAAATAAAATTACAAAATTGAAACAAAAGAATAGCATTCAACCAACAATCTCTCTAATCTATTCAGACTAAACATGTACTTCATTCATCACGTAAAACTTCTCGATACACAACATTTGAGGTGAATACTCCGTCTCATTTGAGGTGAATACACAACTTCTCGTTTAAACATATATAGTATAGAGCCCGCGCTATGCGGCGGCGCCGATGAAGTTAATTTTGTAAACTCTTTTACTTACAGATTCAAGTTGTTGTGAAAGATATTGTGAAAGTTACTTTCATGTTATAAACTCTTTTCAGCAAACCGATAACCGTAGATGTTCTGGCTTGAATAAGATTTGTCTATTTTTAGATATACAATGACATTTAGCTCATTTTGAAACAAACCAATTACTGTAGGAGCAAACCAAGAATTTACATTTTTACATTCCATATAAATTTTTTAAGCGATCAAATATATCTAAACAAACTAATAATACGTCATTTAATCGATGAACAAATTCAACAAATAAGTTAAAGCCGGTAAGAATAGAACGTAAGAAACCGTATGGATAATCGTGGGTATTAACCACTTAACTATCTCAACGGGGTATAAATGTATATCTTAGTAAGAAATTAGCTTATGTAACTTGTTGGAAAAAACTAAATAATGCAACATTGAAACAACTTATATTATAACCAGGAGCGAAGAGTATCAATAGACTATTGAATTACTACTTTAAATACTATACTTAGAAAGCATGACGAAATGTATACAAATTACAAATGTTGGTTACTTGCACAAAACTTGCTCTAGTGTCCCTTGAAATGTATATAAAAAAAAAACTCTAACTACAACTCTTTGACTAATTAGGAGCTAATGCTCGAAAGGATATCACTCTCGTCAACATAGATCTCAGAATTTCTTCCGGATGTTGGTGAAGGAGACGTATCTGCTTTTCCTGCTGACAAGTTCAGCCGCAAAGACCTACCCTCAACCTCCTATACATCGAAAAATAGAGTAAAAAAAAATAAGAAAACATAGATTACAAAATAAGATATATGCGCATAATACAAGTGGCAAAATGGGCGGGTCAAACAGATTGATTAACATGTCAAAACAGGTTCAGGTGGTCGAAATGGGAAATTTAGTGCAATATAAAACAGGTGGGTTGATTCCACCCGTATACAGTTGTCGTCTGTTTTTCAAGAGTTTATAAGTATTATACGAAACGACTTACAAGTATAGAAATTAAATTGTATAATATTTTAAAAATATTTAAAGGTTTCAAAATTTTCACATTTTGAAATCCAAAATTTTAGAAATTAATTGTATAATACTTTAAAAATAGTTGGCTCAGATTTATTTAATCATGGCTGCAAAACCGAGTTACATGTTGAATATGTCATCTCGTACATGGCTTATTAAGGCTAGAAAGAAGGGATAGTGATATCGCTCATTTATATTACTATTTATCGCGATATTCATTGTGTTTTGTGTCCCAAACGTAATGGAAATGCCCTTTTATGCTTATGTTTTGTAAAGTTTTGTGTTAGGATTGAGTTAGGTGTTTTTGGAGCAAAAAAGAAGGGATTTGTGGATTTTTAACTTGGAATTGGACAAGGCACCAACACTGGCGACGCATTCATGGAGTAGCTCAGCGCATTCAGCTCGGAGCTGGGAATGCGCCGCCAGTCATACCATAGGCGGCGCATTCAGGGCTTCGACAGTTACTTGGCAGTTTTAATTATTAATCATGGAAAATGAAGAGGCTATTAACACACCACAAATACTGAACGTTGGAGACACTTAGACATCATCTTTTTCATCATTGTTTCAGTATTTTCATATCATTGGAAGCTTAGAAACAATCTTTAATTCCGTATTTCATCACAAATTGTTATTTCGATTTCGCTTAGTACTTGGAGACTATTTGGGATCTTGTTACTTACGTTTGGTATTACTCTTTTATCACTTTTATTTTGCAATTGAATCATGAATTTTACATATTTGATTGTTATTGTTACAATTATGAGTAGCTAATTTCCTTGTACGTTTGCTTGGATTATGTGATCGTTTATGTGTTAGGTTTTGGGTGTGAAATTAGAATGATATTTAGAGGTTAATTGGGGATCCGTTTGGGTTAATATCTTAATTATCTTGTTAAAATTGCTTATACTCTTGTTTGGTAATCTAAAAACGGGTATTCGAAAGGAATCCGTAATTTTTACTAAAATAGGAACGAATTAATCGGCCGGTCTTTAGTTGATTATAAGTAAATGATATTCGAAAGGAATCATTAACAACAATTTTTACAAGTAGATATTAACACGAACGCTAGCCACTAAATTAAGAGAAATCGGTTTAGGAGTTAGTAAGCTATTCGAAAGGAAGCTTATAAATTAATTCTCACTTATCGGCTTGAAACTTTATGCCCAATTACTTGAGGTGTTAACGGTATTCGAAAGGAATCGTTGCATGGTTAGGTAATTGGAGAAATCCGGTATTCGAAAGGAACTTAGGATTTTACATTAGAAGTTTATCGACATTTTCACACCTAAGAAATAATACATATTCGTAAACGGTCCAAGCAAGCGTCTTTTTATCCATATTTGAATTCTAAAGTATTTTTACCATTATTATAAGCAAGTCTTCATTAAGATTAAAACCAACTTGTTACATTGTTACGTGTTTTATAAACTAATACTATCAACTATAAATAGTCCCTGTGTTCGAACCCGATATTTACCAATACTGTTTACAATTGACAAGGGTACACTGCCCGTGTCGTAATCTAGTAAAGGTTTATTTTCGGAAAACTAGATTTTTCGCATCAAGTTTTTGGCGCCGCTGCCGGGGACTTGATTTAGTTGAAGTTTTTAGTTTATTGTTTGATTACTTGTTTGTATATTTTTCACGGGTATTGTTTTTGTTTGTGTTGTGATTTTCAGGATTATTGATTGTGGATGTACACGAGATCCCAAGGGAAACAAGTGCAAAGTCCTCTTTCGGATCCGGAAAAACTTTTGAGGAAACGAGGTTTAGGAGCAGCCGCATCGGTTGTTTATAGTGAGAACGAATCTTCCGAGGAGGAAGTCGAGGTAATTTTTGAAGAAGAAATGGCAGGAAACGGGGAAAATAACGAAAGGCCGATAATAGAAAACAACCCACCCCACCCTTTTGACATACCGATGATCAATAGGAATAGGGTAGTACCACAAACGAATGGGTCGGCCATTGTAGCACCGGATTTGGGGGTCGATTTTTCCGTTAAAGGGCACCATTTAAAAATGATTCAAGATAGCACTTTTGACGGACATTTCAAGTCCGACCCGCACAAGCATGTGGCGCATTATATGGAGGTATGCAAAATGTTCCGATATGGAGCGGGTCAAGAAGAGAGCGTTATGCTAAGTTTGTTTCCATCGTCTCTCACGGGAGAGGCGAAAACTTGGTTTAATGAATTGGAACCGGGTACAATCGAAACTTGGGAAGATATGAGAGAGATCTTTGTGACGAGATTTTTCCCACCCATTCTGCGTAGGAAGCTATTGAACCAAATCCGTTCTTTTCAAGAATGGGATAACGAGACTATCACGGATGCTTGGATTAGGCTTAAGGAATTGTTAAGGAATTGTCATGGGCACGATTTGGATAAAGATGAAGTTATTGATATCTTCTACTATAGTTTGGATAGTCGTTCTCAACACGACTTGGACTTAGCGGGTGGTGGTAGTTTCTTATACAAATCACCGAATGAGGCGCACCGAATGATGGAAGACCAAGTTCAAGCTCGAATTGCTAGGGATCGGGTTACTAGGAATAGAAGAGTTAGAGGAACGGTGAACCAAGTTGAAGAAGGAGGAAGTAGTGGTAGCAACAAGGAAGTGGTTAATGAAATTAAGTCTTTGGGTGAAGAAATGAAAAACCGAATGGGTCGTTTGGAAAAAGATGTACACTTAGTGAAAAACGGTTGCGGGAAATGTGGGGGGCCACATTATACGGATGATTGTGAGCCGAAAACCGAAGAAGCAAACTATGCAAACTACGGGTATCAAAACCGGGGCAATAGTGGAAATGGAAATCAAAACCGGGGAAATAGAAACGAGGCAAGATTTCAACCCAACCAATCGAAACAAAAGTTTGAGGAAATGATGAAGGAGTTTGTTTATTCCCAAAAGGCGACAAACGACTTGATGGCTAACTCAATGAAAGGATTTACCTCGAAATGGGAGCAAAGCCAAAGGAACACGCAAGCCAACATGCAGGACTTGGAACGGAAATTTGAAAGGCTAAGTGAACAATTCTCAAACCGACCAACGGGTCAAATGCCAAGTTCTACCCAACCAAACCCGAGGCAAAACCAAAACAATAACGGGGGATCGTCAAACCAAGGATCGAAGTATGTCCCACCAAATAATCGTGATGAGCATGTTAATGTGGTTGAGACTCGATCAGGACCTAAGTATGACTCGATCAGGACCTAAGTATGGGGGCATTGGAGAAAAGGGGCTGAATAACAAGAAAAATCAAAACGGTGCTGGAACGAGCACGAATGCGCCGCCAGTGGGTGATGGGCGGCGCATTCCAAGCACCGAGCTGAATGCGTTTTCCCCAACCCAGGAAATGGCGTCGCCTTATGCCCAGAACACCTCGAATGCGCCGCCTGTTGACGACAGGCGCCGCATGGAACCCGTTGACAGCGATTCGGAGGACGAGGAAGAGATTGAAATGGAGTCAAGGCCCGGGAAGGAACCAATGGTTCCCAGCAAAGAAAAGGAGCTAGAAATAGAAGAAAAAGGAGCGTATAAGCCACACATTCCATATTCGCATAGACTTCGGAAAGAAAAGAAAAAGGAACAATACGGTAAATTCATAGAATTAATGAAAACTGTTAAGATTAATGTTCCTTTAGTTGATCTTATTGCAGGTATGCCGAATTATGCAAAATTCATGAAGGAACTCGTGAGCGGGAAAGGTGATTACATGGAGAAAATCACTGCGTTTCTAAATGCCGAATGTTCGGCGATTGTGAAGAGGTCTATTCCACCGAAACTTGAAGACCCAGGAAGTTTTTTGTTGACTTGCACTTTTAACGATACATTTACTTTTAGTGCATTAGCGGATTTAGGGGCGAGCATTAACTTAATGCCCAACTCTATTTACACTAAATTATCTTCAAATGCTTTAACACCAACACGTATGAGCATAAGATTGGCCCATCGATCTTATCAATATCCATTGGGTATTGCCGAAAATATGCTCATACGGGTTGGAGAATTTTTATATCCCGTAGATTTTTTAATTCTCGAGATGGAGGAGGATGAAAAAGTTCCTCTCATCTTGGGTAGACCATTTTTAAACACCGCGGATGCTATCATCCGGGTTAGGGATACCGAAATTTCTTTGGGGTTGGGTGATGAAAGGGCAACATTTTCTCTAAATCAAGCAATGAAACATTCTTATTCTACTGACGAATCTTGTTTTAGAATTGATGTTATAGATGAAGCAGATTATGACCTCGATTGGGAAGGCATTTTGGAAGAAGAAGCGGAAATGGAAATGTTGAATTCCATTGGCAAAGAAGAGGCGAATGAAGAGGAAAGCTCAAATGAAGTGAAGGAGTTGGTAGTTAACGACGGGGCGAGGATCAAGACATCTATTGAAGATCCCCCGAAGGATTTAGAGCTCAAACAGTTGCCGGAACATCTAGAGTATGCATTTCTAGAGGGTAATTCTAGTCTCCCAATTATTATCTCGTCTTCACTTTTGGAAGACGAGAAAGTTAAATTACTAACAGTCCTTAAAAGCCATAAAAAAGCTTTCGCTTGGCGCATTTCTGATATTCCGGGTATAAGTTCAAATTTTTGTAAACACAAAATCAACTTTTTAGATGATGTAAAACCCGTTGTCCAACGACAACGGAGGCTTAACCCGAATATGCAAGATGTGGTCAAAAAGGAAATTGTTAAACTCTTGGATGCAGGAATTATTTACCCGATAGCGGATAGCCCTTGGGTTAGTCCAGTCCATTGTGTACCCAAGAAAGGTGGAATGACCGTGGTGTTGAATGAAAAGAACGAGTTGGTACCTACGAGAACCGTAACGGGATGGAGAGTTTGTATAGATTATAGGAGGTTGAACGAGGCGACACGAAAGGACCATTTTCCATTGCCATTTATGGATCAAATGATAGAGAGATTGGCCGAGAACGAGTACTATTGTTTTCTCGATGGTTTTTCGGGGTATTTTCAAATTCCAATTGACCCCGAAGACCAAGAGAAAACAACGTTTACTTGTCCTTTCGGTACTTTTGCCTATAGAAGAATGCCATTTGGGTTATGTAATGCACCGGGTACTTTTCAAAGGTGTATGATGGCGATTTTTCAGAATATGGTTGAGAACTCCATGGAAGTTTTTATGGACGATTTTTCGGTATATGGGAGTTCATTTGATGGATGTTTAGAAAGTTTAGATAAGATGCTAGCACGGTGTGAAGAAACAAATTTGGTGCTTAATTGGGAAAAATGCCATTTCATGGTGAAGGAAGGAATAGTATTGGGGCATAAAATTTCTAAGGCGGGAATTGAGGTAGATAGAGCAAAGATTGAAGTTATAGCAAAGTTGCCACCTCCAACGAACGAGAAATCAGTTAGAAGCTTTTTAGGACACGCGCGGTTTTATAGGCGGTTTATTAAGGATTTTTCAAAGATAACTAGGCCGATGACTCGTTTGTTAGAAAAGGATACAAAGTTCGAATTTACGGAGGATTGTATGAAGGCATTTGAATTATTGAAGGAACGGTTGACCAACACACCGATCTTAGTGTCACCAAATTGGGATCTTCCCTTTGAGTTGATGTGTGATGCTAGTAACTTTGCGGTAGGGGCGGTATTGGGTCAACGAATTGATAAACACTTTCGACCCATTTATTTTGCTAGCAAGACTCTAAATGAAGCTCAGCAAAATTACACTACTACCGAGAAAGAGTTACTAGCGGTAGTGTTTGCTTTCGATAAATTTAGATCATACTTGGTATTGAGTAAGACGGTAGTGTTCACGGATCACTCGGCCTTGAAGTTTCTGTTTTCAAAGTTAGATGCGAAGCCGAGATTGATTAGGTGGATCTTACTTTTGCAAGAATTTGATGTGGAGATCCAAGATAAGCGGGGTAGAGAAAATGTGGCGGCATATCATTTGAGCCGTTTGGAGAATCCGAGTCTTGGAGCTTTGAATGAGGAGGATATTCGAGACACCTTTCCGGATGAAAGGTTGGCATTTGTTGGAAAAGCGTTTGGTGAACGGGGTCCTTGGTATGCCGACATAGCCAATTATTTAGCGGGTGGAGTTGTTAGTAGATTGCTTACTTATCAACAACGGAAAAAGTTATTTTCGGATGCCAAGTATTATTTTTGGGAGGAGCCATTTTTGTTTAGGATGTGTGCCGATGGCATGGTGAGAAGGTGTGTTTATGGAGCCGATACGAGGAGAATTCTTGATGAATGTCACCATGGTCCTACGGGGGGGCATTATGGTCCATCGGTAACGGGGAAGAAAGTATTTGATGCGGGTTTCTATTGGCCTACGATTTTTAAGGAGGCACATACCTTAGTGAGGACATGTGACTCGTGTCAAAGGCAAGGAACAATTACTAGAAGAGACGAGCTGCCTCAGCAAGGAATTCAAGTGTGTGAAGTTTTTGACATTTGGGGCATAGATTTCATGGGACCATTTAAACCGTCAAATAGGAATGTTTATATTTTGGTGGCGGTGGATTATGTGTCGAAATGGGTCGAGGCAAAAGCTTTACCTACTAATAATGCTAATGCTGTTATTGACTTTTTACGAAGTTTGTTTTGTAGGTTTGGCATGCCAAAGGCGTTGATTAGCGATCGGCTATGCAGTCAATCTCGGCGATATCTCGGCGATATCTCGACGATATCTCGGATATCGGACCTAGAAAGTCATCTCGGTTCCAAATATCGGTCCAATATATCGGACCCGAGAATATCGGCGATATTAGGCGAGATTTTGCCGAGATTCTCATATCGGATCTCGCTGTTATATCGAAAATCTCGTTTTTTTACTTTTTTTTGACTTTTTTTTGACTTTTTTTGACTTTTTTCTTTGACTTTTTTTTTTTACTTTTTTTCTTTCTGGCAGCCCACTTCTTTTTTACACCCCACTTTTACTTAAACCTACTTTTAACACTTTTTTATAAGCAGCCACCAAACAATATTATGTTAAATGTTTAATTTTTAACACTTTGTTTGAGACTATTATGCTTATATGTTATGTTAAATGTTTAATTTTTTATGATTTCATATATATATATATATAATTTTCTAAATAATATAAAAACCGATATCTCACCGATATCTCACCGCGATAACCGATATATCGTATCAAGGTCCTTGAACGATATTCGATATTTGACCGAGATAACTGCATAGGCGATCGGGGAACCCATTTTGCAAATGCTCAAATGGAGAAAATTCTGAAGAGATATGGAGTTCAACACCGGTTTTCGACTTCCTACCACCCCCAAACAAGTGGGCAAGTCGAGAACACTAATCGGGCTATTAAGCGGATTTTAGAGAAGACGGTTCACAACAACCCATCTTTGTGGTCAAAGAAATTAGACGAAGCGTTATGGGCATTTAGGACCGCTTATAAGACACCAATTGGAACCACTCCGTTTAAAATGCTATACGGGAAAACGTGTCATTTGCCCATGGAAATTGAACATAAGGCGTATTGGGCGCTCAAGGAGTGTAGCATGGATTTGATAGCGAGTGGTGAAACCCGATTCTTGCAACTTCACGAGTTAGACGAGTTAAGATGGAATGCATATGAGAATTCCGCTCTTTATAAGGCGAGGACTAAGATGGTTCATGATTTGAAAATTCGACGAAAAGAGTTTAAAGAAGGGGACAAGGTGCTGTTATTCCAATCGAAATACAAGTTCAAAGCACCCAAATTGAAGTCTAAATGGACGGGTCCGTATTTGGTGAAACGGGTCTTCTCGGGTGGTTATGTAGAATTGGAAACGGATGATGGCGGATCATTCATTGTTAATGGGCAACGCGTGAAAGTCTATCGTGAGGAGGATGAAGAAAATGGAATGACGATGGAGGATGGGTTTCACCCATTCTAAGTGGAGAAGAATACCGAGGAGTCAAGCTAGTGACTCGAGCCAAAAACGAGCATTTGCGGGCGAAATCCCGGTTTGTTGTATCTTTTACTCTCCTTTTCATTTTTCTTTTCGTTATTAGTTAGTTGTGTTATTTATGTTTTAGAAATATTAGTTATCGTTTAAGTTAACTTGAAAAACAAAAAAAAAAAAAAAAAAAAAAAAAAAAAAAAAAAAGTGAAAAACCCAGTTCTGAAGCCGGAATGCGCCGCCAATGAGGGACAGGCGGCGCATTCGACTGATATTCAGGTCTTATAGTCCCGCTAGTAAACAAACACAAAACGCATTCTCATTTTTTTTTTGCGACTGGCGGCTCCTATACACACACACACAGCACCGAAAACATCAATTCTTCCACTAATTTTCCTTCAAATCGCTCAAATCATTTCATGGGGAAGACGGTAAACATCTTTAACATTGTTTAATCTTTAAATATTGTTTTAATTTCAATTAGGGTTCTTAGGTTTACATCAATTTGGGGAAAACCTTAGATTAGGTTAACTTAGGTTTTTATTTGTTAATTAGTGGGTTAATTAGGTTCCAATAGGTTGTTTACTAGTAGTTTGTGTTTTGATTTCGTGATTTGGGGATCTTAGCTAGTAATACCGATTTGTTGCTGTCAAACTCACGAATGCGCCGCCTGTCCCAGACAGGAGGCGCATTCCAGGCCCAGAATTAAAAAAAAAATAAAATATATTTTGTCTTTCGTTTAGTTTATTACTAACATGTTTGTTTCTTGTTTTGCTTTAATGTTTTGTTTGTATAGGGTAAACGTAGAATTGTTGAAGCCGATGAATCCGATGAAGAAGAGGTCGTGTATGAAACACGACGGGTTTACAAAATCAGTACCACGGCTCGTCTAATGAGAACTGAAACGTACCCTTGGTTGAAGTGGCCCGGGGCTGATCAAAATAGAAAAATCCAATTAAACAACCAGTTGGCGGTCCTCCAACACAAGAAAGTCATACCGCCCCGGTTTTTAGATTGGGATCTTATGAACAAGTTGAGGGTTATGAACGATCTGGAATCTCGTTTCATCACCAGAGTTGAATACGATGGGCATACCTTTGACCTACCGATTTGGAGAAACGTATTTGAGGTTAGGGAGCCGGTTTACCGCGAATGGTGTTTGGAGTTTTACGCCAGTATAGAGATTGATGAGTTTCCGGCAGACGAAGGTCATATTTTTTCTGCTAAAGTTGTTAAGTTTAGACTCGGGGGGCAGGAGCATCGGGTCTCGGTGCCAAAGTTTGGGCAATTGATCGGGTTATACGGTGAGGAAGAATTGAACAGTCCGGGAATGTCTCATTACGCAAGCAAAGGAAGCTGGTCACTCGATGATGTTTACACAGACCGGCAGAACATTTGGATGGGATTGTCTGGGCGATCGAATTACAAGACTACAAGTAAGGCCACTGATTTGCACGATCCGATGCTTCGTTTGTTGCAAAAGGCACTTTGTCACTCTGTCAACCACCGAGCCACCCATCACGACAAAGTGTATAAAGAAGATTTATGGATGCTCCATTACTTTAGTCAGAGGATGCCCACAGAGTTTGTTTATTTACCATGGGCCATAGCTAAATACCTAAGCGAGCAGGGAAATGGGCGGAAGAACAGTAGTGGAATGTTGTGTGGTCATTTCATTACCCGGATGGTGAAAAACTTGGGGTTTGCTACTACTGCAAGTATAAGGGGGGTGATTATCTTGACATATCTAAACTAGGGGAAGAATTAGGAGTTAAAATTGGTAAATTGCGGTTCTTGTTTACTTAAGTAATTTAGTAGCTTTAGATGTTTGTAGTCGGTTTTACGATCTAGCAATTTCACGCATATCTTTATTTCTAACACCGGAATTTAGTTAAATGTTTGAGCCCGTGATTCCTTAATTTTTCTTAAGTTGTATGCTTTGTAAACTTGGTAGTAGGGTTGAGTCGGATTTGCTTAGGGACAAGCAAATGTTTAAGTATGGGGGGTTTGATATCGCTCATTTATATTACTATTTATCGCGATATTCATTGTGTTTTGTGTCCCAAACGTAATGGAAATGCCCTTTTATGCTTATGTTTTGTAAAGTTTTGTGTTAGGATTGAGTTAGGTGTTTTTGGAGCAAAAAAGAAGGGATTTGTGGATTTTTAACTTGGAATTGGACAAGGCACCAGCACTGGCGACGCATTCATGGAGTAGCTCAGCGCATTCAGCTCGGAGCTGGGAATGCGCCGCCAGTCATACCATAGGCGGCGCATTCAGGGCTTCGACAGTTACTTGGCAGTTTTAATTATTAATCATGGAAAATGAAGAGGCTATTAACACACCACAAATACTGAACGTTGGAGACACTTAGACATCATCTTTTTCATCATTGTTTCAGTATTTTCATATCATTGGAAGCTTAGAAACAATCTTTAATTCCGTATTTCATCACAAATTGTTATTTCGATTTCGCTTAGTACTTGGAGACTATTTGGGATCTTGTTACTTACGTTTGGTATTACTCTTTTATCACTTTTATTTTGCAATTGAATCATGAATTTTACATATTTGATTGTTATTGTTACAATTATGAGTAGCTAATTTCCTTGTACGTTTGCTTGGATTATGTGATCGTTTATGTGTTAGGTTTTGGGTGTGAAATTAGAATGATATTTAGAGGTTAATTGGGGATCCGTTTGGGTTAATATCTTAATTATCTTGTTAAAATTGCTTATACTCTTGTTTGGTAATCTAAAAACGGGTATTCGAAAGGAATCCGTAATTTTTACTAAAATAGGAACGAATTAATCGGCCGGTCTTTAGTTGATTATAAGTAAATGATATTCGAAAGGAATCATTAACAACAATTTTTACAAGTAGATATTAACACGAACGCTAGCTACTAAATTAAGAGAAATCGGTTTAGGAGTTAGTAAGCTATTCGAAAGGAAGCTTATAAATTAATTCTCACTTATCGGCTTGAAACTTTATGCCCAATTACTTGAGGTGTTAACGGTATTCGAAAGGAATCGTTGCATGGTTAGGTAATTGGAGAAATCCGGTATTCGAAAGGAACTTAGGATTTTACATTAGAAGTTTATCGACATTTTCACACCTAAGAAATAATACATATTCGTAAACGGTCCAAGCAAGCGTCTTTTTATCCATATTTGAGTTCTAAAGTATTTTTACCATTATTATAAGCAAGTCTTCATTAAGATTAAAACCAACTTGTTACATTGTTACGTGTTTTATAAACTAATACTATCAACTATAAATAGTCCCTGTGTTCGAACCCGATATTTACCAATACTGTTTACAATTGACAAGGGTACACTGCCCGTGTCGTAATCTAGTAAAGGTTTATTTTCGGAAAACTAGATTTTTCGCATCAGATAGTTTTATTAAACGTCTTGGTTGTAAGGACAACATTTAAAGATGGAATTATCTTCGTTTTTCATTTGGGGGAAGTTGAATTTTATGCGAAAAAAATACCAAGTATAAAGAGCTGTGGAAATTCCCCAGGAGTGAGATGTGCTGCTGAGAATACTGCTGCACTTATATTTATTGCAATCGGAGTAGGTATCCTGCAAACACACATGATTTCAAAACATAACATCAATAGAGGAATAGATTTATATTATATGTAAGACTTATGAGTCAAGACATATAAAAGTGTGTGTGGCTAAAAACATATACTAAATCCAAATAAAGAGTATACCACTTGGTAAGGGCCACCATAAGAAAGCCACGAAACACATTCTCTTCGAGAACTGGAGCGAGGACACCTGTGATGCCTACCAAGCAGGCAGTGCTGCAACAGAGAGAGACAGACATTATATTACATCCAATTACAAACTATTCCAACGGTAGAATAATTAGCAACTATTGAAACTAACATAAATTTAAAGACGCAAAGAGTGGTGTTTGAGAATGAACATGTCATCTGTACCTGAGTCCTGAGGATCCGATCAGAGGAAGCAAACGAACAAGAGCATCCGTCTAGAAAAAACATATGAAATCAAGTCAATACTCTTCTATATTAAGTTGTTTTATTATTATATAAATAATAAGAAAAAAAAGTTAAAATAGTAAAATTATAATTATATACGGGAAACAAATCTGACCTCTCTTTCAGGTGGCTCGCCATTGAATAAGGCCAAAGCAGCTCCCGAAAGCGAGACAGCAATCAAAACTCCAATAAAACCAATAAAACCTTATATTTGCCACCACTTTCTACGTTCCATTGCCTTTAGAAGCTCGTTTGCTAAAGATGCAAAGTCTTCGGCTTCGTTGCTTACATCTGGGTCCTTTTGCAGGTTCTCTGACAGAAGAGAAGACGGGAAAATGTTACTCATATTATAATTTATTTAGGTTTCACAATGTTGCAACTGATAGGCTGAATTTTCGACCATTCACCTAAAATGGATCAATTTGGGTTATATTTCGTCTCTAACGGGTCAAATGGGTAATACCAAATACAATAGCAAAAAAGGGAAATTGGTTGAATGAGTCAAAAGGGTAAGTAAGCGAAGTATTCACAAACGCTTACAGTCACCTAATCAGTTTTGTTGGGTAAAAAAAGTTGGGACTTGTTTTAGTAATATAGATTTTTTAAGCCATCATTGCTTTAGCTATTAATAAAATTAAAAAAACGATAAGTGTTAAAAATAGAAGGATCATGTTTTGATGCAGACACATTTTGCTATATAATAGAAAAATCTTACATCAAGCTTTTCTTGCTTCTCCAGCTATCGAGGAAGCGTCCTGAAAAAAATCAGTATAACATGATTCGTATCAGATTCATACGAAGATGAAAACCTGAAAAAAAATCAGAGACCAAAAAATCAGATTCATACGATGGAACCGGATGAAACAGCGTATCAGATTCATACGAAGATGAAAACCTGAAAAAAAAAACAGATATTAACAAGGATATAATAAACCACGATTGAAAGACACCAACCAAAAACACGAAGATCTAACAGAGACCAAGATATAATTTTAAAAACAGCCTACCCCAACCACTAACCAGATCTAAGCATCAAGATCTCAAAAACCAAAAAAGCTACCAGATCCAAACCGCCGAGATCCAATCCAACCAAAGGGGTGGTGGAGGTTCAAGGTGGTGGTTCAAAGCGGAGATAAGGCTGCCGGTGAATAAAGATTGATGAAGGGAGAAAGTCGAGAGAGCTTTTAGAGAGAGAGAGAGAGAGAGAGATATGTGGTTTACCTACAACAGAGATCTCGGCTCCGACGTCTGCTCAAGAAGAGAGAAAGAGGGGACGGCTGCTCAAGAAGAGAGAGAGAGAAACGTTTGTTGTGGTGTTAAGTTTAGGGTTAGTTTTTAGGGTTTTGTGTTATGTGTTATGTATCTTATGCATAATATCTTGTATCTCTTAAAAAAAAACTCTTAAAGTCAAACTACTTAAAATTTAAAGTCAACAAAAAGCCAAATGCTTTATATAGTAGTAGAGATACCATCATATATTGTTTAACGTAAGTCGTTGAGTGTAAAACACTCTTAACAATCTTATATTTATACTCATAGAAGTAGACTACTTATTGAGTTTAACTACGTAAAAAGGTATAATACACATTTGGTCCATTTACGTCTAGTATGATACTTCCTCCGTTTTATATTAAGCGTCTACAATCAGATTATGAAGTCTTTATTACACAACTTTGACTTTAAATATATATTTGTGTTATATAATATTTGATATAATATATATGAATGGATTGGAGTTTGAATATATTTTCTATTGATATAATTTTCATCATCTATTTTATAATACAAAAAAAGATACTTATGGTCAAAGTTGAAAACAAAGACTTCAAAAACTGAAAGTGGACACTTATTTAGGAACGGATGGATTATTTTCAAATGTTAAGTGTTATTATCTGTTTTTCTGATTTAGAAGTTGTTGGTTATCAATAATTTTCATATTCGTTAAACAACATATGATATAATGATGGTTTATAATATAAAGATGGAGCCATAACGGAGACAGAGTAACAAGTTGCCGTCAAAATATTCATAGCTCGCCCATGTTTGTATATTTAGTTATCCTATGATAGGTTAGCAGAATTATGTGTTATAAAGCAACAAAATTTGTTTCCAATTATAATTTACAAAAAAAATGATATTCAACAAACAAGTCGTCCTTCATTGAAAAAAAAAGCAATTGGTAAAAAAATAAATAAATAAATCAAGGGCTAGGATGTAATGTTGATGAAAAATAGTTGATCTAAGATTGTAGCACATATATAGATAGAAACAGAATGAACCTGGCACGTATCTCAGCCTCCTTCCATCCCACCTGCCTATATAAACACCATCATCATATCCTTTATTCCTCGCCCTTTTACCTCCTCCTTCTTTCCCTTTGCAAGGAAGAGGAATTTCATCTTCTACTCTTCTTTATAATAAGGTAATCTTATACTCTCACTCTTTTAAATTCATTTCGTCTGCTTATATATTATCAAAGCAACACTTGAAACAAATAAGTGTCGATTTTTAGTTTTTAAAGTTTTATTTTTTCAAGTTTAACTTTAAATATTTTTGTTATGTTATATAATATATGATGAAAATTATATCAAAAAGAAAAAATAATTTAAAACCAAATTCACTCATATATTTTTAGTTAAACAAAATATATACTAAAAGTTAAAATTACGAGGAAAAAAAATTAAAAGTTTAATCGTAGGCACTTAATATAAGACACAAAATATATACTAAAAGTTATAAAGTGAGCATAGTTTAGTTAGAGGGCCCTTTGTTTCCGCCACTTAATAGTTAGATTTTAGGTTGAAATTCTTTCTAGTAGTTTGAACTAGGGGTGAGTAAGATATTATTACCTATCGAAATGTTTGATACCGGTTTGTTTTTTAAAGAAAGAAAGATGTATAATTGTTTTTTCTAAAAAGTCTAGTATCAAATACGTACCAGTTATACTGGTAGGATACCGATTTGTACCATGGTTCTTTTACTGACCCGTAGTTTGAACATTTAAATAATCAGATCTATAGTTAACATGATTTTCATAATTTTTCTAACAGATTTGTCACCCAACTACAGTATTTATATGTTTATGTCACCATCAATATATGCACTTTGTATATCTTAAAGTATCTAATCAACTAACTTGCATGCAATTTAACTTTATTATGAAAATCTGACGTGGCAAATGTTTATAATTTTTTGCTTTTGTTTAAAGAAAAAGTTGTTGATTATTATTTTAATTTCCTGTTAAGCAGATTTGAATAATGGAGACCTTCTTGTTCACATCCGAATCAGTTAACGAGGGACACCCCGACAAGCTTTGCGATCAGATCTCTGATGCGGTTCTTGACGCTTGCTTAGCTCAGGACCCCGAGAGCAAGGTTGCTTGTGAAACTTGCACTAAAACCAACATGGTTATGGTTTTTGGTGAAATCACTACTAAAGCGAATATCGATTATGAAAAGATTGTTCGTGATACTTGTCGTGAAATCGGGTTTGTTTCTGATGATGTGGGATTGGACGCGGATAGTTGTAAGGTGTTGGTTAATATTGAACAACAAAGCCCTGATATTGCTCAAGGTGTTCATGGTAATTTGACCAAGAAGCCTGAGGATATTGGTGCTGGTGATCAAGGTCATATGTTTGGTTATGCTACTGATGAAACTCCTGAACTTATGCCGCTTAGTCATGTTCTTGCGACTAAGCTTGGTGCTCGTTTGACTGAGGTTCGGAAAGATGGGACTTGTGCTTGGTTAAGGCCTGATGGAAAGACACAAGTTACGGTTGAGTATCATAATGATAATGGAGCTATGGTTCCTCTTCGTGTTCATACTATTCTTATTTCTACTCAACACGATGAGACAGTTACAAATGATGAGATTGCTGCTGATCTTAAGGAGCATGTGATTAAGCCTGTTGTTCCTGCTAATTATCTTGATGAGAAGACTATTTTCCATTTGAACCCGTCTGGTCGTTTTGTTATTGGTGGACCTCATGGTGATGCTGGACTTACTGGGCGAAAGATTATTATCGATACTTATGGTGGTTGGGGTGCTCATGGTGGTGGTGCTTTCTCCGGAAAAGATCCAACCAAGGTGGACAGGAGTGGTGCATACATTGTTAGACAAGCTGCAAAGAGTATTGTGGCTTGTGGATTAGCCAGGAGAGCCATTGTTCAAGTGTCTTACGCCATTGGTGTCCCTGAGCCGTTGTCCGTTTTTGTTGATACTTACGGGACTGGAAAAATTCATGACAGGGAGATTCTCAAGATTGTAAAGGAGAACTTTGATTTCAGGCCAGGAATGATCTCTATCAACCTTGATCTTAAAAGAGGCGGAAATAAGAGGTTCTTGAAAACGGCTGCTTACGGACATTTTGGTAGAACAGACCCTGATTTCACCTGGGAGGTGGTCAAGGAACTCAAATGGGACAAGCCATAATAAAACCATGTTGAAATCATCAAGTGTTGCTAGTAACCAAAATCATATATGCCACTGTTGGGTTATATGATATGATAAATGTGATTTTCTTTCTGGTTTTTTGTAACTTAAATATGGATTTCGTTTACTAGTCTTGTTTCGTTAAAAAATCTAAAAGGAGAAGGTGAAACTGGAAGGGCCAATATATATTGTATTAGTATCTATATCTATATGTTGGGGGCATTGTCTTGAATAAGAATAACAAACTTAGTGTTGTTTCCATTTTTTTTCTAAAGCAAGTAGTATGTCAACCACATACCGTTTACGAGACTGAACCCGTAACGTCCAGATTCCGGGCCATTTCAGATTGCTTCCATTTTTTTTAAAGCAAGTATTATATCAACCACATATCGTTTACAAGACTGAACTCGTAACCTCCAGATTCTGGGCCAAATCAGATACCACATATCGTTTACAAGACTGAACTTGTAACCTCCAGATTCAGGTTTGTGTTTAAACAAACGTGTAGATCTAGATCTATCAAAGAAGTTGCAGCGGATCAACACTTTGATATTAACAAAGATCAGTTGATTAAGAGTTTATATGAATACGAATGAATAAACGTTAAACAATTAAGAACACAAGAATTTCACCAACAGCCTCAATCTATTAGAATTAATGTATCTGAATAGACGTGTATTTACAACAATACAAGGATCTATATTTATAGACCTTGAGGCTAAAACCCTAAACATAATCAGGTTACAACTCTATCGAAATCTACATTGATAATTATCTAAATCTATTCCATAATTATCTGCTTACAATACGCGCTAGTATTTATCAACTAAACAGTAGAAACATCGACCAGTAGAAACTTCATGCATTCCATGCAACAACAGTAGTAATAGTGTATACCAGTAGTAAGTTTCACTGACTGATGACCAGCAGAAACCATATTCATCAGTAGAAATACTCACCAGTAGAAACTTACTTGGTGACCAGTACGAACTCTCCTCACCAGTAGTAACCACTATAACCCAACAATCTCCCCCTTAAGTTCTGCTTTCCCTTATAAGCATAAGTTTCTTCATACCAAAACTGGAGAATTCTGTCAAAACCTTTAAGCTTTTACAATGAATTTCTATGGTCAATAAGTTGGCATCTGATCTTCCATAGAAGTTGAACTGCTTCTTCAGAATCTTGATTCGCCTTCAACTTCACATTCAACATATTGATCATAATGTTGATGTCATGCTTATATTTCTTCTCTACCAAGAAATACTCTGTTTTTCCAGCAGTCTTGCTCAAGGAGTAAGCTCCACAGCTCTCGTAATGAATCCATTCAAGAACTGGAGTAAATCTTGCTAGCTTCTCAGGGACATTCTCAGGCTCAAACATAAGTTCTAACACCTCCATTAGTAAGTCATTAGAATCTAAAACCGTACCTTGACCTTGAGAATACTTTTTGCTTCCTATTAGGAACATGTCAACCAACTCCCTTCTATTGATGTTCCCGAAGATCTCCAGATGGCTATAATACACACTGAAGCTCTTAGAAGCTCTGACAATCTTGTACCCATTCCTTCCATCAACTACAACAGCAAACCAGTCAATAATGGGCATCTCAGTGAATGTGGTAGCACAATTGATATCGTCAGAATGCAATATTAAGCTTTTCATATCATCATAAACTCTATCTGCAGCTTCATTGGCCTGAGTATCTGAGATCTCAGGAACACATCCAAACTCAAAATCTCCAGAAATGTCTTCTTTCTTGACTTGGAAAATATTTGGTTTCTCCTATTTTTACCCTCTTCTAAATCCTCTTGCTTCTTCTTTCCCTGAGATTCACCTTCAGTAGATTTCTTATTTTCAAATCTTTTCTTCTTCACACCAGTAGTAACTTGCTCACTGGTGCCAGCCTTTCCTTTTCCACCAGTAGTAACTGTTTCTACTGCTGGTTTTGTTCTTTTTGCAGTAGGAACATCACTAGCCTGGCTTATCTTCCTCCTCTTTTCAAGAACAAACTCATCATGAACCATCTTTCTCTTTACTTCCTTCTTCTCCTTCTTATCACCTTCCTTTTTGTCCTTCTTCTTTCCAAAATGCATTACCTTGTACCCTCTATCAAGTGCAGCCTTTAAAGCTCTTTCTTTCTCCAATTCAGCTTGTTCTTGAGCTGCCTTCAGTATCCTTTTTTCTTTTATGTAGAGGTACAAAACATTATCTAGCTTCATTAGGCCAAGTTGCTTTCCACTATACTTTCCTGTTGACTTGAGGAAATCAGTGTACTTTTTCTTGTCTTCAGCTCTCCTCACATTCCTCTTTATTGTGTTTTTGATTCTAGCCTCCTTTTTCTTCTTCTTTTGCAAGAGCAGTTCATCCTTTTCAAGCATTTTCTGAGCAAGTTCAGCATCAACCTTTTCTTGAGCTTTTCTTTTGAGCTCATCTTCAATCTGATCATCAACCATCTTTTGAGTTGCAATTGCATCATCTTGCTCTATCTTCTTCACTCTCTCTCTCTCTCTCTCTCTCTCTCTCTCTCTCTCTCTCTCTCTCTCTCTCTCTCAACTTGCTGTTTCTCTTGGTTTTCCCTTTCAAGCTCTAACAACCTTACTCTTTCATATCTTTCCTCTGCCAGTTTCCTTCTTCTTTCAGTCTCTTCCTCCTCCATTTCTTCCTTGATTTTCATTTTGACCTTATCCTTGCTTCTCCATTGTGGATCATCATCTAAAAATACTTTCTGAGCTCCCTTCTTGGTTTGGATGAATCCAACTGGTCTTTTTGGAACTAGTGGAGGAAAACATGCTCATCAGACTCAACTGTAGGATCTTAGGATTTACCAATATTAAATGTGACTGGTTTCTCTTTAGGTTTTCCTTCAGCAGCCTTTCTCTGTCTTGCCACAGCTGCAACAATTTGTTCTTTCCTTAAAGCTTCAACATTCATTCTTTCTTGCTTCAGTTTTTCCTCCTTCAACCTTTCCAGCTCAGTAGCTAGAGTAGTATCATCTTCAATCAATGGAGCTACTGGTGGATGACCAGTAGGAATGTCACCTTCAACATCATCAATATTAATTGGGGGATCACCAGTAGGAATGCTTGCTTGATCACCAGTAATAGCCGGTCGATCACCTATAGGAATAATTTCTTGATCACAAGTAGTAACTGGTGGATCAACAATAGTATCCTTCTCACCAGTATTAATTGTACTACCAGTATTAACATCTTGATCTGTCTTTTCTTGTTGCTCTGTTGAAATGACCTTTTCCTTTTCTTCTTCCTTCTCAGACTGAACATTCTTAAAGAGAATTTCATCCACCTTTTCCCTTGCTTGCTTAACCTCTGCTTCACTTTTACCCATATTCATAATTACATATGTCAGCTCTTGATCTTTAGCTGTCCATTCAGAAGATGTGGGGAATGCAACATAGGGAACATAAGGTATATCAGCATAAGCTTGATGTTCTGTTTCAGTTTGTTTTTCACCTTCACCTTCATCCATGTCAATGGTCACCACTCTTATTTCACTTTCTTCATGATCAGACCATTCAAAATCAGCATCATTAACCACTCTTTCCACTTTCTCAGCTTCCCTTTCACCAGTTTCAGTTTCAGCTTCCTTCTCAACTTCCTTTTCAACATCCCTAGATTCATTCCCATCATTCACAGAAACCTATTTCTCTACCTCCTGTTCATCCTTTTGTTTTTTCTCCTTGTCATCTGCCTTTTCAACTTTCTCCCCCTTATTGGCATCATTCTCATCATGCATACTGGAGGAACTTGAGCTAGAAGTTGAAGGAGTGAGCACTTTGAACTTTGAACCACCCTTCTTTACACCTTTCTTTGCAACTTTCACAGGCTTCTTCATTGAGATCTTGTACAACTTCACTTCTTTCACCAATCTAGACACCAATTTTTTCAACCTTTTGATTTCCTTAGCTTGAACATCCACCTTCTCAGTAAATTTAAGGCACATTTCCGTCAATTCTAAATTGAGTATGAAAAACTATCCTTCCCACCCTTCTGTTGAGTACCAACATGAGGTAGTTCCTTGGATGATTTAGAAGGTGCCTCCTTCCTGTACGCAGTAAGAAACAAAAACAGAGAGACACATACAAACAGATGAAAAATTGGTGAAAAGTTTAAACACCATTGACCAAAGAGAGAAAATGAAACTCGAATCCAAGTCTCGAATTCCAACGAACTTTAACAATAGGAATCTTACTCTGTCGCAGACGCTTGACGTCACGGTCTACGATCTCAATCGGCTCCTCAACGAAATGAAGCTTATCATCAATCTGAAGCTTCTCCAACGGAACCAATAATGAATCATCAGCAAGACATTTCTTCAAGTGAGAAACGTTGAAAACATTATGCACACTGCTCAGCTATGGCCAAAAACAAGTCTGTACGCAGCTGGACCGACACGGGCTAAAATCTTAAACGAACCCGTATATCTCGGACTCAACTTGTTGCGCTTCTGAAAGCGGACAACCCCTTTCCACGGAGATACTTTCAACAAAACCATATCCCCAACACTGAACTCAAGAGGTTTCCTACGACTATCTGCATACTTCTTCGGTCGATCTCTAGCAGCAACCAACCGCTCCTTAATCTTGAAGATCTTGTCACTAGGCTCCTGAATAATCTCCGGACCAATAACCTGACTATCCCCAATCTTTTCCCAACACACAGGTGATCGACACTTACGGCCATACAAAGCCTCAAACGGTGCACAACTGATACTCGTATGATAACTGTTGTTGTACGAGAACTTGATCAACGACAAATGTACATCTCAACTGCCACCGAAGCCTATCGCACAAGCACGTAACATATGCTCTAAAGTCTGAATGGTCCTCTCGCTCTGACCATCTTTTTGCGGATGATAAGATGTACTCATATCCAACCCCGTGCCCAAAGAACTCTGAAAGGACTGCCAAAACCGTGAAGTGAATCGAGCATCACGGTCCGAAAAAATCGACACGGGCACACCATGTTTAGACACGATCTCGACAATATACAAACGGTCAAGTCTCGCTAACTGATAAGTCTCTCTAAGTGGCAGAAAGTGAGCAGACTTCGTCAAAAGATCAACGATAACCCAAATACTGTCGTAACCACTAGAAGATCTCGGAAGCTTCGTAATAAAATCCATGGTAATACGCTCCCATTTCCACTCCTGGATCTTCGGCTGATGAAGAAGCCTAGTCGGCTTCTGATACTCAATCTTGACGTTTGAACAGGTCAGATATCTACTAAGATACTCAACAATCGCATGTTTCACACCAGACCATCAAATAAAACTCTTTCAAGTCTTGATACATCTTGTCAGAACCAGGATGAACATAATAGTTGGACTTATGAGCCTTGTCCAAAATCAACTGACGAATACCAACTGGAACCCAAATACGATCAAGAAAATAAAGAACTCCGTCATCCTTCGGCTCTAACTGTCGAGCTAAACTATACAATCTCTTGTCCTTAAGACGATCCTCTGTCAAGAATCTGAGCTTTCATGCTCATCTGAATAGAAATCACCAAGACTAGTAAACGAAATCCATATTTAAGACGATCCGTGAACACGGTACACTTAGTCCAATAAAGATAATGCCTCCAAATCTTGAGAGCAAAAACAACGGATCCCAACTCAAGATCATGTGTCGAGTAATTCCGCTCATGGCTCTTCAACTGACGTGAAGCATAAGCTATAACCTTCCCATTCTGCATGAGAACGCAACCCATACCCTTATGCGAAGCATCACAATATACCACGAAATTTCCAGTCCCAACCGGCAAACTAAGAACATGAGCATCACATAACAACTCCTTCAATAACTGAAAAGCAGCTTCCTACTCGGAACCCTAGATAAAAGTCTCACTCTTATGGGTCAATTTCGTCATAAGAGAAGCAATCCTAGAAAAATCCTCAATGAATCGACGATAATAACCAGCAAGACCCAGAAATGAACGAATATCAGTAGGCGATTTCGGTGTAACCAACTTTTCACGGATTCAATCTAGGCAAGATCAACGTAAATACCCTTCGCGCTGACCACGTGACCAAGACACTGAACCTCGGGTAACCAAAACTCACACTTCGAGAACTTTGCATACACCATTTCCTTTCAAAGCATCTCCAAAACCAAACGTAGATGTTCCCCGTGCTCCTCACGACTACGGGAATATATAAGAATTTTATCAATGAAAACGATTACGAATTTGTCATGATAAGGACGACAAATACGGTTCATAAAGTCCATAAAGGCTGCAGGTTTGTCAAACCAAACGGCATAACCAAGAACTCATAGTGACCATATCGAGTACGAAAAGCAGTCTTAGGAATGTCATCATCCTAAATATTCACCTGATGATAACCTGAACGAAGATCTATCTTCGAGAAATAGCACAAACCCTGAAGCTTATCAAACAAATCGTCAATACGGGGAAGAGGATAACGGTTCTTCACCGTCAAATTATTTAGCTCCCGATAATCAATACACAAACGCATGGAGTCATCCTTCTTCTTAACGAAGAGAACAGAAGCACCCCATGGAGAAAAACTATGGCGAATGAAACCCTTGTCAACCAATTCCTGAATCTGTCTGGACAACACAATCATCTCAGAAGGAGCCAAACGATAAGCAGCTTTCGCCACGGGCGCTGCTCCGGGAACAAGACCTATACGAAATTCGATTTGTCGCTGGGGAGGAAGTCCAGAAAAATCCTCAGGAAATACGTCGGCAAACTCACGAACAACTGGCTGATCATCAATCTTCGTCGCGAAATCTTTCTTCACCAAATGAGCAAGATACAAGGAACACCCCCGACAAATATACTCACGCACCTTCAGGCTAGAAATGATCTTAAGGCGCTTCCCAGACTCATCTCCACGAATAATCAATGGTACGCCACACGGCCTCGGAATGCGAATAAACCTCTCGTAACAAACAATCTCCGCTCGATAGATAACCAATCCATGCCCACGACGATGTCGAAACTACTAAGCCTCATAGGAATAAGATCGATGGGGAAAGAAGTATCAGCTAAAGTAAGGGAACAATCATGAAGAATCTCACTAGCACATAAGCAACCACCGTCAGCTAACTCTACCTCGTAAGCAGGAACTAAAGGGCTAGGAGTACAAGTTACTAAAGGCCGAAAATCACTAGATATAAAGCTCTTATCCGCACCAGAATCAAATAATAGAAATGCAGGATGATCATAAGAAATGTACCAGTAGGATCCTGACATGCCTCAGCAGATCCCAATGCAAACACCCTGCCCTTGGCAGTATCACCACCTGAACCAGAACCAGAAGTAAGAAGAGAAGGAGAAGAAACAAACTTGGGACACTTATTACAGAAGTGCCCCTTTTCCCACAGTCATAGCACGAACCAGGTACAATCTTACGAAAACGCTCGGTATGATCCAACTTTCTGTACCTATCACATAACTAACAAGCAACCTCTGTTGCATGAGAATCTCCACACTTCCCACACTTACGACGCTTGCCCTGACCACCAGAACCAACCACGACATAAGATTGAATCGGCTGGGGACTCTGATTTAATCTTAACCCTTATTATTGTAAATCTAAAGTATATTCAATATATTAATCTTTGGTCATAAGAATTATTCATTAAAATCGATTTTTTATATTTTTAAAATGAGACTAGGTTTTTAAAAAGTAAAAATAAAAAAGTAGCACATCTTTAAATAAAAACATATAAATGCGAAAAACAAAAAGAAGACATATAAATTTTAAACTTTACAAAAAGATCGTTATATAATATATTTTTCAATTTCTTTTCTACGTTCTACGGTTTACATATACAATAACAAATAACTTTATTTATAAGTCATAGTTTACACACATAAAAATGTATTATTGTTAACCCATATCAATAAAAATTTGTAGGTGAAGTTGAAGTTAACCACATGGATATAAACGAAATTACATTATATTTAATAACACATTTTATACATATTTTAATTAAAGAGACATGCATATAAACGAAACGTCAAAATATATATTATGACAATATATTTCATATTGTCTTATATGGTTAATGATTTTCTTTATAGATAATGTTCTCTTTATTTTCTATTTCTTATAATTGTATTATATTCGATAGAGTTCTCTACGTATACGAATTTAAAAGTGAACATGAAAAACACGTACATGTAAAACAATCAACAAATATTTGGCATCACAACTCAGTTATTTTCTATTTGTTATAATTGTATTATAATTGATAGAGTTCTCTATGTATATAAATTTAAAAATAAACCTTAAAAAAAACACGTATATAAAAACAAAATGACTAATATTTGACAACTCAACTCATATTATTTTCTATTTGTTATAATTTGATTTGATAGGGTTCTCTACGTATTCGAATTTAAAAGTGAACTTGAAAAACACGTACATACAAATGAAAAGACAAATATTTGACATCACAAATTATATTGTCTTACATTATTAATAATACACATCAATTTAATATTACTGTCCACGTATACACGGAAAATAAACTATCTTATTCTCTAAATTTAAAGGTTTACCTAGCTGATATATAAATGTGAGGCAACACAAGATACCGACGTTGCTGATGATAACATTTATTATGATTTACTATGATGCAATCAAAATAAACTCTCTACATATTTTGGTGAATGGTCGATGGAAAACGACCAAGTAGCAACACTCATTACTATTTGATGAAATTTGTTGCCTTTTTTTTTGTGTGTTATCATTTAGAATCGTTTAGGGGATGAAAATGGTGTTTTATCGTCGTTCGAAGTTTTTAACAATCACTCTTAAAACAACATGCGTTTAACAAAATGTTGCTTTTTATTTTCCAAAGAGATAAATACACACAAGATGATCCCTATCGCGATGCAATTTTAACGGACATTATACATGCTCCGTACTATATAGACTCATTTTTACCATTGTAGACACGACGGTCACAAAAAACAATGCTAGGTTATAGCAAGTTTGTGACGATGGATGTTTGGTTTTTAATTTAAAAGTAATAACTTTTGGTTTAATTCCAAAAACCAAAATGAAAAATGAACTTTTATTTTTTTTTAATTCTTTTTATTTTTTTGACTAAGATATAACATGTTTTAAGACCTAATTTCAGTATCGATCCACATACACTAGATAACTTATTTTTCTCATGCAATTATACCATGCCTCCTCAACGTATAAAGATAATACTTCTAAGCATAGATAAATATCATTACAATTATGGAATAATTATAAAGAAAAATGGTTATTGATTTGTTTCTTTTTACTTCCTTCGCTTATTTATTTTAAAAACTAAATTTTAAGATAATAATACTGATAAGTGACACCCTTAAATATATAAGATAATATACTTTACTAATTTATTTATTTTCCCCATCTTTTAATATTCTTTTCTACTACGTATCTTTTTTGCATGCCTTTGTAATATTTGTTTCATTTTATATACAATACATAATTAAATAAAACTTATTTAATCTAAAGTTGAAATAATTCATCCAATTTTCAGTTGAGAAACTCTAGATAAATTATGAAAACTTTTTCTTCACACATATATTAATAAGATAAAACTGATTGTTAATACAAAAAATTAACACACCAAATAATGTAGACTTCAATATTAGTGATTTATAGTTATGTTTTTCATAGATCTAAAAAAGTGGATGTGTGAAATCTTGCAAATATAAAAAGAATAAAAAGTTTTATATCACGAATCAATATTTTACCTAAATAATATTACCAATTGTAAACTTATAGTATTACTAATGAGATCATTGGTAAACTTGTAATATCACGAATCGATAATTTACCTAATGAGATCATTGTTAAACTCGTCAATATTTTTGTAAAAGAAGATAATTATTCAAATTGTAAGCTTATAGTATCACAAATAAACATCTAAAACTTTGTACTTATACATGAAATACCCATAATTTTGAAGACTCTTGCACAAGAAGGTTATCATATTGAAGTGATCTTGTTGTCATTCAAAAATATTATAATTTCTTACAATGAAATATAGTTTTAATAAAAATAATACAATTTTTGATATGTTTTAATGATAAGAATAAAGGTTAAAGAACATATTTACTCATAATAGAAAGTTAAGAACAGTTTTATTACTAATTAGATATTCAAATTATCTTTCATCGCTCCACTTTGTTATGCTTCGAATACATTTATAGATATTCAAATTATCTTTTATCGTTACACTTTGGTTTTCAAAAATCAGTTCAACATGAATAATATTTCAAGCATTTAAATGAAGTCATACAAATATCAAGAAAAGTTTTTCGGTTCAAAACGTTAGACCTAAAATATTAAATGTGACTGTATATACTAATCAGCTATTTTCCAAACTAACATAAATCTTGGAATTAAGTAGCGAAAAATATTAAGTTATTATAGAATTGTTAATAACCAAAACACATAAATTAAGCTTATAATGTCATATAGAATAGAAGAAAAACAAACTATTTCTTACTTATTATTAATCAAAGATCGTAGTTTCTTAGAAATAAAAATCACATATTTCTTTAACAACCACAATGGCATTTTTTACCATTCCCTCTACATTTGTTATCAGGGTTGCCGCAATTTGCTGCGCAATAAGTGTCACATTTCTCCTGGGTACAATTGGGCATTTTGATTTCACCACAACACGAATCTCCGGCTATCAAAGTTGGCGCTGTAACAAATAACGACAAAAAGAGTGAAAATTAATATAATCATAAGTATGAATATTTGTAAAGTAGCAAAACACCATGCATAAGGAAAACTTACTCGTGCAAAGAACAATGACCAACAAGAAGATGAAGAGGTAAGGAGTTCTTTGTTGATACATTTCTACTCTTTCTAAAGTATTAGAGATAGATGTAACTCGAATTATGTTAATCCTTCAAGGTTATGTCATGTTTATATAGGTATCGCGAATGGTTATTTAGTGTAACATAATTAATGTTATTATAACAACATATATACATCCCATAATAAACAGCTTTTTGTTTAAATTCAAATCAAAACAAACGATTTGATTGTCAAATTTCATATTTCATATGTAAATGAAAACAAATATTATATTTATTGTTATTGGTAAAACAAAAGATTGACTATATCATATATCAAAAACGAATATATGTTTTTCTCTTTATGCATTTGAATTAATCTAGGATCTTTTAGATTGGAAACTAATTAGCGCATTGTTTTACAACAACCACTACAAATGTGGTTCACAGAAAAGAAAATGTAATATCCCAAAAAATAAAAATACATTTTTGTAAATATAATGATATAATAAATTTAAATCCAAATATGTTTAAATTATGATCTAAATATTTTATTAATGATTTTATCTTAAGAGTAATAACTAAAAGTAAATCATTTTATTGTGGGATCATGATAGCTATATATATGTATTATTATAGTAATCAAATTAAATAATAAATGAAATATAAGTAATAAAGTCTCACATTTGATGAATGAATATGTACGGTTTATGTATGTGATTGTGATTTAATATAATAAATATATATCATTTAAAATCAACTCATAATGAGTCCTTTGGAATTACGAAATAATGGTTAGATATATTAAACAAATCATAAGTTCATAACATGAGAAATATCCATTTACATAACAAATAAATATAAAACTCCAACACCATAATTTTGTATTGATCCTATCTCAAAGTCAAAACTGGTATAAGGAGTCACTTTCATCTCCATGTGCATCGATGTTGTATGTTACGACGTGCAAGGCAACTAAATCGTAGTCTCGGAGACAAATACCAAGTCACTCGATCTTTATCACTTCTAAATATCCAAATTAGTAAGTCTCCGTCTCTAAGTTCTTTAATTCTATTTTTTTCTTCCAAAAGATAAACTAATATAATTTTGATAATCCAAGTTTGTTATTCAAAATTGGTAGATATTAAGACACATATTAGACCTAAGCAATTTACCCTTGTTATGATGTTTTTTATTCAAAATTATACATAATATGAAATCTGGATTTGTATCAAATAATAGTAGTAACCCATTAATTAAATGATTTTGTTATGAGTACTACAAATTACTTTATGAAATGATAAACTTATGTTATTTAAATTAATATATAGTAGGTGATGGCAAATAATACGGTAAAGTAGTACTTAGTATCAGATTTGAACAAATAAGAAAATAATATTACATATAAGTTATAAGTGGATATTACAAATTACTACTTGATTTTGTCTTAATACTTTTCGTTTGTTAGATACCTTTCGTTGATCGCTTATTCGATAAACTCTATTCGAAACAAGTTTTCACTGGAATTTGAGGTACGGATATTCTTAGTCTTTTTTTAAATACTTGTATCTTGTTCGTATTATTGTTGGTACGGATATTCCGAGTCTCTTTTAATTATGTTTCTCTTACTCGTATTATTGTTGGTACGAATATTCTATACATTATATGTATGTTTGGTGTCATATTTCTATTGAATATTATTGTGAATATTTTTACGTATGTTCGATACATTTATATGTATATTTGTTGTCTTCGTTCGATTGATTATTTTGATTGTTCCGATATTCTTAACTTTATTTTTAGTATTTATTTCATTCGTATATTGTTCATTCTTATTCATGGCTTCCTTGTGTGAATTTCTGTGATTCTGTCGATATATATGTTTCTTTGATCATTTGTACATATATATTATTTTTCAATAAGTATTCTTTTGTTCGTAATATGTTTGTATATTTGTCTATCTTAAACGTTATTTTTATTCGAAACTCACCTTATTGTTTTGCCTCTTTGATCGATACATGTTTCTTGTGACTATTGATACAAATTCATTGTTCTTCTCGTATGTGTATCTTTTGATCGTTCTTACAAATTTCGTATAAGTCTTTTTGAAAATCTCGTTAAATGATTTGAAATATTATTGGTATGACATGTATGTTTGCATAAAAGTTTGTTTAAGTTTTGTTTTGAAATCATATTATTTTATTTTGATCATTTGGTGTACTAACGAGAATTTGTGATCATGTGTAGATTGGAAAGGACTAAACTAAAAGTATTTTATGTGTCAAAAACCGTGTCTCGAAAACCCACCAAAACATCCCCTAAAACAACCCCGATAGCGACCCGAAAGAGCCCCGAAAAAGTCTCGAAACAACTCGGTAAAGAACACGTGTGATTGTGGTAATTTGTACGGTGATTCGTATAAAGTGTCACTCATTCCGTGTGGCTTTACATGTCCCGATAAGGACCCGTTAAGTTATTATTTCGTAAACAGATTGATAATGTTGTCATGGTGACTCGTGACAAGATTAGAACGAACGGTTGGGTAGACACGTGATTTTCAAAATAAATAAAATGTCACATTATATAATATTTTATGTTTGTGGTTAAACTACTTTACGTACATTATAAATAACTTTTTAAACATATTTTGGAGTCTATTAATCACTTTGAAAATTTGTAAAAGTAATTTGAAATTTATAATATATAAGTCGTTTAAAACGGTTTTATAAGATATGCCTAAGAGTAACCTATCCATGGAGGTCCCATGGGCGCGTTATTGTGACACCAATAATGTGGCATCGACCGTAGCGGTGTATTTTGTTATATCTACGGCGTCTCTTTTTATTTACCCGGATTGTGGTAAGGTGCACTAAGTATTATTTGTTATAAGAGGCGTATGGATCGATCCTAGGAACTTTGTGTATTTGATGGTGGACGTTTATCGTAGTGTCATACGAAACGTTTGCACCTTTTGGAAAGACTAGTGGTATGTGTTACCCTAGGATTGCATTTGATATTTGTTACCTATTTGTTTGACTCTTAGTGCATTATTTTACGAAATTTGGCTTTCTAATATTTGGTTATATGTTGGTAATACTTTGATATATTGACGGTGGATATGATGGAATTATACATATTTATATTTTGTTTTGAAAATAAGTTTGGTTTGAAAATAAGTTTTGTCTTGCAACTTTGTATTTTTAAATAAGTTTTATATTTACTTATTATGCATGTCATATCTATTCCGTGTCATTTGTATATATCTGTTCACTGAGCATTCGCTCAGCCGTTTTCCATTTTTCTTTCTTAAACGACAGGTACTCAGTGTGCTCTTGGGAATGGGAATCGAGCGTAGAGAGATTAAGGATTTAGAACGCTTCCCTTAGAATATTATCATCTTTTAGTACCTTTTGGAAATTTGTCTTTTGAATATTCGGTTTGCTTTTGCATAAGTTTAACGCCCTTTTGCCTTTTAGGTTCCTTTCGATATCATTTTGTATGCTTTGTAAGATCGGGGCGTTACAGAATAATTTGGAATATCTTTTGTAATATATTCAAAGGACATGTCTACAACGTCTAAAAGAACTTTTAAATGGAGTAAATATATTATTAATGGCTTTCACCTTCATGACGGACATAAATGAGAGTTAATTGTGTATTAGGGCGTGCAAGTTGCAACAAATGGATTTTTCACCCACGATAACCGATTCATGTTGGAACCTTTCAAACGCGCGAGTTGACATCCACACGTAAGAAAATGACTTCACCGTATTAGTGAGGTCGTAATTAGTTGAAGAATTTGAGAATATATCCTCATTTTGATAATTATTACTAATAGATGGTCAACAACTGCATTAATAACAATTCTAGCTCGCATTTCTCGCAACCTTTTAGAAGAAAAAGAAATCAATAATTACCTTAAATAAGGGGTGACCAAAAATAGAGAACCGGCTAGAACCGACAAAACGGTTCGACTTTGGACCGGAACCGAGCTAGACCGGCTATGGTGGTCCGGTTCTCGGTTCTTAAAAATAATTAAAAAATAAATCCATTCCGGTCCATGGTTAAACCGGTTGTCCACCGCTTCGAACCGAAAAGTTAATAATTTTTTTAATACATATCCTAATACTTAATCTTATCTTGAGTGTTTGAGAGAACTAAAGGCTTTTTAATTAAACCGGAGGTCCCTTATCTGCTTATATCATATATATGTTTAATACATATCCTAATATTTAAATTTATATCTTGCTGCTTTCCACTTAATTTGACATGTTTAACTGCAATTCTCTTTCTTCATATGATCCTTATTAATTAATTAATTTATTTATTTTATTTGAGTTATAGTGACCAATACTCCTTTATGTTTTTGATGTACTACATTTATATTGGTATTAGAATCCACTTCCGATTTTTTAATATCTTGTTGTGTAAATTGTGATGACAACTCTTTCTTTTCTGTGCTTGGTTTATATGTATATATCTTTTTCACTCACACATATATTTTACTAGAGTTTTATGTCTTTTATTTCAATTTAGATGAAAACACATGACGAATGAATAAACAATTTACGTTTTTTGTTTTCACTATTCGTATTTGGTTTCGTTTTAGTTTTTTACTATGCCTACTTCGTATTTACGTTTATGATTTGTAATTCGATACAATTATTTTTTGTGTTGCTTATCGTTTAACCTACTTTTTTCTTAATCTTTGCATGACCTTTTTTTCTTTTTTAAATTCGATAACCTTTTTTATTAATATGTTGTGTATTGTGTGGAGTATTAAAACCAAAATGAACCGAAAAACCAAAGAACCGACTAGGAACCGAACCGGAAATGACACGATAAAGGCGGTCCGGTCCTCGGTCCACCGTTTCTTGATTTTTTTTGTCTCGATCCGGTCCGGTTTTCTATCAGTTCGGTCCGGTCCGTGTCTTTTGAACACCCTTGCAAATAACTATTATGTCTACAAACCTTTTAGGAAAAAAAGAACCCAGTGACAATTTTGAAAATTCTTTAGTTACATGTTTCTTATTGGTAGTCGTGTTAGTCTTGTTAAGGGGTTAACTCCATGATCATTTCATCATGGACAACAATATACAATGGGCTAATACCTAATAATGCTAATATACTTGCATTTCCCCCAGTTCCTCAGGATATTGGAAGGAGAAATCCGTATGTTTTAAATTGGACCAAAAATCCGTGAAAAGTGTAGAAAGTAGTCCTTTTGTAAAGATGTATGTGTATTGAGAGCGAAAATAATGTCCGAGGGCTACAACTCACGAATAAAGTAAATGTCAATTTTGATGTGTTTTGTCCTTTGATGTTTAACGGGATTTGCTGACATGTATACGTAAATGATATTATCACAGTAAACAAGAGTGGCCTCGAGTGGAGGAGTGTACATCTCACGAAAAAGGTTGCGAAACCAACATGTTTCGATTGTCACACGTCGTTCAAGCGGAAACTCTAGGTGTAAACATTATTAGTAATATCAGAGATTCAAAGGTTATAACAATTTAAAATGACGAAACATCATCGAAATACATAAATAATTTCGGAATACAACAATACTCGAATAAATAAAGTACAAATGACATCAATGGATCCTAAAGGAACTAAGCAAAGCAAAACAAGTTCCACATAAACGATCCAAGTAGTCACAAAAGCATGTCATCAGCATACGGTAACCTCAAACCCCTCGAAAGCGTTAAAAATACGACGCAAACATAAAGTTGATGGGTTATTCACATTTTTATAAAAACATTAAGTATAAAAGGTTTTGATCCAATTTGAAATATATTTCTAAAACCATTAGTAAAAATAATATCTTGAATTATAAACAAACGAGATGCATGCGTAACCTTAGATAAGTAATACACGTGAACCTAACAATCAAAGGCAACAACCCTCACCTTAGTGCGTTAAACTGAGGTCATCTCGAATAACATACGGTCATAACATCGACTCATAAGGACCGCACACCGACAAAATCCCATATCAGCGATGAGGGTTTGTGAGACCGATATAGATCTATATATATATATGTACCGGCGGCTCAAATAGAGTTGACAGGCGTATATACGGGGCCTTATACTACCATAAGGCCATATAAGTAAATGTAACGCTAAATCTAAGGGCATCATAATTGATATCGCTCATTTATACGAGTATTTCATAGCGATATTTGTTATGTTTAGAGTCTAAAACGTAATGAATAGGCCCCGTATTGCTTATATGTTGTTTAAAGTGTGTTTTATAGGTTTTTGGTTATGTTTGGAGTCAAAGGAGGTGATTTGGGACCAAAAGAGGCTAAGGAAAACAAGTCGGGAATCAAAACGTCTAGTTGCCTCGGTCACTTTCACTAATTGCTCCGCAACTGGTTGACACGAAGTTTGTGGAGCGTACTGAAGACGTCTTGCGCCGCAAGAAGCATGAGTTGCGGCGCAAGAGAACAACGTGCTGGGTCAAGGAGTTTATCTGACTTGCGGCGCAAGAAAGAAAGTTGCGGCGCAAGAGAGATGCTGGCAGTTATATTTTTTTGTTTCTTTAGTGCTAATTAAGGGGGAACCCAAGAGTTAGTGGGGCAATGATATATGGACGATTTTCTGGACCACAACATCATTATCATCACTCATATTATCAGTCTTATATCATCAATTAGCAAGGGGAATCCAAAGAATTGTCACAATCGTTATTTCAAGTTGAACAATCGTTACTTTAATTTCTACTTTGTTAATTTGGAGATACTTGGAACCTATTTTCTAGCTTTTGGTATTGAATCTTTTATCATTTTTATTTGCAATTGAATCATGTCTTTTACATATTTGATTGTATTTGTTACAATTATGAGTAGCTAATTTCTTTAAACGTTTGCTTGGATTATGTGATCGTTTATGTGTTAGATTTTGGGTGTGAAACTAGAATGACATTTAGAGGTTAATTGGGGATCCGTTTGGGTTAATATCTTAATTATCTTGTTAAAATTGTTTATACTCTTATTTGGTAATCTAAAAACGGGTATTCGAAAGGAATCCGTAATTTTTACTAAAATAGGAACGAATTAATCGGCCGGTGTTTAGTTGATTATAAGTGTATGATATTCGAAAGGAATCATTAACAACAATTTAAACAAGTAGGTATTAACACGAACGCTAGCTACTAAATTAAGAGAAATCGGTTTAGGAGTTAGTAAGCTATTCGAAAGGAAGCTTATAGATTAATTCTCACTTATCGGCTTGAAGCTTTATGCACAATTACTTGAGGTGTTAACGGTATTCGAAAGGAATCGTTGCATGGTTAGGTAATTGGAGAAATTCGGTATTCGAAAGGAACTTAGGATTTTACATTAGAAGTTTATCGACATTTTCACACCTAAGAAATAACACATATTCGTAAACGGTCCAAGCAAGCGTCTTTTTATCCATATTTGAATTCAAGAATATTTTCATTGTTAGTGAAATCAAGTCTTCTTAAGACTAAAACCAATTTGTTACTTGTTAGGTGTTTTTTTTTATAAAACTAATACTTTCAACTATAAATAGTCCCTGTGTTCGAACCCGATATTTGCTAATACTATTTTACAACTGACAAGGGTACACTGCCTGTGTCGTAATCTAGTAAAGGTTTATTTTCGGAAAACTAGATTTTTCGCATCAATAATCTACATTCGCATAATCAAGACATATTTTAAGTTCAGATAACGCTTATCATGCCCAAATATAAAAGCGGTAAAAAGGACAACGAATAACTCACGAATCAGCGATAAATAAGTCGGATAGAAAAAATTAGGAGAGTAACGCCCCACCACCTAAGTGCCATAGCATAGAGAAATCGAAAATCTAAGTATTTCTATAAACGTAGTAGGGTTTAGCCTTAAATGATTAAAGTTATATTATATGTTATATTTAAAAGTGTTCGAAAGAATAATATATCGAGTTAAAGATTACGAGTAAAAAGATATCGATATTTCGTGCCAGAATGTGTCACACCCCGCTATAGCGGAAACACGGAATGTGAGAGCTGGAAATATCATTATACGGTCATAAGCAAATATAAACGATTCAAGTCATTTCGATTAAAAATAAATTGTTCAAGATTCAACAACCAAGCAGTTCATAAGTTTAAAATAAAGTACAAGTACAAATTTCAATTAAAAATTCCCAAAATGAAAGGTCTTTCCCAATAAGTGCCTCACGTGACCATATCGACCCTCCTTTGCCATGCATTCCGTACGCTTACATTAATTTCCCGAAACATAAGATAAAGTGTCAAATACATAAAGTAGTGAGTGAGTTACAGTTTAGAGTTTCGATAAAGTTTCTAAAAAGAGAAAGTTGCCACAAATAGTAAGTTGCCAAAAGTAGTAAGTTGCCAAAAGTAGTAAGTTGCCAAGACATATATTGACGTCATGAGTAAAAGAACGAGTCGACGTTTGAACATATATGTAAATAGTAAAAGTTTGTACGTACGCGAGTAAAGTAATTAAATAAACTCGTATAGTAAAGTTGTAGCGGAATCCAGACGCTAAAAGTGTGTATATGCGTGTGGGATATGTGTTTAACTAAATAGTAACTCGTATCAATCACTTGCATAATATAAGTAGTAAGTATACACTAAACCGATTGTATGGTCCTGAACTAGCCCAAAAATGTTTAATTGATTGAACCTCAGTGTGGTAGTAATATGTACTTGGGACGCTAACCCTTAGTAAGGAGTGACCGCTCCTAAGTATCGATACTCATATGACTAACGGCTATTGCTAATAGTGTATAAGTGAACTTGAACCAAAAACGGGCAATTGAACAAAATTGCTAAAATTGTACTGAACTCTTACGGGCTTATATATCCATCAAGGATTGGTCGCTAACAAGTATCCTAGTTTAGTTAACCCGCTAAGGCAATAACACAAAATACGCATAATAGTTTGTACAAGTACCAAGTTTCGAACAGTTTCATATAAGTTTCAAAAGTACCCAGTTTCGAACAGTTTCAAATAAGTTTCAAAAGTACCCAGTTTCGAACAGTTTCAAATAAGTTTCAAAAGTACCCAGTTTCGAACAGTTTCAAATAAGTCGCAAATAGTGTTAATAGTTACAAACATGTGATCTTATGTTTCCCCTAAATAATGTTTAAATGTACAAAAAGTAAAACAAGTGGGGTTGTAACTCACGGTTTGTGGAGAAGTGAACTCGGAATCGGTCGGAAAGAAGCCCGGAATCACGGAATGCCTAAAGAATACCAAGATTGTCCAAAAGTTATTATCTTATTAGGTTACTTTATATATAAGAGGTTTATGTAACTTTTGTTTAAAATTAAGTGTTAAGTCCAATATTGTTCCAAAATTTGGTCCGAAGCGGTTAACGTTATGTTTAGTCCGAAATTTCAAGGTCAAAGTTATTATTATGATAGACATGTTTAGGTTACTGAAATGGTTTAGGTTTTCTAACGAAATTTGGGCAGCGCTTCCGCGCCCAAATTTCATGTCCAAAACCTACAACCATTTCCGCTCACAAAACATGCATATACACATAATAACCTCATAACAAGTCCAAAAAGTCCAATATAAGTCACCATTATTATTAGTTTTACTCATCTCAGTCCAATAATGTTATTAACAAAAGTCCAGAATGTGTGTACAAGTTTTACACGAACAAAACGACGTTTTTCGGGGAAACAGCAGCTCGGTGCTGCGCACCTGGGCACAGGTGTTGCGCACCTAGCTGCTGTCTTTTCACGTTTTGTGTTTTTCTTGCTAAAAACGTTTTGTGATTCAAAGATTTCGACATGCAACCAGTAGATACTTTATAATATGATGTTTTTACAGTTTTTAAACAACTTTTAACCACAAAGATATAGATCTAAGTATCATTTAGATAAAAATCGTTTTTGTATAAAAAGTGACATAAATCTTTATAAAAACTCGTTTTTATTGTTTAGATCTTACATGCAATTAGCAAAAGTAGTAAATAAAGGTAGGAGAAAGGTTTCTACCGGATGAAAATGAGTGGAACGATTTGGATGAGTTTCTAGCCCCAAATCTTCTTGAAAACTCGATTTAATCCTTTCCTTTTGCTTCCCTTTACTCTTGGAACGTTTTTGATGGATTAGGGGGTTGATTTTTATGTGTTTAGGGACTGATTTAGTGGTGAAAGTTCCTGGTTTCAATGGTATTTTTAGAGAGAGATGAGAGAAAATGGAACTAGGTGTAAGTGTGTGTGTGTGTGTTTTTGATTATGTAAAATGAAAAAGAAAAAGAAAAAGATAGAGTGTAGTAAAGAGTGCTTTGGGACTGCTAAATGACAGTAAATGGGTGGTCTAACTCGTGTGTGATTGGGTGGTGGTTTACAAAAACGAGACAAGGACCAAAATGTAACATTTTTGAAATCTGGCGCTAGGTGCTGCGCACCAAACCCATAGGTGCTGCGCACCGGGCTGATTTTCAGCTTTTCTCATTTTTCGTTTTTACGTTATTGCTTCGTTGGACCTTTTTGTTAACTGAAAGTTCTTAAGTATGATTTGTTATGAACTTAGGGAAGTTCATTAGGTGTTTTCTTGGTATTAGGACTTATATAATTGATTCCGGGAGTTATTCCGACACTAGTTCCGACAAGGTACAGACTCAACAATTACGATCTAGAACAAAGTGAACACGATAAAAGAGTAACTAGAGAATTGAACCGATATAATAACTGAACAATTACCTGAATTTTAGACGGTTGTCACAGAATGAATACTAGTACCAAAGTTTAATCGAAGTCAACCAAGATCAACATCAAAGCATAGTTGACTTGGTCAAAGTCAACGATTTCGGAAGAAGTCAAAGTCAACTAAAAGTCAACATTCGAAATTTTGAATAATTTAAAATCGTTTGAGGGATTTAAATATTATGAGTAAAATAGTTTGATAACAATTTCGTAAAAGTTTAACGAAAGGAAAGTTTATTATAAAAATTTAAGATTAATATCGCATTTTGAGAAGAAGTATATTTATCGAAACTATATACGTTTAGCGAACATTATATTTATAAAAATCATGTTTATGATTGTTATTACGTTTTTGAAACCAAAAACGTATATTTGTCAGTATATACTACTTTATGTATAATAATATATGTATATATACTTATGTTCGTTCAAATTACGCGACGTTACAAACCAGCGACTCACTGCGGTGCACAGGGACTTCAGTGCGTCGCACTGAGTTTGTGACCAAGCCGCTGCGGCGCAGTAGATAGCTATTGCGCGCAGTGAGGCAGCAATGGCAAAAACGAATTTTTAACTTTACGTTTTAGTATTGATTAGTTAAATTTAGTTTTATATGAATATGTCCAAAGTGTTATTTACATATATAAATGTTTATATAAGTTATTTATACATTATATATGCAAGTTTTTACATAATAATAATTAGTAAGTGAGCAGACTTTGTCAAATGATCAACGATAACCCAATAACTGTCGTAACCACTAGAAGATCTTGGAAGCTTCGTAATAAAATCCATGGTAATACGCTCCCATTTCCACTCCAGAATCTTCGGCTGATGAAGAAGCCCAGACGGCTTCTGATACTCAATCTTGACGTTTGAACAAGTCAGATATCTACTAGCATACTCAACAATCGCCTGTTTCACACCAGGCCATCCAATAAAACTATTTCAAGTCTTGATACATCCTGTCAGAACCAGGATGAACATAATAGTTGGATTAATGAGCCTTGTCCAAATTCAACTGACGAATACCAACTGGAACCCAAATACGATCAAGAAAATAAAGAACTCCATCATCATACGCCTCTAACTATCGAGCTAAACTAAACTGTCAGGTCTCAATAAGATCTCAAACAATGGCAAATCAATCACAAATAAGTAATTAGACGTTAATTATTATTTATCGATTGATTACTCAGTTTCAAGGATTATTATAGCGGAATTATAATAAAGAAACAGTGAAAATAACACACAGTTATATTTCGTTCAAAAGGTACAAACTTTACAACGTTCAAGCTCACTATTTATACATAATAATAGTGAGCTTGATAAGGATAAATCTTAGGAAATCTTCTAAAGAGATAGAAGATTTTATCTAACTAGACTGCCTAAAATTACGCCTTACGTCTCTTAATGAGTCTGAGTAGTCAGACTCAGTCACTCAGACTCAAGTCACTCAGACTCATGTCACTCAGACTGAGACTTTAATTAACAGATTTAGTAACTTGGGTTAAATCATTGTTTTTCCTAGCAATCTCCCCCTATCTGTTTCAATCAAAGTCTTTTACAACTGATGCACAAAAACAAACACAAACATAAAAAGTTAAAAAAAATTGTTTGTGAACAAAAGTATTCATCATTCAAATCACTTCTTCTTCTTCAGAGTTCTCTTCTTCTTCTTCAGTGAAGTCTCAAAAGGCACAGGCTTCTGTACATCTTCTAACCACTTCAACCTTTCTGTCTTCCAAGCAAGCAATCTCTCCATTTCTTTGTCAGATTTGTGAAAGTGCATTTGATATTCTTTCTTGATTAGCTCCACCTTGTCTGCTAAAGTTCCAATATCTTCAATTCTCCTGAGATTATTGAACAACCAGCTAATCAGCTTCATTCTGAAGGGCAGACATTAAGCAGACTCACATTCACTAAGCAAGGCTATGCAATGATAAATTGAAGCCATGTTGAGACTGTCTTTTGCTTGGAAACTTTCCTCTCCCCCACGATCTACATAACACAGACCCGCATGTCTCTCAGTTTCTACATAAGTTTTGTTTTGAAATGTGACATCTTTTGGAACAGGATGCATGTTGCTTGATTCCAGACCCAAAGATTTAGCCCCAGCTCTTACTTTGTGCTTGGTTCAGAGAGCTCTGTAATCTTCATCAGGCATTAGATTCAGCATGTGGGCTACATTCACATTGAAGACAGCTTCTCGTTTTATAGCCATACTTTGAGCTACGTCAGTTATGTTTGAGCTCAGACTTGCAATTTCTTTCCATTCTTCCAATCCCATGGTGTGCATTCTTGATAATCCGACTCTGAAAGATCCACCTTTGTGAGTACATGTGAGTAAGAGGTCAGTTCCACCATGACTTTTGCAGTCCAAGTGTTGAATCTTATGCTTAAGCTTTCTCAATGTGAAATTTGTTTCAATGTAATTGAGTCTTGCTTCTTCTATGAGCACCTCTTTTGCCATCACTTTGTCAGCTTCTATTCTCATTTGTTCTTCTTCATTTGCCAGATCTTCCTCTGCTTTCATCTCAGCTTCAAGATCTTCAGCTGCCTTTGATGACTGATCATACGGATTGACCTCAAACTTCTCCTTGTATAACCCCTTCACATAATCTTTGTATTGCTCCACAGTCATTCCAGCGTTGTGAGCATATCTCTGAAGTTTGGCCAATCTCTCAGCTTCATCTTGTTTCTTTTTTATCTCAGTCTCAAGCTCAGTCTGTTTCATCATTTGTTCTCTTTCTTCAGTCCGATCTCGGTCACTGGTATATCCCACTTTGCCCTTTCCCTTGATTTCCTCCTTCTCAGACTCATCACTTGAAATCTCACTCCAGTCAGTTTCATAGAATACTTCAGACTGACCAGTTTTAGTGTTGTACCTGGTAGTCTTATAGTATCTTTTCTCCCCCTGATCTCTTTTCCTTTTCAATCCTTGCTTGGGGATCTCAGATTCATTAGTTGCAGCAGCTATTTTCAGAATCCTCTGCAACAGCCTTGCCTTTTCTCATCATACTGACTTCAGAGGTCAGTTTCAAAACCATCTCCTTCAGATCCTTCAGCTCCTCTGCATTTTGTGTTCTCAAAGCATGAACCTCATTCTGCATTGCCTTCAGTCTGTCATCAAACTGAGCTGACACGTCCATAAGGGCTTGTAATAGCACGGGGACAGTCAAGGCAACCTCAGTCTGGGTGGAAGTAGTAGCAGATGATGTTGTAACAGGTGGTACAGCTTCACTCCCTCCCTGTGATTTAGGAGAATGATCATAAGCCATAGAAAATGAAGTCTGTAACTCACTCAGTTTGGGGAGTAAGGCATTGGCAACTAGTGAAAAAGAGTGTAAGAGATTTGAGGGTGGTACCTTATCGTGAACCAACACAGAGCTGGTGAAAATAGCCGTTGGAACTGGCTGTGAGACTGAAGGGGGGTGGTCCCATACTAAGTACAGGGATGTCCAGGAGTGGGACATCGTCTTTAATGCTAGTCACATGTGTCTGTGTGGTAGCAGCAACATGTTTCTCCAAGTTTACTACCTTAATGGGGCTTTGGGTAGTCAAAGAAGTCAGATCCAACTCATGCTCTAGCAGAGAGAGACTGGTCTGAACTGCAGCACTTGAGGGGAGTGTAGAACTCTCAGCCTCATGGAATAGTGAGTCCATTAGTGCCTGATTTGCTGTGGGGCTTGATGTGAGAGCTTTATCAAATGAACTTGGTGAGTTCATCAGTTGGGTCGCTTGTGTAGCCAGTACATCAAGATGTGGAGTGGACTGCTCAGACTGAGATGGGATACTCTCAGACTGAGGTAAAGAAAGAGTGATATCCATACCTTGGAGAGCTTCATCGTGCCCAGCCCCACCCAGTTCCACCTCAGCATCTGCAGCAGGGATATGTCCCTCAGGCCCTCCGTCAATTCGTTCAGCTTGGACCTCTGAGTCTGAATGGTCAGACTCAGTCAGTTCCTGATCGATGAAAGGATTTGCGATCCATTCAAGCATAACAGGTGTGAGCTCAGTTTCATCCGCAGTGATATTTATATAAGTAAACATTTTGGGAGTCAGCCTGGGAAGGTCACATGTATAAAAGATTTGTTCAAGCTGATCATAAGTTTCCTTCCCCAGAGATTCCTCAAAGCAGAGTGACAGAACACGAATGAATGGGACATCATTCGGACGTTTTGGTTTTAGGGCTAGGGAGAGAATCTCATCAAAATAAAGTTGTGAGAAGGAGATTCGTCTACCCGTTACCATAGCATGAAACAGATGAGGGTTCGTCATGAGAGAGATAATCAAGCAGATGGTTAGAGAGATAATCAGATTAAGAGTATGAAAGCAATTAGGGTACAATTTGAAAATCATTTGAATATAAACTAAAGAAGCTAAAAACAGGTAACTAAGTTTGGAAATTTGTAAGTTAGACCTTGAATGTTTAGCAGATTGTCACTATTTACCCTTGACTGAACTTTGACTCATTAAAAAAATTTTTAAAAAAATATATCTAATAAGAAAGAAAGATTTACAAAAGATATAAAAAAAATAAAAGATTTGAGAGATAGAGAATATGTTCTAAAAATACATTCATTCTGAGCACTGGGTCAGACTGAAATAACTGGAGCTGACTTGTAAGTCAGACTGAAAATTCACAGGCTGACTGGTAGGTCAGCCTGAGATTTATATTTTTGACAAGTTAAGGATTTAACATTCCTAATTCTCCCAAGAGATAGAAAAACCTTTCCTCACTCAGAGTCTTCGTGAATATGTCTGCCAATTGATCATTTCTGACCACAAACTCTAGTCTGACCTTTCCTTTCTCCACACAGTCGCGAATGAAGTGATGTCTAATTTCAATGTGTTTGGTCTTGGAGTGGAAAACTGGATTCTCGGTTATTTGAATGGCACTCTTGTTATCACACATGATTGGAGTGTGGTGAATCTGAATATCAAGATCAGCCAATTGGTGTTGCATCCAAAGCAATTTGGCACAACAACTCCCTGCAGCCACATACTCAGCTTCAGCAGTGGATGTTGCAACTGAGTTTTGTTTCTTACTTGACCAACTGACTAGCTTTCCTC